>CP141137.1:64494839-65694839 GCA_035236585.1 Warburgia ugandensis
TTACTCATTAATTGTTTATTATTTAACAAAATTTACATTATTTATGTACATCAAATATGATGAGCTATAGATCTTCTAAAAATATATACTAAGAGCAACATTGTGAAACCTTTGGTTTTTATAAACCTTTTTCCCAAAGTAATAATAATATGTTTTTAAGAAAAATAGACAGGATCCCTGAAAATGAAAACTCAAAATCTATAAATTTTGAATAGTGTTAAAAGAATTAACCGGAAATGAAAACCTCAGGGATCAACCACATTTCAAAACTGCAACAATAAATACAATCAAATTCAGATACTCTGAGCATGCTTGATTTAAAACCACGATAAATACACAAGCTGAGTAAAGACAATAATAAATCAAGTAAAAAAGCCACCAAGTTCCATCCATGATCACCACAATAACTACATATGTAATTAAACGTACACTACACAATGGCATGGGTCCAATCTATCCAAATATGCAAACATTCAAGTAAAGTCCCAAAGGTCTAATACAAGTCTAAGAGACATACACTGATCTATCTTCGAATACAAAAAGTGGATAGTCCTTAGGTCCTTGCCCAAATCAATGCTACTTCACCCACTTTCATTTTTAGCTATCGTGCTCCAAATATGAGGCATTGCAAAATAAGGCAATGCATCAATAAGCCATGCATATGTAGGTGATCACATTCAATTAAAGCTTAATAAAATCACGTGGTGAATCTCATGTAATAATCATATATAAGGCATGTCAAATAATCAGAAGCTCATAATGGAGTAACATATGAAAACCATAAATCTTCACAAATAAATATCAAGTCAAATCATGATGGCATGGAAGGTATGATAAAAACACAAATGTGCGTCTATCAAAATAATAAGAGTCTATGTCCACAGAATAATATGCATGCAAGTCATGATAAATAGGGCACTGTATCAAAAACAGCCCTAAGAGTGTCCCATGACGCTCAATCACCAGTGATGAGTACTCATACCAACCCTGGGTCCCTCCCGTGAGCCCGCATCAACCCTTGAGTCCCTCACAGCTTAGGCCCTACTTGCCTCGGTTCACTCCACATATAAATCTACATGAGCATATAAAATAACAATATGGGCTACTATGTTGCAGTGACAACCCCACCAGGATCCGAAACACTGCCGCTCCCCGTCGACACCCAAACGGGAAACTTTCTCTATCCCTATAGGGAGGAACAGACCCCCAGGGGGGACTACCCATGATCCCATCAATCACATACTTGGCCCTGTACCATTCAAGGGCAGTGTCTAATCATCATCATCACAAAGTTAGAGGATGAGTGGCCAACCCTACAACCCTCCTAGCACAGTACCCACGGGTGGAATCACCCGTCATAAATTAGCAACAAGTCATAAATCATGGAAAGACTCCATAAAATGATCTCAATAAGTACAATCAAAGCCCATGATAAATACAGTACATTACATGTAAAACATGGTTATTTGCAAAAATAGAATGTCATACTTCTGGTAAGAAATAGGAACACATTTATGTGATCATGAGAAGACACAAAAATACATGCCTTAAGAACTTTAGAAAGCAGGTCATGATTACTGAAATCACAGAGAAACTTCGAATGAAATCACCTACCTCGATAAATGTGATACTCTAATTAGGCACATAAGCTACGTCAAGTTGCACACCCTGACATACCTATCGCATCATAAGTCATCAATTACTTGATGTTCTCACATCTCAAATAAACAGCTCCAAGTGATAACCTCCCTGATATGGTAGTTAATCCTAAACTAACGGCCCATATCATCTAATTAACCCTCAATTAGGACAATCCTAAGCTAGATGTTTGTCTTCCTAACATCTAGACAGTCATATGTCATTTTTTATTTTAATCCTACTCATTTTCATCATGATCCATTAAATTTTTATTTCATTTAGTGATTCACATGTATTTTTATAATTATGCGTCAATCTAATGGTCAGATCGCTCTCTGATTAGCACATCCTAAGGCACTCGCTCAAATTGATTGTCAAGATCACTTTTCTTGACAATCTAACGAGATCTACTCTTCTAATCTCCTAGATCATCCCATATTTGATGTATACTATCAAGGTCTAAGGCCTGATCATACATTGATCGGCCTAATCTAGGTCATCTAATAATATTTAGTAGTTAACTATTTAAAAGGTGCTCAAAACTAGGTTTTTATCTTGAATTTAGGTCTGCATCATCAAGATAATCGCAACACCTCTTTCGGATCACAATTTAGACCTCTGTAGCTCTTAAAATCACATTTTTTATGAACGAATGGCTCATAAAGATAAAAAAAATCAAGAAAGAGCCACACTACACGTGCGTCACTCCACATGTCGTCACTTGTCACTCCTGTGTGCTCTCTGCCCGATGCACTCAATTGCATTTGCTGCCCGAGTGTCGTCTGCATGCACCATCGAGCTACTGCCTTTGGGTGCTGTCGCCGGAGACGACAGCCGAACTTCGGTCGCCGCCGGCAACTCTCAAGTGTCCAAATGGTGCAATTTGTGAACCATTTCACTCAATTTTTCATGTAGATCCCATTTTTAAGCACCATTTCAACAAATTCTATCGTTCTGTAGCGTTTTTACACGATTTTCATCACGTCCCTAAAAATCTCCTCATTGCTATTTTCTTGGTTTTCTAGCATCCCCAGCTATCCGATTACCATGAAAATTCATAGTAATGTTCTTTTTCCATCATACACAAGATGAATGGTTCAGATCATCTATCTGACACCATTTCATCGAGTTATTTTTGCAAAAACGGTAAAATCATGTAGTCATAAAAAAAAATGACATTCCACGTTGTTTTTCAGCGTTAAAAACGGCAAACTAAATGGAGATAAGCCAAAAATGGAGAGGGGAAAAGAGAACGAGGGACTACCTCAGTTAGACCAGCCAAAAATAGAGGCTTCTAGTCCACGTGCACCTGAGGAGGGGGCTATGCGCGTTGTTGCTAGCGTTTGGAGTCGTTGCTATCGTTGATGACACGGGAGCTAAGGGGGAAAAGTTTTGGCTGTATGGGAAAATAGGGCAGGCTTTTAAAGCCTCGTTCATGGGTTCCCATGCCCAGTCCATGGGGCTCCACGTGTATTTACTATTTTACCCCCGTTCTGCCATTTAATTAAATACAAAATTTAAATTAATTAGCTATCTTTCCTCCAGTCTCCGATTTCACTGTTCTTAGTGGCGTTGGATTCCATTTTTCGAGTACATTCTAATTATTGAGGTTTTAACTTATGATTAAATCTTTAAAATTTTCAATTCCATAATTACCTCAAGTTTTGCAAAATTCCACAAATCATGCATTTTTAGAATTTAAAATAGCAGATATTATAAACATGTATTCTATCAAACAGTCATGAGCATATACTCCTATTGGACCTGAGAAAGAGATGCTATCTAGATTGCATTTTGCATATTGATTTCGGGAACACCCTAGCTAGCCCCCATAGACTCAAAATTTTAATTGTATCCAATTAGCTAAGGGCCAACTTTTATTTTCCAATGATGAACAAGAAAAAGCTACTACTAACAAATATTCAAGCTTTGAACTATTTTACAAAGACTTGTACTATAGAACCTAAACTCCACAAGATTAGCATCCAACTGAATTGCTATATTACCCTGTGCAATCTTCAACCTTCAAAGTAGTACTTATACTTCTCATTTAAAATAACGGCACATAAACCATGAATCTACTCTCCAACCAAATTTTTATTTTCATTCATATTGTTACATATTTTCCAAGTTTAATCCTACATCAACCTCAACAACAGAAAGACTTCATTCCTAAGGGTATAAAAGAAAAGCCTTGACAACAACTAGAATAAAAAAACTACTAAAAATTTGACTTTTAAAAGTCCTTGATAACTTATCCAAAGGGTTGATTAGGTTCTTGTTGTTGAAGTATAAACCTTGTGTAACATCATGAGGTTTTCACCCCTTATTTAAAGTATAATTTTCTTAAAGTCAGGATCCCTAGTTAGAAATTCACATTTATAAAATCAATTGAAAATAACTTTTCAGTGAAAAAGTATTCAATTCAAATCACAACTCACAAGACCACAGATTTAATGGTAAAATGATTTTTTCATTTCTATTGAAAATCTGGCAAATACCATAAGTACAAAATCGAAGACTTAGCCAATAGTTTGATAAATTGCCTGTCGAATCAGTGCATCTAATGGGATTGTTGTCTAACTATAAGATTAGATAAATGGCTTGTTCAAGCTCATCTGGGATTGCTTATAGATATGAAATGATGTTTTTCTAGGTCATATCGCGGAGAAGAAACACGAGGTAATTAGAAGCAAAGTCAATTTTTTTCCCTATTTTTGCTGCAAAGGAACAAATAAATGCTAGGTCCTCTTTTTGTCAGATGAAAGATATTAGACGGTAATGTTGACAAATAACTAAATCGAGATTGTAGAGTTTCTTGTTGGTGCATTCAATAAGGTGAGTCTTATAGACCATCAATGGGTCAGGTTGTTCGAGCATCAAAATGAGTTCTTGACATTGAAGTTTGTGAGGTTCCAAGGTTTATTCGGTGACTTGTAGAATGTCATGGGAGATCTGTAGTTGTAGTTCGAGAACCATGGCCTTTAATACAAGCTCTCATGTTATAATTGATAATTGGTTTACTCTAAAAGCTGTCAAGATCTTCTTTATTATGATAGATAGATGTAGTTCTGCTGTTTGTAGATAAAATTAGTACTAAGATTTCCATGTGGAGATGTTATATGCATACTTCACTAGGAAAATGTTAGTTGATTGAGGTGTTAGTGTGATGCACCATCAATATTAATCATCCCAACCCTAATCACTCTTGTGGTTTCAATACCCGTAATGTCTAATATTGGTTAGTCTAGGCCTTCGGACGTGAAATGTTCCAAGATCACCTATAAGTAATGGTTCATAGTGAACGGTAAAATGACATCTACTTTGGAGTGATATTTATCTAGCTCTACCATTACCATGACCATAGTATAGGCCCTTTGTGGTCCTCCCTTTCCTCAGATCCTGCATATGCTAGAGCTTTGTGCACTAGGCTACCCTTTTTTACCGTCACCATGAGTATAGTATTGTTTGGACTATGGATGTGCTCATTCTCACCTATATGGGTCCAAATGAGACAATGTAGGTGTCATTGAGGTGATTGAACTTATAGATCACCAATAAGTGGCCACCAAATGGATATCTAATGAAGCTAGGATATCTAGTAAACAAAAAAGCATCCAATCCTCACACTTTTTGAACTATTTGCCAAAGCAATCAAATAAACTAATTGTTCATTGGAAGATGGGGCCCTTCATGCAAAAGTGTGTGTTAAATCTCACTTTATAAAGTGTGTCCATTTAGCATTTTCCTAGATATAAATTATTCAAACACAAAAAGTTGGCTTAAAACCTTATTTCTACCTACTTATATAATTTTATTTGTGTTTATTCTAAAAAGTTACAATGGAGAAAATCACTATTCATGGATAAGTCGGTCTATAGATTGTTGTTATTGTGTGGAACATGAATTTGTAAATGTAATATTTGCCATTCAATTTGCGCAGAATTAGCTAATCTTGATTTCACCTAAATTCACTTGATTTGGAGCAAGTTGACTACTTTTGCCATTATCTAGCTAGATTGTCGTTAGTCCAGCCTAAGATAGGGTAATTTTTATAAACTCGTATTAGCTTATTGTTAGTCCATCATAAGCTAGGAATCTTAGCTCTTACAAAATTGTTAGTTTATGTTGAGATGCCAAAAGGTTGACGAAACTCAACCTAGCTTTTTTTGTTAGTTTTAAATCTCAATTTAGTTTATTTGAGGTAATTTGGATTTTTGGGTCTAATCCTTTTATTTTTTACCAAATTTGGAGAGTTTGAGAAAATGGAGGTTGAAAAGCAAAAAGTGACATTGTCTCCCTTTTTAAAAAAGTAAAAATTAATATCTGTGTACATTTGATGTAAGAAGCTATTTACATATTGTGCCTTAGAAAGTATCCACGCCTATTTTCAAATAAGAAGTTATTTACATGGTGAGCCCTAAAAGCTATCCATGCCCAATTCAAATATGAAGTTATTTACATAATGGGCCTTGAAACTATCCTCACAAGTTTTCAAATGAAGGATATTTACATGGTAGTACCCAAATGTAGGGATGGCAATGCGTTATGTTAGGCTAGATTTTGGCTGGTCAAATGACCTATATTTATTTCATTCTCCCATATGGAAGCCTAAAATTTATATTCATGAGAATAGGAGTACTCTTTAACACAATGGTATGGACTTCACATTGTGCCTTATAGTTTATACTCATACTGATAGTAGTAGCATTTACCATAATGGAATTAATTTCACATTGGCTCCTATAGTTTATACTCGCATGGATCGGAGTAGTGTTTATCACAATGGAATGGGCATCACATTGGATCTTATAGTTTATACTCGTATGGGTAGGTATAAATATGCTTCAATGAAATTGGTTTTATTTCAAACCTCATTTACATTAGATCCTGTAGTTTATATTTGCACAGATAGGATTTGAACATGCCTCAAAAGGATTTTATTTTGATACCTCCTTTACATTGGGTTTTGTAGTGTACACTCTTACAAATAGGAGTAATTTTGTCTCAATTAATCAAATTTACAATGAGTCCTATAGTTTATACTTGTATGTATGGAGTCATTTCATCTCAATGAATCAAATTTATACTACGTCTTGCAGTTTATACTCGTATGAATAGTAGTAAGACACTTAGTCATGAGAAGTATCTCTGTAGAAAATTCCCATTGATGTGAAATATAGTACATCTCCTTTGCTGTCAACTAACTAATAAGCATCATTGAAGAATACTTTGTTAAACATAGAAGGCCCTTCCCATTTTAGCTCAAACTTTACCCTAGATCATTGGGATTCTATGATAGCTCTTTAGCGTAAGCACTAGATCTTCTTCCTAGGAGGATCTCCTTCATATGATTTATTAAAAGGCACTGCTATTTGAGCTTAAAACACCTCTAAGTTCTATTGTGCTTTAAAGTGATGTTCATCTAAAGCTTCCAATCCTGCAAAGCAAATAGCTGCAAATTCTTCTTTGGTTAGGTAAGACTGCATTGCTACCTGCATGGATGGTAGTTGTATTTCTAAATGTAGGGCTGCATCACTCCTAAAGGCAAGGGAATATGGGGGTTGCCCCTGTGGGTTTCTGATATTATATCCAATAAGCCCATAATGCTTCACCTAGCTTTTTTGCCTATCCTTATTACTTTTTGAAACTATTTTAGAGAGGTTCTTACATAACATTTTGTTGAAAAAATCTGCAAGCTCGTACTCTCAAGGATTGTAACCTTGGAGAAGTGATGCTTGATTGAATATTTGGAACAAAAATTTCTCAAAATCATACTCTTAAATAGAGTTCCATTATTTGATATGATTTTCCCTGGGACTCCAAACTGGTTGATGATGTGAATGTGGATAAACTTCACTACATATTGCACTTTCAATGCCTTTAGTGTTATGGCTTTGGTCCATTTAGAGAAGTAGTCTATTGTTGCCAGGATAAATGCATATCTGGCATATAAGGATAGCATTATTTGTTTGATGATATCCATTCCCTAGCATGGAATGACCAAGAGGTAATGGTTAGATGTAGTTGCTCTCATGGCTAATGTATCATGTCATCTTGCATCTAGTAGACTTTGTAGCCCCAAATATTTTAACTTTAGATGACATTTTCACCAGCTTGATGTGCCTCACAAACTCCAAAGTTAACCTCCTGCAAGCATGCGTCTTCTTTAGATAAACATGTCAGTAGTATACTGTCATTGACAATATAGTCAACCAATAGATGTCATCAGTCTGAAGTTTCCTCTACCAATAAATGGTTATCATTTGTGACAATTTCTTAACCATTGCTGATTTGCGTAAAAGCAATTTTTTGAAGGATACTCTACCCACTCACAAGTACAACAATTCCTTCATCTGTGAGTGTAGCTAGAGGCACTGCTAGGTTTTTCAACTCATCTGCCACATCATTGTTTAAATGAGGAATGTGTTTTATGACAAGGTTGTAAAAGTGCTTATCACTTCTTTAGCACTATTATGATAAGGTACCAACTCAACTTTTTCTACTTTAAACTCCCCAAATATCTGTTGATTACTAGTGTGAATCTCTATAAACCTATAAAATTCTAACTCCCCTATTCTTAGCCATTTACAAACCCAAAATGAGGGCTTTGTATTCTGCTTCATTGTTTGAACATGATTTAGCTAAACTACATGATACAAGGATATGACCTTTCATTAGGACTATAAATACTACCCCAACACCTAAACCTTCTATTCGGATAACTTCGTCAAAATACGTCTCCTATTAACTTGGAGCCTGTGTTAATGGCAAATGCCTATCAAAATCAAAATTTTATCAATCGTATACCCATTATATGTGGAACCAGAATTATGTGAATTTTAATTAATGATCACTCAATTATCTAGTGGGCTCTCACATATTGGCTAGGGGATCCTTTTCAAAGAATGTAGGCAATTTATTAATTAAGCCAATAAATGTTTTGATTAGATGGACCCACATACTAGTGTAAGTATTCTTATTCTTGACCTTCTAATATGTCAGGCCTTCATTGAACATTTGTGAAATCCAGCCCCTAATTTGATGTAGATCTTCTTCTTAGACCTACTCACAATAAGTTAGCATGATCTAGACCCTCCATAAAGGTTTAGCCTCTAGCCATATGATAATCCATATTGATATTTTGTATCATGGTTGCTACAAATTCAAGTCTCCTTGTTGGCCAAGAAATAGAAATGATCTAGTTTATGGTATCTTCGAGTTGGGCCTCCTAGATAACTAATCTTATGTTTAAGTGCATCTGATAATAAAACTTTTTATTAGTAATCAAATGACATTGTTTAGCTATATTTGACCTGTAGAAAATGGTCAAAAACCAAGCAATTCGATTGGGGGATCGGCCTTCGAATTGGATTGGTAGGAAACCTGGTCACATTACCCAAAAAACTCAGATGACATTGTCATGAATTTGACTCAATGGATCAAGTGACTCAGATAAAAAACATGGACAAGTTTTTGAAAAGATCGCCAAGTTCCTAGATGTTTGAGTAAGTTTTAAAATTTTAAAGTAGAATCTTGATTTTGTTAGAAATATAAATTTTTTAATACCCAATTAAATGTTGGCAACACATTCAATTCTATAGAAACTTCCTAGTCTAGGATTAGCTAAAATATATTGAAAGTCAACTTGCTAAATAATTCAAAAACCTTTCCTCGTTTTAATTTCATTTTCTCATGTTTTGGATTCTATTGCTATTAAACTTTGATATGGATTACAATCTTAAGTTTTGGGCTGATTTATAGTGATGAAATTAAAACAATTGAGAGATAAATGCTTAAGTACTTCAAGAAAATCTTCTTTATTTTGATCCAATTACATTTCCATAATTTTTCGTCTATGTATTATACAAACATGCATTCTAATTTGAAGTGAGAAATCCAAATCATTATTTTGTAGGTTTACCATTGCTATTTTTTTGACAAATTTTTATACTTTCTAATATTTTTAAAGTTTTTACTATTTATATAATTAGGATTGGTAGCTATCCATGTTTTTCGAGTTTCTAAGTTTTTCAACACTGCTATAGAGAGACATACACTCACAAAGAGCAGTTTATCGACTATTACTAAGAGAAATTTGCATATACTCTTACATCATCCCATACATTCCGTGAAGGGAATGTGATTACTGGTTTACTTGTTAATAGGCTGTAATTAAACAAGAAAGCCATATATGGCTAGTAGACCCTCCTAGATGGTTGTATGAAGCCTTAAAGGCAGATAGTATAGGCTCCACTAGAGCCAGACCTGTTGCGTATTAGTTTTTACTAGAACTTCCCATTTTAACCGTAAAAAAAATCTAGCGCACGAGAAGCTTCGCCTAGGTACGCCCAAGATAAGTTAGCATGATCTAGACCCTCCATCAATCATGCTTCCGATTGTTGCTGACGAAGAAAATTTTGAACTAAAGCACTGTTCCGAATATATGCTAATCATTCAGTCTTAGCGTTAGAATAGTTGATATTTCTAGCACTGAACATGAAAGGTCAAAAACTATCCCCAGGCGGACTAAAGTCCACGAGTGTACCGCATTCCGTGCCCTCCATGGCATTTGTCCTTGTATTCACGGCGTTGCTCGAGGCATGCTAAAGAGGCACACCTTATGTTGCTTGTCAATGCACTGTTCCTGGCATCTTGCAAATTGCAGATGGACGTCAGAAGCAACCCATGGTTCTTACTTTGTCGTTCTCGTCTCTGTCTTCAGATGAATGGGTCGGATCATTCGAATGTAGCTCCTTAACAGAAAAACGAGGAGCTTTTGGCTCTACATGCTCTATCAGCACTTGGGTTTAGCACGCCTCCATTCTAATAGCCGGAAGAAAGAACCACATCATTGAATAAAAGGAATGCTATGGTGGAGGACAACAATATGGTAGAGCAGAACAACATGGCAGAGCCTTTGTGATGCCACTTCGACATAAGTGACACCACCTTCTGAGTTAGGAAATCTTGTAACCCAAAAATCAGGATCAATGGACCATTCAAGCATCTGAAAGACTGTATTCTTGGTCATTTAATGTGCAGTATGATTTATAAAAAGTTACTAACCATTAATTTTCTAGTGATCAAAAGCAAACTTTTCCAGATGGTAGTATCATCCAATGATCGTGATTTTAGAGCTAATAGATCTCTAAATTTAGACAAATCAGAAGAACAGCTAGCCCCATTTTATCTGGTTCAGTTTTTGAGGCTTTAAGCTATGGTCTTAATGTTCCGAAGCTAGTATATCTAGCATTGAAAGGTAAAACTATGCCCAGAAGGTCTATTCAAGTGCACATGAAAACTATCTTGATTCCCTGCTGTCCACGGTATATATTTGTCCAGTTTCCTGTGACTTAGGGCAGTTATCCATTAATTAGAATATCTACGTTAAGTACCATTCTTAAAAGAGAGATAATACCATTAGAGGCTCTTAATATAAGAAGCACAAAAGAAGCTTCTGTTTGCTAATTGCCATGCAGCGTTCTGCTCCAACTGTGCGTCAAATGTTATTCTGCTTTACTTACTGCAATTATCTTGCTAGCCACTGGACTATTGGTACAAATATGGGCACCAGAAGCAGGCCATGGTTCTTCCTTGTTGTTTTTTCCTTCATCTCCTTCTCTTTGAAATTTGATCTTTCTAGAGCGGCTGATTCAATCACTTCAACCCAATCACTGACAGGGAGCCAAACCATAACATCCGAAGGTGGCAACTTCAGATTGGGTTTCTTCTCACCAGGTAAGTCTCAGAAATACTATATTGGTATCTGGTACAACAAAGTCTCTAAACAAACAGTGGTTTGGGTAGCAAATAGAGAAACTCCCCTTCCTGACACTTCATCCCAGCTAAGAATCTCAGAAGATGGTAATCTAGTGCTCCGAAACCAATCAAATATCCAAATCTGGTCTACAAATTCTACCATCAAGACCTTAAATTCGACAGTAGCGGTGCTCCGTAACAATGGAAATCTAGTTTTGAGAGACGCGTCAAATTCTTCTGTTGTGTTTTGGCAGAGTTTTGATCACCCAACTCATACATGGCTTCCTGAAGCTAGACTTGGTTTCAATAAAATCACTGGTCAAGGCCAGGTCCTTTATTCATGGAGAAGTCCAGATGATCCAGCTCCTGGGCCTTACTCTTTTGAACTAGACCCAAAAAGTCGCGCTCAGTTCTGTATAAAGTGGAATGGATCTCAAATGTATTGGACTACTGGAGATTGGAATGGGCGTTATTTCAGTGGAGTTACCGAAATGATAGTGCCTTACACCGAAAAAGCGCCGCATTCAGTCTTGTACAATTACACCTTTACAGACAACAACAGAGAGAAGTATTTTATTTACACTCTTAACGATCACTCCACTTTTTCCAAGCAAGTAATTGATGTGTTTGGGCAAACGAAGACAACGATGTGGTCGGAGCAGTCTAAAGAATGGATATTGTTTTGGTTCCAACCAATAGATCAGTGTGATGTTTACTCTCTTTGTGGGGATTTTGGTACTTGCAACCAGAAGAGCTTCCCTTTCTGTACATGTTTGCAAGGTTTCAAACCAGCTTCGGCTAAGGATTGGAATTTGAGTGATTGGTCTGGTGGTTGTGTGAGGAAGACACCCTTGCAATGTGGTGGTAATGCGTCTTTTAATGGAGTGGGAGACAGGTTTTGGGTCATGCAGGATGTGCAATTGTCGATTATTACTCCACAAGCTTCGATAGCTAGGAGTTCTGGTGATTGTGAATCAGCTTGCTTAGATGACTGTTCTTGTACTGCTTATGCTTATGGTAGCAATGGGTGTTCGATATGGAACGGTGATCTGCGGAATTTGAAACAAACTTCTACTGGAAATAATGACACGGGAAATCTTTATGTACGCCTTGCCGCTTCTGATGTGCCCGTTTCTCAAGGTAAGAAGATATCTATCACATGGATTATAACAGGTGCTGTTCTTGGCATCGTAGTTGCTACCATGTGTGTTGTTTCAATTCTGATTTGGAGATACAAAAGGAGAAAGCTGATCGTAGAAACAATTCAGGGTCCTCTGACGCCATTTAGCTACAGAGATCTACAAAGTGCTACCCGAAACTTTGCTGAAAAATTGGGAGAGGGAGGTTTCGGTTCTGTTTACAAAGGGGTTTTGCCTGATTCAACTGCCATAGCTGTCAAAAAGCTTGAAGGCCTTGGGCAAGGTGAGAAGCAATTCCGAATGGAAGTGAGCACAATTGGAACAATTCAGCATGTTAATCTCATCCGTCTGCGTGGTTTCTGTTCTGAAGGAGCTAAGAGGTTGCTTGTTTATGATTACATGCCAAATGGGTCTCTAGATAGTAATCTTTCCAGTAAGGTTTCCCAGACTTTAGACTGGAAAATGAGGTTTCGGATTGCTCTTGGGACTGCAAGAGGATTAGCGTATCTCCATGAAGAATGCAGAGATCAGATAATACATTGTGACGTCAAGCCGGCAAATGTGCTATTGGATGAGGACTTTGAACCCAAGTTGTCTGATTTCGGCATGTCTAAGCTCTTTGGTAGGGAAGGGAGCCGTGTTCTGACCACCATGAGAGGAACTTTAGGATACCTTGCACCCGAATGGCTTTCGGGTGTTCCTATAACCACAAAGGCTGATGTCTATAGCTATGGGATGATGCTTTTTGAAGTTATATCAGGGAGGAGTAACATGAAGCAATTAGGAGATGGCAGGAACGAGTTTTTCCCAGTTTTTGCTGCGGAAAAAACAAATGAAGGCGATGTTCTCTGTTTATTAGATGAAAGATTAGACGGTAATGCAGATACGGAAGAACTGGAGAGAGCATGTAGAGTTGCTTGTTGGTGCATTCAAGAAGATGAAACCTGTAGGCCATCAATGGGGCAGGTTATTCAGGCGTTGGAAGGAGTTTTAGAAGTGAAACTATGTGAGGTTCCGCGGTTTCTACGGCGGATCGTAGAAAATGATGAGATCATCTCCGTGTTTTCAGAGTCTTCGCTTCCATATTAACACTAGTTCTTGTTTGTGATTCTCGCACTCGATGGCTCGTAAGTAGTGAAGATCGTAGTGGTTTCATCTCTTCGGGTTCCATTGGAAGTGAGACAACTGAAAACTTTTGTAAATACTTGTACTAGTTGCACTTGTTAATGTTTGTGAAGACTGAGAATAAATTTCCTTGTATTACTTGGAAAAGGTCTTTAATGCTCTCTCAGGCCTTGTAATATGTTATTACATCAAAAGGACTCCAATAGAAAGTAGGGCGAGTCGAGTGAACTCAGAAATTGTTGGTGATTCAAAAACTCGATTTAGAAATTTTGAAAAAGATTTGTTCGACTTGGATCAAAATGAAACAAATCCATTTATTTACATAATTCTAAAGCTAAGCGAACTAGTTAGGATCCTAGCGATGATTTGGAGGTCTTGAGATCAAACGCTTGCCCTAACTTATACACTTTTGACCCACTTGCTTTGATACAAAATTGACTTAAAATGGATAGGTTCCAAGTTAACTCACGAGTTTTGAACTGTGCTTCCCACTTAAGCCTACTTCAATTCAAGCAGGCCACTGCAATACAAGGCATATTACTCCTCTTGTTAGTGCATACATCTTTGGTTATATGATATCGGACTTTTGTGGATTTCTTTGAAGAGGAATTGGTAAGTCAAACAGCCTCTATGGCTCTTGGTTACGATGTGGCATAATTTTTTTACTTTTGCATCAGGAGAGAGTAAGTTGAGATTAGATGATTTTCATCTCAAGCACCGCTAATAGTGAGATGAGGAGATACGACTTCATCTCATCCCAGCTCAAGCACCACTAATAGTGATATGGCCCATCTCAAGTTAGCTCACTCCTTCTCAAGGGAAATATTCATAAAATTCAACAACCATTCATGAAAATTTCAAAAAAAAAAAAAAAACTGAAGAGAAAATCATTGTTAGGATATAAATTTTATTTTTTTATATTAATTTATAACAATATATCTACATATGAGATGTGAGAATTTCATAACTAATCATGGAATTTGAGATTTTGTGTGGCAAATTCATATTAATTTGCATTAAGTTTGCAAAACACACTGGCTTTTTCAAAAAAAAATTCGATTACTTGGAGAATTTTGTAACTATGTCTCTCTATATATGACATTCCTCTTTCCTATTCAATTTGTTGGAACCCATGGTAGAGATAGCAGCCTGAATATCAAACTTATTACACAATCCAAACCTCTAGAGAAAAAGATCTTTGATCATTTTGCTAATCTAATGGATCCCAGCATATGACTATCCAAGTGACATTTTAGTTGGTAGATTCCATGTCATTCATGTTTTTTGTCTATCGGAGGTAATGACCATTCCATTAACAAGCAAACACAGCGGTAGTACTAACTTTGTGCCTAATGTGACTTGTCAATCTCGAGGGACTTATATCTTCGCCTTCCTATGGTTGGCAACAATAGGATTCTCATGAGCTTTCTGTATGGTGCTTGCCGGAAATTTGGGTTTACATGACTTATCAATCCTGATTTTCTAGAGACGATGTTTGTGTGACAGCCCTAGAAGATGAATGTATGGATCACTGGTATACCAGTCATGAAATAATTATTTTATTCATTGCTTAAAGCATAGATAAAATTGCCCTAACAAAGATAAATAGCCATAAAACCTTATGCTAGGAGTTTCAAGATAATTTTATCGATGTAATAAGGTAAAAATGTTTTAATAGATAAAATTGAAGTAATAAAAGGCGTGAAAACAGCCTCTTCCAAAATGCAAGGTAAGGGTGCATGCTATCATAAAACCTTTGTGATCTGCCTTTTTTCTGGATCCTGCATATGCAGGAGCTTCGTGCACCAGGACTGCCTTCTTCTTTTTTTTACTAAGATAAAAATGCTAACAGATAAGCCACTATTTGTAGACGAGTCAATGGGTGGATTTTATCCATGTTCTAAGACTTAAGAATGGATTGAACCTTGAAGGGTCAAATCTTCTATAGACATGCAACTTCGAATGACCTTGACCGTCCATCTAATGAGCTCTGAATTTTCATCATTGAATCTAAGACTTGAAAATGGACTGAACTTTGAAAGGTCAAATCTGTTCTAGACTTGCAACTTCGAATGATCTTGACCGTCCATCTAATGAGCTCTGAATTTCCATCGTTGAATCTAAGACTTGAGAACGGACTGAACTTTGAAAGGTCAAATCTGTTCTAGACTTGCAACTTCAAATCATCTTGACCGTCCATCTAACGAGCTCTGAATTTCCATCATTGAATCTAAGACTTGAGAATAGACTGAACTTTGAAAGGTCAAATCTGTTCTGCAACTTTGAATGATCTTGACCGTCCATCTAACGAGCTCTGAATTTCCATCATTGAAGAGAAGAGGTCAAAAAAGGATATAAGTGTTCCCATTGCGTCTTGGGTGGACTCAAGTCAATCAGGAAGACTACCTAATTTTCGTGCTCACCAGGCCTTGGTCTGTTGCCCTTTAATTTGGGAAATCATACTGTGAGAGACTCTTTACATAAGACGCTTTACCTAGGCCCACTCACATGGAACTAGATTGATCTGGACCCTCCATCCTGGCCAAAACACTTGTTGATGAAATGACATAGAGCTTAACTTGGGCCATTTACTAATTCTTTTCTTAATCCTACACTTAGGAAGGGATCCGCAGATGGTTGGGATCTTTTTCTAGTTAAGGATCTCTTCTCGGCTCCATATTAAACATGACATATGATCCAGACCATTAATCTTCAAGAGAAGGGACCCACATGTTGTTGATCGTCAAAACCATAAGGTTATTTTCTCTCTTCAAGTACGTATGATTAGATTATCAGTTTCCTTTCCAGAACCCTAAACAAAGCGGGCAGGATTAAGGGACTAGAACAGTCTAAACGAGTTAAATCTAGTGCAGATCAAAGGTGAAATCATCTTTAATTTTTGGACCACCAGGCTCAATCAATCCGCACCGCACATGTGGGCCCAAAACTGGGCGTAAAGAGCCTAGTATCGTGCGATGTGCTTCTCTTATGAAGCCGTCTCATCGTATGATTCACCTGCTCCGATATTTGATAAGTTGGTGTATTGGTGAAGGTAGTTTTCTGCTACCGAAATTCCAGGCCTCCCCTCTGGCTGTTGTGTTTCGCTGGCATTTAGTGGCAGTGTTGTTTCCACCATTACTAGTATCCTAAAATGACATAAATGCCCATACACTTCTGATTTCCTAAATATTTTTGTATTTAATTAATTTGCAATGAAGAGTACCTCCGTCTGTGATTAGTGTCTCTAACTCAAATTACTTTCTTTGAACAATAGTTGGTTATTTTTCTTTATTTAGTTATTTTAAACATTAATATTGTTAGATAAAATTTAAATATAACCTTTATAGAACTCGAACTGTTGACTTGCACGATTGAGACCAACTTTGCACTATAGAGTCTTATTCATACAAACTCACCCTTATTCTAATTAATCACTGATCTTTTAATAAACTCGTATTAAGGACATGGGTATTCATGTATACGTAACTTACAGCAAACTCCCATAAAGGAGAAAGATAACTTCTCCATTCATACCATGATATTATTTAAAAACTAAAATCTATATTATATTGAAGAAAATCAGGTTTTCCTCTATTTCTGATATCATCTCATGAGAGATCTCCTGATGTAAGTTGTCTGCCTGCGTTAGGTATAGCTAGCCCATGAACAGCTAGAACCTTCAGGAACAAGTTCAAAACAAAGATGGCTGAATGTGAATCAGCTGAAGGGATAAGATCACACAATACAAAGGATATCTGGGGTATTATAGGCGGCGGAGTAAGACGAACGGTTTAGATCATCAAACATTGGGGCCCCACATATTTCTTTAGCAGCACGTCCGTACCACAAGGCAGACAGCATGAAATTTCTCTATTAAAGAAAGTGTTATTTTAGTCATTATCTTCGGTCATCCTTGTCAGAGTTTGAAATCAATTGAGTTGATATTTATTTGTTGCCATCAAATCAAGGGCGTTTTGGTCCCTTGGAAGCTTCAAATTATTGTCGAGGCTAACAGCTCACGGGCAAGATTCAATTAGTCTTTTGGAAAATGAACAGTCGGGATTGGTGATTTGAATTGGCCATTCCATCCTTCATGTGCTGCCACTCTGTTTCAACTTTCAGTTCAACCGCTTTTCTTCTGCTTCTTTGAGTTTTCTTCTTATAATGTAACAGCCAAAGCCGAGGATTCACAACCTAAAATAATATTGTCCGTACCATATATCTTGCACAGTTTTCTTCTTCCTTAGTTACAAAAGGCCCCGTTCCATGTATCAGAGTGCACAGCGGACACGATATTATCCTCTTTGGGTCCCTCACCACACCGGGCTTCACCCCTCAAGGTTTTGTTCCCTTAGGTCCCTCACCCCTCTTGGGCTTCACCCCTCGGGAGACTTCGTTGCAAGGAAAGTCCTCATCACTCTTATCAAGAACCTAGTAAATTTCCTCCTAGCGATGTGGGACTAACTCTCAGCCTCTTACCTTGCCTAGAAGCCTGGCAGCCCTCTTGGCGCCCCCTCATCGGCCAAGGCTTCACAACCTCTCCCCCTTAGGGGACATGTGACTCCGCATGTCTTCCCACACGCGAGCGCCCACGTACGGCTAGCCACCCACACCGGGTTGGGGTCTAGCTGTGATACCACTTGTAATAGCCCGAGGGCCCACACCTTGCAGCGATATTGTCCATGCCTGGTGGGATGACTGTGCTGAAGTGTCTCCCTGTGCTGCTGCAGTCATCAATGGGCAGGCAGAGTGAATAGCCCATACTGCCGCCTGCACCTGCTGTGTCATCTATTGAGCGAACTGTGGCATAAGCTCCTGAACCACATGGGCTATTATATCAGCCTCTGAATCCCCTTGCTCAGGTGTCGCGATAGGAGTAGCGACTGGTGGAATAGGGGTGGATCTTGTCTTCCGTTGAGGATCTGCCAATGTTTCAATATAATATCATGTAAGTAATTCTCCTATCTCTATCTCAATCCAAACACTCCTTTATTGTAATTCAATTTGGACCCTTAAAGTGGTGATGATGGAATGAACCTAGGCTCTAATACCACTTGTAACAGCCCGAGGGCCCATAGCCTGCAACGATATTGTCCGTGCCAGAGTGCCAATACACCCCGCACGGTTTTGTTCTTCCCCAGTTGCCCAGGAAAAAGGCCTCGTTCCGTGTATCAGAGTGCACAGCGAACACGATATTGTCCTCTTTGGGTCCCTCACCACTCCGGGCTTCACCTTTCAAGGTTTTGTTCCCTTAGGTCCCTCACCCCTTTTAGGCTTCACCCCTAAGGATGCCTCGTTGCAAGGGAAGTCCTCATCACTCTTATCAAGAACCTAGTAACTTTCCTCCTAGCGATGTGGGACTAACTCTCAGTCTCTCACCTTACTTAGAAGCCTGCCAGCCCTCTTGGCCCGCCCTCATCGGCCAAGGCTTTACATAAGCGCTTCTACAGCCTTGTGATAAATTACATCTTATAAAAAATCTCTTGATAGTATGCTACTAACATATTTATCTAAATAAGATGCATGCTTCAAGAGGTCAACTTTGGAGTTTGTAAGGCACATCAAGCTAGTGAAAATGTCATCTAGAAGTTAAAACATTTGGGGCTACAAAGACTACTAGATGCAAGATGACATGATACATTAGCCACAAGAGCAACTACAAATAACCTGTAATGGCCTGCATTATTAAGAAATAAAGAAATTACGTTTTTTATGTTATTTTATTAATTAATTTTTATTTATTACGAATTTGTTTGCCATGTGGAGAAAACCGTTACAAATGGCTAAACATGATAATTTGACAGTTATAGAAAAAGGGAGTAAATACACCATTAAAAAATTGAAGAGTTACAAATATGTAATAAATTGGGAAAAATAGTTACAAGGAAAGTATGTATTAAAAGAAACAAAGAAAATGGAAAGAAAAGTTTAGGAATGTGAAACGGTTGGGGTGGAAGAAGAGGAGTGCGTGAGACAAAAAGAAAAGAGAAAAGGAAAGAAAAAGGAAGAAAAAAAAAAAGAGAGGAAAAGAAGATCAAGAGGAAAAGCAGAGATCTGAAATTGGCATCAAATCGATTAGAAGCAGAGAAATTTGTGTTTGAGGAAATCGCATTTTGAGGTAGGGGATCTAGAACTAGACCACGTTTTTCTTTATTAAAAAAAAAAAAAAAAACTAAGTTTTGTCGATTGATTTTGGATGAACTTTGCATTCTAATATTCGTAGAAACTAAACATGTGTATCTTTGTTATTGTTTGAATAGTTGAGAGATAATCATGTTGTTTATGTTTTAATTGATGTTTTTTTTTCTATGTAAAAAAAAAAAAGAAAGAAAGAAAGAAAGAAGAAGAAGCATGATCTACAATAATGATTTGATGCACGAATCATATAATGTGAAGTGTTTTTAATATACATCTATATGTTTGTTTATGATTCCTATATTGGTAGTGACGCATAACATGGGATGAAATTTTATTTAATAGAACCATGTTATGGGATAAATTAGAGTAGACTCTAACTATTTCAAATATGATTAGAGGGTAGTTGAAATTTGTAAGACAGTTCAAATAACAATTAAGATGTTATAGGTGTATGATTTTAGTATAATCACTGAGTCATGCTTAGAACATGGTACATTGGATTTCACCAATGACACAGTGCGCGAAGTGTTGCTTAGGCACAAGATGTTTAGACAGTGAGCGCAGGATGTTTAGACAGTGACCAGTTACATAATATAGTAAGTGTTGCTTAGGCACAGGATGTTTAGACAGTGGGCGCAAGATGTTTAGACAATGACCAGTTACATAATACAGTAAGTGTTGCTTAGGAGCAAGATGTTTAGACAGTGACTAGTTACATAATACAGTAAGTGTTGCCTAGGTGCAGGATGTTTAGACAGTAACCAGTTACGCAATACAGTAAGTGTTGCCTAGGCGCATAGCATACCAAGCAGTAAGTAGATGTATACATCAGGTAGTGATCAGGCAGATTATGCATTGAGTGAGGCTTGGGCATAAAAGTGTTCTGTATATTCCAACTGCTTCAAACAACAAATGAGGTTCATACAACGGGCAAGCAGACAATACTCCAATGCATAAAATACTAGACAAACTCAGGAACAAGTATACCATGAATTTATTGAAATTCAGACATATTGATACCGTGCAAGCACATGAACTCCTAATCATGCACAAGCCAAAATTATCAAAAGTTAAAATGTTAGGTTCCATGCATGCATAATCGTTACCTAAGATTATGTCACATGGATGGTTGGAAGTTCTTACGAAGTAAATCAAAGGCTCAAAAACTTTCATTTAAGAGGAATATGAAAAAATAAAACAAAAATATATACTAGCTGAACAAATTAGGAGTCTTCACTACTAGGTACTTTAAGTTGTTTGAACCCAAATTTTTGTAGAGATTAGTATCAACCATCTGCTAGACCATGTTGTTGATGAATTATGTACCCAAGATGGAACTAAACAGAGATTTCATCTTATGGCCTTGCTGTAAAATGAATGGGTTAGATGCCTTAAAACGTACCTGACAAGCCTAGCAAATAAGTAGTTTAATTTCTGTTTTATTATTTTTATCCACCTATATTTAATGGTCAAAGTCATGCTTTTTGCATTAGGTGGCCTACGTTCAGATGATTATAACCGTTGATCCAATGAACAGTACTTTCTTAAATGATGCCTTGGGTTGTACATATCTTCGGTATGAGATTGAAAACTTTCAAATGCAATAAAGGGTAACATGGTCTTGATCTTATTGGGTCCACATGGTTAAACGTGTATACCATGAATCTCTATGAAGTTGCAATTAAGACATTTGGCTTTTCATTTGGCTGATTTTATCCAAACAGAAATGCAGCCGGATTGATTAATTGGGATTGATTAATAACTCTAAACCATTTGGTGAAATAGCCCAACAAATGATTTTGATCAAGCGAGTAATAATTATCTGAGAGGTGGACTGGATATTTGATGGTATAGACTGACCACCATCTTAGCTGGGTAGTGTCTTTGATCATAGAAAGAATTTAAAGAAATATAGGATTCTATGTGTTAATTGATCATTGGGCAGGTATATGAAATTAGGACTGCCCGTATTGGGCTTTTCCTGTTGTTTGAACCTGCGTTTTTCAACAAGCTCTACCTAACCTGAAATTTGCATACATAGGTGATACAAGGTTATGCAACAAACTCATTACATTTAAAACACCATAGGTGATCAAATCTATAAGAGGATGGGTGATGTACACCAGCACAAACCCAATTGCATCATGCAATGGACGGTTTGCATGGGTGTAGTTATTGGACTTGGCAGTTGCATCATGCATAAAATAGTAATAATAATCTTTATGTTTCTAAATAATTATAAATCATATACTTTGATTTTGTGATTTGTTTAAGAGTTGGTATCATTGATAAACACGTGAGTACATAGAATTACATTGGAATTTCTTTAGTTCTCCTTTTATGAAGGTATAGTATGGAATTTCAATTGCTTAATTATCAAAGAAAATAGTGTATATGTACATTTTGGTTTGATTAGAAAGTAATTTTTGGGTACCATATATGGATCCATTGGCATTCTTTTATTAATCTGAAGGGACATACACATGATTTGGTATTAATAAGAATGATATATCTGTATTGCTGGTTAGTATACCTTTTATATGATTTCACACTCTTGTGCAATGAAATTTGAATAAGAAATCAGGAGACTCTTAAGAGTTGATCCTGGCTCAGGGGTGTTATATCAAATCGCATGGTTGCTATACTAGGGAGTCAGTTGGCCACTGACTTCCAAACAGGTACCAGCCTATAATAGGCATGTTTGGCGAGGGTATGTTACATGGGAGGACTACACTTGTATTGGATTGATCCGACTATCCCATGTAGTCGGTGTAGTTAGTGTGGTACCCACTAACGAACGCAGTTTGAAACTTTGGTTTTTGCTGCGCGTATAGTCAACCTTATATTTTGTTTGGATATGCCGATGCTTGTGACATGATGCTAAGTTCCATCCAGATATATATTAATTGTATTTACTTATGAATTAATCATTCAATAAATATGGATTGAATTTAACTCAGATCTTTATATGCATGGATATTACTTGTATTATCCAATATGATGTCATTATGATTATTACATAACTGGTTGATATGAATTGAGAGCTTACGATGTGTCAATGACATGCTTGGTAGTACATGCATGCGTTTTAAAAAAAAAACTTGCATGGCAAGATTTTCAGAGTTTTTTGGCTAGGTTTAGATTTTCTACTGGGTAATTCATATTACTCACCAAACCACCCTACAGGTGAAGAGCAAAAGGAAAAGCTTGAAATTGACGAGAAGGAGATTGAGTAAACTCGGAGTTTCAAAGTATGAGGAACTAGAAATAGTTTTAATTTATTTGAAGACTTTAGTCAATTTGTAATAAATTAAATATTTGAACTTTATATTGTGATTTAACTTAGTAGCGTTTGAAATTTGTGACTAGTAGGTCTTGGTAATTTGAAAAAGATGAACTGTTATTTTGAATATATTGTGGAGATTTATTTGACATACTTGGGTTAGAAGAAGTATTTTCAATTTATTATTATATATAGAATTGAAAAGAATTTTTTTTTAGGATCAATCCTGACAAGATTTATCAAAAATATTAAGAAAATCTCTTTATAAAACCCCAGTCGTCACATAACCATTACCTCTTGGTCATTCCATACTAGGGAATGGATATCATCAGACAGATAGCACTGTCCTTGTATGCTAGACATGCATTTATCATGGCAATAGTAGACTACTTCTCTAAATGGGCCAAAGCCATAGCACTAAAGGCATTGAAAGTGCAATATGTAGTGAAGTTTATCCACATGCACATCATCAACTAGTTTGGAGTCCCAGGGAAAATCATATCAAATAATGAAACTCTATTTAACAGTATGATTTTGAGAAATTTTTGTGCCAAATATTCGATCAAGCATCACTTCTCCAAGGTTACAATCCTTGAGGGTACGAGCTTGCAGATGTGTTCAACAAAATGTTATGTAAGAACTTCTCTAAAAATAGTTTCAAAAAGTAATAAGGATAGGCAAAAAGGCTAGGGGAAGCATTATGGGCTTATTGGATATAACATTGGATACCCACAGGAGCAACCCCCATATTCCCTTGCCTTTAGGAGTGATGCAGCCCTACATTTAGAAATACAACTACCATCCATGCGGGTGGCAATGCAGTCTTACCTAACCAGAGAAGAATTTGCGCCTATCTGCTTTGCAGGATTGGAAGCTTCAAATGAATATCACTTTAAAGCACAATAGAACTTAGAGGTGTTTTAAGCTCAAATGGAAGTGCCTTTTAATAAAATCATATTGAGGAGATCCTTCTAGGAAGAAGATCTAGTGCTTACGCTAAAGAGCTATCATAGAATCCCAATCATCTAGGGGAAAGTTTGAGCTAAAATGGGAAGGGCCTACTATGTTTAACAAAGCATTCTTCAGCGATGCTAATTAGTTAGTTGACAACAAAGGAGATGTACTACTGCACATCAATGGGCATTTCCTAGAGAGATACTTCTCGTGTATTCATATGAGTATAAACTGTAAGACTCAATGTAAATTTGATTCATTGAGACGAAATTGCTCCTATACATACAATGACCTTAGTAGTTGATTTCTTCTTAACTGTAGAAACTGGTACATTAGAAGCAGAAAGGCGGAGATAAAGATTACAAGTGTTACTATCACCACCAGAAACTTGTACCAAATTCCGAAGATTCCCGTT
Organism: Warburgia ugandensis; assembly: GCA_035236585.1. NCBI lineage: Eukaryota > Viridiplantae > Streptophyta > Magnoliopsida > Canellales > Canellaceae > Warburgia > Warburgia ugandensis. The sequence goes on from CP141137.1 coordinate 64,519,294, forward strand.
CCATATTGAACACCCATTATTACTATAAGCATAAGCCGTACAAGAACAGTCATTCAAGCAAGCAGAATTGCAATAATCAAAACTTCGAGCGGTCGAAGGTTGTGGACTAATGCTAGACAGCTGAATATCCCGCATGATACAGAATCTAGCTCTCTCCATTAAAAGTTGTACTATTACCACATCGTAAGGGTGTTTTCCTTACACACCCCCGAGACCAGTCACTTAAATTCCAACCTATGATAGAAGCTGCTTCGAAACCATGCAAACATGTACAGAAAGGTAAGCTTTTCTGGTTACTGCAACCAAAATCTCCACAAATAAACTTCACATTGATCCCTTGGTTGAGAGTAAAACAACATCCACTCATTAGATAGATCCATCCACGTCAGTTGCTGCTGTTGGCCTGAGACATCCATCACAAGCCTTGAAATAATAGATGGGTCAGAAACTAAGTGAAATACTTTTCTCTAATGTTGTCTACAAAGCTGACATTGTAGATATAGTTTCGCGCCATTTCAGGAATTCCACCGAAGAAATGTCCATTCCATTCTCCACTACTCCAGGACCTCTCAGATTGATTTCATACTGAAACAAACTGATTGCTCCCTCTTGAGTCCATCTCAAGGGAGAAAAGCCCTGGAGCTGGATCATCTGAACTTCTCCGTGAAGGATCTGTTTTTCTCCAGTAATCTTGTTCAGACCTAGTCTTCCTCCAGGAAGAAATGTATCAGTTGGATGATCAAAGCTCTGCCAAAATACACCGGAGGAATTTGACCCATCTTTCAGAACTAGATTTCCATTGTCAAGAAGCATAGCCACTGTCGAATTTGAGGTTCTGATGGAGGAATTTGTGGACCAGGTTATGATGTTTAACTGATTTTGGAGGACTAGATTTCCATCTTCTGAGACTTTTAGTTGGGATGAAGCGTCAGGGAGAGGGGTCTCTCTATTTGCCACCCAAACTACTGTTTGTTCAGAGATTTTGTTGTATCGGATACCAATATAGTATCTCTGAGATGTACCTGGTGAGAAGAAACCCAATGCATAGTGCCCACTTTTTGAGGTTAATGTCTGCTTTCCAGTCAGAGATTCGCCAGGGTAGATGGTATCAGTTGCCATAGAAATATGGGTATCGAAAGAGAAGGAGACAATGAAGAGAACAATAAAGAAGAACCATGTCCTGCTTCTAGTGCCCATTTCCAGAACTAATGTAATGAACAGTAAGTCATATGCAAAAGACTAAGAAGAAGAGCGTTATAATTGAAGCCCAATGTTGCACCATATGAAGGAAGGAAATGGCCAGTTTAACTACCAGATCAAACTTATCACTTCCAAATTCCCATATTTTATATTCTTGAGTCTGTTTCACCTCGTTGCCTCGAAGATACGGTGAAGTTTCTAACTACCTAAACAAAACCTCGAGACGTCAAAAGGTGTAATCATTTAACTAAGTAGAATTCTCGTTATGCCAGTGACCTTGGATGATTGAAAAGAGTAGGTCGTGCCTATGCCTTGATCCAATTATCGATGCTTGGCGCGAAGGTAGTAAAAAGGTTCAACCCAAGTATTGCCTCTGAATATCTAGTGGTCAAAAAGTAATCCAATAATTAAAGTAGGCTTCTTCTTTTTATCCTCTGGCACAAGGCGAAGAATTAAGCAGGTTGTAGTCGTAGAAACCAATAACTAAGGTAGGCTGCAGTGGTCACTCTGACTCTCTCTTGACTAGTAGTAGAGGGCACTCAAGCAGTGCCCGCATATGTAAGGTCTTGGGAAGGGCAGACTGCAAGGGTCTATAGTATGTAGTCTTATCTGAAATTTTTGCAAGAAGTTATTTTCAAGCCTTAAACGTGACGTGAAGGTCACAAGATGATTAGTCTACCGTTGCACCAAGGCTCCTTGACTAATAATACCATATATTAAAAGGATACCTACCTATTACTTATGCAAGTGGAAAAATATGAAAAGAATTACATGTACAAATGGAAAAAATATGAATATGAAAACAGTGACTACTCATTTGGACTCTAAGTCCACCAAGATCACCAATTTTGTTTTTTGTTCTTGGTTTTTTAGAGTGAAATGTGTGAATCCACTGCTTTTAAAATGGAGATCTTCAAAATGCATAGCAAGTTACAAGAGGCAAAACATACACAGGAAAAGGAGGAGAAAAATGTAAGGAATTCCACTAGAAGTAAACACGTGGGAGCGTAATTCAAAAACTTGACTCAAGAATAGCAAGTCAGGTTATCTGGAAGCAACTCTTGGATGACTTGAAAGTACTTGAGTGGGATTTAAAATATTATATTATTAATTTTTGCTTGCATAAAAAACCACAACTTTTTACCTTAGATGCAAGATTGCTCTTAGGCTAGTATATCGTAATGTTGTCTTGATGTTGTTTATGTTTAAATCCTAGGTCTACCTAATTTGTTTTATTGGATCAACCAAATTGTCCAATTGTTAAGATTTTAGGTCTGTGAGATATCTAAATTTTGAGAAATCAGATGAATGAGTCAAATTAACCAAAGCCGAGGTCCTTCGTGCGATCATATGATTAGTACCTTGCTATCGCGCTGCTCCTAGCATTCTAAATCATTTACGCAAAGATAAGATCTGCTATGAGCTGGAAGTCACTTCTACAAGTTTCCAGTAGGTAACTTAAACAATCCATCTACTTCCCCTTTCTTGCATTCGCATCAACATCACCCGCCGGGCCCTCCTATTCCAGACAAGGTCTTCCTATGGACTATAGCCTGTCGAGATCAGAAACAGCAGCCGTGTGGTAAAAGCTACAATGCCTTTCTAAGATGATAAATATAGTAAATACGGTTAATTGATTAGGATGAATTTTATCCGACAGGAGCCTACTAAATCGATTCATTACTGTTCTCTAATTGCATTAGAATAACGATCCTGCAGCTTCAAAGCATTCGCTTTTTGAATCAAGAAAGTGTGAGCCATATGAACCAAGTTAGAGACTATATAACTTCCAATGCTTTAGCGCAAACATCCGATCCAATTAAAGAAGTTAAATGCACATGATACATAATATCCGTAATTGATTCAGGGATAGAATAGGTTTTTTCTATTCCATTTTATGCCCTAAAACATAGATAAAACTTTTTAAGAACAAAGAACATAAGGCTCTCGAGCTATTTTACATATTTCTAAGCCACTCAAATTCATGGTTAGTCATCCTCTTAGCAAACAACACAGCGTTTGTAACTCATTTTGGATATCAAATTATAAATATAGTTCTAAAACTCATGTATTGATTCCAAAAAGTCATCCAAGTTATTAGACTCAGTGACAAATTGAGTCACTTGACAAGTTGACTCGTTCATCATCATCATCAAGACCTTATCCCAATCAAGGGTTAGACACGTGATCTTGTTCCTCCATTCCTCTGTATTAAGTATCATGGCTTCATTTAATCCTTAAGTTTTTAAATCTTTTCTCACCAATTCTATCTATGTTCTTTTAAGCCTTTCTCTTGCCCTTTCTTTTAAAACCTTTGACTAGCATTGCCTTACTCCTACCCTATGCTATTTTTGGTCTTCATTAGAAATGTCTAAACCATCCAAGTCTAATCTCTATCATCTTGTTACCTATTGGTACTACTCCTAAGTTTCCTCTAATGTTTTCATTCATAAATCTATCTTTTCTTGTCTTGCTACGCATCCATCTCAACATCCTTATTTCTGTTATGTTCATCCTACAAATTTGATGTTCCTTAACTATCCAACACTCTGATCAATAGAGTATGGCCAATCTTATAACCATTCTATAGAATTTTCCTTTTAGTTTGAGTGGCACCCACAAATTACCCAAAACTCTATATGCATTTCTCCATTTGTTCTAGCTCACTTAGATTCTCTAGGTAACTTTCATCTTAATCTCTCCACTCTCATGAATCATCAATCCTAAGTACCATAAGTGGTCTTTTACGAAAAATTCTTGGTTATCAATCTTTACCAGTAGTCCACTCTGGCTCCTCTCCTTGCTAAAATTGCATTCCATATACTTTACCTTAGTTCAGCTAATTTTAAATCCTTTAAATCCTAATGCATCTCTCCATAAAAACTCTAGCTTTGTGTTTGCCTCCCTTGTCTTATCAATCAAAATTATATCATTTGCAAATAGCAAACACTATAGAATTTCCTTATGCAGATGTTTTGTTAACTCATCCATAACTAACATGAAAAGTACGGGCTTAATGCTGATCTTTGGTGCAATCATATAGTAATGGAAAAATCACCGGTTTCTCCACTAGTGGTTAGTTACCTCTCCCTTATACATATTCTTAATTATGTTTATATACTCTTGTGAAAGCCTTTTCTCACTAACACCCACCATATTAAATCTCTGAGGACCCTATCATAAGCTTTTTCTAAGTCAATAAAGACAATGTGGAGGTCCTTCCTCCCCTCCTTATATTTCTCTAGTAATTGTCTTAATAAGAAAACAACTTCCATAGTAGACCTCTTAGGCATCAAACCAAACTGGTTCTCTAATTTAGTTGTCTCGTGTCGTAGCCTCTTCTCAATCACTCTTTCGAAAAGTCTCATAGTGTGACTCATAAATTTGATCCTCTGATAATTAGTGCAGTTATGTCTCTCCTTTATTCTTAAAAATTGGTATAATAGAGCTCTTCCTCCATTCATTTTGTATTTTTTTATTTTATAATCTTATTAAACAACTTTATCAACCAACCTACTCTAGTATCTCTTATTTGCTTCCAAACCTCTATTGGTATGCCATCGGACCAAGGGCCTTTCCTGATTTTATCTTTTTTAAAGCCTCTTTCACTTCTGGTATTCTAATCCTATGATCATGTCTATAATGTCCAATGATATTTAGGTTTATAATACTTTCAATCCCTATATTCTTAAGGCAATTGTCATTTAGCAATGTTTGACAGTAACTTTTCCATCTTTGTTTGACCTATTCATGTTTGACTTGTACCCTTTGATCATCACTTCTATTGCACTTGACATGGTCTAAGACCTTACCCTTCTATTTTCTTATTTTTGCAAGTTTAAACATATCTTTCTCATCTTTTCTTGATCATAGTCTATTATAGAGATCATCACATGCCTTGAGTTTGGCCTCACTTAGTATTCTCTTAGCTACCTTTTTAGCATTCTTATACTGCTCATAATTTTCATTATTTTTAGCCTTCTACCACCAAGTTTCATTTACTAATTGCATTTTACCTTTACATACTCCTAGGACATCTTTTGGCGCCTTCTTAATGAACTCAGCCATATTAATCAATATGGTGTTTACTTCTATTTAATTGCTTAAGTTTTCTTTTACCACCAACTTATTTGTGAGTGAGGTTATTTTGTCCCCCTTTTAAGTTCCACCACTTAGTTTTTGGATACCTATTAAGTTCATTTTCTTTCTTCCATCTTTTAATGAGATATCTATAACCATTAACTTATATTGTGAAGTTAAACTCTCACCAGGTGTCACCTTACAATCCTTAGACATTGATCTTTCAATATTCCTAAGTAAAAGAAAGCATATTTGGCTTTATGGAGTCCACTTTTAAAGGTTATTAAGTGCTTATTCATCTTCTTAAAGAATGTATTTGCAAGGGCCAAGTTATATGCCAAAGCAAAATCGAGAATAGTTTCCTCCATCTCATTTTGTTCTCTGATATCATACCCACCATGTACCCTATCATATCCTTCCTTTTCTTTCCCTACATGGCCATTTAAGTCTGCTCCTATAAATAGCCCCTCTGTGTTAGAAATTTCTTGCATGACTCTCCCAAAACTATCTCTTGATTATATCTTCTAACCCTACTTGTGATGTGTATGCACTTATAATATTTATGATCATTTTTTTAGAACAAGTTTCATTATTATAATTCTATAATTCATTTAAAATCTACAACTTTATCTTTTAATTCTTTATTCACTACTATCCCTACGTCATTTCTGTTATTATCCTTTCTTAAGTACCAGAATATAACAAAATGCTTTGTTTGCACTTGGATTTGAATATTGCATCTGTCGGGGTAGGACTTATATAGAACCCACTCTTTAGACTGTTCTAACCACAACCTTAATTGGATTTGCCCCAATACATCCACGACACCTCTTACAATAGTTGAACTATTGTAAAGGGTATAAGTGTAGTAACTTTCTTTTCATTATCAACAAAGCTGAAAGTGGCTTTTGCTTTGAGTCACCCAATTTCAGGAATATTGCTCCAAGATCTTCCATTCCACACTCCACTGGTCCAGTACTTTAAAGACCTATTCCAAATGAGAACAATCTCAGTTGACCCACTTGGGTCTACTTCCAGAGAGAAAAGCCCAAGAGCAGGATCTTCTGAGTTCCTCCATGAAGTAGGCCTTTTCCTTTCTCCTGTGATTTTGTTTCATCCAAAATGTTGGCCAGGTAGCCATGAATTAGTTGGATGATCAAAGCTTTCCCAGATTACCTTAGAGAATTTTGACCCATCTCTCAAAACAAGATTTCTAGTGTCAAGATGTGACACCCCGGGTTTTAAAAAAAATCTTTTTCAATATACATAAATTAATAGTAAAAAGTTTATGATTACAAAATAGGCAGGATACCTGAAATAACTCAAATAATTAAAACTTTTACGGGCGTCATTTACACCCCAAAACCACGATGCTGTACCAAATTACTTCCAGAAACACTGAGCATGCTCAAATACAAAACTACGAGAAATCGTGCAAACAGCACGAGACCATGATAATAAAAGTGTCAAAGCTCCAGGGTTCATCCAAGATCACCACATTATCCATGTGTGAGTGTATGCACAATATACAGTAGTATGGGTTTACTCAATCAATATATACAACATCTAGATAGGGAGCCAAAAGTCTGATACCAATCTAAGAACATACACTACTATGTCTCTGAATGCAAGCAATATGGAGTCCTCAGGTCCTCGTCCAAATCCACGCTACTCTACTTGCTTCCCTCTCTGACTATCGCGCTCCAACTCTGAGGCATTGCAAAACAAAGCAATACCTCAGCAAGCTATGCTTATGTAGGTGATATACATTCAAAGTAACTCAATAAAAAAAATCACATGGCGGAAGGCATAAAGATCGTAAGATGATCAAACATATATATAAAGCCTTAAATTACATAATGAAGGACCTACCAAGTCCATGAAATAGTAAATAAGGTATCATCAATCATGATATCAGGACATGCATAATCTAAGAAAATCTAGAAACATATGAATGCATGTCAAAAGTATCGAGCATCATATACAGTCAAGCCCTATGAGTGTCTCAAGTACTCTCACGGCAATGTTGGGTCAGCTCTCTGTACCATCCGCTTTCACCCTTGCACCCTTATGGGCACTCAGGCACTCACGAAAAGTCGCATTGCACGCTCGCTTTTACCTTTTCACCCTCACGGGCACTCACGGGGTGAAGAAATGCATCCTACTACGAGATCAATAGTCTCAACATCAAGACAGAGCGACTCCCACATGTCAAAAATACCAATAATTAAGTGAATATCATGAAATATATCAAAAACAGTGCATGCAAAAACCACCCGAAAGATAGCACGCACATGAGAAACTACATACTAAAATTAACCTCATGCATATGGTAAGGTATAAATCATATGCCTCAAAATTCAAATCACCAAGTCATCAATTGAGAATCATGGAAAAATTGTGAATGAAATCACCGACCTCGATATAGCAATATCCCAAATAAGCGCGTAAACGATATCAAGGTGTATGGAGTGATGTACTTGTCATGCCATAAATCATTATTGATTGTTAAACCTCTCATTTTCATCATAACTCTTAAAAATTTCTATTGTGTTTTGTGATTCACACGTATCTTTATGATCACGTGTCAATCTGATGGTCAAATCATTCTTGATCAGCGCATCCTAAGGTTGTTGCCTAATTTGATCGTTAGGATCATTTTTTCCTGAAAATTCCATGAGATCTGCCCTTCAAATCTCCTAGATCATCTTATGTTTGATGTGTACAACCAAGGTGTAAGGCCTGATCATCCATTAATTGGCTTGATCTAAATCATCTAATAGCATTTAGTAGTTTGGCCATTAAAAAGTTACTCTAAACTAGATTTTTATCTTAAATCTAGGGCCGCCTTATTGAGATGATCACGTCTCTTTTGGATCGTGATTTAGACCTCTATAACTCCTAGAATCATGTTTTTTGTGAATGGATGGTAAAAAACCCTCAATTTTGAGAAAAAGGGCCCACACCAAGTGCAGCACACGTGCAGTTCGCTCGTGCGTGTGAGCTGCAAGCATGTGGTGCATGCGGCGCACCGTGCGTCCCGCATGTGGTGCTCGCAGCAGCATCGCGTGGCACGCGCGTGTTGCACCACATGTCCCGCACATGGCGCATCGTGTGGCACACGACTGTCCTCCCACATGGCACACGTGTGGCCCGTCCTGTGTCCCACGCGTGGTGCACACGTCGCACCACACGTCATGCTTGGCTATGACATGTGTCATGTGCGTCTCTGTCTTGTCGCGGGTCACCATTGCTGGGGACGGTGACCGGATTGGTACGTCGTTGCCGGAGACAACTGCCGGAATCCGGCTGCTGGCGATCCCATGTGCTCCGTTTTTTGCAATTTTTACACTTATTTGTCTAGTTTTTCACGTACATTCCATTTCTACCATCTATTTTCACAAATTCATTTATTTTCTACCTTTTTTCACAATTTTTGTTTCATTTCTAAAATCCCTTTCCTACTGTTTTTGGGGTTTTCAGCGTCTCTAGCCGTCTGATCACTCTGAGATTTCATGGGTGCGTTCCTTGTATTGTTACGTCCAAGATAAATGGTCCAGATCTCCATCTGACACCATTTCATCAACTTTTCCCCAAGGCAACAGTAACGCCCAAACTTACTGCCGTTTTTCAGAGCTAAACAAGGAATGGGAATGGGGAAAAACAGGGATGGCTTACCTCTGGCGGTTCGTCCCAGTGCACGCAGGGGTTGCGGTATCCTCCTAGCTGATTGTCGCCAGGAAATATATTTTCCAGTGGCTAGTTCTGGCACACCCCCCCCCCCTCTTAATTTCATATATATATATATATATATATATTATATTATTATTATTCTCACAAATAATTTTCCTAAAATGCTAAAATGGTGAATGTTACACAAGAAGCACTGCAACTGTAGAATTTGGGCCTTCAAAGGTTGAATTCGTCGACCAAATAACAACTGTCTATTGGTTGACTAGTACGAGGGTTCCATCCTCTGGGATTCTTAGATCAGATGAAGTGTCGGGAAGAGGTGTTTCTCTATGTGCTACCCAAACTACTGTTTGTTCAGAAACTTTTTGGTACCAGATACCAACGTAGTATTTACGAGACTTGCCTGGTGAGAAGAAACCCAACTCAAAGTTGCCACCTTTGGACGTTATGGCCTGATTTCCAGACAGAGATTGGGTGGGAGAGATGTAATCAGCTGCCTTAGAAAGATGGGCTTTCAAAGAGAACGTGGGAAAGATGAAAACAGCAACATAGGACAAGGGCCTGCTTCTTCTACCCATCTTTGCATGAACAATGCACTGACAAGGAAGAAATATAAGAAGGAAATGATGCGATGAATGTGCAATTGAAGCAGAAAGTTGCACCATCTATGGGAAGGAAATGGCCAGTCGACCTTTACTGATCAAACTGCTACATTTTCCCAACGACTGATGAGGATCATGTTGAAGTCTTCCATGGGAAGAACAGAATATGTGATTCATTGAATGTAGGCAGTGACTTCCATTTCAATACTAAATAACAATTCCATCGGCTAGATAAACTTGAACAAGCTATTAATGGGCAATGACTTCCCATTTATTATTTGCCATTTATTAAAATATTGGCTACGACTTTGTTTTTTTACTAAAATAAACCGAGCAGATACAGCTAACCAAGCGATTTTTCATAGATGAATCATCCATCATGCCCAAGTAAGGAGATTGGTCGTTGCTGGGTCCTGGCTATCTGGCTGAAATTTAAATGTAACTGCTGTACATGGTAAATTGCCGAATGGCACCCCACTTAGCCGTGAAGGGTCCGACATCTAATCCTACCCGCTTATCTGATCTCTCTGATTCTAAATGTCTACAAATCCAAAACCCATGAGGATTAGATGACTCTGGCTTCATAGAAGCAACTTTTTGAAACTTGTACAAACAACGGTCCGTATTCAACAACCAAACCCACTAATTTTTTTATGCTAGAATTGTCCACTTGTTTATGATTCTGAGTCTGAGATATCTAAACTTTGCAGGTCAGACGAACGGGTCAGATCAACCAAAGGTGAGGTCATTCGTGTAAAAGTGGGGGACCATATGATAAGTCGCACTTTATCGTAGCATTCTACAAAAAATCATCTAACACATGAGCATAGATAAAACCTGCCCTGAGCTAGAGGGTCACTTCTACAGTATTAATATGCCTGCTCAATAACTCAGGAAGCCACCTAACGGTATTCAAGGAATCACCTTCAGATATATCTTAGAATTCCTGATCTCTGGATTACCCGACGGTCAGTGACGGCAGCCTTCCCCTTCCCTGCAGTCGCATCAATATCCCCCGCCGGGCTCCAGACAAGGTCTTCCTGTGGACTGAAGACTACAAAGACCAGAAAGAGATGCCGCGGGGTAAAAGCTACACCAGCTTTCTAAGTTGATAAATACAGTAAATCGGATTGGGTTGATTTGGATGAATTTTAGCCGTCAGGAGCCCACTAAATCCACCGTCTGGATCACCCAAATTTCATTACTCTTCTCTCATTTCATTAGAATCACGATCCTGCAGCTTTAAAGCAGTCGCTTTTTGAGTCAAGAAAATATGAGCCATATGGACCAGGTTAGAGTCTATGTAACTTCCAATGCTTAGTGCAAAATTCTAATCCAATTAAATGAGTTAATTGCGCAGGATATATAGTATCGGTGATTGATTCAGTGATCGAATAGGATTTTTTTCTATTCTATTATATGCTCTAAAACATAGACCAAACTTTTTAAGAACAAAGAAAATAAGGTTTTCAACATAGACCAAACTTTTTGAGAACAAAGAAAATAAGGTTTTCAACATAGACCAAAGCTTTTAAGAACAAAGAAAATAAGGTTTTCAACATAGACCAAATTTTTTTAAAACAAAGACAATAAGGTTTTCAACATAGACCAAAGCTTTTAAGAACAAAGAAAATAAGGTTTTCAATATAGACCAAAGTTTTTTAGAACAACGAAAATAAGGTTTTCGGGCTATATTACCTATTTTTGAATCACTCAAATCCATGGTTAGTGATCCGCTTGCCAAACAACACAGCATTATAATACTTTTGTATACTAAATCATAAAAATGCTTTCCTTGGACTTGGATTTGAATACAGACCACCAAATAATAACACTACACCCGGACCAACTTAGCAAGTGATTAACCATAAATTTAGAGTGAAAATTTTCAAATATAACCAGAAATACATAATGTGTCACTAAAATATCACTCTATTCGCTTTCCAATTTTGTTGATGGGTTAGAATTTTAATAGTCAAAGTCGTTCGAGAAAATAAAAAAACGATACTGTCAACTCCACTGACCTTAGGAACTCAAAAGGGAGGTGAATCAAAAGCCACAGAGGTCGATAGCATGTTACTGCCACCTGAAACACACTGTACCTGAGACACCCATGGACAGCGACGAATACATACAATGAAACTTACAAAAAATTTAGACTATGATTACAAATTAGGCTCAAGTAGTGCCGCCAAAGCTCGTTTCTTGGACTTGGCAGAAGTCTGTGAATCCAAAGACCAAAAGGCAGTGCACTGTGCACCTAAAACCGCATAGAACTGGTGAAGTTTGGATGGACTTGGTTATTATCGTTGCCGATGTGGGTTCCTATGTTTCATTGAGATTAATGTTGATTTTCTAATGGGAGCTGATATCCTCTCGTCCATTTTTTATAGGCATCGAGGATGGTGATTTTGTCGCAGTGTGTATTTCACGGACTACAGCGTTTAAGTAGACAGATTTATACTAAAGAGGAAAAACCATAATCAAACAAAGCAGAGGAAAGACACTTTAGTTTTGTTGATTTTTGTTTTTTATCATAAATTCTTTTTCTTGTTTATGAAATCAACACAAAAAAGAAAGAATTTTTTTTACCAGGTTTATCACCTTAAATTATTTTTTTCTTTAATTTTTGTGTAATCATGCTTGGAAGTGAAGGACTCTGCAATGTAGATTAACCAAAGAGAACATCATGGAACCACCAATCATCTTCCATCAATGGCTCAACCAAGATCATTAACATCTATAAGTTAAAATAGATTCCAAAACAATATTCTTGATATTCAATTCCCATTTCATGTGGATAAAGCAGCTTTGGCTACACGGGCAAGGAAAAGAAAGGCAGATATCAATAAAGAGAAGAGATTGACGTTAAGAAAGAGCTCCTTTATTATATGGTTTTCCTTTTTATTTTCTATGAGATTTCTTTCTTCTAATTCTTTTGTTCACGATTTGTGAGATTATTCTGTGTGTGTGTGTGTGTGGTTTTCCTTGTAACATTTTTTGTTTTTTGTATTTGAAGTGAGGAGGCATATGTGTTTACCGGCCGTGAGCCGATAAATTTCACTGACTAACAAAACCATCTATATCGAAAATGAGTATGGGGATATGAGTTTATCTCTAATGTTAGATAGACATTGCTTTTTGAGGGTTAGAGAGAGTTCAATAGATATTCAAAAAGAAAGTATCTGAATCAAATTAGGTACTCGGAACTGTCACAATTTTGCTTGTGACCTGGGAGGTAGGAGTGCAAATATCACTTTGAATGTAATAGATAAAGCAGAAAAGTTGGTCTTTGTTTAGAGTGGCCAAAGGAGTTTCCATATAATTTCTAGGCCACCATGGGATGCGCTTGTATGCCCTTAAAGTGGCAGGTTTTGTAATTATGTAAACACATAAAAAAGCCTCATATCATGGCTATAACCACACAAATAATTGATAATGGCATCCTCTATAGTTTGATTTTCTATGGTAATGACAGTCTATGTATTGTGACTTTCTGCTTTTACTATTACTGCATGATCAAGGGTTGATCCCAAATAAACCAGACAAAGTGCCGCTCACCAGCCAAATTTCAAAGACCTACTAATGCATTTTTCTAAATTTTCTACTTTTTTCTAATTTTTTAATTTTCATAAAATTTTAATTTACATAATTCAAAATATAAAGAGGAGTCTTGGTGCAGCGGTAGAGGTCACGGGTTCAAGACATGGAAACAGCCTCTTGTAAAAATGCAAGGTAAGGCTATGTACGATTGACCCTTGTAATTTTCCTCTTCTCTGGACCCTACATACGTGGAAGCATGCACCTAGGCTGCCCTTCATAATTTAAAATACCAACCAAAGAGTAACACTTTGGACAACACTGGTTGATGCCATGCTACAAAGACATGGCGGGTGTGGAGAGGATTATTCACCTTTGGCATGGAAATACGTAGAAAAAGTGATACTTTTCAAAACACCCCCCTCTCCCTAAACAAAGGGGGATGTGGCAACTCAAATCTTTTTAGTGAAGATGCCAAGTTGTCTACCAACCAATTGTCTTAAATATTTGTGGTTACCTGCATCTTGATGTCTACAAATTTTGCTATCCAGTTTCATTATTCTCAACATATCTTTTTGTACCTTCCCAAAATCCTACAATGTCTATTTTTGAAATACCATCTACCTATTTGTGAAATACTCCTTTGCTTATTTTTGGATGAGAGTGTTGCACCATTAAGGAATAATACGTATATAGGATGAGCTTAGCCAAAATGAGGGTGTTGATATGAATGAGTGACAAGACAAAAAATAATAAAGTTAGAAATAAAAATATAAGAGAAAACTTAGGGGCATCAGTAATAGGTAATAAAATGGAGGGTAGACTTAGATATTTGGACATGTCCAAAGGAGACCGCACATGGTATCGTTGAGTGAGTCAATCCAATTTAAAGGCTCCAAAAGGGCAAGGAAAATGCCTAAAAGGATGTGGACAAAAGCAGTGAGCAAAGATTTTAAAACTTTTAAACTAAATAAAACAACGACACATGATAGAAGGAAATGGAGGAACAAGATTCATATAACTAACCCCTAATCGGGATAAAGCTTTATTGATGATGATGAATGTAAGTATATTCCACTTCTTTTATAGTATATATTACTCTATATCTAGCCAATAGTTGTCTAGCGCACTTCTTTACAGACGTCATGGCATCACTCTTCGATAAACTTGGTCAAAGGTTCAAGTGGCAGTTTTTCCTGATATTTCAAGTATATTAGATGATATAGCTTCTAGTTTGCTGCAAAACTCTTATAAACTTCCCTAATATTCATCTCCTATATCGATTGGTAAGTTTCTTTCATGCATAGTAAAGATCAGAAGATAACTAGCGAATAATCAATAATAACTTCCAAAACAAGTACTTTTAGGAAAAAATCTCTTATGAAAAAGCAGGCCTACCTTAACATATAACAATGAGCCAATGAAATCCAAGTTTCTTCACTTCAAAATTTTAAAAGAAAAATAAATAAAAAGATATCTAAAGCACAATTTGAGGGCATTTATTTATTAAAATAAATAAAAAGAGATCTAAAACACATTGAGGACATCATATTTCCAAGGAATACAAGAAAACCACACCACCATAATCTATGACAAACATCAAATCTAAAGTTACGAGACAGACTAAAAATGCTTTCTGGATTCTTTCACTTCAATGGAACCTCAACAGTTGACAACGATATTATCAGCACAGAAACCATTTAGTGTGAGAATTACACACAAGCATCACCGGTAAGATGAATGCTCTGGTCAGAAGACCAGGACTGGGAATCCACGGAGCTGCACTGATGTTGTACAGGGCCCTCCTGACGTTCTACTAGTCGCCCAAGAAAAATTGGAGCTTCACATATTTTAACCTCTACAACTCCTTCAAGTGCTTGTACTACCTCCCGTATTGATGGCCTACAGGACTCGTGTTCATGAATGCACCAACAAGCAAATCTACATGCTCTATCCGGTTCTTCCATGTCTGCTTTACCGTCTAATCTTTCATCAAATAAACAGAGGACATCACCTTCCTTCATTTTCATTGCAGCAAATATTGGAAAAAAGTGGATCTCACTATCTTCAGATGTCCTCGTGTTTCTGCTCCCTGATATAACTTCAAAAAGCATCATCCCATGGCTATAAACATCAGCATTGGCAGTTATAGCAACACCAGAAAACCATTCAGGTGCTAAGTAGCCTAAGTTTCCTCCCACAGTGGTCAGAACTGGGCTGCTATACCGACCGAAGAGCTTAGCCATACCGAAATCAGACAACATGGGGCAAAATTCAGCGTCTAGTAGCACGTTTTCTGGCTTAACATCACAATGGATTATACAATTCCTGCATTCATCATGAAGATATGCTAATCCTTTAGCAGTCCCAACTGCAATTTGGTATCTTCTTTTCCAATCTAAGATCTTGTCACTCTCCCGGAACAGATGTAAATCTAATGAACCATTTGATAGGTAATCATAAACTAGCAGCCTGTTAGCACCTTCAGAACAAAACCCACGAAGATGGACAAGATTTACATGCGGAATTCTCCCAATTGTGCTAACTTCCACCAGGAATTGCTTCTCACCTTGTCTGAGACCTTCAAGCTCTTTCACAGCAATTGCAGTCGAATCAGGCAAAGCCCCTTTAAAAACATAACCTAAACCTCCTCCTCCCAGTTTCTGGGCAAAGTTTGTTGTGGCACTTTGTAGATCTCTGTAGCTAAATAGTATCAGAGAAACCTGAATTGATTCTCTAATCCGCGTTCTCCTTTTGCATCTCCCAACCACAAGCAAAAGAATACCTATAACAACAACTGTAACGCCAACACCTGCACAAATAACAGTATTAGTAGCCAATTTCTTCTTACCTTGAGATGCTAGCAGATCAGAAGTCGCAACGCGAATATAAAGATTGCCACTGTTGCTATCATCCCCAGACGCTTGTCATAGATTCAGCAAATGTCCATTCCATATCGAACACCCTCTACTGTCATAAGCATAAGCAGTACAAGAACATTCACCTAAGCAAGCTGACTCACAGTCGTCACCTCTTCGAACTGTCAAATGACCCGTAGCGTTAGCCGCCAACTGCATATCCTTCATGAGCCAAAAACCGTCCTCTCCATTATAGGGATGGATATTACCACACGGCAAGGGTGTTTTCGTTACACAACCACCAGATGAATCACTCAAATTCCAATCTTTCTTAGAAGCTGCTCAAAAACCTTGAGAACATGTACAGAATGGCAAGGTTCTTTCATTACAGCAACCGAAATCCCCACAGACAGAATAAACTTCATATCTGTGTCTTGGGTGAGACTTGAACAGAACCCACTCTTTGGACTGATCTGACCACCTCATTAGCTGGACTTGCCTCAATACATCCACAACTATCCTAATTATAGTCGATTTTTCAAAAGGGGAGTAAGTGTAGTACCTTTCTGTTTCTTGGGTGAGACTTGAACAGAACCCACTCTTTGGACTGATCTGACCACCTCATTAGCTGGACTTGCCTCAATACATCCACAACTATCCTAATTATAGTCGATTTTTCAAAAGGGGAGTAAGTGTAGTACCTTTCTTTGTCATTATCAAAAAAGCTGACACTGTAAAAATAGACCAGTCCCATTTCTGGAATATCACTCCAAGATCTCCCATTCCACACTCCACTGCTCCAATATGTCACAGATCTGTTCCAGACGAGAATAATCTCACTTGTCCCATTTGCTTCAACCTCCATAGAGATACTAGAAAGAAATCAGAAACCAAACCATGTATAGTAATAAATTGTAGAAATCCCAACCTACTATAATTCCTAGAGAAATCAAGGGATCATATCCCTCTAAGTATAGCAACATTCATGTATATATTGATGATAATGAAATGAAGAATATAGAGAGTTATCAAGTCTTCCATGGTATCAGAGCCTACAACAAGGAATCCGTGGTAACCATTCATTGTCGGAAGAACTTGCAGCGCCTCCCTGTTGCCAAGTTCACTTCAATCTGAGACGACAGAGACAGACCCATTACCGGTGGTACACAATCTATCTCCCTCGTTGCCAATCAAGCGCCACTGTTTCTACCAACATCGAGAACCTCAGTCACACTCAAGACATCAGATTTTCTAGCCGATCGTGCGCAATCTGAACTGGGACACGCTAAATCTCCTCGCCGGCAACAAAACCCTTGTCTGCAACTTGCGCTCCTCGGCCGTTATTCGAATTTCCCCACTGGAAACAATGGCTGAAGATCTCTCATATAGATCTTTCACAGGCACTCTACAGAGACCCCTCACAGATCTCTCTGTCATCTCTTAGGCCCTACCATCAGATCGATCAATCAGTCCAAACTACACACACACACTTAAGATAAAATTATAGAAAATTAACGGTCAATGATTTGGGATAATATAGAGCATTAGATCATAATTAAAGTTAATTATCTAAGTATGTAAATATATAAAAAACAAAAAAATTTGTACTATATAAATTAAGGCACAAATGGATTAACTTGTCACAAAATCATGACAAGAGCTAAGGAAAAAGCTTGAGGAATTTTTGAAAATCATCATAAGAGATAGGTAGTTTTAATATGAGATGTGACCAGCTAGATCTAAGATGCATGCATTTTAATTTTAATTTTAAAAAAAGAGACACTGTTTTTAGTTATCTTATTTTTTGAAAGTAAATGACACTCGAAATTTTTAAAAATAAATTTAAAAGAAAAAGATTCTTTTATTGCATTGTTTTTATATATTTGTTTGCAAATAGGGATTGATCTCATATTAGAAATTAGTTTTGAATTTAGAAATACATATGAAAACCTAGGTCGTCATTAACTAACAAGTATTATAATGTGGCACAGTAGTACAAAAGCGAGTCTCAATCATGAAGGTCACAAGTTTGAGACTTCTCAAGCATTCATGTGGGAGGTTAAGTGCAATCCCCCCATTCAAAAAAGAAAAATACTTGGCTCGCTCACAGGTTGACCTATACCTACAAGTTTGTCAACCTTTTTACTTGATGAAGAAAGTATGCAAAGTTTTTGCACCTTTCAAATTATAAATTCACTACCTTCACTTATTTTTCTTGGATCTAAAATATGTCTTATTCGTGTTATTATATGTAGCCTTACTGTGAAAACTTATGCCAATCCAATGATCCTAGCATTTTTTCCTTTTTTCCTTTTATATCTTAATGGTAGTGATTTAAACTACAACTAAAACTAGTGCTAGCGGCATCCAATAGGGTTCATGTTTGGTATATGACTAAATAAGGAGATTCCAAATAATATGAATGGATTGGATCTTCAAAACATTGTGCCTAAAATGATGGGATAGTAGCATTTGTAAATAAGACATTGCCTTTAGCATTTGAAAATACCACGACTCATGATCAAGAATGCTTAAATTACACCATCAAATCTTTTGACTATTTATTTCTTTGTAGAGCAAGTTTACTACTTGCTATATTTGGTTATTAGGCTTTGTTTTAGTTCTGCATCTATTGGCCTAGAAAAACACATCAAAGTAGACGCACTTATGAGAGAAGGAATGGGTACATGCTCATTATTTCCATGCAATGTAAAACTGTTATTGAATATCTACACCATTTATAATATCAATAATGTCGTAGATAGGCTAGAACTTAAATTTCATGCTAATCAAATAGTTGTAGCATACATTCAAAAGACTGAAAATAAGTCTTTAGATCATCCAAATGCATTGATTTCTCATCCATTACTTATTTTTGAAATTTTAAATATAATGTGTAACTTGAATATGTCAAAATAAAGGTGGTTAATGATTGCTGCCAATTGTTGAACGAAATTATTCATTTTACCTGGAAACATGCCCACGGTAGATAGCGTGGGTGAGGGTAGACATTTTATAACCCTTAAATAATTTACACGCACGTCAACAGCAACCCACGGTGACCCACCTGCGACTTGCCCGATCGGTCTGTTGGACGCCTCTAGGCAGCTTACAATTAAGTGCGACGTAGAGAAATCAGATGAACGGTTCTTATCAACCTAAGGGAGGCCACCACAGTAAACTGGGGGCTAGCACACTTGTCTCTTGTGCTTGAGTCAAAAGAAAGAAAAAAAAAAAGCACTAATAGGTATTATTCATAAGATTAATACTCTGATCAGAAGATGACCAAGACTTGGAAATGACCGGAATGATGTGGTGTTGGACAGAGCCCTCATGATGCTTTAGTTTTAGACACTGAGAAAGGCAGACTAGCGACCAGTGAAGCCGCTGAATAAGTTTATGAGATAGCCTTCGTCGGCGGCAGACCACAACCACGACAATGCCGAAATGGCACACCCACATCTTCCCACGGAATGTCAGAAGCTCAAGGTGCCCATTTCGTACGACTTTCGGCCCACTATATGGAAAGGTTTGGGAGTTAGCTACCACAGTGTAATGGTCGACTTTTGCTTCTACATTGAATTCTCTAACCATTCAAACGTAAAACTTTTCTTTATTCTTGTTTTTTGTTTTAATTACTATGGATGCATACGTCTCGAGCAATCACTCAAGATAATACAAACACATAGAAAAAGAAAAAGAAAAGAAAAGTTCGAAGCAAGGAAAAACATGTCATGGAATCTAGAAAAATACCTGAACGACAGGTGTAACTATTCCAATGTAGAACTTCATTCTTAAATGTGAGTGAATGTCTACAACAATCACGCAAAAAAAGTTAAAATTAAAAAGAGTCTTCAAAGGTGAACAAATATAGTGAAAAGTTAGAAAACATCTGATGCAAGACAATAAAAAAAGAAAAGGTTCAAAGATGAGCAAGAAAAACAAGGGCCTCTCTCATGGTACTTGCTTAGTAGGTCATATATTTAACATGCTGATAGGTGTCTGTTTAACATTCAAAAGGAAAAAAACAAAAAAACAAAAAACAAAAAGAAGACTTGACCTCACTCTTGCATTATCAGATTGAGCTTAATCTAACAAGAGGGTCTGTCGCGTCATCTGTGAAGATTGATCTGCTAGTAACATTTGTCAGAAAAGCAATAATAATAAAAAATTAGGAGGAAATTAGGTGGATACAGAGATCTAAGTGAAACAGAAAACCTCACCTTCGTTGTTAGTTTTCGTAGCAGCAAAAATTGGAAAAAATAAAATAAAATAAAATTGAACCTCACTATCTTCTGACATGCTTGTGTTTCTGGTCCCCGAAATAATCTTAAAAAGCATCATTCCATAACCTCACTATCGGCTTTTGCAGTTACAGCAACATCAGCAAACCATTCAGGTGCCAAATAGCCCAAAGTTCCTCTAACAGTAGTCAGAACCCGGCTGGTAGACCGACCAAAGAGCTTAGCCATTCCGATATCTGATAATTAAAGGCAAAATGTAGCATCTAGCAGCTCATTTTCGGGCTTAACATCACAATGGATTATACAGTCTCTGCATTCATCATGAAGATATGCCAATCCTCTTGCAATCTGGTATCTTATTCTCCAGTGTAAACTAGAAATTTGGCAGGTAATCATAAAATAGCAACCTGTTAACACCATAACAGAACCAACGAACACGAACAAGATAAAGATGCTAAACTGTCCCACTTGTTTTCACTTCCGCCCTGAATTGCTTCTCCCCTTCTCTAAGGTCTTCAAACTTTTTCACAACCATGGTAGTTGAATCTGGCAAATTCCCTTCAAAAACAGAACCGAAACTTCCTCCAATTTTTTGGAAAAGTTTCCTGGTGCACTGTGTAAATCTCCATAGCTAAATGCTGTTAGCAAACCTTGAGCTGACACTTTGGTCTCATTTATCCTTTGATATCTTCATGTCACAATGGAAACAATACCCATAAAAATTATAACCACAAAAACTGCACCTGTAACAGCTCTAGTAGTTGATTTCTTCTTACCTAGATTAAGCTTGTCTCAGATCCGCAGGTCACTATTCCATATCAAACATCCTCTACTACCATAAGCATAAACAGTACATGAACAGTCTGTTAAACAAATTTTGGTGGTAGGCCAAATTGGTCTAACTACGTAAATTTGGTCACTCTTTTTGTAACATCCCAAAAATTTTAAATATCAATTTGAGTGAATATGGGAAAATAGTAAATCTTGGATGAAAAGAACATTTTAAATTTCATATTTTTGGAGATTTATAAGTAAAAGACTAGATAGATATCTAACCTAGTATTGAGACATCTATAATTGGATAGTACTCGAAAAGACGATTCAAATGACACCAAGTTTGCAAAAATCGAAGTTCGGATGGAGGAGATATGGATATTTGAATATGAGGGCATTTTTGTAAAAATAAGATTAAAAAAAACAACAAAATGCCTTAAACGAAAGGGGCCAGATTTGATACTAGCAACCCCTCACTTAAGGGGAACTTGAAACAACATCGGGTTTGTTCTTCCCGAATCTGACAGACCAGGATAATAAAAAAAATAAAGAAGAAGAAGATGTTGATGTGGAAGAAAGAGAAAAAAAAAAAAAAGGGTTTCCAAGTATGCCTGAGTTACAAGCCATCACCGAAGATGATGCCAACTCAGATTACTGATATGAGTCAATCATTTTGTCCAGCGTGGTGACAAGACAAAAACCCCCAAGGTTATTGGGAGATCCAAGGGGACCTTGACCATCAATTGGAGGGGAAAACAGTATGCATGCCTAGGTTTGGAGGGTTTCACGACGGATTGAAGGTGATTCAACTCATTCTAAAGATGGAAAAGCATGAAAATGCCTCTAGAAGGTATGATCTACAAAACCTAACTTTGGATTTGGGGTAATTTGTTAAATTTGTGCATTTTTATGCTAGATCTAGATTTATAGATGATCTAACCATTCAATTCCTAATCAAAGCTTAGGGATAGGTAATTTAGGACATTATGTAGCTCATATCACACAAAAAAAATTTAATCTAAACTAGAAACCAATCAAACAATCTTAATCGTCCAATCAGGTACTATTCACATAGTAACTTTGCAATGTCTAATCGATGATCAAATACCACGGATGAGTTCTAGAGCATTGAAATAGCTATGATACAACATAAATTGAAGAATCTAGATTGAAATTGATCAGAAAAAAACCTAAACCATCTGATTGGACAGTAGAGTAATAAGGACATGGCACTTCTGATTGGTGATCAGACGCCAACATTGTGAACCTAACTTTTAATAAGCAAGATACTCTAAAAATTTATGACAAGGCCACTGAACAGTGAAAGTAAATTGCAATTACTTAAGAAGAATGATGGATAGCCAATTTAGGGCCAATGGCGTGGATTAGAAATCCAGTAACTGTTTGTCATTCAATTAACCATCAACCAATAGCTAAAGAAATGCCTTTAGCATAGTAATAAGCATTTCGCTTTGCCTTGTGCTCAATAGTGCTAGGTGCTAACTTTGAGAAAACTTCTATACTAGGGAAGCTAAGATAAAGTCCTAGAATTGTATAACTAAATATGTGCTTGTATTGTTACAGAAGTGTGACTGATCAGGAGCTCGTATGCAAAACTAAATAGATTGTTTGCTTCAGAGAACCTGAAGATCTCCATTAAGGTAGGTGGAATTAAGATTTGCTAAGAATTTCACTATATATGCATTTGTAGATGAATTTCAAGCATTGAAACAAGTCTTTTCAATTTATAAGAAAGATAAGATAAAAGTGCATGCTGAGATTGAATCATGATTAAGTTGCTCATGTGTAAGAACATGTTGTACATTGTGATATTTCTAAAACCTTGAGGGTTAGCCCAAGTGAGGTGGGTACCGAATGAGGTGACCTTGTAGAGGGGCCTAAAGAGGATAATATTATTTGATGTACACTCTGAAACACATAACGAGGCATCCTAAGAGAGGCGAGTATTTGTGAAGCCCTGGGTCGATGAGGGCGGGCTAAGAGAAGGTTGGCAGGCTTCTAGGCTAAGGTGAAGGACAGAGAGTTAGTCCCACATTGCCTGGGGAGAGGAAATGGGGCTATTTATAAGAGTTTGGGGAACTCTAATGGTCACAACGCGTTTTTCCTAAGAAAATAAGGAAGAACAAAATCGTGAGGGGTGTATGGCACCCCAAAGCGGACAATATTGTGACTATTGGAACCCCAGGATGTTACAGTACTGAATGAGGTGACCTTGCAGAGAGGCCCAAAGAGGATAATATTGTTTGTTGTACACTCTTGTACACACAACAATGCATTAGTATTTGATATGTGAAAATGGCTCGTAAGAGCAAAGACTGGTATCAGAAAATGTAAATGACTTGTAAGTTTGATATGTGATTTCATACTTTGTATTTTAAGGAATGTGATTTAGTACTGATGCATTGATATTTCTTCATTTGTAGTATGCTTTCATGATCTTGATAAATGTTGAACTATTTCAAGTTAAATGATAATTGAACAGTAGTTGCATGATTTCAGCATGGACAAATTGATTTATATAAAATTATCATGATTTAGTTTTTATAAAATTGCATCTTATTCCACATACACAAGCGATTGCTTGCTGAGGCATTGCTTTGGTTTGCAATGCCTCAAATACAGAGAATAGTAGCAAGTCTAATATGTTGACATTATTTCAGAACAAAGGACTCCCAAGGAATAGGGGTTGTTTGCTAACAGAGTGTGCCAATGGAAGCTTTGGAAAAAGGACAAATAAGAATTGATTTTTGAATTGAGGTTATGGTATCCGATGAAATTAAGGGAATTTGGAAGACTTATGTAGCGAGGTTGTGCTGTGGAGATTCTAGTTGTGTTTTGTTGATGTAAATTGTTTTATTTTGTTAGATGTTTGAAAAGGAGATAGAGTCTTCATTTATGTTTTAAAATGTCAATAAATGTTTATCAGGTACTTCGCAATAAAATACATTAAATATCATATGTCTGAAAAAACAAAAGAAACTCTGTCAAATTTTCAGTAGAAATGAGCGCTCATTTCACTGAGAATTCCTACTTTTTAAAAACAAAAATGACACTCCGGGTTTTTCAAAGTGAATTTAAAAGAAAATATTCTTTCGTTGTTGTTTACTCTTTAAAAATGATTTTATTAGAGATCGAGCGCACTAAGTCAATGTCTTTTTGTATTTAAAAAGTGTTATAAAAACCTGGTGTCAGAGATCGAGCTCACTAAGTCAATGTCTTTTTGTATTTAAAAAGTGTTATGAAAACCTGGTGTGTGTGTGTGTGTGTGTGTGTGTGTGTGTGTGTGTGTGTGTGTGTGTGTGTGTGTGTGTGTGTTTTAGATCCTATCCTAACATAAACCTACAGATGAATGTGATGTTTACCCTTTGTATAGGACTTTTGGAAGTTGCAGAATGTAAAAAGTCCTTGTAAATGCTTGCAAGGTTTCATTTCAGATATTGTCGAAGATCAGAATTAAGTAGTGGAGCAGCTAGATGTGTAAGAAATACTCCATTATAGTGTGGCAACAACATCTCCACTAATGAAGAAGATGACTGATGGCTAACATGCGAAATGCCAATATACATGTGACCGTTGCTGTTGGAGGTGCCAAAGATTGTAAATTAGCTTGCTTAAGGTGCTATTACTATACTGCTTATGCTTATGGTGATGACTGTTCAATATGGATAGGAGATCTAAATGACATTCAACAACTATCTGATGGCGAAGGAATTGATATTTATCTACGCCTGACAGCTTTGAATTTGCCTACGATGAAGCCATCACATGGATTGCAGTACCTTTAGGGGCTTTCTTTATATATTATAGAGGGAGACTAATGATTCGTTCTTGGGGATCCCTAGAGGGTTTCCTTGATTTGTTTAGTTACACAGAATTATAGAAAGAACTAACAGCTTCTCTAAGAAACTTGGGTCAGGTAGCTTTGGTTCTAGTTTGCAAAGGAACCTTACCAGATACAACCAACATAGTGGGAATAAACTTGAGGGAATTCGACAAGGGGAGAAACAGTTCCAAATGGAAGTGACAACTATTGGGATAATCCAAAGCATGAATTTAGTTAGCCTTTGCGAATTTTATGGTAAAGGCAGCCAAAGGTTACTTGATTATGATTACATGCCAAATGGCACTATAGCAAGTCATTTATTCAATGACGATGCCGAGGTTCTAAACTGGAAAACAAGATATCAATTGCTATTGGCACTGCAAGAGGATTAGCATATCTTCACGCAAATGGAGAGATTGTATTATAGAGTGTGACATTAACCCCAAAAAAGAGCTCTTAGACACTGAATTTTGCCTCAAGTTGTCGCATTTTGGCATGGCTAAGCTCTTCAGTCGGGATAGTAGCCAGGTTCTGACCACCGTCAGAGGAACCTTGGTCTACTTGGCACCTAAATGGGCATTGGTGTTCCTATAACCACAAAAGCTGATACTTATAGCTATGGAATGATGCTTTTCAAAGTTATACTAGGGAGAAGGAACACAAGGAAATCGGAAGATAATGCATTCATTTTTTTCCCATTTTTCGCTGCCATGAAAACAGAAGATGATAAGGCTCTCTGTTTATTAGATGAAAGATTATATGGGAGTGTAGACATGGAAGAACTAGAAAGAACTTGTAGAGTTGCTTGTTGGTGCATTCAAGAACACGAGTCTTTTAGGCCATCAGTGGGGGAAGTTTTTCAAGCACTAAATGTAGTAGAGGTTGAAGTATGTGAGGTCTTCCTTCAGTAGCTTGTGGAGCATCAAGTGATCCTTGTGGCATCAAAATCTTGGTCTTCTGATCAGAGTACTCATTTAGGGGCTGATGCTAATGCTTAGCTCTTACTGCACATGGTTTCTAAACAGAGAAGCGTTGTGGTTTCTAAGGTTCCATTTAAAAAGGGTAGCCCCGGTGCACGAAGCTCCTGCCTATGCGGGGTCCAGGGAAGGGGCGGACCACAAGGGCCTATAGTAGGCAGCCTTACCTTGCATTTTGCAAGAGGCTGATTCCACTCCTTGAACCCATGACCTCAAGATCACACGACAACAACTTTTACCATTGCGCCAAGGCTCCCCTTCCAATAGCATTCCAAAGATGCATATCCAAAGTTACATTGGGGGGGGGCGCGGTGGGGTGGGGAGGGATCGAAAAGAAGCATGAAAAGGCCCATCTTTCAAAGGGTGAATATCAGTGGCTATAATTATATTGAGCTAGACTTGTTTACAATCAAAATTCGCTAGACCTTGTCATAGATTGATGAGACTAAACACAAATTTTCCCTTGTTTAATGGCAGTAGTACGTATTTAGACTTTTCAAACTGGAATATTTTCACAAATTTGTGGATGATAAGCCTTTTCATATATTACTGGTCTATTGGTGGCTCTCTCTAATAGCATTCCTCCACAGAACAACTCTGAACAGAGGACTGAAAATGCCATTCCACCAAAAAATCCTGCATGCAGTGATACTGACTCTCTGTTTGCAACTTGATCCAAGTTGCCGTCCTTGACCCATTTAAATTTTGACGTCAACTCTAAATGAGTTCAGAAGACTTTAGTCATCTCCTCATTAACTGCATTGTGAATTTTCATTCTTGGTGAAAGCTATAGCAGTCCTCGTATTATATAGTTATAGTCTGTTCTGCAATTCTCACCAACAGCATTTCTGTAGCAATGGATAGCTGCCATACAGGAACAGTAAGAGCACTTCTAGCTTCTGTTCTCTTTCTTCACTCATTTCATTTCAGATTCTGCACAGTGATCGACTTTATAACACCCTATCAATCCGTCTCGGATGGGAACAACATAATTTCCTCTGGCAAGCGCTTCGAGTTGGGTTTCTTTAGTCCTATTAATTCTAGCCATCGCTATATCGGGTTATGGTACAAGAAGGTCCCTAAGAGAATTGTATGGGTAGCTAACAGAGAAAATCCCATTTTTGATTATTCTGGAGTTCTAACAATCAATAACAGAGGTAACCTTGTCGTGTTGGATGGGAAAGAAAACATTCTCTGGTCTGCAAATGATTCAATCGTCACAAACAATTCAGTTGCTAAGCTCCTGGACTCTGGAAACCTTGTTCTAAGAGAAGGAAATTCAGATACTAGTAATGGAAAAATAATGTGGCAGTTGTTCGATCACCCTGCTGACTCATTCCTACCCAGGATGAAGCTCTCTGCCAATCCAAGAGCCAATAAAAGCCAGATGCTGAGAGCATGGAAATCTGCTTCTGATCCTTCAGTAGGAAGTTTTTCTATCCGAATGGATGCTCAGGTGCTTCCTCAGTTATCTATCTGGAAGGAATTGACTCGATACTGGCGAACTGGGCCTTGGAATGGTCAAATATTTGTAGGGGTGCAGAACATGAGCTCTTTTTATCTCAATGGAATCACCCTCGTTATAGATAATCAAGGAGTGATAGAACTCAGTTACGCTTATTCAGATGCATCTTATAACTCATTCTTCGCTTTGGATCCATCAGGAAAGTTGCAACAATTGACGTGGGATGAACAGAAGGGGGAATTGTTTGTTGAACTGTCACAACCTGATAATGATTGTGATGTGTATAACACCTGTGGGCAATTTGGAAGCTGTAATCCACTTAAATCACCTATTTGTGGATGTTTGAGAGGTTTTGAGCCAAAGTCCCGTGAAGAATGGGAAAACGGGAACTGGTCAGGTGGGTGTGTTAGGAGAAATCACTTGAAATGTGAGAGAAATCTTACTCGTAGAGTTGATGGGGAAGAAGACTGGTTTTTTAAGCTGGAGAAGGTGAAACTACCAGACTTTCCAGATTGGTTGGACAGTGAGAATGCCGAGGACTGTCAAGAGAGGTGCTTGAGCAACTGTTCTTGTTTAGCGTATGCATTTCATACCAACATGAATTGCATGTTATGGGCTGGTGGTTTGATTGATATTCAGAAGTTCACTTCAGGAGGGATGGATCTTTACATCCGTCTTGCAGATTCGGAACTTGGTAAGATTGATTTTTGGTTATTTCTTTATCACAAGAAGGACTCAAAAGGCTTGTAGCAATACTTTTATTGTCTTTTTGTGCATGAAAATAATTTATTTCATGCAAGAATTTTTTGGACAGGAAAAGTTAAATTGGAAAAATATAGCATAGCAGCAAGGGAGAGGTAAGGTCCCCCTTGAAAAAACAGAGTAAACTGTTACAACAGCCAGAAAGACTTACTAGGAGCTTTTAATTAGCAAATAGTAATCTGGCAAAGTCTTGAAGGTAACGCTCGCAAATAGTAATCTGGCAGTCTTGAAGGTAAAGCCCCCCTGGAAATCATTTAAATGAACTTTTATTCTGGAGAGTAAGAACAGTTTAACTCTAAGTCTTGGACATTCCCCATGCTCCCTCCATGAACCATCCAACTTCTATGTGATGTTGAACAGATTATATGTCTGATGATATTCTCTCGAAGAAAACAGGTTGCTAATATGAAAAACTGTGCTCCTGCTTGTAGATTTGATAATATCCTTCCCTTTCATGCAAGTAAAATCTGTCTGTGTTTATAAATTCAAAGTTTTTGTTTCGAGTTCTTGCAGATAGAAAGAGAGACGTAAAAGTTATCACCACGATTACAGCTGTGGTAGGAACGGTTATGATCAGTATCTGCATTTGTTTCTATTTGAGGTGTAAGAAAAAGAGAGGTAATTGTGATTATAATATTTCAAAATTCACGAGTGGCTTTCATCTAATTGAAGTTGAACCTTTGTTACTACATATTATTAGGAAAGGAGAAAGCGAAGAAATACACGTTTAAACTTTTGCTTACTACTTTACAATCCTAGGAATGGTGAAAGCTAAGAAAGAACAGCAAGGCCCACAGTTATTTGATATGTTTGCGAGCACAGAGGCATCAAATGACCCTTCAAGTCTAAATATGCCCACAGAAGATTCGAATCCAGCAAGAAACCTGGAGCTTCCATTGTTTGATATTGGAAAACTAGTATCAGTAACAGACAATTTCTCTGCTGCAAATAAGCTTGGAGAAGGCGGCTTTGGTCCTGTTTATAAGGTGCCTCTCTCTCTCTCTCTCTCTCTCTCTCTCTCTCTCTCTCTCTCTCTCTCTCTCTCTCTCTCTCTCTCTCTCTCTCTCTCTCTCTCTCTCTCTCTCTCTCTCTCTCTCTCTCTCTCTCTCTCGTGTGTGTGTGTGTGTGATTCAGAGTCATAACAAGGCAGCAGTATGGTGGGTCACTTTAGTTTTTGACCTGTTTAATGGTTGCTGGCAGGGCAAGATAGCAGAAGGAAAGGAAATAGCTGTAAAAAGACTTTCCAAAAGCTCTGGTCAAGGCTTACAGGAATTCAAAAACGAGGTTAAGTTGATTGCCAAACTCCAGCACAGGAATCTCGTTAGACTTCTTGGTTACTGCATTGAAGGAGAAGAAAAGATGTTAGTGTATGAGTACATGCCTAACAAAAGCCTGGATGCTTTCCTCTTCGGTTAGATCTTGATACTCGTTGCTCACTCTCTCTCTCTCCGTCTCTCTCACTCACACACGCACAAAATAATCAGGAGAGCAGTGAGGAAGATAAATGAAATTCTTCCAATTACCAACCAGAAAGGAGAAACCTTATGTTTAATTGTTCCCATTCTACAGCCACTTCAGTTAGAGTAGGACCGCACATACCTATGTGGGGAAACATCTTCTAACTTCCATATGTTGTAACTGATCTATTATTGACATTTACAATGCGTAATTGGGTCAGATCCAACTAAACAAGGGTTTCTAGATTGGCCTAAGCGTTTCCACATTGTCGAGGGGATCGCTCGTGGGCTTCTTTATCTACATCGAGATTCCAGATTGAGAATAATTCACCGAGATTTAAAGGCGAGTAACATTTTGCTGGATGGAGAACTAAACCCCAAAATTTCAGACTTCGGTTTGGCAAGAGGTTTTGGAGGAAATCAAGTTCAAGCAAACACAAGAAGGATTGTTGGAACATAGTAAGTATTAATATATTTAATTAGAGCTTTTATTGTTTGTTTCTAATAAGGTATTTCACAAGTTCAGCTCTGAAAACAAAATTGATGCTGAACAATCAAATGCAGTGGTTATATGTCCCCGGAGTACGCCATGGAAGGCCAGTTTTCAGAGAAATCAGATGTCTTTAGCTTTGGGGTGTTGCTGTTGGAGATAGTGAGCGGAAGGAGAAACACAAGCTTCTACCATCATGAGGTCTCTAAGAACCTTTTGAGTTATGTAAGCACATTTCTGCCCTTTATTTCCAACTCTTAGAGCCTGTTTGTTAGGCAGGAAAAGGATGGAAATTGATTTCTCTGAAAAATAATTCTTCTAAAATGTTTTACTGCTTGAAGTTGAGTGACCCCAAAGACTGAAAACTCTTTCATGACATAAAATTTTTGGGTTTTGGCCTTATTCAATCTCAAGATCTAAAATACTTTCGGCCAAGAATTCCATTTCCCGCCAACTAAGCAGACACCTAGTGTACTCAAAATATGCATATTTTATAGAAGTTGGCGAGTAGACTCAAATCCACAAACTTTTGGTTGGGGAAGACTGAAGAGTGCACCTAAGCAATTGATGCTTGTTGCTCTTAGGAATGGATATCATTCCTTCACATTTCCATGGAAACTAATTTTTGGATAATCTCAGGCACGGCATTTATGGAACGAAGACAAGCTGTTAGTACTGACCGATCCAGCATTGAGCGAGACATATTCCCAGCCAGAAGTTCTGAGATGCATCCATGTCGGGCTATTGTGTGTACAAGAGTTTGCAGCAGATAGGCCAACTATGTCTTCCATAGTTCTAATGCTTGGTAGTGAGATTGCTCTTCCTAATCCAAAACAACCAGCCTTTGCAGACGGGAAAACTCCTGAGCTTGCCAGTGAAACAGAGTCTATAAATAATGTATCTATTACAATGTTCCAAGGCCGATGACTACAGCACTTAAACGCCTTTCCTATCACGTTGTTTGCTGCAATAAAGGGGAAGGCCATGGCAGGAAGTACCAATGGAAGAACGGAAGGTATATTTATAAGATTAGGGTTAGGGGTTCAGGGATCGAGGTTCAGGGTTAGGGTTAGGGTTTATTATCAAATAAAGTTGAAAGTGGTCTTTGTTCTATTCTTGTAATTTCCAAGGCTGGTTGCCAAAAATGGCTCGTGTCCAGAGGTTTTGGCGAAAAGAGGCACATCTTCTGTTCACACAAAGTTGGGATTCAAGCCGGCACCTGTCGTGGCATTAGAGGATGGATATATCTGGTATAATTAGTAGAGTGTGTCGGTAGTTTCCTTTGTAGTTCTCTCCTTGTACAACTTAAAAAAAGAAAAAAAAAAAAAAGGTAATATAAGGCTAGTTGTGACTTGTGAGTGTACTTGATAAGCTTTTTCATTTTCTAACCATGCATTTCCAAACAAGTGAAATCATAGACAACTAATGGCTTAATGGTTTGAAGTTTGGCACATAGGTAATCTTATTTTTCAAGGGTTGAAGGTGTGAAAACAGTCTTTTTCAAAATGCAAGGTATGCCTGCATATTATTGACCTTTGTAGTCCGCCCCTCCCCTAGACTGGTATATACTAGAGCTTCGTGCACTGGGACTACGCTTTTAGGTCATCCTTTCTCCACGAGAGAAATGGTTTGGGTCTCACAAGTATAGGTCCCTATTGGGCTGCTTTTTGTCCAATATTCTTCCAAAAGAAAATATACCATCCTACAATGATACTTTTGTTTGGTGGAATTTGGTTCCAGGTTGCCATCTTTGGTGTCGATAATGTTTTTGCACAACATCTTGTAAGTTTCTTTTAACTTGACGCCATTAAAAAAATTAAAAAAAAAAAAAAAAACATTTTGACACAAATTCTGCAAGCAGTGACTACATAATGTTGGCATGCAAAGATCGAAGAAACTAGTGTAAAGCCTTGAGAGATGTATTTCATGACAGGTGAGGTCTCAGAGTTAGTCACACATCACTTGGAAAGAGGGAACTGGGTGGTTTATAAGAGTTAGGAGAAATCTCTTAGCAACGAGACATTTTTCCATAAGGGAAGAACAAATCGTGAGGTTATATGAGTAGCCAAAGCAGACAATACTGTTGTTATAGTACCTCTAGTTGTTACAACTAGCATGCCTAGAATCTTTTAAACATCAATCAATTGAAATTTCAAAAACAGAGATTTGGAGACATGATCGGCAATAAAACAATAAATTACATACATTTTCCTTGAGTTGTCTCTCCCTTTGTATAAAGAAGGGTTCTCTCCTATTTCTACTCAAAGAACCAAAAAGTAAAGTGCTTTGGCTCTTCTGTGGGATATCAGGTTCTACAAATCTTTTGCAAATCCCTACATTGTAGGAACTATCTACGTCGCTACAAATATGCCCTTCGTCTGGAATAATTATTTGCTTCTGTAGACAACCTTCCTCTCTATAGAAACCCACTTTGCCTATAAAAAGAGGTTAGTCACAAAAGATTTGAGCTTCATAATGAGAGCATACAATGATACAGTTCCACTAAGAGGTGATGCAAGCCCGACAATCATAATATCAAGATCATTGCACATGGAGCAAAAAAGCCTTCTCTCCCTAATGATTGCAAAAGGTCAAGTTCTGGCACAGTTATGGCAACCCTAGCCAACCCAAGCAAAGTTTTCATGTTCCTATGTCAATTGAGTCACAAGTTTCTGACCCTAATCCTGTTTGGGTCAAAAGAATTCTAGCCCCAATCATAACCATTCAGATCAGGTCTGCTAAAAAATCCAAGCATTGGGTAAGATATGAACTATCAAAGAATAATATCTTATCTTGCAAAATCACGTAACCTTAAGGATTGTACCTTTGTGCTCATACCAAGACATATGGAGTATCTCTTTCCTCTAATTGAACAAGTCAATTTGAAGTTTGAATATTTAAATATTTGATATATGTAGCTTATTTATAATATCCAAAAGTCGTCAGCACAAGACAACAAAGCACCTCTCCTCATTAGACTTAGTTGGAGATTCAAGCTAACACTTTCTTTATTGGAGAGAATTTAAGTAGATTAAGAAATTGCAATTATAGGTTATAAATACTCTATTTCATAATTCTTTGTTGTAACCAATAAAAAAGAAAACTTATTTACTATATACTTTTTTCAAATTGCTTTAAATGATGAAAGAAAACAACTTTGAATTCCATCACTAAAGAAGTTCATTACCCCATTTTTACATATAGGTACTCGTGACAATTATCAATATGCTGTTGAACTTACAGTTTTAAAAAAATATATATGCAAGAACATTTTAGTTGATGTGTAAATATATGAAAATTTATTTGGGGAGCAGTTTTTACGCCATTGTTCTTAGCCCGATCCTAATATAGATTACAGTTACGACCCTTGCCAACTGGGTTGCAAATTTCTTACCTCAAACCTAACTCTACATGGAAATTTCAATTGGATCCCCGGTTAGCCTGACCGTTTGCCATCCCTATTCTTTCCAAGTGGTAGAAAGGCGTTTCCTATAGGACTTCCACAAAGGCCTTAGGTTCGGGACAACTTGTCTCTATTTCAAAGTGGATGTGAAAAATGGAAGATCTGCTTAGTTACGATGGAATTATCTGCCGTAAAGAGCACGAAGCCAGATTATATGAAACTCGTAAATAATCATATTCATACCTAAGGGATGCTAAACCAAAGCGCTCAAATAAAAAGCTACTTTTTACACGAAAGAAACTACTTCTAAATGATCTGACGAGGTACTAGAGAAATCTTACCAATTAGATGATTTTAATTGTGAAAAGCTTACTCCAATCAAGCCAATCTGAACAGACATTTTTGACCATTTCCAAGATGTTAGGCAACCAATGTGAAAACGACCAACGGTTTCGCATTCGTACCCGTAAAGATCAATTGATGGGACAATTAAGAAACTTGATGGGACAACTTTTGGACAATAACATAAATGTGAGCTAAATATCCAAATTTCGGAACCCAACCATGTACTAGCCAATCGGATCAAGGGTCAGGAACCATACAGGTTTGAATCATGCCAAAATAGCACCTTCCAAACACCCCAAAGATCAGATAACGTTGAATGGTAAGTATGAGTTGCGGGACACATTTTTCTTTAGTATACTTTGTTTGGAAGAAATCCATAAAAGGTGAAGGACAGCAGTAGCCGTTCAATTACTACAAATCTAACGGAAATACGTGGCCGAATAAACTGACAGCTCGGCCACTACATTTGGCGATTTAAACAGCCCATCTTGCAGACTTGGCAGATAAACCATGCACCAAGAGTCCTCTGGATGGTTCTAAGTCCTGACCACTGTTACTATGAATGAAAAATAAGTAGTTCAAAAAGTTTTTGAGGAACGGTGGTAGTAAACCACGTGGAGTAGTCTAAGAGATTAGCTAGAAGATGAACGGTTTGGACCAACCATCTGACCCCCACATAGACTTTCAGCTGCACGTCTCATACCACACAATTTCTACAAACTTAAAGGAATACCTGGCTAGAGTAAGTCCTCTTTGTACTAAAATGAGGCGTTCTCATTCTCAAGTTCATTATACTTGCGTATGACAGTATGAACCAGACCATCCATCTACTAGAACCCAGTTCGTCATAATCACTATAAGTAGACACTCATTTCAGACGTTTGATGAGCCGAAAATCATGCTAATTAGACGATCTTAGTTCCTAGTTAAATATATTTTGCTGTCAATTGTGAATCATAGCTCTTAACTTACAATATCTAAGACGATCGTTAGATTGTCTCACTATATAATTTCAGATTGATAGAGATCTGGCATGGATGCTACAGAATAGAAAGTCGAGATCAATCGTATTGAAGCGGTTATGTGATAAAAAGAACAAAAATCTACCTTTATATTCACCAACAAAATCATCAAGCTAAAATGCTATTTATACAGTAACAGCTATACACAAGCATCAACCATAAGATAAGTGCTGCTCTGATCAGAAGAAAAAGACTCTGAAACTACTGTGCTTTCGTGATCTTGGACGAGTCGCCGAAGGGACCTCGGAACCTGACTGACTTCAACCTCTAAAACTCCTTCCAGTGCTTGAACAACCTCCCCCATTGATGGCCTACAAGCCTCATCTTCTTGAATGCACCAACATGCAACTTTACATACTCTATATAGTTCTTCCATGTCTGCATTACCATTTAATCTCTCATCTAATAAACAGAGAACGTCGCCTTCGCTTGTTTTTGCAGCTGCGAGAATTGGAAAGAAATCGACTGACCCGTCCTCTGTTAGCTTTGTGTTTTTCCTCCCCGATATAATTTCGAAAAGCATCATTCCATAGCTATAAACATCAGCTTTTGTGGTTATGGCAACACCTGAAGCCCATTCAGGTGCAAGGTAGCCCAAGGTGCCTCTCATAGTGGTTAAAACCCGGCTACTATCCCGCCCAATGAGCTTGGCCATACCGAAATCCGACACTTTGGGGCAAAAATGGGCATCCAGGAGCACATTTTCCGGCTTGATATCACAATGTATGATGCATTCTCGGCATTCTTCGTGGAGATATGCTAATCCTCTGGCAGTCCCAAGTGCAATTTGGTACCTTGTTGTCCAGTCCAAAGTCTTCAAATCCCTATTGAACAGATTACAAGCTAGAGACTGGTTTGGCATGTAGTCATAAACTAGCAATCTTTGACTCCCTTCGGCGCAGAACCCACGGAGGCGAACTAGATTAATGTGCTGAATCATGCCGATTGTTGTCACTTCCATTCGGAATTGCTTCTCCCCTTGTCGAATTCCTTCGAGTTTCTTCACAGCTAAGGTTGTTTTATTTGGCAAGGTTCCTCTAAAAACAGAGCCAAAGCTACCTGATCCAAGTTTCTCAGAGAAGTTATTAGTTGCCTTCTGTAAGTCTTTGTAACTAAAAAGAACAAGAAAACCCTCTAGTGTTTCCGATGAACGGATCATTAGTCTCTTCCTGTATCCCCAAATCAACACCAAAACAATACCCAAGAAAGCCCCTATCACTGCACCTACAATAGTCCCTGTGATGGCTTTTCTCTTGCTGCTGATTGCTGGTATCTCGGAAGCAGAAAGACGTAGATAAAGATCGATTCCTTGATTGGAGAATAACCTTTGCAGATTATTCAAATCACCTTTCCATAAAGAACACTGATCATCACCATAAGCATAAGCAGTGCAAGAACAGTCGTTTAAGCAAGTTGATTTGCACTCTTTAGCACTTCCAACTGTAGTTCTGAAGCTCATATCGGCATTTCGCATATTGGGCATCTTCAAAAATCGGTCATCTTCGGTATCAGCAGATCGATTGTTACCACAATGTAATTGGGTTCTTCTCACACACCCACCAGCGCGAGCAGCCAAATTCCAATCTTCAGGAGACCTCGGAATGAAACCGGGTGAACATCGACAGGACGGACTGCTTGTATTGCTGCAGATCCCAAAAGAGCCACAAGAAGAGTTAAACTGACATTGATCTTTTGGTTGTGTCCAAGATAAAGTCCAATCACGGGCACTTTCCAACCATATCAGTTTCATGATTCTTCCTGAGGGATGCAGAACAGTTCTTGTGATAACAGAATCGTTGTTATACGAATAAGTGATGTGCCTCTCATTTCGATTTTCACCGAAGCTGAAATCACCAGTACTATTCCATTCATGCCAATTCCAAGCAACCTGATTAGAACGCCTTATCGAAAGATATCCACCCCTTGTATCTGTATCCATCTCAAGAGCAAATATGCCTGGAGAAGGATCTTCAGGATTCTTCCACGTAATTAGCCGTAGTTTTTCATTGGTGACATTATTGAATCCAATTCTCCCTCCAGGCAGCAAAGTATCAGTTGGGTGATCAAAACTCTGCCAAAACACAGCAGAGGAATTCGACCCATCTCTCAAAACAAGATTTCCGGTGTCAAGAAGCACTGCCACAGTAGAATTGGAGCTTGTAGAGCTTGAGTTTGTAGACCAAATTTGGATATTCGACTGGTTGAAGAGGACTAGATTGCCATCTGCAGCAATTCTTAATTCTGATGAATTGCTAGAGAGTGGCTTCTCTCTGTTGGCTACCCAAACTACTGTTTTCTTTGTGATGTTTCTATACCAAATTCCCAAGTAGTAGTTCCGAGACTTACCTGGTTGGAACAACCCCAATTCGAATATGCCTCCTTGAGATGTTATAGTCCCATTTCCAGGTAGAGATTGAGAAGAAGTGATGGTATCAGCTGCAATGGAGAATTCGATTCTGAAACAGAAAATGAGAACAACAAGGGGAGAGAATGAAAAACTGCCTTTAGTCTCCATTCCTGCAGAAATATGGAGCAAGAGATTGTTCCAAAGGAGGAGAAGGATTTTGTTTTGGATTTTAACAGGGGAAATGAGGAAGTTCATAGGATGAGAAGTCGACAAAGCAACCTTAAGCTACTGATTGTTCACGGGACTGACTTGAATGTCTAAAAGTGGTTATTGCCTTCTGCAAACAGGAACCACGCGGATGGTAATTTGCTTGCGCAGTTCCGCGTGGGACTGTAGGAGTGTCGGTACGCAAAATGACTCTTACATTCTACTAATTGCTGTTTTTCGTACTTGAATTATTGGCCTATAATCATAGATCAGATGCACTAGAATATGTATCAGCTATAACCTGATAGGCAGCAATATGGTTAACACACTCTCTCCTAGGAAATACAACTTGCATTTATTCTCTCTTTCTCTCTCTCTCGGGTTAGGGTTGAGTCTTATCATGTTCATGTCATTTTTGTGTCAACCTGAAAATAACACACCAAAAATCGTGTTGTGTTCAGGTCAATCAATGTTGACCCATCATGTTGACCTGTTTGACATGCGACCTATTAATTCACCGTGTTGACCCACCTAACCTACAAACTGTTAATTAATCGGGTTGAAAATATAGGACAGTTCATAAAAAACAGTCCTATATTACTATAGTAATATAAGATGGTTCATAAAAAACAGTCCTATAATACTATAATAATATACAATGGTTTTTTAAGAACAATCCTATATTAGTAATATAGGACGGTTCTTCAAAAATCATCATACATTAGTTATTTTACATTCATTTAATCTTGTTACACGAGTTGTGTCATGTCTACTCGTTTAATAATTGTGTCGTGTTCAAGTTATGGGTTCTTGACACGATTATTAAGTGGTTCGTGACATTGTGTTCGTGTCGGCCTATATACTATAATGGGTTAATCTCGATACGAACATAACCCACCAACCCAAATTACCAGGCTTAGTCCTGACGCACTACACATGCACATTTGACTCCTTTGCTAAGGAGGCTATAAAATTCTAAGAATTCGAATAAGTGGATCTCAAGTCCACCTAATCTTATTTTAAAGTTTCTAGGGGAGGATATCTGTGGACCTCCAAAAGAAAGATTATTTTTGTAGGAATTTTCATTCTTTCAGCCTTTCAATAAATTAGAGTCTATTGGTTATCTAACCTATAGACTCCATTTTGCGACAAAAAAGGAAGGCTGAGGACGTCTCCTTGTTGTATAATCTCTGACCTACAAACCGCACAGCAGAAGAGCAAATGCCTTGTAAAGCAGTGGCACACGAAGGGCCTCCTACGTTGCACCTAGTACCTCGTGCGTTGGAGGAGACCATGGCTGTGTGTTCAGCATTAAAAAAAGAAAATAAATAAACAAATAAAATAAAAAGGATTTGCATAGCCGATGACTTGGCAACAGAAGTTATTGTCTTGGAAGATCTAAGAACCAAGGTACTTTGATTGTGAGCGATTGAATTGTATCTTTTGCCATCTTTTGGCTTTTGGATATGGTTTCTTGATTTTATTAAAAAGTTCTGTAAGAAAAGGAGTACATGGCCATTCTTTATGCACGCTATAACTTTTTTTTAAATCTAAGTCATTCATCATGTTTATAATACCAAAGATATGTGACACATGGAAATCAACGCATTTGAAAATCTTAGTCACTTGTTTTAGATCTTTAAAAAATTTAACAAAAATAGATGATCATGACTTTTTGCCAAAAGAAATATAAGCTAAAAATATCTTATGGAAGCAAAATTTCATGTCTACTCTATCTAAGCTATTTCTAACATGACGAGTGATTTAGATCTAACAAAAATAATTTCACCAAGCATAGAAAATTGAATGTGTACTCCTTCCTTTTTTTATTGAGGGGGTACACTTCTAGAGGATGTTTTATTAATAAAATCACCTTTACCATTCAAATAATAATTTATAGCTAATAACTCGTGTCATCTTAGACCAATGAACACGCAAAAACTTTATCATATATTTGTTGAAATGAATGCCTTAGAAAAGTAGTACCAAAGAAACGTGTAAGAAATAAATCTAGTCTATATTAAAGTTCCAAACAAAATAGTTAGGGATCTCCAAGAAGTTTCCGTGACGTTACCTACAAGTCAAGGCCCTTGGACTAATGATTCAAACCATGCTGAAATTTTAACGTGGGCATGTGTCTACCCGCATTTTGCGGTAAGGGTTCCTCTACAGCTATTCCCCCCCTAAACAAATAAAGTTTCCATATGCTTGTCAGTTAACCACTAGTAGAATCTTTGTAGCAATCTGAACCATTCATCAGCTCACCTCATCTTGTATAGGCTATGCCCGAAGAATCTCATCCACTGGTCAATCTAACCATCGAACTGCTTAGGATTGTTAAACCACTAGTTTTTAACATGTTGAGTCTATCTTCCCCTCGAAACAATGAAGAAATGGCCGCTTCTCGGTCTGCCAATCCAAGATGAGCCCACCAGTCGGTTCAGATCCACCCAAAGATGGACCTTCCTGTACTTAGGCATGGTAGTAAGCTTGGAGGGGCCGTTAGTCAAGACGGAATTCTCCGTAAATTCAATTCGTCCCCATTGAAATCAACCATCGAAGGGCGACAAAGATTTTTAATTGCAGGTAGAATCTATGACAAAGGGTAGACTTCACCTGCAGTTGAGTTCAAGACTGCATTCCAACAAAGGGTGGAAAGTGTGGAAACAGCCATAGAATTCTATTCCATCGTGACAAAGGACCCCAGAAAAATGTGAAGGATGGCTGATTTGTCCTTGCATCGTGAACTGTCTAGCATTTCTTTTACGGAAGTCGATGACCTGCCCGGGTCAGGAAGCCAAATTAGTCCTAAGCAGAGTTTTGTCACTTTAAAGAAAAATGTATAAGAAGGCAGAACCTGTCAAATCGAGGAAGACCAGTCCCTATCAACTAGACTCTGGACTTGGAGTAACATGTTCACACAGCAGCATCACCTGCATTTTCAGATGGAGCCCACTTGAGAACACGTGGGCTATATTTTGAACCGCTCACATGCTGTGTGTAACCGTCATGTAAGGATTCTTCTTCTAATTACTCCATCCTATTACACAATAGCTTTAGAAAGTTGTTATAGAACCGCAGAAAGTAATCCATCCTGTTTAAAATTTGCAGCAATTACCCAGCTCTACACCAGCAGCCAACAGATAAAAAGGAAAATCATCGGCAAGGCTTATACAATCCAGTTTATACAATTATGCCAGATTTTTCCTTACTGATTATATGAAATAAACACGGATAACCGCATGACGCAACCTTTGCCAAACTGGGCGAAAACTCCAGATCTTCAGATCGGATCATTAGCCACAAGGTTTGATTTTTAACAAAACTAAGTCTTTTGAAATTGCAGATCTGGTGAATGCTCACTCGGATCTAGATAATATGTAATTTAACGGAAGGCCTACTGCTCTTATATATAGGCAATCATGTTTCTTGTATAAAAGCTCAAAACAAACATATATGCTGTAATATCATGTGTAGGTGCTCCCAAATTTACAAGCAACCCGTTGCAGTTTGAATTTACAAGTGCCTTAGTCCAGGTACAACATGATCATAGCAGCACTTCCTGTGTCCATATTTGTACAAAATGAACAGGGCAATCAGCATTACGTGTGTGGGCAATTTGGAATTGTTAGGAACAATTCATCACACTCCTTTAAGCTATGTAACATCAGTATCAAAGTCAGATTTGCAAATGTTATTCACTTCCACAATCTTCACCCCACGTCTTTCTCATCTTAATATGCTTGCCCTGCTTTGGCGCACTGCTTGACGAGTTTCCTTCATGCTCCTTTCTATATTTAGCTTTGCCGAAGTTAATATGCCACGGGCAAGCATAAATTCTGTTTGGGTAACTTCAACAGTTTTACCTAGTTCAATTTTTTCTAATCTTCTTCAATGACTGTTCAGATGGCAGATTAGATCCTGAAGGGTTGCCAAAGTAGTGACGGGTTGTTGTAACAAAATGATGAAGACACAATGCCACTTACTTTGGACGGAAGTATCAGCTTAACAAACTCCTGTATCTCACTGAAAGCACGAGTGACCAGAATATGGAACTGAATGCACATAATGATGGATTCTTAGAGGAGAGCTAACCTTTTCACCCAGCTGGATTTTATTGAGACAAGTTCTGTCATCTGCTTTCCTTTACAGGAAATGAATGAGCCAAAAGGAGCATCTTTCCAATCCAAGGGCTTTACATTCCATGGAAGACCAGTGGGCATGACCCTAATAGTTGGACGTATTGTGTTCAGAGCCTTAAGAGTCTCGATACTGAAACTGTAGCGACAAACAGCCTGCACTCTTGTAAAACAAGTTTCTGTTGTGAAGATATCCCCAAATCCCAGAAGATGCATGATTTGCAGACGTTCTGGCCATACCCAGATCTTTTAAGACCATCATAAATTGAAGATAAGTGATTGAATAGATGAATAGAGATGAATAAGAGCACAAAAGAAGAGGAATAAGAGTAATGCACATAGAGCATGGGCAAACAAAATTATAACCAATTTCTCTTCTGAACCTCGACATCCCAAACAGAGACAATGCTTCTGATTTTTAAATACTGCTTTGGATCAATTATCATATACAAATATGGTGAATAACTGAATATAATAGATAAAAAGGAAAAGCTTCAACACAAGTAAATGTAATTATAAATAAGCAAGTCCTGAATCCAAGGGAAAAAGGAAACCTTTGTTTCTAAAACATGTGAAATGTGAAGTAAAAGATCTTCTTTCCCAACTGTATCAACACCTATGATGATGTCCTTGTCAGGGTGAGAAGCAATGATATCAACAACCTGTTAATCAATCACCAAAAGATAACACTTGCAAAAGAGTTTTTCCTTGGAATCACAAAGAATGATCATGTACCACTTGGAAACACATAATATGTAAAATCTGAAGTGAAAAAATACTTTCATTTCGTATTTTCTTCCGCTGTATCAATA
The DNA here is from genome assembly GCA_035236585.1 of Warburgia ugandensis. NCBI lineage: Eukaryota > Viridiplantae > Streptophyta > Magnoliopsida > Canellales > Canellaceae > Warburgia > Warburgia ugandensis. The sequence continues at coordinate 64,561,555 of CP141137.1, forward strand.
AATCAGAATGTAACAGCCAAAAGGATCCCAACAACCAACATGTCAGGTTGTTACATAATCTCATACAAACTTAAGTTAGGATTACCAATAACACCTATGCCAATCTTAATATTATTATTAAATGCATCCCAGTCTAAAATACCAGTGTGTAGCTTATTTCTATTAAATTCAGATTGTAACCCATTATCATTTGTGACATAGAACTGTAATTGATAAACATGTTGATAACCTATATAAAGTTTTGTTTTATTCACTTTATCAACCACACTTTTCTTCTTTTCTACTTGGCATTGTTTCTTAAACCATGTTTAGGATTTCTAAAGCTAATGAATATAACCTCTCAATGTCGGAAAACAGTCATATGGGTCATTTAGTAGTCTTCCACACTAACGAGCATTGCAATAGTGGTTGCATGCACCTATCATCATCAGAAAAGTAGTTCTGAAATTTGAAGTAAGACATACATTATCCTAACCCTGCAAGTTTCAAAAGAGGCATTCTAATGCATAAAACTTTACTCAGAAAAGCATAACAACAGAGAGAACTCCAGATACTTGAATAGACCTTGAATCATTTTATTAAGTGGTTCAGCCAAACTTTAAAAGGAAAAAATCATAAAGTCAGGCAACTTCCACATTGTTTTTTTAGTTTTTCCTGACATATTTCTGAAGCCAATCTTATAGGAATGGAGGAATAAGATTCATGTGGATAAGGTCTTGATGATGATGATTTCTGAAGCCGGTCCTATGACTTGTACTTTATCTTAGTAGCAGCCAAGTCCTAGTAGCCAAACTGAATTCAACCAGCTTCAGCAAATAGACATGACTCTGGTTTCAATCCCAGCACCTTTTGGTTAAGTTTGAACAGGCTCCCAACACAACACTTTACAAGGGAAACAACCTTGGATAGAATATTTATGGAGTCAATTGTGAGAATGGCAAAGGTTATTTAACTGGTTAACTGATGGCAACTGAAAGTCCTTTTAGAATAAAGAAAATGCAGGGAATGAGTGGTTGCACCAAACTAATAACATTCTGTAGATTGTATATCTATGATCAATTATGAACCACAGTATGGCAACATAATGGTTGGATAAACTCGTACGACACTCACAGTTGGTGATCTAGTGTTAAGAGTAGGAAATGCTATTGAAGAAGTCAAGTGATTTTATTGTGGAGCAGGTGATGCTTCTATATCTACTGTTAGATACTCATAGAACCAAACATTGATGTTTCTGAAAAAATCTGCATGATGAGATTACCAGATATACTGGTGAGCATGTTTTCTCATTTATGATGGCAACTGTAATAAAGAACAGTTTTTGAGAGGCAGAAGATTGCCGTTGTTTTCTGGACAAAATGGTAGAATCAGCTTAAAGACCAGCACTGACTCATGGTATTAGAGCATCTGCATCTTATATGCAGTAACACCTTTCCATCACATCATTGGATCATCTAAATATGGTTATGCAACTGTATAATATAGCAAACAAGTATTTCCCAGAATCTGAACATGAATGAAATGTAATAGAATCAGACCTGCTGAACAGCTACTGTTATGCATGGTAAATTAGGATCAAACAACACACACAGAGAGAACACAGAAAATTTACATGGTTCAGCTAAGTCTAGCTTACGTCCACGAGAAGAGGAGGGGGAACAATCCACTACAGAGGAGAGAGGTACAACCAATGCTTACAACCCTGTCTCTGGTTCCTATTTTATAGAGATTGGAGGGAGGCTTGAAGTGTTAAACACAAATTCTATCTTCTTATCCTTATCTGATTAGGACTCCCAATCAGATTAGATTATCTACCTCCAACAGACTTCTTTTCTTGGCAGGAGTCTTTAGGTGGATTTATGGGGATGGACATTATCAATTCTCCCCCCCATCCCCATGCCACACTCCACTAGTCCGAACTCTTCCCTGCCATGTTTTTACATAGCAGTAGATTCTCATAGGTTACCACCTTTGTTAACATATTTACAGGATTCTCATTATTGTGAATCTTTTCCAGCTTTGGCATCTGTTCTTCTATCACCTTTCATGTTCAGTGATATCATATGTCGATGTACTTGATGTGCACATGATACATTGAGTTCTTGCTCAAGTGTAGAGCATTCTAACTATCACAACGTATCTTATATTCTTCTTGTGTGATACCATGCTCCTGGAGAAACCATTTTATCCACAACATTTCCTTGCCTGCTTCAATTATGACAATATATTCAGCTTTTGTTGTCGATATAGCTACATACTTCTACAACTTAGATTGCCAAGATACAGCCCCCCTACAAAAGTGAAAATAAACCCTGATTTTGACTTTCTTCCATCAAGATCTCCAACCATATCAGCATCTGTATAATCCTCCAAGAGTATTTCTATACTTCCGAAGCACAGGCACAACTTTGATGTGCCCTTCATGTACCATAGTATCAACTTTACATCTTCCCAATGATCTTTGCTTGGATTTGATAGAAATCTGCTCACGACTCTTGCTGCATAAGCAATATCTGGCCTTGTGCACACCATCGCACACATCAAACTCCCAACTGCTGATGAGTAGGGAATCATGGCCAATCTATTTGTTTCCTATGGTGTTGAGGGGCAGATCCTTTTGCTCAGTTTGAAATGATTGCCGAGTGAAGTGTTGACTGGCTTGGCACTCTTCATGTTGAACCTCTTGATTATTCATTTAACATACTTTTCCTATGATAGCCACAACTTTCTTGCTTTACTATCATGTGTGATCTTCATCCCCAAGATCTACTAAGCTGCTCCTAAGTCCTTCGTGTCAAACGACTTAGCTAACTCCCTCTTCAACCTGCTAATCATAGTTGTATCTAATCCAACTATCAGCATATCATCTACATAAAGTAAAAAAATGACGAATTTACTCTCGGGTAATCTCTGGCCATACACATATTGATTTGCAAATGTTCTTTTGAAACCTTGACTAGTCATGAATAAGTCAAACTTCTTGTACCACTGCCTTCGCGCTTACTTAAGGCCATAAAGATTTTTCTTCAACTTGTAGTAGATTCTCATAGGTTACCACCTTTGTTAACATGTTTACAGGATTGTCATCATTGTGAATATTTTCCAGCTTTGACATCTGTTCTTCTATCACCTTTCGTATCCAGTGATATCATATGTCGATGTACTTGGTGTGCACATGATACATTGAGTCCTTGCTCAAGTGTAGAGCATTCTAACTATCACAACGTATCTTATATTCTTCTTGTGTGATACCATGCTCCTGGAGAAACCATTTTATCCACAACATTTCCTTGCCTGCTTCAGTTACGGCAATATATTCAGCTTCTGTTGTCGATAGAGCTACATACTTCTACAACTTGGATTGCCAAGATACAGTCCCCCTGCAAAAGTGAAAATAAACCTTGATTTTGACTTTCTTCCATCAAGATCTCCAGCCATATCAGCATCTGTATAATCCTCCAAGAGTATTTCTGTACTTTCGAAGCACAGGCACAACTTTGATGTGCCTTTCATGTACCATAGTATCAACTTTACATCTTCCCAATGATCTTTGCTTGGATTTGATAGACATCTGCTCACGACTCCTGCTGCATAAGCAATATCTAGCCTTGTGCACACCATCGCACACATCAAACTCCCAACTGCTGATGAGTAGGGAATCATGGCCAATCTGTTTGTTTCCTATGGTGTTGAGGGGCACGTCCTTTTGCTCAGTTTAAAATGATTGTCGAGTGGAGTGTTAACTAGCTTGGCACTCTCCATGTTAAACCTCTTGATTACTTGTTCAACATACTTTTCCTGTGATAGCCACAACTTTCTTGTTTTCCTATCATGTGTGATCTTTATCCCCATGATCTGCTAAGCAGCTCCTAAGTCCTTCGTGTCAAAAGACTTAGCTAAATCCCTCTTCAACCTACTAATCATAATTGTATCTGGCCCAACTATTAGCATATCATCTACATAAAGTAAAAGAATGATGAATTTACCCTCAGGTAAGATCTGAACATACATACACTGATTTGTAGATGTTCTTTTGAAACCTTGACTAGTCATGAATGAGTCAAACTTCTTGCACCACTGCCTTTGCGCTTACTTAAGGCCATAGAGACTTTTCTTCAACGTGCATACCAACTACTTCTTTTCAACAAAACCCTCCGGTTGTTCCATGTATATCTCTTCTTCTAGATCTTCATGTAAAAAGGTTGTCTTTACATCCATCTGCTCAAGCTCTAAGTTGTGTCTCACCACCAATCCGAGTATAATCCTTATTAATGTCATCTTCACAATTGGTGAGAAGATCTCATAAAAATCTATTCCTTTCATCTGCTTGAAGCCTTTAATGACTAATCGTGCTTTGTACTTAACTGGTTCTCCATTGCTTTATATTTTCACCTTAAAGACCCACTTGTTCTTCAATGCTCTTTTCTCCTTTGGAAGTGTCACTAGCTCATATGTCTGTTTTTTCTTTAATGAGCTAATTTATTCTTGCACAACTTGCATCTATTCACCCTTATCTACATGCGTCAAGGCTTGTTGAAAATTTTCTAACTCCCCCTCATCAGTGAGCATGATATATTATAATTCTGAATATTTCTGTGAATGAATCAGAATAGTCCTCTTGTTGACATCTTTGACTGAACTTCTACTTCTAGCTAAGGAGTCGATTCAGCATTTGATGTTCCAACATCTTGTGGTACAGATGGCTGAGGCTCCCCTACTCATATTCCTCTACCTCTAGTTCATCTTCTGGTACAGCTTATGAGTCAACTTGTATGGGTGCTGAATTTGGTATTAGATCTGTAGTATTGAGATCTTTAGCCTTTCTTAATTCTTCGTATAACTACTTATCTTGAAACACTACATCTCTGCTTCAGATGATTCTTCTAGCTTAAGGGTCCCACAATCTGTATTCGAATTCTTCATCTCCATATCCAATGAAGATAAAAGGAGTAAACTTCATATCTAATTTTTGTCTCGTATCTCTAGATACATGCGCAAAGGCTCTACACCTGAATACCCTCAAGTGTGAATAAGTCACCTTCTTGCCATTCCACTTCTGTTCAGGAACTTCAAAGTTTAGTTGTGTTGACAGTGACCTATTGATCAAGTAGTAGGCGGTCTTCACAGCTTCACCCCAGAATGGCTTAGGTAGCTTAGTCATACTGAGCATGCATCTTACTCTCTCCACAATGGTTCGATTCATTCTTTCAACTACTCCATTGTGCTGTAGGGTACTTGGAACTTTCTTCTCGTGTCGAATGTTGCATACTGTGCAATATGCTCTGAACTCTTTTAAGATGTATTCTCCTCCATTGTTTGTTCTGAGACACTTGGGTTTCTTCCAATTTGCCGCTCCACCATCGTGGGGAATTTTTTGAAGCATTCAAATACCTGTTCTTTATTCTTTACAAAGTATACTCATACCCTCTTAGGTGCATTGTCTATAAAGGTTACAAAGTATTTAATTTATTCCCGCATAGTAACTTTACTTCCATGGGACCACATACATCCAAAACACCAAACTCAAAGTTTCATTTCTTTTATTACTAGAAGAAGAGAAAGCAACCCTATGTTGCTTGTCATATAAATAATAATTACACGGATTAAGAGCTATAGTTTTGGCTAGTTTGATGAGCTGCTTCTTTGCAAGTGCGAACAGACCTTTCTCTCCTATGTGGCCAAGTCTTTTATGCCAAAGGTTTGGTGATCCTTCTTCTTCCATTGCGTTAAGGCTGTCTCTGAATATTCTTGTGCGGGTCTAGTGTCTTGCATATGTGTCCTTTCGCTACAATCATCATACCTTTCATCAGTTTCTAAGTACTGTTGCTGAAGTAGTTGGTGTAGCCTTGTCTGTTGAGAGGTAGAACTGAGATCAGGTACAGTCTGAGTTCTTGCATGTGTCGTACTTCCTTTAGTATAACTATGCAGCTAATATTTGTCTTTATCTGCACATCACCGATCTCAAATATTCTTGAGAAGCTGTCATTCCCTATCTTTACAGTGCCAAAGTCTCCTTCTTTGTAGGAAATGAAGAAGTCCTTGTGAGGAGTGGCGTGCTGGGACGTTGATGTATCTATCACCCACTCTACTTCACTCTTGACCACGTGCAAGCACGATTCCTCCTTAGTAGTAAGCACTACTATGTCTTGAGCAATGGTAACTAGTGTTTCACCATTGTCCTCCTTTAGCTTGCTAGAGTTTTCAACAGTCTTTCTTCATGTGACCTGGAATGCCATAGTGGAAACACTTAAACTATCCTCTGGGTTAACTTTTTGATTTGTTGTGAGTCTGCGATCTCCCCCTGTCTGCTCTTACTCTTCCCCCTATGCTTGTCTCTTCTAATGTGCTTATTTTCTATTATCAGGACATGTGACTAGTCAATGCCAGCTTCTTTCCTTCTGGCCTTCTCATTGAATAGCACTTCTTTGACCATAGCCATAATCAGCTTTCCTTCTGGTATTGAGTTGCTAAATGAGATTACCAATGTCTCCCAGCTTTCAAGTAGTGAGCTTAGCAATAGTAGAGCTTGCCATTTATCCCCTAGTTGTAAAGCCACTGATCCTAACTGATTTACCAAATCTTGAAATTCACTGGTATGTTCAGTCACAGTCAGTCTGCTCCTTAGTTTGAGGTTGACAAGCCTTTTCATCAGCAAGGCCTTGTTTCAAATGGTATTAGCCTGATACATATTCTCTAACTTTTTCCATAAAAAATAGGCATTTTCTTCTTGAGTAACGTGGTAAAATATGCTATAATCAATCCGTTGTCTGATCTGACTTATAATTTTCTTATTCATCTTTATCTAGTCTTTTTCAGAAACTCCCTCAGGTCATTTTCCCTAATCATCTAAAGGATCATAGAGATCTTTGCAGTGTAAAAGGTCTTCCATTATAGGTCTCCACAGTGTATAGTTAGTGGCATTTAATTTTATCATGGCTCCAGTCACTATTTTCAGAACTGGTCTCCTCCATAATTTTAAACATTATTTCTGCCTTTTCTGAGCAGAATTGTAAAAAATGGAGTGCACGGATGAGTTCAGAATAGTAAAAAACCTTAAGACAGGTGTTTTTGACAAATTGAGGGGTTTCCTAAATTTTCTTGTTCAAGGAGTGTCTCTATCAAATTAGGGGGTGCTATTTAACACGTAAAGGGGTGTCCTTGTAAAATTTTAGTGCCCTAATTCTGACCGTTGGGGGTTGTCATTTCCAAAAACTAAGTTGGTTAACTTAGAGCCTCAGGGAAGCCAATATCAAAAATTATGCTTTGGATTAGGGTTTCATATAAATAGAAAAGAGAGAAACCCTAACCTGATTTCTCCCCCTCTCCTTCCCTCTCTCAGGCTGCAGCAGCGACTTGCTATGTTGCTTCCCTTGGTTGAGGTAGCATCTTACTACGCTGCTTCTACCGGTCGATCATAGGCAAGGAGGTTCTTCGAGGTGCAGCATTCTTCCAGCTAGGCAGTCCCTCGTGCTGCAGTGATCTCCAACAGAAATGATTCCTCATGCTGTGGCGATCTCCGGCATAAATGATTCCTTGTGCTACGAGGATCTTCAGCGAGGATGATCTCTCAGGGTGTGACGATCTCCGGCAAATGGGTTGCAGATGAATTTCTCACCTCCTCCCTTTCTTTTTCTTCATTTTTTTTTTTTTTTTCTTTGGTTCTGCCCAAAATGGGGTTTTGGTCAATTGTTCTCCAACTAGCCGAAACCCTAGAACCTTCTTCTTCTTCTTCCCTCTGCCAGCTACAAAAACAGAGAGAAACCAAGGAAGAACAAAACCATAAGGGGGCTGATTGTATGGACCCCAGTCTCTAAAGCAGACAATATTGTTGTGTATGGGGCACTCGAGATGTTACATGGGCAATCTTAGATCTAGGGTTTCTCTGATCTGAGGCTTTTCTGAGATCGTGTGATCTGAATTCTTCAATCTAGGTCGTGCGATCCGAACCCTCTGATCTAGGGTTTCTTAGATCTGGGCTTCTACTCTGCCTCGATCTGGAGAGGGTCCAGGTCAAAACTGATTAAATCTAAATATGGACTTGGCCGGCACTTGGCATAGGTATGAACATGGACTTGAGCCACGCCTACTTGGGTCTAAGCTGAAACTGGGCCGCACCTGGCCTAGGTCTAGACTGGGATCTGGGCCACACCTGACCTAGGTCTAAACGTGGATCTGAGCCACACTTGGCCTAAGTCTAAACATGGATCTGGGCCACACCTAGCCTGGATTTGTGTTCTACTCCGACACTCCTCCTGTATTCTCCAGGCTCTGTTTCGACAGTCCTCCAGTGTGAACCAAGCTCTGATACCACTTGTTATGCGTAGTAAATTAGGATCAAACAATACACACAGAGAACACAGAAAATTTACATGATTCAGCTAAGTCTAGCCAACATGCACAAGAGGAGGAGGGGGAACAATCCACTACAGAGGAGACATGTACAACCGATGCCTATAACCCTGTCTTTAGTTCCTATTTATAGAGATCAAAGGGAGGCTTGAAGTGTTATACATAAACTCTATCTTCTTATCTTTATCTGATTAAGACTCCTAATCAGATTAGATTATCTACCTCTAACATACTTCTTTTCTTGGCAGGCGTCTTCAGGTGGAATTATGTGGATGGACATTATCAGCTACTCCCCGAGGAGGAAAGGAAAATGATGGATTGCAATGTGTTGTCAACGTAAAGTATATCCACTTCATGGCTGGCAAGTGCATTAAGAAGCGTGATCTTCCCAAGCTGTGCTATTTCACTGGTTTTATCCCAGGGAAAGTCACCCGTATGCAACAAAACTCCCCACGAAGCAGTACACCAAAATCAATCGAAATTAGCCAAAGCAACACCCAAATCAGAAGCAAAATTTCATTTTTTGGTCCTACCAAAATGAAATTCACAACGGCATCACGATACCATTAAACACAAAAAATAATGACAGAGAAGCAATATATTGAGAGGGAAAACTTAATCTTTTTCCCGATGAAAAAAGTATCAAACATTACTAGGGCAATGGTGTGCATCGATAGCCGTTACTTGAATAGTGGATTCTGATCCAGTCCTAGGAGAAATTAATGGAATGGAATGAGTGGATCCAAATTCCAAAACCTTAAGCAAGGAAAGATCGAAATTGGGGAATTTGGCAGAGAACAGCTTGGCAGAAATGGGAGAGCAAAATAGAGAGCTTTTTTCCATTTGGAAGATAAACCCTTTGTGTGATCAGCGTGGAGATGACTGAGGAAGTACGCTTGGCTTCCTTCGCTCCATTGATTGACCGAAATCAAACCTTTCTCCATCGATTTTGTTGCCTTAAAATTGAATTCTCCCAATGGTGGGAATCCAGTTTCTTCCATTTTCCTTTCTGCCAGGTCTTGGAAATGGTCGGGGCGAGAATTTTGAATTTTGGGTTTGGTATTTATGCAAAGGAAGGAGCAGCTCCCTAGCTGCCGCTTGCAGCCGTGAAGGTGAAGACGGCAACGGTTTCTGGGGCATTTGAGGTGACTCGACCCTAATGACCCATAAGGGTCAGGATTAGAGTCCTGTCTTTTTATTAACTAAGGAAGATTAGGGTCAGAATTCGCTAGGACAGGTTAGGATCAACCAAAAATCTGACCCAACATGGCCATAGTCTATTTGCCTTAAAATCTAATGAAATGATGATATCGTATCATGATGGTAGGAATGCTAGATCTAAAGGTGAAAAAGTACTTATCAAATAAATTATATATCAATATATGACCTCTAATACATTAACTCTATTGATCAATTTAGAATTGGATTGTTCTTCAATATGTGCTTGTTATCCTTTGTATTGAGAATATTGACATATGATTGACAGGACAAAACTATGAGAAAGAGAGAATCAAATTAAAGGACATGATCCATTTGACTCATATTAGTTAAGATTAGGTTCAAAAAATCTTTGACTCGAGCAAGGCTAGGGTTGAGTTAGGGTAAAAGAAAAAGTGTTAGGGTCAGGGTTAGGGTTAGGTAAAAAATCTGGCCCAACCCATTTTCATCCCTATGCAAAGGTGAGGTTTTGTGGGTCTTCAATGGGCTCAATATTGGATAGCTCATGCCATTGAAGGCCCATCAAAATGAACAAATTTTTGTAGGCCATTATAAAAGTGGCCCAAAGATTTTGAGCTATTACACGGTGGAAGTATATTTTTTAGGGGCCCCACTATATGAAAGTGAATCCTCTACGAATGCCTACTATTGCATGACAAAGCACATGTTTGGATGATCCTAGTCGTTCATTAGATTACTTTGGTTTTGGATATCTTTTAAGCTCAAATCACGATGTTTGGACTATTTTACTATTATAAAATTTGTATTTCAAATAGCTTCATAAATATATTTTTTTGTAACTATCCTTCCATAGGTACATTTTTGCAGCAAACTTGCTTTGTTAGTTCATTTCTATATTGACTTGAAAAACTCAGAACAAAGGTTTTCCATTGATTTAGCATAGTTTTATCTTATTATATAAGCCTTTTAATTTCTGTCTCTCTTTTTTTTTACCAAGCAAAGAATACAAAGCAATTCATTCGCACACGCTCCTAACTCTAATCCGCAGCAAAAGGGGAATGTGGCAACTCAAACCTAAAACAAAGCATATTTCAGAGATATGCTAAGTTGTCTATAACCAACTGCACTAGACCTTTGTTGGAAATCCTCGTAATTAATACATGCAAGATGGCTATTACTTTTACTATTTTGGAGGAATTATATTTCCTTTTACTTTTTCCTAAATAATTTTCATTTTTCTTTTAAACAACCACCAAAATTACCTTCTTAGCCTTTGTGTCTTCCTATATATATTTTTTTCACCAACCTTTTTTGCTTTTCTCTCTAATAGACAAATGAATTTCAGTGTCTTCTTTTTGGCCCAAGTTGAGTTGTAAAACTTTGTATAATAGCTTAGCGGGATAATTAATTTGTCAATTATTAATTCAAGGGAATACTTGATTTTATAGCAAAGCAAGTCAACTCATTTGGTATTCTTGGTAAAAATAAAACGATTTCAGCTGCGTTGGGATTCGAACACATACCTCTAACCAATGAAATGTCTCACAAACTTGCATAGTTGTTATTCTTTACAAATAGGTAGAAATTTTAAATTACATATAAAATTATACACAATTTCATTTACGATCCACTCATATTTTTTAGAGTCATTGACAATACCTTACGAGTGATGTCCAAAAAGGAAGCTTGGCCTTAGGGAGTTTTATTAGCACAATGTTTTTAAATCAAGTTAAAATTAATTGGAAAATCAATGAAGCTCATATGTTGTTTTAGCTGTGTTCCTTGGCTAATATTTAACAAGCCCTTATATCCTTCTATTTTCTCTTATGTTAAAGATTAGACTATTTGTTGAATTTAACATATCTAAGCTTGGAATAGTCAGAGCTCAAATCATATCTATTAGAAGCAATTGTAAGGAATCAAAATACAATAAATGGAAAGGAATATAGACATCTACATCAACAATTGCTCGCTTTCTAGGCTAATCAGGTTTATCTTGAAAGCTAATAATGTTAGTAACACTTAGCACTGGCTAAGTGTTTTGGTTTAGAAATCCACCACTTCCTTTGATTGCTAATGCTATGGACATAAGTGTGCCTAGATCTTTATTCAAGTGGGTTTATATGCTTAGCTCTAAACTAACCAACAAGTTGAACCCATCACCTAACACAAGAAAGCTCCTTCCTGGGCCATTGTAGTAGAAGCACATGACTCAATTATGTTTATCTTGAATATAAGTTTGCCATTTACCCATAAAATAATTAATAAAAAGAAAGCACGACCATCAACAGAAAGGGGAATAAGGATGATAGATAACAGCGGCCTCCACAATATGTACTCAAAAAATATTGTCATTATCATAAGATTTACTTATATATTATCACCTATAAGTTTTGATATAATATTTTTCATCACTTAGAAGAGTTTTTTTCCATTAAGAATAATATATATTTTTAGTAAAGCAAAGAATTACAAAGCAAATCACTCACCCACACACTTTTAAATCTAATTAATAATTCAAATCTACAACCAAATGTATTTCAAGGTAGATGCCATTTGTCTACAACCAACTACTCTAGACACTTGCAGAAAGCCATCTAATGTAGTTGGTCACAGACAACATGAAGCCGCCTCTCCTTATTACACTTGGTTGGAGAGTTGAGATAGCATTTTTCTAGTATATTTAAGAATTAAGATAATATCAAAGTAGTTTTCTTCATAATTCTTTGCCTAAAAAGGGAAAGAAGAAAAAAGCTAAACATCATTGGCAATTAAAAATATTAAGTCACTAAAACTAATAATGGAATGATTCATGGTATTTTCAAATGCTAAAAAGGAGTTTCATTGGCAAAAATTGCTCTTTATTGTATTTTCTTAGATCTAAGGAATTCATCTTGTTTGAGCCCCTACTTTTAGTCTACTAATAAAAAAACTATGCCAACTAGATGAATCTAATTACCATTGTGTTTTATTTTTTATTTCAATGGTTGTAATCCAAAACACAAGAAATGTTTTTAATTCAAAACACAAAGAAACATAATGCCATAAACATTCAATAGAAGTAATTTTTTGGTGTGCATGTAATTTAAGGAATCCCATACAATATGAATGAATTAATCTTCTGAAAATTATGCCCAAGATCACAAATTGGTTGTGTTTGATTGTAAGATGCTACTTTACACTTTTGAGAATGGGAAAATGTTATCTGGACACAAAAAAGGATGCAAAAAAGGATACTACCTACGTGGAGTTTTCCTTTTTTTGATCGGATCCATTAATCATGTTTGGCCTTAGATTGGTTAGTTACAAAATTTCATAATCATTGGATGATTTTAGCCATGCTTGTTTTGCTTTTAAATCACGTTCATTGAAAATTCTTAATTAAAAAGGCTACCATCTAGAAGCTTCTAACGGACATGAGTTTTTTAAATGCAATCTAAAGAGGGCAAGTTGAATATGATAAATGGTTTAGATCACCCAAATTTTGTGCCTACCTTTGATCAAATAGAAGAATGATAGAATATTTCCTTGAGATATTAAATAATAAAGTTGATTATTGTCATTTGTCTAAAATAGTAAGTAATTAAAAACTACTACCAAGAACCGTATGGCGCAGTGGCCACAAACAAAGAGGTGCCTCTCTTCATTACACTTGGTCAGAGATTCGAAGGGGAACTGTCATTTTATTGGAAAGATTTCAAGTAGATGTAAGAATTAGGGAATAGCTTTTGTATAGTTTGATTCAATAACTCTTTGATGTAAAAAATAAAAATAAAAATCATGGTTAAAAAGAATAATAGTAGAATATTTTGTTTACTAGTTATTTACGATAGGAATAATGAGATGAATGATTCCAATCAACTAAATATGGGCCCTCTTCCTACCAAATATAGAGCCTTCCTAAGGAAGATCCATATACCACCTTAAGCATAGCATTCCTCCTCGAAGATTACCAACAAAAGGAAAGGATTGCTAAACTAGAAGTGGGGTCTAGTAGCCACATTTTTTAGAGACTACTTGTCTATGATCCAACACATTTATCTTTTTGCTCTAACTTCAGATTTCTCATAGGGGATAGTGGTACTTGAGATTAGATGATCTGGTGCAATATGAGATGATATAGACCATATCACTATTAGTGGAGTGATTAGACGAAATAGTATCTCATCATCTCACTATTAATGGTATTTGAGATAAGTTGACATGGAAATTATCTCATCTTATCTTACAATTAAGTTGAATTTTCAGTCATCTCACTTCATCTCATAACAAATTTGGTCATCTCAAGCTAGGCTAAGGCATCTCAAGGTAGATCTGATATCATCTTACTTTCATCTCAAGAATCGCTAACACCATATTATCGGTCAAAAGGTAGGTTTTGATGCGTCCAACTTTAAGTTTCAACCACCCCCGGCTCCACCCCACACCACTCGAGCTAGATGGCTAGACCAACTTCCAAATTTCTTGTCATGGAACAAACTTAACCAATTCATTGATTCTCAGCTTAAATACAGCTCTCAATCAGACAACTGTGATCATCTTACCGCGTCCCATTTTGCCCCAGGGCCCACTAATTGGAAGGTAGAGATATAATTCATATTAAATTTTGATTATCTCTCTCTCTCTCTCCTGGCTATTTTAGGTAATTAGTCACATATAACTGATGGTCAGGATAGAGCTATGAATGCCCAACAATCTAAATTTCATTCCACCATAACACAGTTTTCAGATGTTAAATTGTCCAAAGTCGAAGCAATCAGATGGATGGATCGGATTACTAGTAAGTGGGCCCCATTAGTCATCATGGACATCAAATAGGTTGGGCTCCGCGTTACCTGAATATGTCCCGCAAGATGAGAGGTTTGGATCAGCAAGAGCGTAGGCCCACATGTACTTACAGTGGAAAACCCACGCACCGCTCCACACGCGCAGACATGCATGTAAGATTTCTTTTCTGTCAGTCGAATTTCCACGCTGGAGCAAATGAGATCTACTTTTGTCTGCGAAGAAAGATCCCCAGCCTAACACAATCACGTGGACATAACTGTTCGAATACTAAGTGAACAGCGCCCTCTAAGGTGCTTCATTGGAAGCGCTCGTTTCACCCATTCGTTTACGGCTACGATTATGGGGTTATCTAATCCATTTATTCCATGGCTCTTGTATCTCGGTGTTGTTATTGTTGGCCAGCAAATGTCATTCTTTCCCATCTCTATACATTCCACGTCTCCAAAGCAAATTCTCTTTACCATTACCATACTCCAACTTGATAATTTTCACTGCCTGATCAAGTTTGAGCCCTTCAATTTGACGATGGACTTCAAAAGCTACCCATTAATTATCCTGAAGCATTTGCATCCTCTTCTTTGTTGCATCTAATTTCTCTTTCTAATATCATATGATCAAACGATCAGGATGATTAGACAATTTCAGAATCCAAAGAAAGTGATTTTAGCAGTTCAATTAGATACTATCAAGTCCAAAATCTTCAAATTCTTGAGTCACCGAGTTGTTGAGCTTCTTAAATTAGACATCTAAAGCTAAAGCAATCAGATGAATGGGTGAGATCAATTAGACTTGGGCGATTTCATAAAAAATAAAATAAAATAATAAAAGGTAAAAAATTGAGGCGCTTTTGCAGACACACCCTTAGCAGCGTCTTTATTTAGCACATTCCTTTATTTCCAACAACTACAGACAATTCTTCTTCTTAAAAAATAAGAAATTAATAAAAACAAAAACAAGAGAAATCAGAGAAAATCTGCAAATCCTAAATTGGACTGCTTTCCCTTATTCTCCGCCAGGGTTTGCGTTTCAGCTCGCTTTTCCCGGATCCACTCTCTCTCTCTCTACGATTCCGTTGGTTTTCTCTACAAAGAAGTCATTTGAAGCATTCTTCGAAACGATCTGGCAGGACAAAGGTCAGATCTAGCTTTTCGTCTACCGTCTCTATGTTTTGATATAGATCTCATTGAAAAGGAGCTCTTTTTTTTCTTTTGGTTTTTTATTCAGGGAGATTTGTTTGCTTCTGTTGCTTATTGTTTGGATTGAGTTGATTGATTGAAGATGTGATTGATCCTTTGATTGAGATGTTGCTGATGGTTCCGGTAGCAAAATCAGTTGTGAGCTGTAAATGTAATATCTTCCTTAATTTGATATATTTTTGGAGAAATTTGATTATGATTGTTTAGGTATTAGTTTAGTTTTAAATTTGAGGAAGTTATTTCGTTGTAATTAATTGTTTCTACGGTGACATTCGGATCGAAAACGTTGTTAATCTCGAGCTAGCAGAGAAAGAAGAATAATTTGCTACGTGTTTTTATTGGTGATTGGATGCTTGTGTGTCATATACTGATCGCCGGTTTGTTTCTCGGACATTGTTGGTAAGGACGACAAGGAAAAGAAAATATTGAAATTCATGAAAAACCTGAGTTCATGGCACTTTAATGGATAGAGCAATGAATCATTTTATTTTCCCTATATTCTATATGCGTTGACATGTACCATTTGTTTTGAATTCTTTTACAAAGCCAGAAATATGCATCTCTTTCATCTCCAAACCTACGAGTTGAAGCAATACTAGTTCCTTGATATGATACAAGTTCATTTCGTTAATTTCTATTGTTTATCTGGATGGTATTATGGATGATGTGATAAGTTGTTGGTGAGTATTGGCGTGTGTTGCAAGATTGTGTAAGGAGCTGAAACACTTGAGGAATTAAAGCAACAGTAGATGAGACAGAAATATCCTCGAATGCGAATGCGTTGTACTTCTTTCAAGTAGTGAATGATGCACTGTAGACCTCTTCCTACACTATAAATGGCAGTCAAAGCTTTCAGTTACAAAGACCAAAGGTGCAGACATTATGTTGGCTGATTGTTGTAAATTCAGTGAGAATGAAACATTTTTTTGTTTACACAAACATTTATTGCCCCTTGTAGATAAGCTCCTGAGCCACTTTGTTGACTTGTTAACAGATTTCTCTTGTTGCAGTTATTTAGGAAGTTCCGCAGCTCAGATCAAGGCGTCCCATATCATCTTTGAGATGAGAATAATCTTCTAGCTTATTGAATTCTCTGATTTGGGTCATCAATTTGGGTGTTATTCATAAGTCACGACTCAAGTTTACTGATTTCTTGGTTCAGAAAACTAAATCATTATGTCATTCTCTTCTTAGACTTATTTTGAATTGAATTTTTGCTAAGACTTAAGATCTAGCTTCCAATCTCAATGGCAGGTCAGGATTGTTTCAGATCACTATCCTGATGAGTCTTTGCAAAAGCACAAACTGAGCATCAGATATTCCATTTGGTAATTGAACTGCCCCTGTAATTGCATTGAAGCTTGAGATGCAAGAACAAGAACATTGAATTGCTCATCATTTAGTTTATAAGGAAAATACTTATTGACCTTATCCCTAAATCAGTCAACGTGTTCAGAGAAGCATAATGAACCTGTGCCATATCGAACTGAATCTCATTAGATTGAAAGAAAACCTCCTTATCCTTCACAAAATGGAGCATTTTTCTGGAGGGTGGAACAAAATCACTTACGTATTAAGGTTATGTGGTGTTTATTTTAAACAGTATCTTTTCCTGCCCATGAAATGTGGATAAAGATAAGGTATTTTTGCTATGTTTGCTCTCTGTAAGGATATGTGTGAATTCTGGTCGTTTGGTTGCTTTTAAGTATTTACCATGAGCCTAGTCTACATCATCATGTTGTTTTACTTTCCTTTGGTCATATGTGTATTGAGATGTTTCATGCATGTCTTCCTATATAGTTCTTGAGATATTTTGTCCACATTTTACTTTGTTCTTAATCATTCCTGCTACCTCGTCATGTGGTGTAATGAATTTTACTTCTTTTGCACCTTGTGTTTGCAAAAAGATCAATGAAAACTTTGCAAAATGTTTGTCTTTCAGAGGACTGCACTAGTCTTGGACTTCATGTCTAGATAGCTGCTGCATGTATCAACTTTAAGTTCTTTTGTTATTTTATTAAAAAATTTGGTTGTCCTGATTTATGTTTTTTTTAATCTTTTTAATCACAGGTGTCTTTCTTCTATGTGTTTGGAGTTGGATCTTCCTAGTTGATCAAGCTTCTTTTTCACTCTGGCCGGTGCAAAAAAATCCTACCCTTCTCACACCTCCAGGTGGGTGTGGGAAAACTATGCTCGGGTGATTACTTTATACTTGTTGTGGGGATCCAAATCGTCCCATATTTGGAGATTGTGCCGCATTTTGGAGGGTCTATCCCTTGACTATGGCTAAGAAGCTGTCCACTGAGATTCTGTATACTTTGTAGCAAACTTCTATTCTGCTAGTTGTGCATTATATGCTTAAAGTCTTCACTCTATGTAGTGTGAATTCCCCTCCAATATTGGGTGGAATGGTTCTCCATCACTGGCATTTCAATTGTGAAGTAGATTTATTGTGCAAATGAAGCTGTGGTCTTTTCTACACTGCTACAATGGTTAGATTTTCGTGCTTCAATACCCCCATCCATTACTACAAATCAAAGGTATGTATATTTTTATTTTTATTTTTATTTTGTTCGTCCAGTTTTTTGGCAGTGCCCATGAGGTATCTGGATTGCTCTTTTCCTTTAGTGTGTGTTTACATGTGTATAAGTATATTTGACGGTGGATACTTCCTCAAATTTCAGAAGCCTGCTTCCCAATCTGCAGAAACAATGCATAAAACTTCTCAAGATGCTTTTCATGATCAACCGCTAAATCTTTCCAGTAGTGCTTCAAGTTCACACCCGTTAGATTCGAAGGTGCACGATAATAGCACTTCCAATAACAGTGAGCAAATTACTAATGCACCATCCTTGGAGTGTGGCTGTAAATCTGGGGAAGAGAGTGACTGTTTCAGTCCTGAGGACAATGTAGAGGTTGTTCAAGCTGTTCGAATTAATAAAAGTCAGTCTTTAGGAAGTAGGTTAGATAAGGCAGGCAGCATTTCTTGTGCTCTTGACATAGATGAAACAGTTACTGGTTCCTATGAGGATAATATCAACAGAATGATTGATGCTTTCGACCAGAATGGCTTGGAGGAATCATTTGACTGCAAGGATCCTGGAATGCAGTTCCAAGAGACTGTCGTAGTTGAATCCGATTGTATAAATGCTGACCTGGGATCTAATAAACTTATCTTCTCCATTGGAGATCCAGAGCCAGTAGAAGAGGTGCGTGAAGATTCTGATACACAGTTATCTGCAGATCGTTTTGTTGACTCAGGATATCATAGACCTGGTGCAGCACCTGGAATTGTGAAATCATGTTCTTTGCCTAACCTGAGATTCAGCAATGCTTGCTCAGGGGAAGTCTTGCCAGCCCAGGTTTTCAGGAGAACTCTTACCAGGTCTGCTTTAGACCTAAGTGTACTAGTAACAAGAAGAGATTATTTGAGTAATGAAGATGGATTACATTCCAGAATTTCCCTCTACAAATCCAAGAGCATTTCTTCTTTTCAGAATTTATCACAATCATCTCAGTTACGGGAAGAAGGTTTACATTACCAAGGAGTTTCCAGGGAAGACTGTGGTGTGTCTAACTGCAGTGGTGGATTATATGAAATTGCAGAGCAAGAAAGAGATAATATATTTGAGGGTGGGAAGCACAATTGCGAGAATCAGTATAGCGATGGATATGACTCTGGAAACTTAACTAGTTCGGTACAAAAATGGGTACTACCTGAAACAACTGAGGTTGATGTCAGGGATATGCTTGAGCAAGAAACATCAGCTCTGAAATGGGACGAATTGTCTTCCAAGGAATTCAACACCAGGCGCATCAAGGAGTGGATCAGCAAGATTGAGCTAGAAAATAGCAGCACTTTGCAGGAATTAGGGGAATACCCCAGTTCTACTTCAAAGATGAGGAAAGATGCCAATGTTGCCAGCAGTGTAACTGCTGCCAAATCTGATCCTAGGACTACTCCCAGTATGGAAGTTGCTAACCACTATATTGCTTCACTAACTCCAATGTCTTCATCAGCTCAGATGGCAAATCTTGGGTTGGTTGTGATCCCGTTTCTCAGTGCTTTCATTAGTCTGCGTGTGCTCAATTTATCAGGCAATGCTATAGGTATGCTCACATGTACCAGTAAAGGATTTCTGTGCCTTAATTTTTTGTGAACATATGGGTCCAAATGTCCCATATATACTTTTTGTATTTGTTTAATCTTTGATGAACATCAAATTCTTTCTTTGAGGCTTCTTGTTCTTTACCCTAATTCAATTTTTCGTCCAGTGCGGCTAACTGCAGGAACTCTTCCAAGAGCACTTCATGTGTTAAATCTGTCAAAGAACAATATATCTACAATTGAAGGTCTCCGGGAGCTTTCACGTCTTCGGGTACTGGATCTGAGCTACAACCGGATATTCCGAATCGGGCATGGTATTGCATCTATTATCCCAACTCATGTTTTAACATTGTTTTTGCTATATTAGTTTTATGGTGTTTGAAGTTCGAACTCTTGGCTACTTTTATCATGCTCACTATTTAAGAAATAAGAAATGTTCTGATATAGTATACTTTGAGCTTGTTAAACTAGCTTAATTTCAGGATTCTGCATCATGACCCTCAGGATTAGACTTATCATCAGTTCATTATGGCTTTTGCATACCTGCAGTAGGAACAGTCATGATTTAGTTGTTGAAGCTCCGTGTTTCTGTTCGGATCATCTTAGACCCTACAAGTCCTCTTTTCATGTTAACAATAAATTTGTTATCATTAAAAAAGAGAGAACCCACACTCAAGACTTCAACTTGCCTAGCACCATATGCAGACCTCCTCTTCCGTGTTTCTTCTCACTGTATTAATTTCTGATCCAGTCATTGATCTTTCTTTCTTTACCTGGTTTTAAAGGTTTGGCCTATTGTACCTCTCTGAAGGAGCTATATTTAGCCGGCAATAAAATAAGCGAGGTTGAAGGTCTTCACCGTCTGCTCAAACTAAATGTCCTGGACCTGAGGTTTAACAAAATATCAACGGCCAAGTGTCTGGGTCAACTTGCAGCTAACTACAGTTCATTACAAGCCATTAATTTGGAAGCGAACCCAG
This sequence comes from Warburgia ugandensis, assembly GCA_035236585.1. Taxonomy (NCBI): domain Eukaryota; kingdom Viridiplantae; phylum Streptophyta; class Magnoliopsida; order Canellales; family Canellaceae; genus Warburgia; species Warburgia ugandensis. The sequence goes on from CP141137.1 coordinate 64,582,155, forward strand.
CTCAGAAAAATGTTGGAGATGAGCACTTAAAGAAGTACCTACTAAGTCTTCTTCCTCATCTGGTCTACTTCAACAGGCAGACAATCAGGAGCAGCTCGTCCAAGGAAGTTACTGATCGACCTACACGATCCATCGCTGCCTATCAATTTGATCGCGGAGTTAGATCGGATCATAAGATTCCCCGAAGAGGAAGCCACGGTAAAGGCATTCATAAGTTAGCATCTTCATCTAGCCATAGTCGACTGACTCACGCTATGGAATCTCCAAAACAGTCCAAAGGTCGCCATGTGCCATTGCCCCCTAATCGGCCTAAAGGGACTCATCATCACCCAAATGTTAGCAGCAGACTGGTTTCCTTGCAGACGAGTAATAGCATGCGCCGGAGCCGAAGTGAGGGAACTCTTGAATCTGCATCGGAGGATTTTGTGATTACGGCTGGGGAACAATAAGTATTTGAGTTTATGCAAAGTGAGATTAATTGATGTCTTTTTTGTTTTAAATAATTATTGAGTGAGAAGGGGAGCCATGTTCAAGTCATTGTTGTCGCCGTGCCGTGTGACCTGAAGGTCATGGGTTTGAGCCATAGAAACAGCCTTTTGCAAAATGCAAGATAAGGCTGGGTACTATAAACCTTTTTTTGGACCCCTTTCTCAGATCCTAAATATAGTAGAGCTTTGTGCATTGGTCCATCATTTTTTTAATATAATTATTATGTTATATTTCTTTCAGGCTTCACGGTATTATTGGTATCAACACCCGTGTGATTATTTGGTTGCCATGCTTGTTTTGTAGTTATGCATCCTCTCTAAGCTTCCACTCGCTCTAATCTACTTACACAAAGCTTCTTTTGGAAGAACTTTTGTGGGGTTACCAAGATGATCCAGATGTCTGAGCCATGCTCTCTCTATGTACTATTGTTTCTCTTCTTGGAGACCAGACAAACTCCAGGTACAGCTGAATGATAAAGAGTCAGAGGAGGACGCTGCAGAATCGAATGGGCAGGATTTGGTTAACGGACGTCTGCTGCAGATACAATCTTGGAACTACATCTACACCGTCCAAGATCGATTTAGAGGGGAAAGATGGATATTATATTTAGCTGGCAAAATAGATAAACGGATCGCCGCGGACCCAATCCGTTAAGGATGTGTAAGTATAGTACGCACTCCAAACCCATTTATAAACGGATTCCAGAATCCCAATCAAATCCACATCCGGGAAATGGATGGGCGGGTATCCGCATAACTATCTAATATAAATGAAAAAATTACTGTTGTATTTGCTCAAATTAATTTTACCTCTGAAATCCAGTGCTTAATAGCTAAAATGCTATAATAAAAATTAAAAGATTAAGGCCTCCAAATGAAATCCTCAATGGCTAAAAAACAAAAACTACCTATCAAAGTCTGCCATTGTGACTCAAATGTATTTAGATTGCGACTTTTATGTTTTCCCAACAGTTTCTGCAACACAGGCGCCAGGGAGACAAGAGCGAGAAAACTAAAATTTGTTCCAAAATTTCCAAAATCAGTGGCTGTATACAGCGGCCTTGTTTCATTTACATGAACACTTAGATTATTCTATTTCCAGTATTTTGAAGAGAGACCAGAAAGATATTTGGGTCTTTCCTGCAACAACCTGAAGAAATTCTTCCCTTTGTTATATTTCTCAATTAGCTGCTGAGGTTCCCTTATTTCTGCTACAAAACCAGGAGCGGACGACGGATTGAGCAGAGTTCATCGAAAGCGTGGTCAGAGCGAAAGCCAGACACCAAGGTGGAAACAGGAATCCTAGAAACTAGGGTTATGCATAGTCAATTTTCAGCATATCCTATGGAAGTATACTTCTGATGTAATTCTTCTTAAACGGGTATCGGCAGATTAATTCGTACATATTGCGGATTTGACCGTTATTTCTACCCGTTTATTATAGGTAATAAAATTCTCGAAACCAAATCTTCTTAGCAGATAAATGGGCACCCACGGATTTCAATCCACCTTTAATTATGTTGTCAAAATGGTAGGCAACAAAGTCAGCTCAAGACCCCAAAGTTGACCAGCAGGCTGTTTAACTATTGATGCTTCTATATCCGTTATAGCAAGCAAAGTAGTTTAGAACCTGTTTAGTGTTTCCATGAGATGTGCAGAGTTTTCTGATAAAAAAATATGACCAAGTTAAATTGAATTGGACAAATTGGATTGAATTTGACGAAGTACAACTCAACTTCAAGTAGCCCAAATCTCCAAAGGCAAAGAAAAGAGAACAAAGTGCTCTTAATGAGGACTTGATCGCAAATGCCGCTGTGACGACTCTCACTTTCGCCAACTCTTTCCTATAATGACTCCGTGGAGAGAATTAATTGGGAACTGGAATAAAATGAACATTATTTGTTGAGAAAGGGCAGCCCTAGTGCATGAAATTCTCACTCATGCTGGGTCCTAGGAAGGGGCAGACTACAGGGGTCAATAGTATGCAGCCTTACCTTGTATTTTGTAAGAGACTGTTTCCATGCCTTGAAACCATGACTTCAAGGTCATATGACGATAACTCTACCATTGCACTAAGGCTCCAGTTTTCTAATATTCATTGTTGAGAACGGATGAAAAACTAAGGAAACAATCTAAACAAAGCAGGAAATGATCTCAATGGCACCACGCCTCTAATTTTTCTTTTGCTCACTTATGTTCAGGCCCTGTTGGCACAGTATTGGCCTCTTCCCATGTGGTGCTCTTCTTTCCTTCAGCATTTCATAAGCACATTGCGAAACTGGATTTTCAGTGAGCAATACAAGTGTCCAACGAACACGTTTTCAATCAAAATATAAAGGGCCTGTTTGGAATTCGAACAAGAAAATGTAGATTGCGTATGAGTCTGACTATGAAAAAATTTACCTTCCTGATGAAGGATGAAGTACTCGGAGCCCACATGGGAAATATATGGGTGAATCCACAACAGTGAACTTGCACAGCAACGACAGTTAATCTACATGGCTTTAATTATCAGTGGTTGACCTTTTTCCTGGCACAAACCTATATAGGTTTTTCGGATGAAGGGTCTAAAGGACATAATAGGACCTGCTTGTCATTATCTGTCAAATTATTGGATTGGATCATACTAATATGCATCGTCATCATCTAGGCCTTGTCTCGACTAGAGGATCAAACTACGAAGAGTTGGCCTGTCTTACAAGTTTTTATATTGTTCTTTTTTTAAATAGAATTTCAAAATTGAGAAGGGAAAAAAGCAAAATATTTGGGATTTTAATGATTTTTTACCCAGACTATATTTGTAAACTTTTAGAACTACTGAGAGAGAGAGAGAGAGAGTCTGTATCAACTCCCATTTGCTTTTTTTTCTCGGCCATGGAACCAGCTAGTTCTCAATTGGGAATTGATCAATTTCCATTTAGAAATTTCTAATTTCAGAACTGAGAGTAAATTGATCAATTCTCGTAATTGAGACAGGGAACTGATGGTTCTGTACAAATGGCAAGTTTTAAAAGTCTACATCCCCCATCATAATTCTCTTTTGTATCTTTTAGGGGAGTCGTTGAATAAAAAAACTAAGTCTAATATTTTCATCGTCAAAAGATCATTTCTCTCCAGCAATTAGCTTTGTCACTCGCATTTGCAAGTACTTGAATCAATGAGACAAGTATCGTGGCTTGAAATGAGTTGCATGATTTTCTCACAAGCAATTATAAACGCATGCACGGTCATAGCTACGTTAATCCATCACGCTCCCTTTCTGTTTGTGTTAAAGTTTGAGAGAGCTTCAAAAACATAAACTTGGGGTCTTCTCATTGCATTAGAAAGATTGTTAAATGGAGATGTTGAAACTGTTCCTTTCTTTCCGTTTTTCCCTCATTTATGCAAGGCTGAAAAATTATGAAAGATGCTGGCATTGTAAAGTGATTAGAGGGAATCAAAATGAAGGAGAAATACTTTTTCTTTCCTTTTCATAAAAAGATCAAATTTCTTGAACTTTCTGCCAAATGAAAATTAACCAAATCAATTGCTCATGGAAGTTCCATTCTAGATTAAAATTTTGCAATTCTTTATTCAGTTTTATTCCATCAAACGCATCGGCAACAAGGCTGAGAATAACAAAAGGGTAGCCATAGTGCACAAAGCTCCTGCATATGCAGGGTCCAGGAAAGGGGCAGACTACAAGGGTTAATAGTATACGGCCTTGCCTTGCATTTTGCAAGAGACTGTTTCCACACCTTTACCCAAAACCCCAAGATCACAAAACAACAATTCTACTGTTACGCCAAGCCTTACATGAGTGAAATTGGTAAGATATGCGATTGAGTTTGAGCTGATTTATCTTCGGGTCACCAAATAACCATACATACTTTTAGCCAACGTGCAAAAGTCCTAGGCTTCTCCAAGGGCAGGCAGACAACATTTAAGATCTCTAATAGGCCCTGTACATGCCCTTTAAATATCCCCACGAATCTGGAGGAGTTTGATCCGAATAATCATTAAAATAAAATAAAATATACTAATGATCATAATCTATGATGGATGGAGGTTTTGTTGTTGTATATATCTACACCTTTTGCTTCCATGTTGGCAACAAACTATACGATAACTCAAACGACGTAAACATGGAAGGCAAGTCATAACGCCAAGTACTGGTAACCCGTGCAGGTCAGAAAACCGTTCTGACAATTTGAGAGAGTTACTAAGCATGACACCCAAATGGGCATTTGCAAACGGTGCACTGTTATAACAGTGATATTTAACAAGAGCAGCATTGGAACCATTTGATGAACTACAAGAATCCAACCAACCCAAAAGACATAATACCATCAAGGATCCAGTTTATATGTGGAGTTGACAAGCAGTAGAGTAGCAAAATGACTACAATCATTCCATAACATGGCATAAATCCGCCCGATAAGTGCAGCAGCATCAAATGACTCTGGCTCCTCTATCACCATGAGTTGGACATCTTCACTCTGAAAGGTACAACAGTTCCAGCCTTAGTAAGCAAATGACTTCATGCCATTTTACTTGATCATAGTAGAAAAGTTGTAATTCAGGCTGGGGAAATCATCCTACTAAAGAAAAAAACAGTATCGGAAAAGATGTGGCAAACATAAAAAGGGCAGACTGGTGCACGCAAGGTAAAATGAAGTTATGTTCTATTCTGTTAACATCTATCACTGCATGCCCAACGACAAGACCAAATGGCAAAAAACCTGGTTATACCTGACACTTAACTGTCATGTAGGAAGGGGAGCCTTGACATAATGGTAAAAGTTGTCATCATGTGACCTTGAGGTCACCGGTTAAAGGCGTGGAATCAGCGTCTTGCAAAATGCAAGGTAAGGCTGCCCACTATAGGCCCTTGTGGTCTGCTCCTTCCCCGGACCTCACATAGGCGGGAGCTTCATGCACCGAGGCTGCCCTTTTACCTAACTATCACGTAGAGAAGAACCATTCGTATGCTACAAATACAACACCTAGATACAATATCTGAAGATCAAGTAGAAGAAGATGTCTGAAATGACAAGCCTCGCAAGTATTTTGTACAAGTGAGACGTAATATTGCAGTAACATTAGAACATGGGGGCAGGGAATTCTTTTGGGACAGAAACTGAACTTGCTAATAAACATACTAAGAATAAGTAATGAATGATTCCTGACACGAAGAAGGATGTAGCTTCACCTGAATTCAAGAGGACCACGCCATGACCTGATACTTCTCAAGCTTCTGAAATGAAAAGGGAATCATTATTGTTCAGACCTATATGCAGATAATATTACTAAGTAGTTGAAGAGTAAATGTAACAGGGCATCATTTGTAATTTCAAAGAAAATGATGAAGGGACCATCAGATGGTAGGGTTTTCAGTGTATTATGATGTGAATTACATGAGGCACAATCCTTAAATGCACCTATTTTAACATAGCAAACACAAGCCAATAACTCTACACGTCGATTCCAGAAGGGCAAGATTAGCTCAAAATAATTATAAGCACCATGTCCAAGTAACGGCGTCCAGCTAAAGATTCCTGATACAGGTAAGGAGCAGAAAATCAATCGAGTGAATAAACATAAGCTACAAGAATCATAATAAATATATTCTGCAGCAACGATATTCTGTCCAAAGAGCAACCTCCTGAGCTATGCAAAGCACTTAACAGGAACTACGAGCCAGAAGTGGTAGAAAAAACATTACCATTAAGGCCTTAACCCGATTAGGGGTTGGTTACATGAATCTTGTTCCTGCATTCCCCTCTATCAGGCATCATGACTTCATATAGTCCAAAAGTTCTTAAATCTTTTCTCACCACTTCTATCCAAGTCTTTTTTGGCCTTTCCCCTTGCCCTTTTTAGAGCCTTCGACTTGGATTGACTCACTCCTAACTAGTGCCACTTTTGGTCTTCATTGGATATGTCCAAACCATCTAAGACTACCCTCTCTCATCTAGTTACCGATTGTTGCTACTCCTAAGTTTACTCTAATGTTTTCGTTTCTAATTTTATTATTTCTTGTCTTGCCACTCATCCATCTCAGCATGCTCATTTCAGCTACACTCATTCTATGTACATGTTGTTCCTTAACTGCCCAACACTATCATCCATAGATTATGGCCGGCCTAGCAGCCATCTTATAGAATTTTTCTTTTAGTTTGTGCGGAACCAGTCGATCACAAACAACTCCATAGGCACACCTCCATTTGTTCCAACCTGCTTGGATTCTCTGGGTAACATCTATCGCAGTCTCTTTGCTCTCATGAATTGCCAATCCCAAGTATAGAAAGTGGTCTTTTTTAGAGAACTTCTTGGTTATCAATCTTTAATAGTGCTTCACTCCTATGTAGTTAAAGGCGCGCCTAGGCACACCTAGGCGCGCATCGACAAGTGAGTGCCTGGGAGGGGGCCAGGCTCAGAGGAAATGAGGCGCAGTTGCCTAGGTGAGTGCCTGGGTGCACTTGGGCGCCCCTTTCAGGCGCCCCCGACTCCAGGCACAGACCACTTAACCCGGTAACGTATAAACCTCGTTTTTTTTTCGTTTTTCACCTTCCAACCCTAATTTCAATCTTCCAACCTCCTGAGAAGGTGAAAACGACCATTCCTCTTCAATCTTTCACAGATCTAAGCAAAAAAAGGTATGGATTTATGAATTTTAGCATGTGTATACAGTTTTTGTAAAAAAAAACGTAAAAACCAGTACTGTTTTTTCAAATTTTTTGTCTTTTGTTAACTATTTTCCATAGATCTTGATGGGTTTTAGTTCTATATGTATAAGAAAACATTCCATTTGAGTTTTATACTTCTTTACTCCAGATTTGAGTTTGTTTTTAGGTTTTTTACTGTTTTTCCAAAAAAATCAGTTACGGAAATAAAAAAAAGTCATTGTATTTTCGTATTTCTTCATTGAAACATATTTCTATCCACATATATAGCTTTCCCATGCTTGTGTCTTCGTATGTGATAATTTTTTCATCTTTTTTTTTGTAATTTGGGGTTATTTTTTTAATTTTTCTGAAAAAAAAGGTTACGAAAATTAGGAAAAAATTGTTCTTTTTTATATTTATTAGTTAATACCTATTATTATCCACATATATAGCTTACTCATGCTTGTATCTTCATGTATGATGTACTTTTCATGCTTTTTTTGTATTGTAGTGTTATTTTGTTCAATTTTTCCAAAAATAAAACTTACAAAAATTAGAAAAAAATTGTTTTATTTATATTTATTAGTTAATACTTATTCTTATATACATATATAGCTTTCCCATGCTTGTGTCTTCATGTATGCTGTATTTTTCATGCTTCTTTTTTTTTTTGTATTTTAGTGTTACTTTTAGCTAATTTTTAATTATGAAAAATATAATTTTGCACCTCAGGCTCCAGGCACACCCCTTTGCGCCTAGGTGCGCCTCGCACCTTTAACTACATAGCTTCACTCCCACTCCTCTCCTTGCTAAAATTGTATTCCACATGCTCTATCTTAGTTCAACTCATTTTAAATCTTTTACACTATATAGCATCTCTCCACAACTCTAACTTGATGTTTACACCATCACTTGTCTTATCAATCAAAACCATGCCATCTGCAAATAACATGCACCACGAGATCTCCTCATGCAGATGTTTTGTTAACTCTTCCATAACTAATGTGAAGAGGTGCAGGCTCAATGCCGATCCTTGATGAAATCCTATAATGATGGGAATGTCATCGGTCTCTCTACTAGTGGTCCTATTATTTATTGATGCTCCCTCATACATATTCTTAATTACGTCTATATACCTCCATAAAACCCATTTCTCGCTCAACACCCACCATTTTCTCTCTGGAGATTCCATCATAAGCTTTTCATAAGGCAATAGACCACGTGTAGGTCTTGCCTCCTTAAACTCTTGGTAATACCATCATGCCCCCGGTCCTTTCCTGATGTCATCTTTTTCAAGGCATCTTCACTTCAGGTATCCTAATTTAAAGGTCGTATATATATAGTCCAACATCATTTGGGTTTATAGTTCTTTCAATCTCTACATTCTCAGGGCAATTGTCATTTAGCAATTTGTGGAAGTAACATTCCCACCTTTTAATTGATATTGTCATCTTTGACTAGTATCCTTTGGTCATCACTTCTAAAACATTTAACATGGTCTCAATCTTGACTCTCCGTTATCTTGTTTTTGCAAATTTGAACACATCTTTCTCACCTTCTCTTGACACAAATCTATTATAAAGATCATCAAAATTTAAAAGAATAAACATCACATGTCAATAATTGGGTATCTGCATTATCATTTCTGCTCTAATCTATTATAAATATAATCAAAATTAAAAGAATAAACATCACATGTCAATAATCTTCTGCATTATCATTTCTGCTCTAATCTATTATAAATATCATCAAAATTTAAAAGAATAAACATCACATGTCAATAATTGGATATCTGCATTATCATTTCTGCTCTTCAGTGAACCTATCACTTGCCCCTCCAATTAAGCAAACAAACAAAATTCAAATTATTTTGAGACGCCCTGTAGGAGGCATGCTTATCAATGTAGATTCAAACAGAAGACTAAAATACCTATGCATCCTTGTCTTGACATTTGCAAACTTGTAGGATCCTATGAAACAAAGGCTCCAGCAAAAACAACATCCTAGGCAAACAGAAGACTAAAATACCTATGCATCCTCGTCTTGACATTTGCAAGCTTGTAGGATCCTATGAAACAAGGGCTCCAGCAAAAACAACATCCTAGGTAAAATTTCTCCAAGTACTATCCATATTTTAGGTAGAAGATATCAAGTCAATGGCCTCGCTCTGCTACGGAAATCGATATTACATCTAAAGACCAAAAAACCATGAGATGATGAGGGCATGGCAATGCCATTAAGCTTGCTATAGATCACAAGGTCAAAAACACTCATGCAGACAAACATTAGAAAATATTTGCACTGTGCTCAAAGAATTTACAAACAAACAGATCTAAGAGGGGAATCAGGGATATAAATAAGCCATACGCCATTGGGACTTGTCATAGAGACATGAGAGCCTCATCACATACATGACTGAGAAGTTTTGTTACATAATGCTGACATACCAAGAAGAAAATGGCTATTTATCAAGGACTATGCCAGATCTAGCAAGTCTATCCCATTATGGCCATTTAGATCAAATCTTCGAGAATGTTGTGCCCTATAAAAAACCATATCAACAGTTTTGGTGGAAACATTTAAAAAACACACTAGCCCTAAGAGCATAAGTGACTATTTATTTTCATGAAATATGTTTCAATTTCCTATATCTCTAATTTATCGCAAAATATTGGTCCTGGCTTTACGGCACCAATTAATAGGTGCAACTTATTTATCTACAATCCAACCGAACATAACATAATCAGATAAGGAGCCTTCTGTCAATAATTTCAATGCACTACAAAAAAGAGCCAAAGAGAAGAAAAACCAGAAAAGTGATGGACTAACAAGAATATTACACTTTGTCATAAGCTTGTATGGACATGTACAAAAAGGTAATGCATAACAATGCAGACAATGAAAATGGAGGCAATAACTTGAATGAATATATAACAAGAAAGTGATACTAGTAGAAGATATATAATCAAGATTGCAGCCAGTCTCATTAACATTCCAAAGATATCAATAATTATTCAGAAAATTATTATTTTGACATCAGACCAAAGAGCTCAAACCAAAATTTTATAAGAATCAGTAATCTTTTGTTGCCAAAGTTTAGAACTTAAATTCCTCCAGATAACTGAAATTTTAGAAGAGACAGAATGAATTTCAAAAGAAAATATAGCAAGAAGGCCCTGTAGTTGATGAGACTCTTGAAGAGGCGCAGAACACTGTAATCCAACAAAAAGCACATGCATAGTATTTGAATCTTTAAAAGAACTCATAAGAAATAACAATTTTATACTTCCTCAAAGTATAGAAGACTTAATGTGACTGGATATTTAAATATTGCAAGCAGGCAGTATAGTTGGCAAGATTCAGGGAGAGGCATAGAACACTGTAATCAAGCAAAGAGCACATGTGAAGTCTGAAAAAAAATCCAACAAAAAGTTGTTTGATCCCACTAGGAATTTTTCCAGCAAGCATTTATGAAGCAAAGAAGAAAATGAGATGCAAAAGAGAAAACTTCAATCTGCATCATTCACCAAGATATACAACAACAAAATCCCAACTTGGAACAGAAACTACTATTCATAAGAAATATACATACAAATCATATCCAGACAATACAATGCTTCAGAAAAAATCCCATTGAGCTTTCGGTAAACTCCACTTATCTAGTGAATTAGATACACTCTATCCAAAGGGTAGTCAAATCTCCTACAATACCTCAATAAACATTGTCTTCTGAACTTCTCTAAACAACCTAAAGCATTAATTGAAATTTCAAGTAAACAGGCAATTTAGAAAGGATCAAAACTGACCAGGTCCCAATGTAAATATTCAAAATTGTTTGTACCCAAAAGCAACCCTGCAGATGGGGGTTCCTTTTGACTCTTGATGTTGTACAGCCACTTGTTGATGATGAGAAGTATACTAGAATAATATATTAAAGCCACCATGTGGGCTTATCTGGAAACCATTTCTTTATTCTTCTTCCTGAGACCAATTTTGGCATGGACTCAAGCTTCTCTAATGATAAACTTATGCATCAAATTTTATTGGTACGAACCTTTGAGCTAACTTATGACTCAACCCTAGGAACTAATAGGAACCAAGAAAAGGAAGGAAAAACAAAAACACAAAAAAGAAGAGAATGGACCAACTAATTTTTTGCAAATAGTCAACAACTACATAATTACCAAATTAAGTATCAATAGATAGTTGCAAGAGGGGGTAGCAAATGCAGGACACAGGCGCTGGACGAATCCAAAAAGAGAAATAAGGTAGCATGACCCACTAAGAAAGAGATGAGAAAAGAAAGAGAAAACATATGGAGAACATCACTGGAAGTAAACATCAAATGTGTCAGAAGCATCATCTGAAGCAACCAAGAAAAATATAAAAGAGACAGTGACTGTAGTTAAAAGGAAGTTTAGATATGTTAGCTTACAGCCATACATTTTGGCATTGAATGCTAGATAGAAAGTGCAAGGAAGAAAGATGTTTTTAGCGTCTTCCCTAACAGACAACTTTTAGGTATCAGCTGAACCACATGGGTGTTATTAGGACCATTACTCTGATCAAGCAAGCACAATTCTCCCACAGATATTGGTTCAACCTTGACTGCCCCCTGGTCTACAAAACAGACTTGGGTTTCTGCAAAGTGAAGCTAAATGTTGACTTTTGTGGATTAACAATTTTCTTTTTCTCAAAATAGGGGATTAACTGTATTTGAAGACACCACTTCAAATTGGCAACTAGAGATGTAAGTCATATTTTCACGTGGCAAAAAGCCAAATACTGTTGAATACACATATATGTCCTCATGACTGATACTGAAGGTTGATCATTAGGACTGATACTGACATACCATCCTTGCATTCTACAGAAAGTGGGGTCAGCTTTGGAGAAGATCATATTATTACAGAGTACCTCTAAGGAGAATTTCAAGTCTCAGGTACACTTTGTTTGGGACTCAGAAAGAGTGAGACACATCAATTCAGCAAAAGCAATCACAAACACATATATGCCAATAGTGTTGAATACACATATAGATCCTCTTGACCGATACAGAAGGTTGATCATTAGGACTGACACTGACATACCATCCATGCATTCTACAGAAAGTGGGGTCAGCTTTGAGGAAGATTATATTATTACAGAGTACTTCTAAGGAGAATTTCAAGTCACACGTATACTTCATTTGGGACTCAGAAAAAGCAATCACAAACACAAAATCAAACCCTTGGAATTATGGAAGCTGGTTGACTTAAGCTTACAAAGAAGCTCCCAAAAGCAGTGATGCAGATATTAGCACTGAGCTTTGGTAACTATAAGAAGTTTGTTATGTCCCAAGTTGATATTATATTATAATCTTCAACGTAAACCCCAACCCCCACAAAAACCACAACTGGAAACAAAACAAAAAATAGACAGAAGTCATGAAGTTAATCACACTGCCAAAACACACAAATATAGACACAAAATGAAAACAGCAAACACAATGAAGAACTTTAAAGAGGAAAACTGAAAGCAACCCAGATTCAGGCGACTGCCAGATACAAGCTAAAGGTAAAGAGCATGTCACTTCTAAAGGATTGTCCCTAATCTGACAATTAACAGAGGAAACTATTTCACACGTCAGCTGGAGGTGGATAAAGCATGACTACTTCAAAGAGAAGTCCCTTTGATTCTTCCTAGGAAGACAGATTATTGATACATAAACATGGATCATCAAGTCCATTTCAGCAGCAAGCTTGCTGATCCTACCAATGGAAAAAGATTTTAAACCTCAAGGGAGACAAGGCAAAATGGATTGTTTGTTCATTCTTATTATTTTATTTGAGTTTTCCGTTCTCTGTCAATAAGGAGAAGGGACTGAATCCTTCCCATCGATGGCTAATAAGAACCTAACTGTAACTAAGGACTCAAACTTTGCAACTGACAAAGTTATCCTTCCCAACGATAGGACAAGATAAGTTCAAAAGCAAGGATCCATTTTAAGATGGTTTGAAATTGTACCACTCTAGGAATGTACAGGGAAGAAGGTCAATAATGGTGTCAAACTCCGAATAATTACCGGTCAAGGAATGTACAGGGAAGAGAGTCAATAGTGTTGTCAAACTAGGAATAAACCAAAAGTACATTTTGCAAAGGTTTCTGAAAGCAAAAACATTGAAAATATTAAACTGCTTCCAGGACATCCCAAGTTTTAGGCTAATTGTGAGATATACTGGAGGCTGGGACCATGATATCTTTGAAATGAAGATATTGGAGTTTGGAACCATGATATTTTTATAACAATTTACTAGACCAACGGGTTAAGAAATTCATTTATTGAACCACATGAGCCTCGGTTCTGAAACAGTACAAACATTAGCTCAACTGAATCTGAGCCTAAACCCATGGTTTCAACGTGGAGGATAGTCAATGGCTGATATCACTCATCTAGGGTTTGATTATTCTAATTGCATATCTGGCCTTCCTCTTAGAATTGGCCCCATAACAGAGATGCATTGGGGCCAACAACAAAGCAGTTAAAAAGCAGTTGCTACAAGAAACCCTCCCCAACACTTCTAATTCAAAGTGGTGGTAAGCAAAAGAAAAAGATAAAAACAGAAAACTGGATTGAAGAAGAAGAATCTACATGAAGTGGAAATGAGAGAACGTGGCCTACTAGGTCTCAAAAAAGAAGTAACACCAAAGAGACACCTCCTTTCCTCACTCTTCCTCTTTTTCTATAGCATATGAAAACATAAGGAAAGTCAAATAAGATAATAAGTCAAAGGGTTGGACAGCTAAAAGCAGACAAAAAAAATACAGTTTTTAATTTTGAATCATAAACCAAGTACCAAATCCTCCCAATCTCGACGAAAGCCAGTTCAAGGTATAGTTAGTGAATCCTAGATAAATCAATTACAAAATCCTCACAATCTCAACAATAGCCAGTTCAAGGTGTAGTTACTAACTGCTAAACTTGTCGCTGAACTAAGTCTGAGTACACTACCAGCCTTCTAGACAACATGGCTACTAAGAATTTGCCAGCTCAATACAGAAAGTACAGGAGAACATTCATCAATATGGCGACTAAGAACAGAATGTTTGTAATCACTATCGGTGACAAATGGTTATCTCAAATAAGCAGATATCAGGGACCCAAAATCAAACGTAAAACCAACAAGTTATTAACACCATAACCAACAAACAAAGTCATCCCAGTCAAAGAAACTCATACCAAGTCTGATTAACTAAATCTAAGAAAAGAATATTGAAAGGAAATTTGAAAATAACCTATTCTCACACAGGAGATCAAACATTATCGCACAACAAAAATAAAAGCAACTAGTTCAATACAAAAATTAGATGGGGGGCCTGGGCACAATGGCTGAGTTGTCACCGTGTGACCTGGAGGTCATGGGTGCACCAGGAAGCCCTTTTAATTCAATACACAAATCAGAAGCAGTACAATAACATAATCTCCCAAATTTTAACAGCACTATCTGATTTACCAAAAAGAATTACCTGAAATGATTAAACGACAATGTCAACAGTCAACACTTAAATGATCACGGAAACGAAACAAGGAACCTAAAGCGCAAGCAGAAATCATTAAACAAGCAAAAACATACACAAATCAACCGAACTATACGAAACTACAAGTTGCATAGGAAATGCCCAACACACACCCCCCCCATCTTTCCACCGTTTCCACAAACATGCCCAATCCAAACTAAACCAACCATCATTTAATCTTATTCATCATGTGGGCTACTGGAATCCGCAACAAAAATTCACATAAAATGCCACCTTTACACTGTTTCCACAAATAAAACAATCAAACAACCCCTAATCAAAGCTCAATCCAAAGCAACTCCCATAAACCCAAAAATATAAACAAGACCTTCAAAAATACCAAAAAAATCTCACATTTCTACAGTTGAAAAAAAAAAAAACTCAAACAGAGCATCCATCAATCCAGTAAATAACAGTGAATGAACACCACAATTTTTTTAATAAAATGCAATAAAGGAGAGATTTTTCCTTTACCTTTCTGTTCATCATCGGCATCATGATACTCGACCTCCTCCTCGGGCACAGGATGCAACTCCGCTGCCTTCTGCGCAGCGTCCGCCGAAGCCACATCCCCACCTTCCTTCTCATCCGGATATCTCACAACAACCACAGGACATACACAGTGATGCACACAGTAATCGCTCACACTCCCCAGTCTTCCTTTACTGCTCCTCTTCGAAGCCCCAAACCCTCGACTACCCATTATCACCGCACTCAATCCCAGGCGTTCAACCTCCAAACAGAGCCTCTCCTTCATATCATGATCTTTTACTATATGGATCTTGAAAGGAATCTGTGCCTCAACCAACGGCTGAGCAAGATCCGAAGCTTTGGTAGCCGTAAATGCATCAAAATCATCTTCCAATTTCTGCTGCGATTCTTCGTCTGTATCAACGGAGAGATCAATCGAGCCCCAATCTGCACCATACAATACACTTGTTGGTCGTACGTGGAGGAGGATTACGGCGTCACCAGGACGGAGGTAGTTCTGGACGGCCCATTTAACGGCGAAGGCGGATTCGTCGCTGAGATCAACAGCGATGGCGATCTTGCGGTGGGCCCCGGATGTCGGGGTAGAGGAAGAGGAGGTGAAACGTGGGGATGACGGTTGGATGGTTTGGGCCGTGATCGGACGGTCAGATTCAGACAATTTTTGTTGGGGAAGCATACCGGAAAATCTGATCGGAAGTGGGTTTTTTGGGGTTTAAGATTGCTGGGTTTTGGTCTCGTTGTTGTGTTCTGTGTTTCGGTTTTTCAAGTTTGAGAAGAAAGTTTAGAGAGAGAGTATGTGAATGTGCGTAGAGAGAGAGAGAGAAAGTGGAGAGAGAAAGCGAGGGGTTTCCTCAGACGTAACGGACATGGGTTTCAATGCGGAGAGGTAAACTGTGGTTGTGTCAAATGACATAAATAACCTTTGTTTAGTTAGTGTTTTAACTCTTGGTTTATCTTTCTTATGAGGCTTATTATGGTATTTACTTCAGCAATTGCTAGGGTAGAGTGGGGCAGCATGTAGGTTGCCTTGTGGTGCTCTACTTTTAGTTGAAGGGATTTAGCTCATCGGACCCGTTCATTCGACGTATCTGGATTTCCATGTCTAGTAGGCTAAAAATCTTGCAGATCCAACGACTCTATCATATGCAATTATACAAGCTGCTGAAAAATTTGCATGGGAAATATCCACGTTAAATAACTAGAGAGCATAGACTTTTGGATGATCGAATTATTCCCAATATCGTTATTTTTTTTGGGTATCGAGAGATATCCCTAGAGCGAGAATCGCTCATCTGAGATCTCCATTTTTCGATGCCCACTATTAAAAAATTGTGCCCATTAGATGAATCTAGCATCTCAAGACTTATGCTTAATCATAGAAAGTAGACAATTAATGGCCTTGTCCAAGCAACTGTAACATTCGATAACCAAGTCAGATAGATCAAATGAACGAGCCAGATCAACTAAGTAACGAGCCTGTGATCTAAAAACGAGATTCCCAAAGCCACTTATTGTGTGATGCGCCAATAACAAGGGGAAATGGATTATATGAACGGTTTAGATCAATCAGATGTGGAGTCCATCCTCTACATTGAGGCCTCGGGTGCAATTTACCGCGTCAATTGCGCCTTACTGTAGCATTCCCGTTTTTACATTTCTTGTCTCTTGTGAAAGGGATATTCTATTTAATTAACATTATTCTGTGTCGGCACTCTTCCTAGTTTTATCCAGTGGAGGGATGAATCGTAGTTTATTCTCATTTTTGTGTAGTCCCGCCCGGGGAAGGTAGAAATATTTTGGATGGATAAGGATTGTACTATCAAGGGCATTGTTGGTCCGCCCTTTCTCCAGATCTTCTTTTTTATGGATTGGACTATCAAAAGTAGGGTTTTCTTTTTAGGAGGGGTGCGCGGCCACTTGCACAATGTCGTCGTGATCTAAACGGTTCGTTACATGGGCCCATATATTCCACGGGAAGAAAGTGAACAAGATTAGGTGGTGAGCAACTAGGTTGAGAACATGGAGAGTCCACAAGTTTGGATAATGTCACATCTGTAAGAGCCCCAACTCACAAGGATCCACTAATCAGGATCACAAGTTCATCAAAAACTTTACATTTGATGCATCCTTAAAGGCTAATTTACTATTAATTTTGAGCCAGGTGATCCACTTATCATCCCATGATCCGATCCACGAGTAAATCGATTGGTTTCCAGAAAATCAAAAGCTCCAAACTCATACTTTCGTGGATTTTTGTTGAAGATAATATCCCAAGTTCCAAGTTCGGAAAACATGGCTTTTAAGATGCTAGAATTGTCAAATTATCGTGATTTTTTTGCTTACGAGATATTTAAAGTTGGAGTAATTAGATGAACGGGTTGGGTCATTAGTGAAAGAGACTTATTTTCTTTATATTTCCTGTAAAATAACTAATTAATTGATTTTGGAAGCCTTTCTCTACGCCATAGCTAGGTTTCCATCCCGCGACCTGTGAGTCACAGCCCACGAGCCACTTTGATCATTGCGGTACTACTATATTCTAAACCTCATAAATTCTTAGAATTATTATTCTATTCATAAAGCAAAAATAAACCTCGATAAATTATTAGTATTGGAATCCAAATGTTATTATTAAATTTTAAAAATATTACTTTACTTTAAAAAAAAGAGCAATCCGATGCACAAAGCTCCTCCACATGAGGTGTGGAGAAGGCACAGACCTCACAAGGCCATCAAACATCAATAAATTAATACATTATCACCACCTATGTTAGGCAACTGACTTGCTTTAGAAGTTACTTCCAACATTTAGCTCAAGCATTGTTGTTAATTTTGTGGTTCATTTTGGTGATTGGAATGAGAAATTTAAGTTTTTATCATATTTTACAAGGAAAATTCAATAGTACATTCAAGTACGATCTTAAACCTTAGTCACTCAAGCGAGAGACTGTTACCACTGCAATGTTGGTGTCAAAGTTTGATAAATTTTTTAGAAATTCATTTTCATAACAAAATACTAATCAAAGGCTGATTTTTGCCCAAAAATGGACCAGAATCTAATACGAGACATTAGAATTTATCAAAAAACCAAAATTGGAATTGAACTTGCTACAATTTATTTAGTCCTTTTTTTCCTTTTGAAAATGAAATAGTCCCAACATTCCACCACCCTCAAAAAATGAAATCGAGAATAGTGAGCTCAACTCATAATTAGGCGTGCAAAACTTTTCCACTGGGATGGCTGGGAGTTTGAAATTTTAATTTATTGAGATGCTCCCTTGTAAACCATGTATATGGCATTAATTTATCGTGAGTATTAATTTATATGTGGGACGTGTCCCTTTCCGTATATCCCCCTGTAGTTTCGTTGTACAATGTACTTAGACAAGGATGACCCACGCAAATGATGACATATGGAGTTGGCTCTTTATTGACGATTCTAGAATTTTCGTGTAGCTACATTTTTTATATTTGGATAATTTGATCTATTCATCTTGTGCAGTCTTTTTTAGATTGATTAGAAACCAAAATTCATGATGATTGGACTACTTTAGCTTCGCCATTTTGCATTTTTTCAAATGACTATAGAAACTAATATCTAAAATCATTCGATGAACACTGTCTTTTACAAATCACCTGAATAAAGGAAGCCAAACAAGATGATTGAGTTAGATCATCCAAAGGTAAACCTTAGCCAAGTAAACATTGAGAGCAAGTTTCAAAAATCAATCTTGATGGCATTAGAGAATCTTGATGGTATTTCTTTAAGATCAAGGATAAGACTTTTTATAACAAGAAGTAGGTCGGGGGTCCAATCATGGTGCCTGGGGTTAATTTATGTTCTTTTTTCTTCTTTTTTTATTGTAAGTAATATGACCACACTTTATTTTATTTTATTAATGTTAAAAAAAAAATTTCTAATATTGGATAGAAGGGGAGCAATAAAAGTTGTTGTCATGTGACCTTTAAGTCACGAGTTTAAGATATGGAATTAACCTTTTGCAAAATGTAAAATAAGGCTACCTATTATAGGCCTTTGTAGTCCGCCCTTTCTCTGCACCCCACATAGGCAGGAGCATCGTGCATCGTAGCTGCCCTTTTTAATAAGATGATGGGACCCACTAGCAAGTTCTTTTCCATACCTACTTCTGGTTAGTTGAATTGAGATGGAATAGTTAGTTAACTACCATAAGGCCATAGGGCAAGGTTCTTGATCAATCATTTATCGTGACCTGTAGCAAAGGATGGAGCTAGAATTGAATTTGGTGAGGGACCAGATTGAATTTAGAGGGTGGAGAAATATGTACACCTATGGAATGGGACCACACAAAAGTCTCTCTCTCTCTCTCTCTCTCTCTCTCTCTCTCTCTCTCTCTCTCTCTATATATATATATATATATATATATATATATAAGGAATTTTCAAAATTTGAGGTGAGGTTAGTCTTACCTTGCATTTTGTAAGAGGTTGATTCGATGCCTTGAACCTATGACCTCAAGGTCACATGATAACAACTTTTACCATTGCGCCAAGGCTCCCCTTTATTCTCCATGGACCATGTCGATTGCCCTGGTGGTGCACCCACATTTTTAGTAATGTAGATATATAGGGCACAATAATTCATCCTCATCTTAAATAGATGATGTCATGACAAATTCTTTCCTAGATGATGAAATAGTAGAAGGGAAGCCTTGGCACAACGGTAGAGTTATAGTTGAGTGACTTTGAGGTTACAGGTTTAAGGCGTAAAAACAACTTCTTGCAAAATACAAAGTAAGGCTGTGTACTATTAACCCTTGTGGTCTGCCCTTTCTCCAAATTCTACACATGCGGGAGCTTCATGCACTTGGACTACCAGATGATGAAATAGTTACAAAGTTGGGATTCAAAAATAAATTGACAAAGCAAATATTCATAAATTGGATGATCCAAGCAGCTGCTGCATTTAATTGTAAAATGGACGACGAAATATTTTCATCGTCCATTTTTTAATTCAAGAAAGTAATGGCTAATAATCACCTATGACCCATTTAAGTTTAGAGCAAGACAGCGAATGATTCAAATCTTAAAAAATATGAGTCCGCCTAGAGCTACATCAATTTTATACTATTTAGTAAAGGGCTTATGCGAAAAATAGGATGCGCATATATCACTACCCTATTATTATTGTTTTTGTTTTTGTTGTTGTTACAGTGAGAAAGAGTTACCAAGCAAACTACCTACGACCTATTATCTTAATTCCTAAATCTACTTACAATCTCCCAATAAAGAAAAAAGTGCCACCTCAAATCTCAAACCAAAAAAGACGCGTGCTTGAAAAATATCGGTGTCAAATTGGTATTATGCAAATGGAATCATTATTGACCCTAGTGGACCACGCCTTTCTTGAACCTGCACAAGCGGGAGTTTCATGCACCGCGGCTGCCCAGTGGTTATTATAGTGTAGATCTTGTTGCATTAAGGTTTTGATCGACTTAATCAACTTATTTTGGCTGAAAAAACCGTCCCCGGTGGATGCGATGGTTTCCATCCTTTCATTACCAAAGTCAAGATGGACCAAATGTGGACTCTATGGTTTTCGTGGTGCACTTTTAAAGTCGCCCAAAGGTGAATTCCATGATATTAGATTCCACCACTTGTAGATTCTGCGTAGAGTCCGA
The DNA here is from genome assembly GCA_035236585.1 of Warburgia ugandensis. Classification (NCBI taxonomy): domain Eukaryota; kingdom Viridiplantae; phylum Streptophyta; class Magnoliopsida; order Canellales; family Canellaceae; genus Warburgia; species Warburgia ugandensis. The sequence continues at coordinate 64,602,999 of CP141137.1, forward strand.
CAACCTTTTTATTGGCTTCTCATTGTCAGTTGTCCATCAGGTCAATAAAGATGGATTTTGAATATTACTTGATATTGACAGGACATGGACGGAAATCGATTTTCATGGAAAAATGAATTCCACATAGAATGTGTTTCATGCCCTTGAATTGAAATGAGCAAAAGATCCAAAAAAATTTAAGAAAAAACTCATTAACCGGAGCCTTGGCACAATGATAGAGTTGCCACGTGTGATCTTAAGGTCACAGGTTCGAGACAGAGAAACAGTCTTTTACAATGTAATTATTCTAATAAGAGAAATGAGCTGATATGAAATCTAGACTGAGATGACATACACTGGCTTGAATTGACCAAATTTGGCATACGATGACTGAAATTTCATCTTAACTATGAGATAAAAGGAGATAGTTTTCATCTCAACTTATCTCAAACACTGCCGACAGTGAAATGAGAAGATATTATTTCTATCTCATATATATATATATATATTCTCAAACTAATTTTTTCATGAAATTGGGTGTGAAAAAAGGATTCTAAATTGATTGGTTAATAAATATGTTTTGAAAAAAAAGGTGAGAAAAAGCAGGTATGTGACTTTTTACCAAATTTTTTTGTTTTAAAGTTTTTGGGTCTTTGGCGTAATTCCACTTCTAAAAGTAAAACAAGTTCTGTAAAGATTTATTTTTTTGGTAGAAATCAATTTCCGTCTATTTCTTGCCAACGAAACAGACTCTTAAAGTCAAGCTTCTCCTTGCCCGTGTTCCTTTTATACAGGACATTCACGTGAGATAATCTTAGCTATCAGATCAAGATCCTACAGGATCATTTGAGATTTTGATGCGCCCTTAACCACCTCCTTACCCAATTAGTTGCTGTCAACTTCATGATAAGGGTAGCCCAGTACACGAAGCTCCAGCATATGCAAGATTAAAGAAAGGAACGAACCATCATAAATAGTTTATAGTACACAATGTTACCTTGCATTTTTACAAGAGACTATTTGCACGCCATTAGCTCGTATTCATAGCTCAATTCTGCTTGTATCGTTTGATAAGAATTAAAAAGGAAAATCAAAGGTTGTCCATGAATCTTAACATAATGGCTTTATTCTCGCACATTCGTGGCTGTGGAACCGCAAAACCAATGGTCCAGATCATCGAATCATTTGTGCTAGATGTACCATAACAATGAATCGGACTCTCAATTTGCCCTCTTTAGAAGGACACCTTATACAAGAGACATTCTAAGCCACATTCTTTCAAAGGAGCTGATATTTCAAGTGCTTCCAAATTGACACCTTTCACCGCAGATACAGTTACCTTCCAATAACTGGATCTTTATTGAAAAATATTGAGGTTTTTTAAGATATTTTAATTTTGAATTTCTTATGTTCACTGAATAAATATAAAATCTATCAAATTAAATGTGATACTATCAAATTAAACTCCTTAGTCCAGTTATAATTTGCTGAACTCTCATATTGATTTTTTGTAATTACGTCAAGAACCAAAATTTAAAACTGAGTATAATTGCCAAAATTAAATTTTCATAACTACAAAATGAACCTATAGCGTAAGGAGTCTCTCACTTGGATGACTAGGATTTGAGGTTGACTCTACCAAATGGTTGAAGGACGTCGACGTTAAACATGTCACTGAACATTCTCCGCCTCTTTTTACCAAACCACTAGGCTACTAGACTAATTGGATAGTTCATCAGCATGCTCATATCAAAGGGGAGCCTTGGCAGGATGGTAAAAATTGTCGTCATGTGACTTTGTGATCACAGGTTCAAAAGTGAAAAGCTAAGCTTTTAGAGGAAGACAGCGTTGTGCTACTGCTGAATCTTTGCAATGCCAGACATTGCATGCTTGTAATTCTGAAACATCATTCCATTAACCTTCCGTTGTCCAATGGATATGGGAATTGTGTGTGTGAGTGTGTGTTGGTTGGTGGGGGTGGGAATGATCTAATAGCTGCTTTTGGTTTGTGGCAGAGAGAGCGAGAGAGAGAGAGAGGTAATTTAAGGGACAAACTATTTTTCCTAGAAAATAAGGGAGATTACCAGGGCACATCATATTCCATCTCAAAGGCTAGAAATTGAAGGGTATGGGTCAAGCTAATGTCATGTGGGAGGGCGTTGATTCCATGGCAAGACTTCTTACAGTACTCATTTTCAATAAGACATGATCAACAAATATGGCCTCCTACTGTAGCCCTGCAAACATCTTTCTCTGACCCTCAGGGATGAATGGAGAAGAAGATAAAAGGAGAGAGAGAGAGAGAGAGAGAGAGAGAGAGAGAGAGAGAGAGAGGAGGGGATCATAAAGATGGTTCATTATACTGGCAATGAGTTCCATTGGTAAAAGGGCAGCCCAAGATAGGGGCCAAGGAAGGGGCGGACTACAAGAGTCAATAGTAGGCAGCTTTATTTTTCATTTTGCAAGAGGCTGTTTTCATGCCTTGAACTCATGACCTCAAGGCCACATGACAAAAACTCTACAATTGTGCCAGGGCTCTCCTTCAATGAGTTCCATCATTAGCACGTAAAAAATAGGAGGGGAAGGAAAGAAGATGCAGATTGAAGTCTATATAATCCCCACCCAATTACAGTGTTCAGTAGCTTAACAAGAGTGACAAAAGTGCAAGGCAGTGAAAAAGGGTGAATTGGGCTGGGGAATTGGAGTGAATTCTAAACATCACCTAAAACTGTAAAAATTAAGAGAGATCCTCATTACTGAAACATGATTGCCAATATCTGAAGTGGTGAAAAATAGAAAGTCAATGTGAGATGAATCGTACGAGGGTGAATAAAGTAGTCTAAATTCATTTGTATAGCAGCAAAAACAGGGAAAAAGAAGATCAACACACTGCATATCCTTTTACAATCAATTCCTTCCTTTACAAGCGCTATGAAAATTGAACGGGTCACTGCCCTACCCTGTCCAGGTTAACTGTCCTTTCACTGTGTATCCATCTTCTGAAGTGTAACTCAGTCTGAGCAATGGAAATTGAACTGAAATTGCTCTATGCTATACAGATTAACTGTCCCCCCTCACTGTGTTATCCATCCTCCAGAATAGCAATGAATCTGAGCTATGAAATTGAACTGATAACTGGCCTATGCTTTACAGGTTAATTAAATGTCCTCTCATTCAAGATAAGGTTGCATACTATTGACCCTTGTGATCCGCCCTTTCCCGAGACCTGCAGAGGCTGGACCTTCATGCACCGGGTCTGCCCTTTTTTGCCTTCTCACTGTGTTGGCCATTCTTTGGCGGTGTACTTGAGCCTGATCTTCTTCTGCAACTTCTCACAAAATCCTTTCATTGAGTTAGCAATAACACAATGGTTCAATGATGTGTCTCGCTTGTGATTTTCTTCAGTATATTGTACGTAAAGAACCTACTTCCACAATTATGTTTTGCAGGTCCTAGTAAATACACCAATTGTAACAAGCGTTTGCCAACTTCAACGTTTCTGAGATAGGAAGAACTCATGATCAGGCTGGTGGTTAGCAACTTTGACGTGGTCTTTGAAAATGAAGCGTATGATGAAAAGTGATGCAATTTCCTCCAGTGTTCTCAATCCTTTCTTGAGGATTTTAGAACTGCTTAAGGGTGTGAGTCCTTAACTGGGTGAATCAGCAGCTTTTTGGAATAAAACCAGCACCCCCAGCAATGCAAGGCTTTTTTAAGTAAGAGAAATGGACCTTCATTCACCTTGCCAAAATATGATTAGCAATGACAAATTCATTCAAGGTGGAGTTGTTGTTGGGTGACCTTGAGGTCACGAGTTCAAGGTGTGGAAACAGCCTCTTTCAAAATGCAAGGTAAGACTGCATACTATTGACTCTTTTAATCCGTCCCTTCCCCAGGCCTCGTATACGCGGGAGCTTCCTGCACTAGGGCTACCTTTTTTTAAATTCATTCAAGTGAAAAATGCACATAAAAATAAAACCATCACATGACTGTGGTTTAAGAATGCCAGGATTACAAATCAATTTTATCTTCATGTTACTTATATTACAAATAATGTATGCGACTGGCACACCCACACACCCTTTCTTCACTCAAGTTCCATAAGGAAGGTCAGAAACTAGCAGACACAAGTCCCTGTGCAGGCGTTGATATGTTGTACCAACCAGACACTTTCTCAATTTGCCACCAAGACAGTTAATGGCAGAATGTGTCTCTGTGGGAGGTGCATGCTTCTTGTAACAATTGGAGACCTTCTTGACAACCAGCCAAGATCACTTGTATTTATAGGGTTCTAACAAACATATCCTAGATTTTTAGATATATTTATTATATCCTCAATTTAACCTTCACTAACAATCCAACCTAAAGCTGGGACCTATGGATATGGTATAATCTGGCTGAAGAAAGGTCCGAACAGATCTATTATTTTGACTTGTGTCCGAGAAAATGAGGAGAACTACCTTGTTTTACTGAAACTTCACCAGCAGATTTTGGGCGTCAGTGTTTGCCCAAATCCAGTCAAATTTTGTCATGCTTTTGAGGGTTTTGCACCACATGGGCTGTTCTATTAGTGTTAGTCGAGGACTTTCAAGTGAAGTACTGCCTATATGGTCACGAGAAGATGGTAGTCTATGACTCTAAAAGTCTACAAATCCGACTAGGCATTTTATAGATACAATGGCCATGTTGAGGAAAGTTTTTATTGTGTTTTAGGTGGCCTTTTGTGATGTTTTTCATTGTCTGTGATTTGGCAAACATCCAATGATTACATTGATGTAGGGCGAGGCCAATGTCTGCGTTTTAAATCTGTTGAAAGAAGCCCCAGTTGAGGACCGATTGAATGAGGGAGGAGAGCGAGCAGTAGCTGGGCAGCGAAGAACCACTGTAGTTGGTAAAACAAAGGAAGAATCAATGAACTCAGCTGTGTATAGGAATGGAGATAGAGACAAGGAGTGCAAGGATGCAAAACTATTTAGCTTCATCTTCTCTTTGCTATTTGTATTTTTGGTTTTGGTCTTGAAAAAGTAGTTTTGATTTGATGAAAAAGATTAGGTGAGACCGTAATGGACAGAAGTTTTTAGGGTTCTTTTGCAACTGATGACGATGAGTGTAAGTCAATTAATCTTCCTAGGGGGCAGTCCCGGTGCACCAAGCTCCCGCCTATGCAGGGTCCGGGAAAGGGATGGACCACAAGGGCCTATAGTAAGCAGCTTTACCTTGCATTATGCAAGAGGCTGATTCCAAGCCTTGAACCCATGACCTTAAGGTCACATGACGACAACTTTTACTGTTGCGCCAAGGCTCCCCTTTAAATAAAAATCCAAAATGCCATCCCATTAAGACAAATACTTGCCACGCTTAATGTTCACGTCATACATATAAAGCTCCTTGGACATATAAGTCCATGACATTCTCTTCCCTCTTCTTTCTTCCTAGCAATGTTGCTTGTCACTTGACTCTGGATTTCTTCTTTTATCTCTATAATAGCCTTTTTCTTTGCATCCACGATCCACCCATTAGTTTCTAGATGTTATTATCAATGGAATCATAGAGAGGATGTGGGAAAGAAGGCTTTGTAGAATGTCTTTGGTTCTTGATCTTTGAAATCCCTAACTGCCAACTCAAAGTCCTCTAATGTGGTACTCTTAGCATACTTGCAGGAGCTTTTCTTTAGATCACTCCCAAAATTCTTCTTCTTTCAATCAGAATATATATGCCTTGAATATGTTCTATGCTCTGCTAGAGGGTCCATTTTCTTTATAGCTTGAATTAATCCTTGCAAAAGATCACAAATAAGATCCACTAGCCAAATCCAGTGGAATGAGAGCGTAAGATGAGTAAATGTAAACATATTAGAGATACAAGGTAAGCATACTTTTTGTTTGTTGCTAACCATGGTAATACCATGTCCCTCACCTGCAACACCTAGATTAGTAAACAGCAACTACAAGAACCATGTCCAACTCTTTGAGTTCTCTACCTCAGCAATTGCCCAGGCAATAGAATACATTTGTTCATTGGCATCTCTACTGATTGCACATAACAACTCTCCCTTACAAAATCACTTCAAATAGCATCCAGCCAACCCTACCACTAGTCTAAATCCCTCTCTTCAACCATCAGCTAATGCATGAAAACCATGCATACAGTCTCTTAAAGACTTGATCTCCTTGTACTGCCTCTACACCAGTAACTAAATAGGTGAAGCAAGGTTTCTGGCCCTTACCTCATACTTATAATCCCATAACTTTTCAAAATGCTTCATTGTAGTTCCGCGAAGGAGCATTAAAGCCAGGGCTTTAGCCCTCCAACATTGCATTGGTATAACTTCAAACTCATACATCTCTCTTCATAATTGGCTTTTCCCTTTTCTTCATGCAAACCTCTACCAAAAAATTATAAGTTAATTGCTATTCTTGTTAGACTTTACACAAATATGGATGCTAGTACATGATTTCACTTTGACCATTTGAGTCCTTGCAAAGCGCAGTCCTAGTGTACGAAGCTCCTGCCTATGCAGGGTCTGGGGAAGGGGAGGACCACAAGGGCCTAAAGTACACAGCCTTACCTTGCATTTGTAAGAGGCTGTTTTCATAACCTCAAGGTCACACGACGACAACTTTTACCTTTGCAGCAAGGCTTTCCTTCATTTGAGTCCTTGCAAATGAAGCATAAATTCTTGAATGGTATCCTGTGCTATCACATCTAAACTCCATCTTACGTCCCTTGGACTTAATAACTTTGATGTCTCTTTTTTCATCCTGTGAGTATTTTCTAACTGCTCATCTAACCTCCTTAGCATTTGTGAATTGCACGGCAATAGTTTCCTTGCATCACTACAAGACTTGTTTTTCTTTCTTTTACCTTTAACTAGCTCATCTTCAGAACATGACTCATAATCAGATGAGTTAATATAGTCTAATAGATTTTGCTTCCTCATTCAAGACTAGAGGCCTTGATTTCTTGCTTATAGCATCTCCCGTTTGCCCTTTGATTTCTCGTGCTAATGTAGACCTCTTACTGAAAAGGGGCAGCCTCGGTGCACAAAGTTTCCACCTATACAGGTTCTAGGGAAAGAGCGGACCACAAGGGCATATACATTACATGCAAACTTATGACGACCAAGGTTTTCACATGCATTTTTAAATGCAAAACCAATTCCTAATGCGGGATTGATCTTTATTTAAAAATACTTTTATAAAAACAATGCAATACAACAGAAAAACCTTTTATTTTAAATTCATTTTTACCACTTTTCTGGCACAACGCAGGGTGATGCTTCGGTTGCACGGTGATGATGAAGGGGGGCATTGTCATCAAAAGGATCCCCTGCGTTTTCTAATTCTTTTTCTTTAATGTTTATAAAATTAAAAAATGCCCTCTAGTCTTCAAATGCCTATAACTTTGTCATTTAATCTCCGTTTTCAGCGTTTTTTATGTCATTGGATTTTATTTTTCGAGTAGAATCTGATTATGAGGATATTTTCATCAAATTGGATTTCTAAAAATCTCACTTTCAATATTCCAAAATAAGAATTAAAAATTCGGATTATTTCAAAACTAGTGTAGACCTTTTACTAAAAGGGACCCTAAACGACATTACAGGCAAAGACAAATACAATCCTGTTATATGATTGCACATAATAACAATCCCTTTATAAATTTAGGGATAAGCAAGAAAGAAAATGAAATCATCAACTTTATAATGTTCTTAACGAGGATTCACACTTTTTGATGATTCTTTTCATAATTATGCCCGAGGATTATGGTTTGTTCTTCAATTCATAAATTGCAAATAAAAACTCCACTAGTTTGACCAATTATATCTAAGTATATGGATAAGACCAGGTTTGTAAATCTAGTCATTAAGTTGTCATATATTCTTACAATTTATGATGGTCGGCCCTATATTTTTATATATATTTATATTGAATCATCCAATCTTAAGTGATGTTTATAATTAATTTAAGATATCAGGAATAAGTGAAATCAGATGAACAATCCTGATCGACCAATGGTGGGGGCCTACCATCGTAAAGTGGGGTCGTAGCTTGTCTGCTGCCTGCAGCACTCACTCAAGTATTCCTACCAGATAGATATCTTCCATAAAATAAGAAAAGCAATTGTCCGTATGCATCATGAAAGTAAGGTATTGTGACAGAAAATATAAAATACAACTATTCTGGGGCATGCTATCAATGTAAGTGGAACCATTTTTTTAAATAGTTAGGACCCACCACGTCTAGATGATGATTGACATATACCAAGATATATATATATATAGGTGTATTAATTTCAATTGTTTCTTGGTGCAGGGAGATATTTGACTAGCTGAACAAAAGTAAAAAATAAAAAATATTAGAGAAAATGGTAGTTAAAAACTTTTTCTCAGCCAATCACATGTTGCTTTCCCATTTCTTACTGAAATTATTATTCATATATATATATATATATAATACACTCAAACTCTAGAATATTATTGTGGACATTTTCCATGTGTCGTTTTCTTTGAAAATTTATAAGCCAGAGCTTATGCTGGATTGGCAACTAATTGGATAGTGATCCTTCACAAACGGCAATTTGTCCTTCAAATAAACTAATATGAAGTTAGTAGTGGTTGACATGTGATTTGGTTTGAGATGACCCAAAATTGGCACGAGATGAGTAATAATTTAACTTAATAGTAAGCTGGGATGAGATGATATTCATCTCAAGCATCAATAACACCGAGACAATTGGATAATACTTCATCTCAAGCACCAGGAGCAGTGACATGGCCATCTCATTTCATATCAAGTCAGCTCATTCCATCTCAAGCACCACTATCACCTTGCAAGAGATAAAAAGGGCAGCCTAGTGTACGAAGCTCTCGCATACTTAGGTTTCAGAGAAGGGGTTGACCATAAAAGTCTACAGTACTTGGCCTTATCTTACATTTTTGCAAGAAATTGTTTCCAAGCCTTGAAGTCACACGGCAACAATTCTAATGTTGCACCAAGACTCCCCTTTTAAACACCTTGTAAGAGATGACACCTCGACTATCCAAAGCCTTCATGTATTGGAGAACAAACAAATACTAAGGTGCAAGCAATCAATGATCTAATCGCATGCTGATGGATGATCATATATTGAAAATCTTGACCTTCTGGTGATTCTAAGCCTTTGATTGGTGTAAACATTGTCGATGAATGGGAATTATTGATTGTTTATTCCCTAACCTTTCATTTAAAGAAAAAATCATAGGCTTAGAATTGTCAAGACGTGCATGGCTTCATCCATACTATCACATACTAGATTTATAGTTAAAAAATGCAAGATAAGACTCCGTACTTTAGATTCTTATAGTTTGCCCCTTTCTTAGACCCTGAATAGGGGAAGCTTCGTGCACCGGAACTGCCCCACTATGATTGACAAGGTTGTACACTGCTTGGACTTCAGCCCGTTCTTATCAACTACCAAGAACCGAGATATATTATACTAATAAGATTTTATATTGCACGTAACTTTCTAACATACAATAACGAGAAAAGGAGATTGATGGTTAAGTGCATGTAAAATTGTGATTAGTTGGCAAGGATGCTAATCCATCATTATTGTATTCCTATAATTGGGATGCTATCATGTGGTGTAAGTATATGCCATTTGCAGGGTCACATGTTTAGTTGATCCAAGCCGTTCATCTGATCTCAAGGCAAACTCACCTTTTTAATTTGAGTAAAATGAAGTAAAGAAAGAAAATTATGGGAGGGGGATAAATGAATTTATTTATCTACAATGGGATTACACTTATTTGATAAATTATTATTAATATAAATTAATTATTAAGAAAACAAATTTACTTAAAGAAAATAAATATTTGTGTTGGATTAGCACTACAGACAAAAAACTAAGTGTGAAGTGGGGAATAAATAAGGAAAAAATAAGAAAAAAGAAATAGGAAAAAAATCTTGATTTTCTTCTTATTCAATAAGGGTACAATAAAAAATATTCACCCCTTGTTTATTGGTGGATTTCCCATGAAAATTATCTGTCAGTTGGAATTCCAAAATTTTAGTTTATCTATTCACTTAATCTTTTTTTTCTATCTGTCTCGTCTCAATAGAAAAGATTTTTGTTTTTTTGGTTATCCATAAATGATATGGAATATATCCCCTCTTTTTATTTTTTTTAGCAGTCTAAAATTATAATATCAATGTTAGACTAATCAAAGTATATTTTATTTGCATGTGTTTTTGGCCTATTAAACATCCAAAGTCAAAAAAATCAGATAATTAGAGGGAGCCGCATTATAGCAAAAATGGGAGATTGATGGTTAATTATATATGATTATTAGTAGATAAGGATGGCTAAATCTCCAGCAAATCTCTCTTGGGTGGATGTAATTGCGTGTGCGGCATTGCCTCTGAAGATCCGCAGAGCCGCCGGACCGTCACCGACCACTCCCACTTCCCACCACGTGAGTCCTTTGCTGGCCAGCCAGCATTGCCTCACCCACCACCTTATCTTATCATCTTCCCGTAAGTGGGCCCACATCAAGTTACCACTATAGACGGCTAGATTCAACTGTTTGATCAAATGCTATAATCCGACTCATGCGTTCCTACTGTTATTGAAAGGCTAGGTTTGACCTAGAATTGATGAGGGCCACATCGGACGGCAGTTATTGCCCTGTGTGACATGGCCCACTGGTTGGTGCCTTTCATTATTGGATATAACCTAGATGCAGCAGAGCCAGCTGTAATCTCTCGAGCCGCTGAGTATCTGCTATTTTTGAGAGAAAAACGGGTAATAAAACTCAACCATCCAAAGAAAAATTAGGTTCTAGTCCACGTCAGCAAAAGCGTACCATCCACTGCGGTAAGTGCTCTGGGAAATGGTAACGTAAAGTTCCTATAAGTGGCTTTCTCGAAGCGCTCCACTGTTTCGGCGGCGGGCCACCTCCGCTGGATGATCAGATCCGTTCATTTGATTCTTTACTCAGATAAAAACTTTGCATAAACAAGACTTTTAGGATGGTACATCATCCAATTATCACAATTTGCTGGATTCAGATGTAAGAGGCCCCACGTTTGACAATTTGATTTTTTCATCTGATTTTTGGGCTTTAGATGACTATATATCAAAAATAGAATTTTCTATAAAAGAAACCGACAATCATAAACATTTTTATACATAGTTATTCAATTTCTGAAACTCAATTTTTAGGATACTAGTCATGATTTTATGTAAATATTCATTGTAAAAACGAGTCAGATCATCCAACAAGAAATTTTTTTGGCGCTTATAGAGACGCGCCACAGAGAGGATTTTCGTCAAGAATTTCTTGGTTCATTTTGGTGTCCCTACTTTCATTAACAGCCTTTCTCTCTTACCAACTTGTACAGCAAAAAATCCCCTCTCTCTGCACCTTCCATTAAAATAAGCATTTCCCTTCCTTTGCAGGAAGATAAAGCCGAGAGAGAAGAGGCAGAAGCCCAAACCCTAACCCTCATTCTGCCGAATTGCTTTTTCTTCTTGTTTTCAATGGCGGAATCGGAGAAGCAGGAAGTGTCGAGCGATGATACCGGAGAAGAGGGAGGGGGAGAGGTGACTTTGGACGAAATGTCGGTGTTGGATTTTGACATGCTCTGTGCGACGGTTGCGTTACAGACACAAGGGGTTTCTGTGGGGAAAGAACGGAAAATGGGAGGGTTGGGAGAGGAGGAAGATGATGATGGAGGGGAGTTTGGTGGAGTTCAGAGGATGTGGGAAGGAGAAGTACTTGATTGCTTTGAAGATCGCAGAGTCGCTCTCGAAACCGCTTGGTTAGTTTTTCATTTGTGCATTTGTTTTCAGTATTTTTTGAAACAATTTCCCGCTTTTCTTAGATAATTTTGAGAGGAAGATTGAATTTTTTATATTTTTTTCCAGGAATTTCGAAAATTTTCTCCTCTTAGGTATCTGATGGTTTTTTTTAGCGAAAGATTGAATTTCGCACAACTCTTCATTTTTTATTTTATTTTTCGGCACTGGGGACACATATTTTTACTTATTTTGCGTTGTGTTGGGATGATTTTGAGGCAATTTCTTTTTCTTTTCTTTTTTGTCCTCCTTTTGTGCATAAAAAAAACCTTCTTTTTGTGGATTTGAGATGATTTCCGGGATTCTTCGTTTGGTGTATGGATCTAGAACTTCCATTCCATTTCTCTTGGTGATATATATTTTCCTCAACAAGGAACTAACCAGAGATCAAAGGCCTCCTTTGTCTTCGATAAAAATGCTAAATTTAGGTGATGTAAAGTTTGATTTTAGTGCATATATGATATTATTATTTAAGCTGATGGTCGTTTTGGAGTGCAGTTGTCCATGCTATAAATTCGGGAAGAATATGGGGAGGGCTGGATTTGGAAATTCTTTTCTTCAGGTAATTCTTTTCCCCAGATGGTCATATTCGTTGACTATGTGCCAAGAAATACATGATTGTTTATTTGGTTGATGATTTTTTATGGTTTTATCAATTAGCAACTTATAGATTCTAAATATGCAATGCCTTGCAAAATTTATGAAGAAATCAATCAAGGATAACTTGATGGTCCATATTTTTGACAAGTGGGTTGTTATTAATTCCCTATGAATGCTGATATTGGTACTCTTGATGCTGTTATTGTTTACAGTATTCATCTGAGCTTTTACATAAGTGGCAAAGCATCTTACAAGCATCGCTAATTGCAGACGTAGTATAGTTTTGAACATTTTCAGCCCTTCCCTGTTTGGTTTTGCAACGGTGTGGGATCAACAACACCTGCCATTTTGCTGCAAGAAGTGTAATTGATCCCTTTTATGACCTCACAAATTTATTCCTTTCTCCTGTAACAACTGTTTCCAGTTGATCTAGATTGAGCAAATCCTTGTGTGATTCTTCCTTTCTGTTGCTGGCTTCTTCTTTTTTCCATTTTTTTTAACCCTAACTCTGATAATAGAAAGATTATGTGTATCTGCTGGCTCAGTTTGCTGTCCTTGAAACCATTTGCAAATTCACGCACTGGTTAACTAAGAATCAATGAACTGGGTGTTGGAATGACTGTCTGAAACTTCACTTAACAATTTACAAACAGATTACTTTTCTTCTATAGTTGTGTCACATCTTGGCAATCTACTGTGCTGGTCTTGAGCTCTCTCAGACCAAGAGATGTATTAATGAGGTATCTATTGGAAGAGCTTAAGGAGGACCCTCTACAGAGTTACGGAATAAAATTACTGCAAAGGGATTTTGTTGTCATTTAACTGCCTCTTTATACATAGGTCCCTTCACTTACTGAAAGCTCTATTGAATTTCCTCCTTTTGATGAAACACACTCCAACTTAATTCCATCCAACAACTAAGCCATGAATAGGTAAAAGGGCAGCCCCGGTGCACGAAGCTCCTGCCCATGCGGGGTCCGGGGAAGGGGAGCCTTGGCGCAGCGGTAAAAGTTGTCGTCATGTGACCTTGAGGTCACGGGTTCAAGGCGTGGAATCAGCCTCTTGCAAAAATGCAAGGTAAGGCTGCCTACTTTAGGCCATTATGGCCTTCTGAAAAGCTAGGCTGTGAAAGAGTTGGTCTCTCCTTCAACTTTGTGATATGCCATCTGAAAAATTAGGGTAGATATTATCTTCACCCATATTATGTTATGTTAAGTATATGTTTTGATTCTTTTTTGTTTCTGATTAAACTATACTCAATGATTGTAACGTTACTATTGTTCTTTTTGAAGATGTCCTTGTTATTCTTTGATCTTAAATTGTTGGTTCTGCTGCTTGTGTTGTGGTCCATGTGGGTTCTGTGCAAAGGCGTTCCTTATACATTTTACATTACTTATGCAGGGCACTATTTATCTTCTGCTAGCATCAACTGCTGTGCTCAATTATGTTGCCTTTGGTATTACCAAGCGGCATAGCTTCCTGTATTTGGCATTGGCTTTCACTGTTTCACTTGGAACCTATTTGGGCCTTTTTCGTACACAGATCAGAAAGCAGTTTAATATAAGGGTAGGCATCTACACACCGCGAAATTTTTTATTCATTTTGTGTTTAGCATATTGTTTAACTAACTGAGCTTGTAATCTATTTCCTCTGTTCTTGCACTGTCTTGTTAGTTTCTTCTTCTTCTTCTGAACTTCTCCCCTAAGTTCCTGATCATTTGCGAATTTCTCAATATATTGCCTTGGTATTGATGTTGTTAATATGTTGAAGGCCGCTTGCGATCATTTCACTAAATGCTTCTTATTTTATTGCTTAACAGAGGCCTTTCCCATGTATGCTTAACCCTGGCCTTTACAGATAAATATCTATGTTGTTGCCAGGCTGCATCGTCAGCCAGGTCTTTTCTTTACTGAGTTCATATAATAGTTTTTTGTGGCCAAACCCCAAAGATTAGGGAAATAGTAGCTTAAGTTACGACTAGAGAAGTCTTTTCTTGGTTTGGCAGCATTTTCTGCTACGTAATGCTGCCACGTGATGTTGTGTCCCCTAACAAAACTACGTTTATGATCCTAGTATTCTGGACATTGATAAGTTGAAGGCCACTTGTTGATCATTTCCATGAACGCTTCTTATTTTGTTGGTTAACAGAGGCCTTCCTGTGTATGCTTGATGCGGACCTTTGCAGATGAATATCAATATTGCCAGACAGAATTGTTGGCTGGACCTTTTTTTGACTGAGTTTGCATAATAATTCTGTTGTAGATTAGGGGAATAGTAGCGTAAGTTGCAGTTAGGGAAGCTTTTTCTTGGTTTGGTCACCCCTTCCGTGCTACTCGATGCTGTGTTCCTTGACCAAACTATGTCCATGACTCTGGTTCTATGGACATTGATAATTCATCATCATAGGTTGCCCAGTTCATTTCTGGGTATGATGGCAATATCTTGTGAATTGTATAGATTAAGACCCGTTACAGCATAAAGTAAAAATCAAAGGTTTATAGACAAAATGTAGTTTCTAAGGTAAATCTGTCCTATTATATTGTGCTGAAATGGTTTGAAATATTTTTCTGCAGGGCAGGGACAGCTCATTGGATGATTGTATGAACCATCTTATATGTCCCTGCTGCACTCTATGCCAGGTTTGTTGCTGAAATCGTGACTCGACTTATGTGAAATGTTGGGCTTGATTTACATGTTAACTGAGATACTTGTGCGTTAATCAGGAGTCCAGAACTTTGGAGATTAATAATGTCCAAGATGGTGTCTGGCGTGGGCGAGGTGATACAATATGTGTAGGACGATATGGTGAAGGGAGCAAGGCGTTCTTTGAGCTTCGTCAGCCGTCTCTGATCCCTACTAAATCGCCTGAAGCCTTTAGTATGGAAAGAGACGCAAACCGTAATAGTCACTCCTGGAGTGTGGACATAAACCATTCGGAGCCCCTAGTTCCACCGTCAGACCCTTAGGAGCGGTATCTGAAGGGTATTTGTCTATCAACCGTTACATTGGGCTGAATCTAACTCGGCTAGGTAGTTGTATATATAGATGGAATTTCAGAGACGTGGGATGCCTGGCGAGGGCCCTTCATTTCGAATGCCAAGCTTCTGCTTGAAGAACCTGACAACTTGTTTTCGGTTTGCTTAGTGCGAAGGCTACAGCCCGCCAATCCAGGACCTGAGAGAACTTGAGCTTGGACTGAGGCATAGCCTGGTTTACAGGAGCAAATGAGTAAAAAAGGAGCGTAATAATGTAGCCAAGGCCCCTCAACTAGGTGCCTGGAATGCATCAAGTGTCAGATTGAAGCAATATGCTATTATGCGTTTCACCAAATGTAATGGTTATGGGCAAGATTTTAGAGTGCCCATTGCCCAACTACGATCCTTTCTTCTCAAGTAATAGATTACGTTAGAAGAAATATTGTTTCAGTAGACTAATTGTGCTTGAAGATTTGTGAAATGGGTTATCTTGTTAATAATCATCTTGGGATTAAAATTTGTACCATTAGTTTTTTCCATTTACTTGTACCATTGTGGGGTGGAAAGAGTTTCTTGCAAAATGCAAGGTAAGGCCCTTCACGGTCTGCCCCTTCTCTGGAACCTGCATATGCTGGAGTTTAGTGCATTGGGCTGTTCTTTTTACTTGTAACATAGTGGTGGTTGAGAGATTACATCCACATGCCAGAGTATTCTTAATTTTTAATTATGATTAGCAATTGATCATATTGATTGGGCATCAAGAAAATCGTTCAACAAACCGAGCACTTCGCTTGAAATCGTTGATCTAATAGGGATTTTAGTCATCATGACATCCTGTTTGGGAAGGGAATGAGAATCATGGGCTGAGTTATTCCAAAATCCCGCTGCTACTAGCAGTCTCATAACATAGATGAAATTATTTAAGAACAAACAGCCCATACTTTTATGCTATTTTTATCAATGTTTTAATGCTGAAAAATGAAGGGTAAAGTTTCACTATTTCATATGATCTAACTACTTGTTTTGGGTCTTTTAAAAAATTAATAAAATTGGGTAATCTAAATTTCCAACTCAAACCGAACATAGGGTAAAAAAATCTAGTGGATATAAAATTTCGTACGTAGCCTACGTAGGAAATTGACAGCATGAGCGACTCAGATCTTCCGACAGAAATGGTCAAAGTCTGTCCCACTGCCTCTGATATTGTTTTGATCAGATGATTCTAGAAGTTTGATCCATGTCACGCTTTTTATAGTGCAGTTGGTTTTAGACATCATGGGGCCTCTTCTCGTTATACTTAGTTAAATAAAAATAGAATTTTTGAGTGATTAGGACCATTGCTATAGTAATCAGATTATGTGATTCAAGGTTGAAATATTGGGTTTGCTGAACCGGTATTCATCAGCAGATCAACGGAGATGATCGTCAACAATGTACATGTAAACGTGCACCTAATTTTGATACTAGAAAAGTGATGATTCCTGCCTGTCGTACTGAAAATTTATGAATGATCCTGGCCATTCACCACCATTTGAAAGTTCGGATTTCATTATATGTGCCCCGCTCATCAGAATTTTCATAGATACTGCCTTATTCATGGTATGTGCCCTGCTCATCAGACAAAGTTCGGGAAAATCAGTGCATGAACAACAAATGGAGAGAAATGCGACTAGGGTGCGGCCACATAATAACTGTATTTTTTTTCTCCAATAAAATACGACTAAGGCATACACTTGGTCAGGTTTGAGCCATTGCTTTCTCCTTTGATAAGTTTAAATTTTAGAGTGTACGTGAATGATTTGCTTTGTACTTCGTCGCTTATGCCAAAAAAACAAAACTAATAATAATATAACATAATAAATTATTGCATCAAAAACCTTGGGCATGATGGCTAGAGAGGCTAATTGGAGGGAACTGGTCTTTCGCAAACTCCTACTTGCATTTCTGTTTGCACTGACAAGCTAGAGGGAGGCACAGAATGCCATCTCATAAGTAGGAAGAATTACAACGTCACAGGGGTAGCATCCAAAGTATTTTTCCTAGACCACAAAAAGGGGGCAGCCCGGTGTACGAAGCTCCCGCCTATGTGGGGTTCGGGGAAGGGACAGACCACAAGGGCCTATAATAGCCAGCCTTACCTTGTATTTTTGCAAGAGGCTGTTTTCACACCTTGAATTCATAACCTCAAGGTCATATGACAACAACTTTTACCGTTGCGCCAAGGCTCCCATTCCATTTATTCTACAACTACAATATAACTAATTCATGTTTCTTCTTCATGTGTAGAGAGAGAGATTTCAAGTAAGCTCAATTGACATGTATTTCCAGTCATCTCGCTTCATCTTGTGCCAAATTCAGCTCATTTTCTCAACCTAGCTCAAGTGATCTGAAGTTAGCTCACTCCATCTTAGGCACCACAATGTACCCAAGGCTTCATCTGAAGCACACCCATCCACAAATTCATACACTATTTTTATTGTCTTAAATTTCTTCTAGCTTGTGTGGGTTATGGGACAAAATTGGATCCTGATTTTCTGCCTTTGCTTCTGATTCCTTTTGTCATTTTCTACATGTTTTTACTCCTAAGCCAAGGGTTTATACCAACAAAGTTTGAAAAAGGTTTAATTACGTAAAAAACCCGATTTTTTATTTTTCTTTTCTTTTCTACCCTGGATTCTGATTCTATGCAACTGTGGATTCAAAAGGTTGTCACAATCGTACCCTAATTTGAATGGGAGTTTCACTCGTTAGGCTGTAACCTATGTGGAATGCCTATTTGACTTCTGACTACAAACTTGGCATGTCTATTTGAAGGAATTTTAAGAATTAATAGAAGGGACCTTGGAAGATTGTAGTGCTTGGGTTCACAACGCCATTAGGTGTAAAAATTTCAAGTCACTCATTCTCAGAACACTGAAATTCATCATCTAAAAACCTGCAATCTTTGGATTGATACAGGGGATAACTTTCATCCCAAACCCACAAACTATCAAACAAATCACACCCAATTTTCACTTTCAGAAACCTTGATAACCAATTCTCAACGGGTGCTTCTTCGTATCTAAATCGAAGCAATCTTTGTAACTATGCTCTAAGCCGTAACCCTTGTTAAGAATCCTATAATCCAAGACAAAGCAGCAGCAAAGAAAGAAAAACATAGTTACAATAAAGAAACTCAAAACCTCCGATGATTTTGCCTAGCCGTTTAAGCTTCTGCCCAAGTTCCATGGAAGAAAACGCTGACAGCGTTGGTTGTGGGAATGGAGGTGGTGATGGATCTTTATTCATTTCAAAGAAAAAATGGGTTTGTCTTGAAAATCTTTGGAAGACGTATTTCAGAGTAAAAAAGGAATGGGCTAAACCTTGTATTTTTACAAGAGGCTTTTTCCAGGTCACACGACAACAACTTTTACCATTGCGCCAAGGCTCCCCCCTTCTTTTTCTCCCGTCACCTCTCCTCTGTCTTTTCCCTCTTTTCTTACACTTACAAACTGATAGCGGGTAAGGTGGATATTGAGTGAGGCATGATTAAGGAAGCATCTAGGATCAAGCAATCCATCGAATCATCTATCTGAACTCAACAGAGAGATAATGCACCATGAGGATCAAGCAAGCCATGGTATGAGGTTGTGGAGTCTGCAGTTACAAGTATGGATTTGTAATTGTTCATTGAGGCCATAGTTTGAAAAATCCATGGAAACTTTTGGGGAGAGTTTGAGAACGATGAAGTCTCTAGTTACAAATGGGCACCTATCAGATAGGAAGTCAAAATTAAGATCTCAACTGCTCACATTCTTATACCTGCATCGCCATTAGAGCGGGGCAACAGTCAGGTTCTTTGAGAAGGAAGATTTATTTCAGAGTGGGCAAGGAGATTTCTGAAAAACCGTAGAAGAAACACGACTGGCAAGAAGCTCTGAATTTTAAGCAGATGCTATCCCGGTTGAGGAATGACATGGGGTGGGAGGAGTGATGTCAAAATACTCAGTGAAGGCAACGGAGTCGAATTGCTTCCAAGTCTTCTTCTGGTTAAGAGTTCCAGGAAAAGATTTCTTAATAAGGAAGTTGCATGTGAGAATTGGGAACAAGACACTGTGGCATGAATCAGTTGTAAATGACCCATGTTTGAGTATGTATGAAGATTGCCAGCAAAGGAAAATTGATTAGAGCCAACTTTCAGTGGATTCGCTGAGCAGGAAAATTCTTCCAATGTTCTTTATTGGGTATTTTGGCTTCTCTTTTTACATTGAAGCACAGAACAGCAACTTGATTACTGCCTATTCCTTATAAACAGCAGAACACTTATAGCATTGGAGTTCCAACTAAACATTACAATGCTGCATATCTACAATAGCACTTACAACATGAAACCCTAGAAACATAGGGTTTTATTCTTGAGCTCCGCAAATCCAGATCTTATAGCATTAATGCTTCAAATCTTAGTGTTTTGAGGGCCCTTCAGTTTTCTTCTGAAAAAGACAAAATAAGTTGCAAACCTTCCTACAATCGATAACTTTGAAGGTCTTCATGCAACAAGCTAGCAGTTAGAGAAGAGTAAACAATATATCTGGAATTGGAATGTCATCATCATCGTCAAGACCTTATTCCAATTAGGGGTGGGCTACATGAATCTTATTGCTACATTCCTCTCTATTAAATACAATGGCCTCATTTAGTCCTAAAGTCTTTAAATCTTTTCTTACCATTTCTATTTACATTCTTTTGCTCCTTCCCCTTACCTTTTTAGAACCTTCTACTTGCATTGCCTCACTCATTTTATCCGGTGCCATTTTTGGTCTCCTTTGGACATGTCCAAACCATTTAAGTCTAATCTCCTTCATCTTGTTACCTATTGGTGATACTCCTAAGTTTTCTCTAATATTTTTATTCCTAACTCTATCCTTTCTTGTCTTGCTACTTATCCATCTCAACATCCTCATTTTTGCACGCTCATTCTATTAACATAATGTTCCTTAACTGCCTAACACTTTGATCCATAGAGCACAGCCGGCCTTATGGCTATCCTATAAAATTTTTCTTTTAGTTTGAGTGGCACCCGCTAGTTACACAAAACTCTAGATGCACGTCTCCATTTGTTTCAACTCGCTTCGATTCTCTAGGTAACCTCCCTCTCAATCTCTATACTCTCATGAATCATTGATCATAAGTATTGAAAGTAGTTTTTACAGGGACTTCTTGATTATCAATCTTAACTCGTATTCCACTCCTACTCATCTCTTTGTTAAAATTGCACTTCATATATTCTGTCTTAGTTCAGCTGAGTTTAAATCCTTTAAATTCTAATGTTTCCCTCCATAACTCTAACTCTAACTTTATGTTTATGTCCTCCCTTGTCTTATCAAGTAAGACTATACCATCTGCACTTATCTTATCAAATAAGACTATATCATCTACAAATAGCATGCACAATGAAATCTCTTTGTATAAATATTTTGTTAAATCATCCATAACTAATGTGAAAAGGTATGAGCTCAATGCCAATCCTTGGTGTAATCCTATAGTAATAGAAAAATCACCGGTCTTACAACTAGTGGTCTTAACATTTGTTACTATTCCCTCATACATATATTTAATTATGTCTATAAACCCTTATGAAACCCCTTTCTCACCCAACACCCTTCATATTAATTTTTTAAGAACTCTATCATAAGCTTTTTCTAAGTCGATAAAGATTATGTGGAAGTCTTTCTTCCTCTTCTTATATTTCTCTACTAATTGTCATAGTAAAAAATAGCTTCAACGGTAGACCTCCCAAGCATAAAACCAAACTAGTTCTCTAATACACTTGTAGCCTCTTCTCAATCACTCTTTCAAAAAGTTTCATAATATGGCTTACAAGTTTGATCCATTGATAATTAATGCAGCTCTATATGTCTCTTTTATTTTTATAATTTGGTAAAATAGAGCTTTTCTTCTATTCATCCGGCATT
The DNA here is from genome assembly GCA_035236585.1 of Warburgia ugandensis. NCBI lineage: Eukaryota > Viridiplantae > Streptophyta > Magnoliopsida > Canellales > Canellaceae > Warburgia > Warburgia ugandensis. Next base: position 64,624,345 of record CP141137.1, read on the forward strand.
TTTTTTTATTTTATAATCTTGTTAAACAACTTAGTTAACCAAACTCTCAAGTATCTCTCATATGCTTCCAAACCTTTATTCGTACACTATCAGGCCCCATAACCTTTCTTGATTTCATCTTTTTCAAGGCCTCTTTCACTTCAGGTATTCTGATTCTACGTTTATATCTATAATGTCCAATGTTATTTAAGTTTATAGTATTTTTAATACCTATATTCTCAAAGTCATTGTCATTTAAATAGTAAGTTTTCTACCTTTGTTTGATCTCGTCATCTTTGACTAGTACCATTTGATCATTACTTCTAATGCACCTAACATGTTTTTAGTCCTTACCCTTTTGTTCTCTTATATTTGCATGTTTTAAACTGATCTTTCTCACTTTCTCTTGTTTCTAGTCTATTACAGAGGTCATCATATGCCTTAAGTTTAGCCTCACTTATTATTCTCTTCACAACATTTATTAGCATTCTTATATTGTTAATAGTTTTTATTATTTCTAGTCTTTTGCCATACTTTAAAACACATCCGTTTTTATTTAATAACTTTTCGCATTGTTTCACTCCACCACCATATTTCTTTTGCTAATTATCTTTTACCTTTAGATACTCTTTAGACATCTTTTGCCACTTTCTCAATAGACTCAGCCATATTAATCCACTTGGTGTTTACTTCTGTTTCATAGTTCTAATTTTCTTCTACCATTAACTTATTTGTGAATGAGGTTATTTTCTCTCATTTTAAGTTCCACCAGTTAGTTTTTGGGTACCTATTAAGTTTATTTTCTTTCTTCCATCCTTTAATATAAATATCTATGACCATTAACCTATGTTGTAAGGTTAGATTCTCACAAAGTACCACCTTACAATCTTTACACATTGATCTTTCAGTATTCGTAATTAAAAAAAGTCTATTTGGCTTTTATGAAATCTATTTTTAAAGGTTATTAAGTGTTCATCCCTCTTCTTAAAGAATGTATTTGTAATGATCAGGTTATATGACAAAGAAAAATCAATGATAGTTTTCTTTATCTCATTTAGTTATCCTATTCCATACCCTATAAGTATCTTATCATATCCTACATTTTCTTTTCCTATATGATCATTTAAGTATGCTCCTATAAATATCCCCTAGTATTGGGATTTCTTGCATGACTTCTTCCATATCTTTCTAAAATTGCCCTATAATTATATCTTCTAACCTTATTTGTAGTGCATATGTACTTATAACATTTATTATATGCTCTCATAGAATAAGTTTTATTATTATAATTCCATCACTAATTCTTTTAACGTCTACAACTTCATCCTTTAATTTTTTATTTACTATTATTTCTACGTCATTTCTATTATTATCCTTTCCAACGTACCAGAGTTTATACCCATCAATTTTTCTAGTTTTAGCCCATTTGTACTTGGTTTCTTAGATACAAGCGATGTTGACTCTCCTACATTTTATTGTATATACTAACTCCAAACTCTTATCTATCAATGCCCCTATATTCCATGTGGCAATACAAATTTTATATTCTTGAGATATCCTATTTTTTCCACGCACTTCTTGACCTACATGGCATGAACCCATGTTCACTTGTCATTGCACCCAGGTTCTGATGCAACGCATCACTTTCGAGGAGACGCTCTACCAGACCTTGCCCATTTTCCATTACACCCAGTATTCAATGTAGCACGTTGCTTTCTAGGAAAACGTCTTAACAACCGTTGCCCATTTTTCACTACACCCGGGATACGATGTAGCATGTTTCTTATAAGGTACTCCCTAGCTTGAAGGAATGTCAATTTTCGATTCATGTAATGTTAGGGTTGCCATAGTTTTAAGAAGATGTGAATTATTTTCATTTCTTACTTACAAAATAATATTAAAATGCATATTTATTTGAAAGTAGGAAAGATATAATAAAATCATCTTCAATTTCTTCTTTATCGCCTGGCACCTAATACAAGATCCTCCTCCTTTTTCATCTGGGCTTGGAACCAGCATTGGTCGAGTTATCTGGAATTAGAATGTATTTTAGCATTTTTGAAGTCAAGACCAGCTGAAAAACCCCGTAACCTTGACTGTCCATTTGGTTTGGATCTTTCTCAATTTGCAAGTCGCATCTTAAGGATTCTTCCAATCGCTCAAGCACAAAAATGTCAGCACACACGGATTGATTTGCGTTGTGTATACGCATCAACTTGTGCCTCAAATGATTACAATAGCATGTAATCATGTGCATATTCTGTCCAGGATTCTGGCAACAAGAAACTGGTTTTGAGGTCACCAGAAGTCGTTGCAAGAGCAGCATCCATCTTCAAAATGGTGAAAACGACAACGATCCCGTACAATGATTTTGCGTCTATAAATCTTGGAGAAGAGCTTTGTCACGAAATGACAATCCACACATACTCTGAGGTTTTTCACAATTCTAATTGGTGTGTTTGGTCCAAGATTAATCAACCCAAAAGCGATAGCCAGCTTCTCACTATGAAAGCCGAGAGCATTCTCCTTGTCTTCTTCATCTATGTTGAACAACACCTGCGAGGTGTCAGGCGTATAACCAGCAATTGCCAACCGTTTCGTCATCTCATCAAGCATTTCATATATCTCTTTGGTTTGAGGATGAGATCTGTCCCCCATGACAAACTCGTGAACTGCACCGTTTGCCTCAATCTTACTACACCCGGGTATCTTTTGGACCCCTTTCTCTTTCATCATCTGTCGTATATTTCTTGCTTCGTCCCACCGGTTAGCATTGGCATACAGATTTGCCAAAAGAACATAACGACCACTATGATGAGGCTCCAATTCAATAAGGAGCTTCCCAACATATTCACCCAATTCGATATTTCCATGGATGAAACATCCACCAAGCAGAGCACCCCATATCGCTGCATTAGGCTCAATTGGCATTTTCCTTATAAAATCCTTTGCATCCTCTAGACGACCAACTCGACCAAGTAGATCAACCATGCATCCGTAGTGCTCAATTCTAGCTTTAATTCGGTAAACCTGAGTCATACATTCAAAATACTTCACCCCTTCATCCAACAAACCTGAATGACTACAAGCACATAACACACCAATAAATGTTACATCATCTGGCTTCTCACCCTCTCTCTGCATCTCACTGAACACCTCAAGTGACTTCTCTCCGAATCCATTCACAGCAAGTCCCGTGATGACGGCATTCCACGCTAGCGTATCTTTCTTAGGCATCAATCGAAAAACTACAAGCGCAATCTCAATCCCCCCACATTTCGAGTACATATCTATAACTGAAGTACCAAGCACCACATCCAACGTCACACCAGACCTGTATAAATAAGCATGGAACCATCTACCCGTATCAAGAGCTCCCAGTTCCGCGCATGCCGAAAGCAAGCTCGCAAGAGTCACTTCATCCGGTCTCACACCCAAAACTCGCATCTCACCAAAGAGCTCCAAAGCTTTCTTTGGATCGTCAAACTGTACACAACCAGCAATCATAGTACTCCATGAAACTAAGTCCCTCTCAGGCATTTTACCAAACAACCACTTGGCGGAACCCAAATCTCCAACCTTCAAATACCCACTGATCATAGCATTGTAAGAAACCACATTAAAATCAAACATTACATCAAACAAACGACGAGCAAACTCAACCAAACCACAACTCATATACATGTAAATAAGCGAGCTCCGAATAAACGAATCAGAATCAAGAGCAACTTTTACCAACATCCCATGAATTGTTTTACCCAATTCAACGGCTCTTAACCTACTGCAAGCCTTGAGAACAAATGGGTAAGTGTAATTATCCGGGAAAATTTCTTGGTCTAACATTTGGGTGTATAAAGAGATGGAGTTTTTGGGACGTGGGCTTTGAGCAAAAGCTCTAATCATGGTGTTATATGTGAACAAGTTTGGGCTTGAAATTTGGCGGAAAATACAGTGGGCATAGTCGATGCTGCCAGAATCTGATAAGGCACAGAAGGCGAGGAGATTGCTGGCATTGAAAGTGTGGAGAACTAGACCAGTAGTGATCATTTGGGCGTGGATTTGCAGTAGTTCGTTCATGGAGGTGCATTTTTCTAGGTGAGAGAGACTGGGATGGCTGCATATTAGCCTTCTAGAGACAAGGCCCGACATCAGAAATTTGAAAATCAGTTGGGAGTTAGGACAAGGAGTTCTTATATGGTGAAGCGAATGCTTTCACTTGGATAATAGTGGGTCCACCTTCGGAAAGATCTGAACCATTATCTAGTGGCCTTGTTTTCAGTGAGTCATAAATGAACAGTTGTTCACCATTGGATGATTCAAAGCTCTTGATTGTTAGGATCTGTAGTTGAATACCAGCAGTCGACAGTATTGAGAAGGCGACGAATTTGGGCCCTTGGATCAACTATAACGGCATGATCTCAATCCGGGAGACGTACGGTTTGGATCATTGGGTAAAATAGACCCCACTTGCACTTTTGCCCTCTGGCTTTTACAAATGAAATATGCCCATCCACATATAAGAAACTCTAGATGATCTGATCCGTTCATTTGATTTGTCACGGACAATGTACCACTCTAGTATATTTAAAATTATTTCAATGATCTTTCGACCGTTGTTTATAGAAACTGTAATTTAGAAGGTGGAATGATTCAATCACTACAACTTCCGGGGCCATTATATTCCAAAATGGATGAGATCAGATGAACGAGCTGGATCAGCCGAAGGTAGGGACCGTCATATAATACTGGGTCACTTCATCCTGTTGGAGCGTCTTACGGTCCTGGGGGGTTAGCCGACCAGAAACTGCAAGTTTTACTCCGATAACTCGTGATCCAAACCATTCATCTTGGACCCCACCTAAGATAGATCAAGGAGATCTTTCCTGCTGGATAGATTATGTGGTGTTACATGATAGAGTGAAGGAACATGTTTTTGCTTGGAATAAATGAACCAGCAAAAGCCCAAGTAGCCCTTGGTGCTTCCGTAGCTTGCAAAGGGGAACCTTCGCACAATGGTAGAGTTGTGCCGTGTGACCTTGACGTCACGGGTTGAAGGCATGGAAACAGCATCTTGCAAAATGCAACATAAAGTCGCGCAGTATCTGCCTTTTTCCAGACCCCTTGTATAGGGGAGCTTTGCGCACCAGGCTGCCCTTTTTTTGGCAGAAGATCAGTACATTAAAACCACAAGTTCTCCAACTTTAGATAGTGTAAGCCTTTGATTTGCAGAGACAATCTTGCTACAATTTATTGAAAATAGGCAATCAAATTATATATTTTTTCATCAAATTATAAGCATCCATAGACAAACAATTCAATCCCAGCGAAGGCAATGATCAGAGTATAATATGAACGGATTGTATCTTAAAGCAGGTTAGTGAAATGAGATTTTGATAATTAAAGTGGATATTGAAATATTTATTGTTAGTGCATTGAGATATTGATAAAATTACAAAATTTTTGTTGTAAATGCATTGAAATATTAGCAAATGTTAGAATATCTAAGCCATACGCATCGTAGGCATAGGCAGGAGCTTCGTGCACCAGGCTGCCCCTTTTACACATCATATGCTATGATAGGCCCAAAATTTAAAAGATCTAAACCATTATCATCGCTACCCATGTGAGACACTGCCTAAACTTTGAAATATTTAAACATTCAAATCACACTTAAGAGTTGAGCCTAAAGTATCAATGATCTGAACCATTCGCATTATTATTAATGTAAAATTTAGACCCACATTTTAGAATACTTAAACTATTCAAATCACACCTAAGAGTTAAGCTTTCATTTTGAAAAGTTTAAATCATTCACATCATAGAGCATATTAGAGTTGGGCCTACATTTTATAAGATCTAAACGATTTGCAAGTGAGTCATTTGAAATTTGCATCCATAGTTTAAAAAATCTTAACCGTTCAAAATAACCCTCGTAGGACTTGAACTTATATTTTAGCACATCTAAAACTACTCAAACTATAAGCTTATAAGAGTGGGTCCAAATTAACTTTAGAATATTTAAAGCATTCATATGAAGGGCCACGTAAGACTTGGAGCCACATCTTTTAATGATTTAGATGTTTTAAATGTAGGCCCCAGATCTTGCATGGTCTATTATTTAAACTGGTAATAATAGTTTATACCGAAAAATGAGTTTGTAGTTTTTACAAAACATTCCATAAATGAATTTTGTAAAATACTAAATACTCAAAAACCTTAACAAAATTTGGATTCAATACTAAAAAATTCCACTTGCTTTCCAAATTTTGCAAAATCGTGATTTTTCTCAATCTATTCCCCTATTAGATTGCTTTAGACTGGGCAACTCATCCATCCGTCCATCTAAACCGTTCCTATTGGCAATATTGGACAAGGAGGTCATTAAAGATTTTTAAGGTTTGAGGATATGATAATCCTATGCCCCTGCCTGGGGTACTTTTACCTGAGAGGCCCCTTCTTTCACTAATCTGAACCGTTCCTCTGAGTTGTCTTTTCAAAGAGGAGCCGTGTCAAAGATCACACGCTTTGGAAGTTTCTGCCTTTTGAGTTCTAAATGTACCGTAGAAAATTTAACATCGGTTGCGGGATCGTCCATGATATGTGACTCTTGGGACATGACCCATCAATCTATTAGAATAGATAGTGAAGATGAACGGTTTAGATCATTCAAAAGTATGGGTCCCACTGGCACTTTTACCTCAAAACAGAACTTCAGAAAGAGGATGCAGCTATAATTTCCTTGCACTCAATATTGTAAGTTTCTTTCCACCTCCATCCAAAGCAGACAAGACTGCAACTTTCCGTACATCCCCACCCACACTGGTCTCTTTATTCTCATGCTGCCTTCCTCCGGACAAGATATGCACAACCCAACCTGAGCATCAAGAAAGCTGCTCTGCCAGTGACTTTCAGGCCCGGTGGGTAGAAACTGAAGTCTCTTTCTGTTCTCCGGCCATTTTACGGCAAAAGACTATAACTGATCCAGCTGTTCTGCTTTTTCTCTCTCTGAATTGAATTCCTTGGGTCAGGAATTGGCAGAAGAAACTTGGTACATGCAAAGGTATTCACTTTTAGGTCCGTTGAAATTACCTACTCATTTGCTTTAATTGCAGACGTTGTCCATTAACCACCGATTTTGGTACCCTGAAACTCTCTTCATTTGGGGAATTTTCGGTGGTTTTGACGAACTAATAATGGTTTGATGAAGGAGAAAACAAGCCACTGGATGAGTTGAAACGAGAGAAAAATGAAGATCACCAAAATAAAGGGTGGAAGTATCAATTTCACATTCCTAGAGCACAAAACTTATGTGGAACAGGAATAAAAATTCTTCACTAGATAAAATATTCTTAACCCATTTACAGAAGGAAATGTAAGGTGGAAGGGAAACATAAAAGAAATGGAAATTAGTAAAAAAAAACTACCCTCCACAGTAAGGAGCCAGCTATTTGTGGCCCCATTCTCCAATTTTGTTAGTCTTCCAGACAGACAACTAACAAAAAGGCGTCCAAATGATGAAAAGTTGGTAGTTATGGCACAATTAGAGGGGTCAATAATTTGATACCAACTGATAACTGAGAGAGTGTCCGTACTATTTTCCCTTGATTTTTTCTAGGGTAATTATTTTTGTAGAAAGAGATAGAGAGAGACAGATGGACACGCAAGGGGTGGGCAGAGTACAAAATGGAGTGTATAAATCATTGCTCTTATTCTACTTTGGTTAAATTATTGATAGTGATATCCTGTGAATGTATAGATACGTGAAAGTTATTTTAATATCTTATTGTGTCCAAATAAAAATTATTTTCATAATATATATATATATATATTTCTATATTTATGGTTAGAGTCTAGTTTTTCCTTCTTTTTTTTGTAAATGGTGACTTCTTTCAAAAGATCTAAATTATTCATGTTGACTGTCTTCCTCAAACTAGGTGATCGGTGAAAAATTAGTCCAATAGGACGATCCTACCCTTTTTTATCTCTAGAGAAAAGTTAAAAATATCAGTTGCTATAAATTTCAACATCTATAACTTACCCTATAAGTATTCACTGGCCTTGAACTTTGGTATCGAGGCAATCTAAGATATTTTGGACCAGATGATTAGATTAGATCTTTCAAAAGAAGTCAGAATCTGAAAAAAAGAAAAGAAAAAAGAGAGGCATCAACTTCTATGCACGCTCATCAAGGCTGACTTTTACCAGAACTCATATGGTTATTATAAGACCCCACTAATGTAAATTATTGGCTCTACCAGTTCACTTATCTAAACCATTTATTTGCCAAATGCCCAAATTTTGGTTTTTGAGTAGTAGTTAAGAAGTGCAAAACAAACAAAGTTCTAGATTATAAAGATTCTTGGCTTCTTATGTATGGTATTTTTATTTTTATTTTGTAAAAAATAGGTGGCAGATGAGAAATCAACGCATTTAGATAATTCGCTTGTTTTAGGTCTTTAAAAATTTATAAATTTTGAATGGTCTACATTTCCATTATAAAGAAACATAGTATAAAAAATTCAATGGGCATAAAATTTTGCATCAAGATAATTTAAGACATTCCCCAGCATGATAAATACCTTTCAAAAAAATCACCATCCATGTGAAAGGGAGTAAGCGTCTACAATCCTAATCGGAGCCGATCCTAAATCCATCAATAAAGCGCAAAGACGCTGTGACTTAGGATTGTCAAAAGAGAGAGTGATATATGGCCGAACAGTAGCAAGACCAAGTAAATCAACGGTTCAGGTCATCAGCCCAGTGGAGACCACTTGTAAGATTAATTTTTACCTCAACAAATTTCGTAATCAGCATCAGAAATGGAAGAGAACAATAGGCCGCCTTCTATGCAAGGAAACTTCTTATTCTGGCTACATAATGATGAGTTACCAAAGATGTAACCTATTCTATTGGGTTAAACTATTTAATTTGGGAAGCAACAGGATTTTAGGATCATGGGATTATCTCAGTCTTAGAGGCATGATCTTAACTAACCAAATGAAGTTTCTCGTTTGCACCACCAAAACATCAAACCAGTCGTCATGAAATATGCACCAAAACAATGCACAAAATGGTAGAATTGGCTAATAACTGGTCTCAATGAACTTGGTTCTACCTTTTTACAACCTTGCAGACATAAAGAATGCACTACACTTTTCTGGGCATTATTGAAAAGTCGAAGTGCAGAATAATAGTGAATAGATCCATCTTTTCAAAGCATAAAGTTCATATTTCCTCTCCTCACCAATCGTAATTTTGGTATTGACCCAAGTGGACTTTGCAGGGTGTTAGTGGTGCTTGAGATGAAGTGAGCAGACTCGAGCTGGATTCAGATAACCTCAGACTAATTAATTTGGCATGCACATCAGATGAAGTGAGATGACAAAAAATTCAACTTAAGAGTGAATTAGATGAGATGATGCCATCTCAAGCATCACTAAAAGTGAGATGAGAAGATATTAGTTCATCTTATCTCATCTGAAGCACCACTACCAATGATATGGCTCATCTTCTCAACTCAACTTACTCCATCTCAACAGGTTATCCTAAATTTTGTGGGTATCAAATTTCTTAACATACTTATATTATTCTTAGAAACATTAAAATCCTTGAGTTCGGAAATAAAGTGAAAAGGACATGAGCATCATCAACCTACCAAGCAGAACTCAGAGAAGGAAACAAAGATAACAGGTTAGACATGTACATACAACACATCAGGAAAAGGAGGAACAAAGGGAAAAAGGAATATTTTTCGTGTTGGGGGAATCAAAACCTGTGTCCTCTCACGAGGCTTAGTTCCAATACATCATCAAAAACCAAGAGGCTGTCTTGGTTGGCTTCATTTGCATGTCGACAAAAAGGAGAAGAGAAAAAAGAGACGAAAAAGTAATTTCTGTTTTTTGCTATTTTTATCTAGCAAGAAAGCCGTAGAGAAAGGTCAAGAAGAGAGGAGGAAGAAGGTTCACCAACTGTCGCATCTGAAGCGACTGGTGATCCTCTGGTGGAACTGGTGGTGGTGCTGCCATTTGGTGGGAAGAATTCGTACTCCAGAAGCTGGAATTCCTCCACGCATTTCCCCTTTGTCTGAACTGCAACAATCTCTACTGCCTGTCAGACCACAAACAGAAACAAGCACGAAAAGAAAGGATTGTCAAAACCAGTCTTCATTACTTAACAGACTTCCTTTGAAGCATCCATGGATGCTCCTTTACTTTCTAGTCATTGATTAACAAAATTTACAGACAGTCTGATCAGCACCCATTAAAAATAATCATAATAAAACTGGAAAAAAATGTTATTTCTGATTTATGATGCCTCATGAGAAATACCAAAAAGTAAACTTTTATACAATAAATAAATAAAGGTTAGGAAACCCCCCTCCTTGGAAATCATTTCCAAAGCTCTCCAGCGCCTACTTTCATTTTAAATTCAACAAGAGAAAAAAGGTCGGCTGAATTATCAATTTACATTGATAATGGAAAGGAGAATGATCCATGTCTGTGAACGAGGGAAAAACAGGAAAAAAAAAAAGAAAGAAGCAATAAATTAGGAAAAAAAGAAATTATGGATGAAAAATCTCACTAAAGATTGTGAAGAACAAAGTTCTGCTAGCTTAATCAGCTTCATTGTTCTTAGCGATTCCAGTGAAATGGATTCAAAACCTTCCCCTGCGGCAGGTAGAACGAACCCAAGTTCGCGAATAAGGCAAAAAAGCGGAAACTGTGGATAAATCGGTGGGTATTGAATTCCTTAATGGAAGCACAAAAAATAGCAGATTTTTATAAAACAAAATAAGCAGAAATGAGTATATGGTATGGAATTCAATTCCGCACGCCGGATTTCTTCTTTTATTGGGGACAGTGACGGCTTAATGAGGCTGGAAGAAAAGAGAAACTTTCCCTATGATACCTGAGGAGCATGCAAGCCAGAAGTCGCACCGAAATCATTGTTTTCTCCCTCAAAGCTTCTGTTGGCACCAAGATTCAGGCCGAGAAAGTCGCATCCGTCTGTCGCCATCTCAGCCGATCTACCAGTTTTGCCATCAAAACCTAAATTCTCGCTGTGCAGCCGCTTCTTCTGTAAAAAACATGGCATAAAATTTAAAAGAATCAGAAAAAATGTAGAAAATAAATCCAAAGAGTAAAACCGACACTTGGGAGATAGAAATAGTTCGACAACTGATCTTAACCTTAAGATCAAACCCGCAGGAATCATTCAAACATGGCGATTTTTGTCTTGGAGGGAGCTCTCTCACCGTTTCCGCACCATAGAAAGGATCTGCACTCTGAAATCTCGCTTCCTGTAACCCAAAACGAAATCGATCGAACGAGTACTGCTCGGAAATCGCACTCTTCGCACTAGAACCAGCAGGAAACCCAGCGCAGGCAGCACTTCCAACCAAATAGCTACGAAAACCGCCATTCTCCGAGCTGGCTTGAGCTTCAGTACAGGTAAACGTATCGTATCTTGCATAAGGAGTGACCGTTTGCGGATCCAGAAACGGAAACCCATGCTGCAACCGCAGATTCTGCGATCGTTTGTCGTTGGGATCAATCTCCGCCGTCATCTTCCTCCACCGCTCTTGTATCCTCAACCTCTCCAGCTGCGCCACTCCCAATCCTCTCTGCGGTTCCTTCTTCACCACCGGAGCCGTCAATTTTCCGATCTTCTTCGGTTTCGACTTACCAATCTTCGTCTTGACTTCCAGATCTGGATGAGTACGATTCTGATCTTCTTCCTCCATCTCCTTACAGAATGAAGATCAGAGAGCGAGCGTGGTCATCATGAAGCCCCCAAAGCGAAGAAATCAAACGCAGAGAAGGATTTGTAGATCAAGAAGGAGAGTTTAGGGTTTATCTAGGGTTTCCAGAACCACCCTATTGGGATCAGAGAGGGAGGTGAAGGAAAAATGGCGCTGCGAAGTTGGTTTATGCTTGCACGGGATGATATCTGAACTATGTTTTGCGGATCAAATATTGAGTGGTCCCCACCATGCTGACACGTGTGGAAAGCGAGCACGCCTCCCTAGCTCTTTTGTACGGACACCCTGTTGATGGGCCCGCCCCACCGCTTTTCGGCTTTTGGAAGGGGTGGTGAAATAACGGCTGAGAAATGCTGGATAGACCGCGACAGCATCGCAGCAATCGTGTCCCTCCTCCACTTTTGCGTGCTGGCTCCACATGCCGTTGATCCTAGCCGCCTCATCCGTTTCTAGTGGTTGTGGATATTTCCTTATGCAAAAATCATGTGGTTCGCCTGTTTTCATTTGCTGGTTATGTGTGACAAATGAACGGCGCAGATCAATGACATGTTGACAAATGAATTTAGGAATTCTTCCCTTGTAGATGCTTATATTTACTAGGCTAACAATAGTGGAAAAAATACACATGGGTCTCACTGCTTCAATCATCCAGACCGTTAAACCACCTGAGCTTACTTTGGATGAGTGATACGTAAAAATCATTCACCATCTGATCATTCTAAGACTTTGATTTGCCAAGGATTTATCAGCTATGCGTTTTGATTTTCGAATCATCCGGGCAAGCTCAAAATCAGAGGCATCGAACATCTAGATGTGTTTCGGTTTCGGTTTCGGTTTTTTACTCGTCCAGATCGTCGTCTGCCAGATAGACGGCTTTGATTATTAACATCGGCGGTCCCACTCAGAGCTCTGAATTTAGATGATCGTGGAAAAGCCTAAGCTCGAAAGCCAGTACGAACCCCTAAAAAATGATACGTACACCCCTTGAAAATCAAAAGTTGGTAAATGTGGAAAAAGCACCAATGCTTGTAGCCTAGAAAAATAGACTTTCTATTTTGCGGAGGGTATCAGAATCTGTAGTGGGATTATCTGAAAAAAGAGAATAAAAACTTATTTTAAGTGATTTTACTTTTCTATAAGAGGAAATAAAATATCCCAAGAAATTATTTCACTTTCACAAATCCAAGCACCAAATCCAAGAGGTTCCGTTAATGTAATCCGGTCAATTGTCAACCAGTATAAAAGTTGCCGCCTTTGCCACATGGACGGTGAGATTTTCATCTTGGCGTATATACGTTTCTAGGAAATATGTGTGGGACCAAAAATCTTCCAGAAAGATTTCCATGAAAAGGAGAAGGTTATGCCTACTTTCGGAGTAGTGGACCCACAAGCGATTGATCTTAACCTTTCATCTAGCATATCAAAAAATGATCATATCAACGGTGAAAAACAGTCATTTAAGGTGATAGATTTGTGGAATGGAAGAAATTTGTGGATAAGGACAATATAGGTCGATGTCGACCGTTCATTGCATTGATATAGACTAGATATGAAACGCTGCAATAGGAACTTCATTAAGAGAGTTCCACCATCTCAAAAAATGTATTTCCGGTGGTTAGAGATCAACGATCCGGATTCAACCACCAAAGACAAGTTTTTCAGAGGCTAGACTTATCCAGTTAGGCATTCCAGCTCATTGTACGCCGGTAGGAAAAAGAAAATAGTTTGATCCAAACCGTTCATCATATTCTCTGATTGTTAAAAACAACAGCTCCATTTCGTTCCCCGGAAGATCGAGTCATCGGATACTCGTTCTAGCCGACGCAGAATAAACGGTCCTGATCAACCGCCAGTATTCCAAGGAATCGAAACTACCGGAAGGCGTTGTCGCTTTCCAGGGAGAATCGAATCGAGATGCGCTCCGGTTTTTAATGGGGCCCGCAAGCTTGGTGGTGGTCCTAAAAGTATCCAACGTGACGGTGGGGACCACAAGGAAACATGTTCGTACGAAGCAGTTACGAGAGAAACGATGATGCCGGTACGAATAATTGGCGGCTTGGAAAAGCGACGTGGGTTTGCGGGAGAAGTCTGGACACGTGTCGGTTGATGGTGGATTGCCGCTTTAAAGCAGACACAGTTGGATTTTCGTTTTATGGGCCGTGGATTTGGCCCTGCTGGGAATGATTGGAACGGATTCTTCGCAGTAAGTTGCTTGTATGGGCTCACTTGGATTACTTCGTGTATGGGATGTAGAAATGCTCTTGATTATCAATATAATTACGAATGTATCCTACTCAAGACCCGGAAAGATGAAAATCCTTCTCCCCCCATTGTATGGGCTCTCTCTTTTTCTTTTTTTCTTTTTTAAAGGAGCAGTCTTAATTTTGAAAATGACACATCATTTCTAATAAAACTCGTCCGTTTGTTCGTATTTGTATCTATTTCTTCGTCTAAAATTTTATTTTTTAAAGAGTTTTTTGCATATTTGTTATTATTTTTTAGTGCTTTTGCAAAAAAATTTAAGGTTTTTAGGTGTTTACAGATTTGCCATTAAGTTTTGCAAAACTTTACAAATTTACCATTTCATTTTTTTTTACCGTGTATTTTTTTAAAATTATAATAATACCCCTCACTTGTTCTCCTTGTTTAAACATTACAAATCACCGATCCATGTGTTTTTGTCAAAGAAGAGTACAGTAAACGACATTGACTGATCCTTCACCAAGCGAATGATCTTGCACTAGGCAACGTCGTCCAGTCACGTAACACGTCGATATATTTGTTGTTTCTTCAATAGTATTCATGTTACTTCTACACTGAGTTCTCATACTTGGCTCTTCTGATGCACAAATTATGATCAACCAATCAATTTGAGAATCATCTAATATATTACTATGTAGTTTTACTTCAATAGGTTAGTGCAACTAATATTGTTTCTAGCAAGTAGTCATGATCTTGACAAGAGGGTTTTGGATTTTTTTTTTGTGGCAAGGTTATATATGTAGTAATTCTCAAGTTGGCAATTGCGATCTTGGTTTGTGTAGAAAACAAGTCCCTTGGAGGAAGCTCTAGTTCTAAGTTTTTCTCTAATGAAACTCAAAGTTGGGTCTTGGGCACCGAAGAGTTTCTTATCATGGGACATAAACCCCAAGTAATCTTTATGCCAATCACAGAAGAAAATTCTAGAAAATGATAAGAATTGTCGAGACCGATTTCGGGTGAATAAGATATTGTGGCATATCACATCATCCCACCTCTTCCATGCACTCTTTCTTTGTTCAACTTGGCTGAAGGCCAAAACCATTGTTTCCTTTCTCCAACCTGAGTGAAACTTCCTATAGAGCTAACCAGCTTTAGATAGTAACTTCTAACCTTTAGTCACTGTCATTTGCTGGTTGTCTTCTTCCACAGAAATAACACATATTGGTGATCTGTAATGTTTAAACAGGCAATTGAGGGGTATTATTATCATTTCAAAAAGATAAACAGTGAAAAATAGATAGAATGGCAAATTTGCAAAGTTTTGCAAACTTAATGGCAAATCTATAAAAACCTAAAAACCTTAGATTTTTTGCAAAAAATTAATGGCAAATCTACACAAAAAAACCCTTTTCTTTTTCTCACTTTGTTTTCTCACATCTTCTTCAACATTTTAACTCTGAACTTAAAATTCTCTATAATGTTATAATATCATTTACATCTAAGATATCATGTTAGTTTTTAGGAAAAATGTGATATGAATCCTCATGCACTAGGCAATGTGGAATAAAACCCCCAACTACAAATAAAAGAATTGATAGCCTCAACTACTTACCAGCATTCAATCTAACCACTGTCAATTTTTCTATCCAAGCTTTGATTGAACTCTCCTATCGTTCCTAGTATACCTTCGTTTTCACCTCTATAGTGGTTGCTTCTGCCACGTGGCATCTCATATAGGACTAACATTCTTTACCCTCCCTTAGTTACAAACTTGCAGTTAAAAGAGAGGAGAAATTAGGATTTAGGAAAAAGAAGAACAAGAACAAGAAGTAGAGATTTGATATCTCTGTTTCCAACACTTTGGCTTCTAATGTTGGAAAAGTGGAGATTTTTGTAATCTTAGAGAAGGTTTTCAGATAGGTTATTTCAATTATTTAATTTTTTGATGGATTTTTATGAATTTGAAGTTTGAAATTTCTATTGCACTTATAAATAAAATAACTAAAATAAATCATCTTAGTTCTTGTATAATTTGAAAACCCCAATTTAATTCTAATGTAACTAGAAAAACTTATAATTATTTTCTGAATTTGAGCTAATGACAAGAACATTTTCTTCATATAACCCAAAATGATTGAAATAATAGAGGCCAAAAAAACTAATGGCTATAAAATTTTAATGCCATAGTAGAGGTACTTTTGTCATTTGAGAGCGCAAGAGAAGAAGATGGAACTCGAGTGAGGAGTAGTTATCAGTTCCGTTAGGGATTTGATAGGAAAATTGACGAAGGGACTACATCAAATAATGGTGGTAGTTGGGGCCTATCAAATTCTCCAATTTTGTAATTGTAGGGAGGTGTAGTTTATGAGCCCTGATAGTTGGGGGGTTAGTACCATATTTTTCCTTAAATTAATTTATCATATTATAACATTATGCTTAAATTGTACTTTCTTAATTTTTTATAATTTTTAAATTTTGCTCATATTTTTTCCTAACCCTTTCTCTAATTTTCCAACTTTTCCAACTACAAACTTTGTAACTGTGATGTGGTGTAGTGTTGCTTAAGATGGATGAGCTGGCTTGGAATGTCTTGAATTTGGCATGAGATGAAATAAGATGATTGGCAATATCACTTGAGCTTGGATAATTTTCAACTCATCTCATTTGAAGCACCACTAGTAGTGAGATGAGTACATACCACTTCATCTCAACCTAGCTCAAGCACTAGCAATGACAATATGACCCATCTCATCTCGAGTGAACTCACTCCATCTCAAGCATTATTAACTCCCCCATATCTATACGTATAAGAGAGGGTCAATAGGCATTATTGGAAGATCTGGGTTGTTATTTGGCAAGAAACCCTTACAAATGACAACTAATTGAGGGAATGTCTTGACAGCCCCTACTATCAATTGGATGGTATAGATAGCTGTGGCCAATCAAAATTTTCATTTTTGGATAATCCAATTTGGGGAGCATTAGTTTATACACATTTATTAATCAAACTCTTGTCAGTTGCAATTGAACATGTAAATAGCTTCCTAATAGCCTTTTAATGGGTAATTATGGAAGTGAGAGTATTAATAAGTGGGGATATAGCATATTTATATGCAGAAGGATCAAACTTTTTTGGTGTTGTTGATATATGGAGGACAATGACTAGTTCTGTTTTGGTGGGTTGCTTTTGAGGTAAAGAAAAATAAAGAGTATGCTAGTAATGTAGGGATTTTGTTCAAACCATCTCCTTTTTCAAATCCTTTTGTTTTGTAAATCTAGGGTTGATTTGGCCATTTTCAACATAGAATTTCATTAATTTTTTTAGATATGCTAAGGGGACTGAGTGTGGATGGCGAGAAGACATATATTTTACATCCCAGATGGGCTATAATTGGATATACCATTGTTTCTAGTACAAAAGTTCTTATATCAATGGGAAATGCCCTACGTTTGAGTGTGGTTGCTGACTTCAGAACCATATCTAGCTGGGCCCTACCTTTTGACAATCTCATCCAAACATCTTGTTTGGTCTCTCTTGTTTAGCTTATTTGAGAAAATCATTTCCATTGAATGCTTGTAGCTACTAGTTCTTTTAGTGAAAAATCCAATGCTTATGATTTAAAAACTCAAAACGGCATAGCTGAAATTATCGAAATGCTCATGAATTCATACGTAACTAATCTAAAGCATATCGAATAAGATGAATGGGTCAAATCATTTAGGAGAGGAGATTTTAGCTAAGCGAAGTCCTGTCGTCATTTCAAAAACTTAGTAAAGATAGCATTTCTCTATTATTGGTAGGTAGAGGTCTCACACAGCCTTATTTTGTACATTTCGCATCTTCTTCAACTGGCTTGCTCCAAGAAGTTAACCCTCTCCTTCCTCCGGAGGAGTTGCACTTGCACTCGTTAAGCCTACACAAGGACTTTGCTAATGGATGGAAACTTAGTGTCTGTTTGAATGACAGAGATAGTGTATATAATGATCTTGGAGATGAAAGGTTTGGAATATTAGAGAATTAGTCAGTTAGTCCATGTAAAAGCTGCTAAAGAATCTAATAATCCCTAAACCTAAGGCCAGGGCTGAAAAGTGAAAAATGTAGTAAATTTTCTTTCACAAGCGAACAGAACTATCCCTTCAGACTACACCAGAACCCTCTGCCAGGTAAAAGGCAAAATAGTCATTGCACAATGTGAAAAAGTTGGCTACTGGAACAGTCTGTTTGGGTAGAGAAGAAGAGAGATTCAAAGCAACTGTTCCTTCCAAATTCATGCAGTTTTTGCATGCACATCTGCTGTGGGGCAAGATAGTAAAACAACCAACTGCAGTAGTCTTAAAGATCATTGCTCTCTGTTACAGTGAAAGAGACCCAGATGGATCAGAGGGACCAGCAAAACTGTAGCTTTTACACAGATTTCCTGCATGAGAAAAAGATTGGGTCAGAGAAGAGAGAAGGAAAGGCCAATGCAGGGCCAAAATGAGAGAGAGAGAGAGAGAGAGAGAGAGAGAGAGAGAGAGAGAGAGAGAGAGACGGGGAAATGGCCTGCAGCAGCAGCCTACAGTTTCCATAAAGAAGGGTAGAAAAGAAGAACTTTCTGGGGGTGGAGGAATGAGGAAAGAGTCAGGGAAAAGATTACTTGGGTCTGAAGTGAGATACGATATGGTGGCCACAATCACTGTCCTCTATATTTAGCCGAGACTACTTTTAGGAAATGTGGCCAGGTAAATGCTTTGCCCACGCGGCACAGCACGCAAACAATTCTTTGGATTATCTGATCCGTTCATTATGATTATTCTGTTCAGATTGGCTACTCATTTAAAATCATGACCATTAGATGATTTGGGCCATGCCTTATTTTATTTTTAAATTTAATGCTTTAAAATATTTACTTCTAGAAGCCTCCGATGGCCATGAATTTTGATATAGAGCGTAAGCAAGGTAGGTAGAAGATAAATGATTTAGATCACCTAAATTGGAGACCTATTTAGGTTCACCACTTTCAGAGTCCCTTTCCTGGGTCCTAAGTTCACCTTTTTTACATTTTTTTTTATTGGATACAATTAGTTGTGAGTTTTAGTACTAGTGACAATGGACGTCTCGGATCCAAAAAACTACAACAAAGTGATCAGGCACCCCTTTCTTAAAACTAACCTGTAAAAAGGGTTGTACAGAAGAAATTATTCTCTCTCTCTCTTAGGCCCACTTATTAGAAAAGCAAGAAAAGTGAGAAGTGGGCTGTGTTAACAAAAATCCACACTCTATCCTAAAAGACTCATCCATTGATGATCCCAACCTTTGTTTCACTAAGTCATGAATCGGATGGATGAAATGCTTGTTGTTCATTTCTGATTCTTGACAACTAAAGCAATGCAGTGATCATCCCATGGACGATAGGTTTGGGCACGCTCTATCTAAACAGTACAGCAAAGATGAATGGTTGCACCATCCGACATCCAAGCCCTGCTAATACTTTTATATTCAATGAGTCACAAAAGCTCATTTTTCTACAAGTAACAAGAGTTTTCATAGTACCAGAAAGGGCTTTTCTCTGCTCGGCCACATGCCCAAGTTGCTCGTTGGTTTAGGGTTATACATAGACACTCCCTTGCCCACCAGAAAAACCAACAGTTCTTCAGAGTTACTATTTTGTACGTGAAAATAGAAGCATAGAGGGCAGCCCTAGACCGTGAACTCCAGCAGATGCGGGGTCTGGAAAAGGAGCGGACCACAAAGTTCAATAGTACACAGTCTTATCTTGCATTTTACAAGGAGCTGTTTCAACGCCTTGAACCCACGACGACACCTCTACCATTGCGCCAAGCTCCCCTAAAATAGAAGTATATAGAGACAGTAAAAGAAAAAAAACAAAACAGAGCGGAGCGGAGATTAATGTAAAAGATATTACACTTTGGTCATGATGGAAGGAATTAACAAGCAGGTACTCTAGTAAGGACTGCCTTTTAACTGTCATCATATTTATTTCATGGACCCATGCAGAAGTAGAGTACAGATTAGTATTAAATCCTGCCATAAGACAGTTTGGGGGAGGGCTACCAAGACAAGTTTCTCAGTTGGAGATCTTCACCAGCCTACTTGCTTACCAATTTAAAACTTTCACTAGTTCCTAGGGTTCTAGTTTCAACAAATTGGAGCATACGAGGAAAGCTTCTCTTTGCACACAACACTCAGTTTGCTTGAATTGGAGAAAATTTATGCATAACATCCATTGAAGACAGGTTCTTCAAGAATAACAGAGAAAACTTGATTGTGGTATTTCCTTTGTTTTCCTAGACCTCGCATTCCTCTAATTCTATATCTGCAAGACAGTGGAATTTATTTTCATTCTCCTCTGTTTGACTACATAAGAAGCTGAAGAAAAATAAAAGCTAGAACGGTTCTTTCTACCTCGGAAAGTGGTATTTGTGGAGAACTTAGTCGTTTTGAGGATAAAGCAGGGAGATAGAAGGTGGGATAATGCCCTTGGCTGAAGCTTATGACTTCTGTCAAAAGGGGCAGCCCAGTGCACAAAGTTCCCATGTATGTAAGGTCTAGGAAAGAGGCAAACCATAAGTGTCATTAGTACGCAGTCTTAAACTTGCATTTTGCCTTGAACCCGTGACCTCTAGATTACACGACTACAACTCTACCACTGCATCAAGACTCCCCAAGGGTGTTAAATTTGGGCAACAACATCATAAAATTACCTCTTTGATGCATGAATTGAATGAGTAGTGAGGTGGGACAATTTCATTGGCTGTAGCGGAGCTTCTTTTTTTTTTTTTGTCTTTTCAAGAGGAGAAAGTTAGGCCATACAATCATCAATTATCCTTCTTTTATGTACGGGTGTGTTGATCAGTGAGGTGCATAAAGAATATTTTAGTAGTTAGCCTACATGGGAAGAAAATGAATTCGGTTAAGAGGCATAAAGGAAAGCATTTGGCAGTCTTGGTTGAAAGAGGAATTCTTTGTTAATTTAAGGACAGATTTGATCCACTTTTCAATGAAAACTTACTTTGTGCCTGTCCCAGGAGGATACTCACAAGGCAGAGCATTGACAAATTATGATTTTATGTTTTAGGTTATCTAGTAGGTTAATTATGCGATTCCTTTCCTTGTTCGGCTTAGTTGCTAGGCTTTCATTTTATATACAAAGGTCATCACCATCATCATCAAGATCTTATCCCAATTAGGCATCGGCCATTTTATATACAAAGGTAACATCCTCAAGTTGGTCCTTTTTTATCAAGACAGATCAAGTTTAGACCACTTGTAATTGAAATAATGAGGGGAATGATGAATCTAAGTGTGCTCTTGGATATATTCTTGCCCCTTTTGTAGACCTAAATCATTCACCATGTTATGAATAGCTTAGAGAGGAGTGCCAAATTTCATGCCCGTACGATTCTTTCTTTTAAGGTAAGAATTACGAAAAACCTATTATCTTTTCTTAGTATATCTTAATTCCTATGTCTACTAAAAACCTCCTAAATAAGTGAAAAATGCCATCTCAAACCTCCAACCAAGTGTAACAAAGAGAGGCACTATAACGTCTGCGATCAACTACAATGGACAGCTTTGAGCCGAGAACGAATTATCCTAATTCCTAAATATACTTGAAATCTCCCCAATAAAGGAAAAGTGCCACCTTGAACTTTTGGCAGCAATGAAGTGCCATGCTGCCTGCAACCAACGACGTTGGATGGCTTTGGGCATGCTCATTAGATTCTTTATTCCATGTTTTTCCTGTTATTTTTAACTTAAAGAAACATAGCATAAATTATAACTATGATTTTCAATTAAAAAACGTTGAATAAAATGTCTAACGGACATAAAAATTGATACCTAGTCTATCTAAGCTATTCTTGACCCATTGAATTGCTTAGACCTACTAAAGAGGCAAGTAAAAGCTAAGCCATTCCTAAGATGGCGAATGGCTTAAATCTAGAAAAGAGACAAATAAGAGGTAAGTAAAAGCACACTTCCTAAAATTAATCCAAGTGTAGAATCGCGTGTCTGGATAATTGCAAGTCCTACCGAATTGCCAATAATTTAGCCACTTCATCATATCAACGATTAGAAAATTGTAATAGCTTATTTTGGCTAACACCCTAAAGGCCTAATCGATCAAAAGATTATAATTGTCTAATCTTGGGGTGATGAAGTAGCTAAATTATTGACGAGACCCCTTTAAGACGAGAACCTACTTAAGATGCCAAAGTAGACGAGGCCACTATCTACTTTGGCCCCTTTATACAGAAGAGAACTTTAAGTCACTTTCCCAAGAGAAAATGGCCCTTCTTTGCATAACTCTGTTAAGGAATCATAAAAAAATGCTCCCACCTTATACATGTCGCAGTATTTATATGATTGTGGAGCACTTCCAGACACGACCTTCATCCCAATCATACACATGTCATGCAGGATTAGTAGGCCAATGTTAATGATGATTTGTCCGTGGAATCGCGCTCTTTTATATAAATTTTTATTCTACATTTTTTTTACATGCAAAGAATTACAAAACAAATCACTCAAATATAAAAACAGGACAACCCACGCAGATTTCAGGGGAGACACTGAGTTTTCTGCAACCAACGAGATTTGCTGGCGATTCCTATGATTGATGAAATGAGGGAAATACTTAAAGACCCTCATCACAGACCCCATACAAAATGGCTTCATGGAACCAAGAAATATGAGGCATGGCTCGAACGGACTGCACTAGTGATTAGGGCATTGATTAACTTCATATTAGTCAATAATCCTCGAAAATTTCTTATATAAAATCTTAGTTAATATGTAGAGATCTCAAAATAAATCAGCAATTTGCAAATGTTTGAAAATTTTGCTTTCGAAAACTTTGCAAGGCAAGGAAAGCATGACTAGGATGCAAATTTAATTCTTTTATTTGGATTATAGACTATAATTGCTAGTGATATTTCAAGATCTGACTACATTGATGAGATGAACTCCATAGCTGAGTTGCAGCAGCTCCACCTAGGCCGTGTCCTCGGATCATGAATTACTCGGTCGCACACGTACAGTGCTGCAGCCTACTCAACTGTTACCTTTCTTTTGAGCAAGCAACAATAGCTGGAAGGACAAATGACGCACACAGCATCCATTTTCCAGGTGCAACAAGCCGGACTCTCTGCATCTCTATATCACCAACCATTTCTGGGAGTACGTTTTTAATCCGCTGCAATAGTAAAGCCAATGCGCGATTAGCAGATATCAGGGAAGAAGAACGAAAAGAAAGGGAAAAATCAGTAGCAGGATGTAACATCACCCATAAATCCTTGACACCAATACCTCACTAAAATCAAGTTCTGGATCTTGAGCCTTGGAGAATCCATAGACATGAAGCTTTGGCAAGGAGGAAACAATCAGCTCAGCCTTAGATTTTCTTCTGAAGATGCCCCTGAATACATCTGCCATCGTTACAAGTTCATCAGGAGAGAGAGAGAGAGAGAGAGAGAGAGAGAGAGAGAGAGAGAGAGAGAGAGAGAGGGAACCAATAAAACACTTAAATTCAACCATGAATCACTAAAGGTTTCGTGCTGACTTAAAAAATATTTGACCAAGCATTTCATCCCAAGATATATTAACTACAAGTCTTTGTCCATCAATCCTGGGGTTAGTTGATTCCCAGCGGATACTTGTACACACAATATGCATGTATTTATCTTTGTTCGAGTTATGATTCTACTGCCAAGTCTTAGTGCATCAACCTTGGGGTTAGTTCAGTCGCAGCTCAGCCATTCCTACTCACCCAATATGTATGCAAATATTGTTTGTATGAGTTATGAGTCTACATGCCTGAAGAGATCTTCAACAAACGGTTGCCTTGAGGAAAATGAAAAAAGAAAGAGAAAATGTGAATCATGTTTTCTGCAGTCCTTGTCTAATATTTACCATTTCTGTTTACCGGGCTGGAGCACATTTAAGAAAGAGAATGATATTTTAGGAACTTCTAATCAGTGTGGTGACATCTTGTTTTCAGGCAATACTCCTTATTTCAAGGCAGAAGTTCTCTTCTACCAGACTTCTTGGGACTCCTTTTTGAGAACTGAATTCTAAGGCACTTGAAAGGTATATTCTATTCATCAGTATACTACTGCACGGAAGTATTCAAGCTGCAAAGAGTAGTTTTGTTAACAGAACCGCTGCTGATATACCAGTATCATGTGACATGGAGGATCCTGGCCCCAAACAGAATCAAGATTTCATGTGCTAGATTAAGACCTGCCAGTAATCCTCGTAGAGAAGTTTCAGAAAGAAGACACATTGATCATAATCAGGCTCTACACATCTGGCAGCCCACCCAATCAGCAGCAAGATGGATGCAGGCAATGAGTGCCCCTACCCCAACCCAAATATTCATGAGGATAACTACAGATTTTGCACACATGTTTATGAATAAGCTCATATAGTCTAAAATAGAAACAATATCAATTTTGCAGCAAAAGAGGAAATCCCTAAAGCATAATGACCAAGAAGATACAAACCAAGATACTCCACAGCATCATTTGGCAAATTCATGACCACTTGTGTGATAGATTCAGCCATTTGGCTTGCAAATATAGCGGTAATGAACCTCCTACCATCCATGTTAAATACCTGAGAGGTGATTTGCAAATTTATCAGCAATTTAATCCTGGGATGCACAAATATCACAAATGAAACAACAACTAGGAGATTCAAAATGGAACCGTGAGTATCACTAGTGCTGGCAAGAAACATTTACTCAGAATCACATGATACAGGGGTTCGATATCATCGTGGCATATAAGCCAATGGCCAGACTGAACAGAACTACAGTTACAAAAATTTCCACAACAGACTACTGCAATGGCAAGCCAGTGAAGCTGGTCTTATGGGCTTCTTCTACCAGTTTCTCTAATCTAGTGCACAGAGTGGAGATTATAACAAATGAACAGCTAAAGATCAAATGATGTGGGTATATGTGCTATAAAAAAACAAACGTCATAAGTAAACAAGCAAAGCTACAAGCAAATTGATCTAGATCAAAGAATGTCATACACCAATCATAAAAGAACGATGTGTTCATGAATATATGTGACAGTCCCAGAAAAATAAAAACGAAAAGTTATAAAAGGGTAATCAACTATGCTTATGCCCATACCTCAATTTTTCTGTCAAGTTTGTTGAGAACAACATTTCTTTCCAGATATTCCACAGCAGAAGGGTTTAAATCATTAGCAAATACATACTTCACTTTCTTTGCAGCAGAAATGGCTATTGGACCAACCCCAGAGAAAACATCACCTGGTTAATAGCAGGCATATTAAGAAATCATGATTTGAATAAAAAAGACAATAGATCATAATATAATTAATTAACATATCTAAGTTTAAAATTTGAAATAGGCACAGAAAGGGCATTACAAACAACATCTTTGCTTGTGAAGCTGTTGATAAGCCTGTGCCTTTCAGTTGCTAGCCTTGAGTTCCAATAACTAGACAGAAAGAATTGGGAGAGGTGTGTTATTCTACAGCCATCCAGAAATCCACCAACATAATTTACAAAAAAATATATGAATATTGTATAAGATATTTTGTTTGTGGTTATCAGGTTCATGAAGAAATCAGATTTTTCCATGAGTTCTTTATGATACAAGGTGAATCACTTCATCAATATGCAATTGCCTCTGCTGCCATGTTGTGAATAATGTGTTCATCAGTGTTAACAAGTGTGTGTGTGTGTGTGTGTGTGTGTGTGTGTGTGTGTGTGTGAATCACTTCATCAATATGCAATTGCCTCTGCTGCCATGTTGTGAATAATGTGTTCATCAGTGTGTGTGTGTGTGTGTGTGTGTGTGTTGAATGAGTGTATAGTTGTATACATATGTTGGTGTATATGTCTGTGCACATAATCATTTGAATATACAAATAAATTCAAGATACAAAATACATGTGTATTAAAAAAATTAAAATTAAAATTAAAAGGAACTTCCCCTTTTTTTCTGGAATTTTCGGAACATTTTCCACATACCATCAAGTAGTTTTCAATAAAAATTATATTTTCTTTTTGAAAAGGTAATTGTCAGAACCTTAAATCTTATGCTGCATTGTATAAGAGCCACAGAGAATACAAAATTTTATTTGCCTACAAACTGTTTGATATGAATAACATATCACCTGTTTGGGTTTGTATGTGCTTAATTTTATAACTTACTGAAATAAGAAATGGTGATATAGTTTCTCTTTGATGGGACGAAGAGAGAACATACACTGTTGCTAAATCAACATGAAAACGAAGTCCATTCTCAACAACTGTTGTTACAAGTGAATGATTGCCGGCTAACACTTCAAGGTGCATTGTTCTGTAATCATTTTGGATCGAATCAATCTTATTAACAACTGTTTGTATCTTTGGCTTGTTTTTATCCAAAATTACCTGAAAGTGAAAATAACATTCTGTTACCAGGATTCACAAGAGCTGATGAGAAAATAGTTGCAAATTTGAATGCCCCATGAAATTGGCAAATAGTTAGATTGTATGATAAACTACGTACCTGAGCAATAAGTTTCTTGTAAGGTAGTTGTTCATCTTTAAGGTTCAAATGTGCAATATGGCCAACTGTTTCAAAAGCTGTTGGGATAATCATGCCCTTGGGTAGCAATGCCTCTAATATCTAGAAGTAACACCCGAAGCTTAGCATTCTGTGCTCAAAGTATTAGCCATCTTCAAAATGGAGATGTATTAATACAGCATGATTGTTTCTTCTTTGAACTTTGACAGGAGTACCATATGGTCCAACAACACAAATTTTGCACTGAAACTCAGAATTCTTCAATCCAAAAGATCAAATTTAAAACTAGGAATCAACATCAGCAGCAATGTTCTAACTCATGAAGCAAGCCAAACAGAAGATGACTGTGTTCACTTAAACCAAGGGAGAGAAGCAAGTCCTTATAAAATCAGGGCCTCTGGAACCAATTTCAAGTTACAAATCTTCTTGGAATTACAACCAAGATGTTGTTTATATGCATATGTCAACTTCTTTCTTTTGTTCAAGGTGATAACATTCGTTTTAAGAAAACCAAGGATAGTGTGCTATGGGCAGAACAGATGCCAACTCAAGCACCGACATAGTTGTTTCTCGTGGTCACCCATACACATAGAGCTTATATGACGTAGTATTTACCAATTGGCATATGCTCCAAGCCCTAGGACTTCTCGGGATCCATAACAGAAATTATGCATAAACACAAATTTACAATGCAGATTTAGCATCCGCAGAAGTAGAAGAATCTAAGAGTAGTGGTACTATTTTTGCTTAAATCACAGCTTTAGCATCCACAATAAAGAAGTCCTGCACTACAAATCTTCTTTTACTTTTCCCATTGAAATGTGTTCTCTACGTGACTTATAGGATTGCTATGGCTACACTTCTCTTCAACAAAAGCACATGCCCGGCAAACAGAAAGTCCACCACCATTGGCAGATAGATCCGATTCATGAGTACAAAAAGCATCTTTAACAGAAGGAACTTCCAGGAATTCCTAATCTGCATTCCTAACATGATACTTTGGACAACTAAAAATAAGTTTGAGGCATGGCAAAAAAGGTTTAACCAAGCATGCAATTCAACAACCTGGCAATATAAGTTTCCAAATCCAGCCGCTACAAAGGACAACCCTATTTCTTCACTTACTGGCACAATGAACAGCAACAGTGTCAATGTTTAAAAACTCATGAAAAAGAATGGTAACTTTGTCACACAATATCAGAGCACATTAAGTTTTGCATTATTGTTACACAATATCAGAGCACCGACATAGTAGAGCGTCCCCTCGGAACCGACGCGCTGCATCAAAACCCAGGTGCAGTGAAAAGTGGACATGGGCTCATACCATGGAGGTCGAGAAAGGCGATAGTAAATAGGGTATCTCCAAAACATAAGATTCGCATCGCTACATGAAATATAGGGACACTGACAGGTAAGAGTTTGGAGTTAGTAGACACGATGAAACGTAGGAGAGTCAACATCGCTTGTATCCAAGAAACCAAGTGAAAAGAGGCTAAAGCTAGAGAAATAGATGGGTATAAATTATGACACGTAGAAAAGGAAAATAATAGAAATGGCGTAAGAATAATAGTGGATAAGGAATTAAAGGATAAAGTTGTGGACGTTAAAAGAATCAATGATAGAAATGGAGTTAGTAGACACGATGAAACATAGGAGAGTCAACATCGCTTGTATCCAAGAAACTAAGTGGAAAGAGGCTAAAGCTAGAGAAATAGATGGGTATAAATTATGGTACGTAGGAAAGGAAAATAATAGAAATGGCGTAGGAATAATAGTGGATAATCCACTAAAGGATAAAGTTGTGGACGTTAAAAGAATCAGTGATAGAATTATAATAATAAAAATGATTCTAGGAGAGCAGATTATAAATATTATAAGTGCATATGCATCACAAGTAGGGTTACAAGATATAATTAAGAGACAGTTTTGGGAAGATATGGAGGGAGTCATGCAAGAAGTTCCCAACACTGAGGGGATATTTATAGGAGCAGAATTAAATGGCCATGTAGGAAAAGATAAGGAAGGATATGATAGAATACACGGAGGGTATGGTATAGGTGAACGAAACGAGATGGGGGAGAATATCCTCGATTTTGCTTTGTCATATAACCTATCCATTGCAAATACACTCTTTAAGAAGAGGGATGAACACTTAATAACCTTTAAAAGTGGATTTCATAAAAGCCAAATAGACTTTTTTCTACTTAAGAATAATGAACGATTTATATGTAAGGATTGTAAGGTAATACCCGGTGAGAGTTTAACCTCACAACATAGGTTAATGGTTATGGATATTCATATCAAAAAATGGAGTAAAAGAACTGAACTTAATACACATCCAAAAACTAAGTGGTGGAACTTAAAAGGAGAGAAAATAACCTCATTCAAAAATAAGTTGATGGTAGAAGGAAGTTGGAACTATGAAACAGAAGTAAATACCATGTGGACTAATATGGCTGAGTCCATTAAGAAAGTGACAAAAGATGTCTTAAGAGTATCTAAAGGTAAAAGGCTATTAACAAAGGAAACATGGTGGTGGAATGAAACAGTGCAAAAAGCTATTAAAGAAAAATGAATGCGTTTTAAAGCATAGCAGAAGATTAGAAATAATGAAAACTATGAACAATATAAGAATGCAAAAAACGTTGCTAAGAGAATAGTAAGTGAGGCTAAACTTAAAGCATATGATGAGCTCTATAATAGACTAGGAACAAGAGAAGGTGAGAAAGATGTGTTTAAACTTGCAAAAGTAAGAGAACAAAAGGGCAAGGACTTAGAGCATGTTAGGTGCATTAGAAGCGATGATCAAAGGGTATTAGTCAAAGATGATGAGATCAAACAAAGGTGGGAAATATACTTTCAAAATTTGTTAAATGACAATGGCCTTGAGAATATAGGGATTGAAAATACTATAAATCTAAATAACATTGGATATTATAGATATGAACGTAGGATTAGAATACTTGAAGTAAAAAAGGCCTTGAGAAAGATGAAATCAAGAAAGGCCATGGGGCCTGATGGTATACCAATAAAGGTTTGGAAGCACATGAGAGATATTAGGGTAGTTTGGTTGACCAAGTTGTTTAACAAGATTATAAAATCAAAGAAAATGCCTGATGAGTGGAGGAAAAGCTCTATTATACCAATCTATAAGAATAAAGGAGACATTCAAAGCTGCACTAATTATCGAGGGATCAAACTTATGAGTCATACCATGAAACTTTTTGAAAGACTGGTTGAGAAGAGGTTACTACATGAAACAAGTGTATCGAAGAATCAGTTTGGTTTCATGCCTGGGAGGTCTACCATGGAAGCTATTTTCTTACTAAGACAGTTAGTAGAGAAATATAGGGAGAGGAGAAAAGACCTGCACATGGTCTTTATCGACTTAAGGAAAGCTTATGATAGAGTCCCTAGAGAGTTAATATGGAGGGTGTTGGGTAGTAAAGGGGTTTCTCAGAGGTATATGGACATAATTAAATATATGTATGAGAGAGCAGTAACAAATGTTAAAACCACTAGTGGCGTGACTGGTAATTTTCCTGTCACGGTCGGATTGCACCAAGGTTCGGCATTGAGTCCATACCTTTTCACATTAGTTATGGATGAGTTAACAAAACATTTGCATGAGGAGATTCCCTAATGCATGCTATTTACAGATGATATAGTCCTACTTGATGAGACAAGGGAGGGTGTAAACATAAAGCTAGAGTTATGGAGAGAAGCATTAGAATCGAGAGGATTTAAAATTAGCCGAACTAAGACAGAATATATGGAGTGTAATTTTAGCAAGGAGAGTAG
Organism: Warburgia ugandensis; assembly: GCA_035236585.1. Classification (NCBI taxonomy): domain Eukaryota; kingdom Viridiplantae; phylum Streptophyta; class Magnoliopsida; order Canellales; family Canellaceae; genus Warburgia; species Warburgia ugandensis. The sequence goes on from CP141137.1 coordinate 64,654,642, forward strand.
GAGTGGAACACCAGTCAAGATTGATAACCAAGAGGTCCCCATGAGAGACCACTTTCAATACTTAGGATCATTGATCCATGAGAGTGGAGAGATTGAGAGAGAGGTTACCCAGAGAATCCAGGCGGGTTGGAACAAATGGAGATATGCATCGGGTATTTTATGTGATCGGAGGGTGCCACTCAAACTAAAGGAAAATTTTTATAGGATGACTATAAGACCGGTCATGCTCTATGGATCAGAGTGTTGGGCAGTTAAGGAACATCATACTTATAGGATGAGTGTCGCAGAAATGAGGATGTTGAGATGGATGAGTGGTAAAATAAGAAATGATAGAATTAGAAATGAAAATATTAGAGAAAATTTAGACATAGCACCAATAGGTAACAAGATGAGGGAGATTAGACTTAGATGGTTTGGACATGTTCAAAGGAAACCAACAACGGCACCAGTTAGAAGGAGTGAGGCAATATAAGTTGAAGGTTCTAAAAGGGCAAGGGGAAGGCCCAAAAGAACGTGGATGGAAGTGGTAAGGAAAGATTTAAAAACTTTGGGACTAAATGAAGCCATGGTATTTAATAGAGTGGAATGGAGGAATAAGATTCATGTGGGCGACTACTAATTGGGATAAGGTCTTGATGATGATGATGATGATGATGATGATGATGATGATGATGATGATGATGATGATGATGATTAAGTTTTGCATTATTGAAGAACAGAACCAGTTAAGGGTTTGGCCAATCTCAACTTAGTGGCACAATGATAGTAGGAGACCAAGGTATCTATCATAGAAAATTCCTTCAAAACAAATGATTGTGAAGTCAGCACATGCTACCGGAATGATTAGTCATCTATATGCCCATTGCAGAATCATGACTCCTAAAGCAAGCTCTTCTATTTGGAAAAGAAATGTGAGCAAAGATGTTAAGTACCTCATTTGACTGCCAATAATTGTAAAATAAGGTAAGCTTGCACTGCACCAGCTCAGCAAATGATGTTCCCCCTTGCATGACATCTCCTCCTAACACAGCCTGAAGAAAACAAAGAGATAAGCACAAAGTCATAAACCATCAAATGCCAGATTAAAAAGTAGGTTAACTGAAAATGGCCACAGGCATAAATACCAACTCTCTCTGTCTCCTTTTTGGTACTAAACATAATAGGTAAACTTCAACTCTAAACGCAAGCAGCAGTATGCCTGCTATCAACATAAAACTGCAAAACTGCAGTTTTCCTGCCTTTTCCATTCAATGAGGATATTCCATGAACTTGTCCTGTTTACCCTATACTGAAAGAACACTAGAATATGACATCATATATTGCAGTATTGTCGTTGGCGCAGCGGTATTATCGTTGTGTGACCTTGAGGTCGAGGATTCAAGGCGTGAAACGGCCTCTTGCGAAATGCAAGGTAAGGCTGCATACTATTGACCCTTCTAGTGCGTCCCTTCCCCAAACCCTGTATATACAAGGGCTTCGTGCACTTGGGCTGCCTTTTTCCCCGGACCCCGCATAGGCGGGAGCTTAGTGCACCGGGGCTGCCCTTTTTTATATTGCAGTTCTAAACCTCCTGCCAGGAAAGGAATTCTGTTCAACTGCATACTCGCCAGAAAGCATTCTGCGGCTAAACAAACAGCTAATGCTGATGTTAGAGTTCATGACTTGAACTTTGTTTATGGCTACCCAAGCTGAGCAGGAACTATCTGCTTCAGTGCCACCTTTCCCAAAGCACTAAATTGGGATATTTTCAGTATACTCGTTTGCTCTTTTCCCAGTCAGTTTGTAAATCAGATGCATAGAGTTTCTTCAGTAGGAGAAAAGACATGTTAGCCCCTTATGGTTTGGCCTCAAAAGCCACTATGTTCTTAATTGATACACTCCTAGATCTTCTAATAGTGGATCACCTCAGAGCATCTCTGCCCGTGAACATAGACTTGTCAGTAACCACACAAATCTTTTCTTCGCCTATGTGATTGTTTCCAAATTCATCTATTCTTATCATTGCTGGCAATCCTAGTTATGTTCAATAACAACTTAAAACTAGCGATTGAATAATTTGAATCTATGGACTATAACTGACAGACACATGAATTCGAACAACAAGAACTAGAGAACAGAACGCATACAATCAACATATAAGCCTAGCATTATATTCTCTTCCACAAATTCACTAAACAAAGCAGTAACTCACAGTGTTAAAACAGCCACCTTGACAGCCTCAGGAAGTTCTTCCACGCCTTTCCCCGCATATCTCTCATCCAAAAGCAGCAACCTTGTCGAACCCCTCCATTTCCCTCCTCTAAATTCCTCACCAAGCAAACCACTCAAATCGTTGTCGTCATCGCCTCCCTCTCCAACAACCTCCACAACAACAAAATCATCCTTATTGACTCTCTTCTCGATCTCAATCCCCTCTCCCTCCTTCCTCTTCTTCTTCTTCTTAATCGGCCGTGAAATCTTCGCAAGACTCCGAAATTTCAAATAACCACGACAATTAAACGACTTTGTCAACTTCTCCCTATACAATACTGGACTCAATTGCTCTCCTTCACCTTCTGCTTTCCCAAATAACCGCCGATTCAATGAATCCAAACTTCCATCACTTTTCTCGCCGATTATGTTCCTGAAATCCACTTCCATCTCATCACCTGGAACCCTAGCTACATTCCTCACACGCGGCCAATTCAAAAGATGACCTCTCAGACGGTTTTCCAGGGCGAAACAGTCCTCCGCAGGCACTCGAATCGCAGCAATATCGAAAATTCGAGTAAAACTCTCCCTATCAAGTCTATTTTCTGACTCTTGATCTCCTGGTTCTCGTTCTGATGATGATGATAATTCTGGGCGTTGCGAGAAGGAATTGGGGGGGAATTGGGGGAAATCTTGGAGGAATGGAAGTTTGAGACCTTTGTGAAGGGAGGGGCCGTAGGAGAAATTTGGATCTAAGGTTAGGGTTAGGTTTGGAGAAGAAACGGTGGAGAAGAGAGGGAGATGGAAGGGTTTGGGGAGGAAAGAGGCGAAGAGGATTCGGTTTGTGTGTAGGCAGGGAAAGGGAAGGCAGAAGACGAGCTTCGAAGCCATCGGGCTAACAAAGGCGCGAAAGCCGGATAAGGGACTGTTATACGGTGGAAATATTAGCGGGGAATGATATTGCCACCCCCTTTAGGCATTGCTGTGGGGCCGACATGTTCTATAATCTGGACCGTTTATTTGTCATGTGACTTCTAGATCATGTGCCAAAGGACAAACTATTTATAGAGAGAAATTGGCCATTACTAGCCCAACTGCGTGTAATTTCATTTTCCATTCCATACAGGTGCACCTCATTTTGCTATGAATGGGAGATTTCTTTGGAAATATCCCAGCCGTTCAAAACCCTCGAAAAATTGATGCATTTGTGTGATCTTAACTTTCTTTTTATTTTATTTTATTTTATCTATGAAAAAACTAAAATAAGTGGCGGCTGTGATTTTAGATGTAACAAATAGGCTACAAACATCATGTGGGTCATGAAATTAGTCTCAGAGTCTATTCATGCGATTCTCTACAAGGTGAACGGCTTAGATCTTCCAAACGAAATTGCAATTCATTACAAAATGAGGCTACTTGGGAAGAAACTAGGTGACAGGCTAGAAATCATTGTATTTAAACTAATTTAGCCATTTATTTTGGGCATTTAAAAGATTAAATAAAACAAAGTAGTCCTAATTTCTAACAAAAAACATAAGCGGAAAGCATTCAATAGTCAGGAAATTTTATTTTTAGCCTATCTAAGTCATTCCAAACATGATGAAGACCTTAGATTTGCAAAATAGAATCAGCATGATTGAGAAAAAGCACTGTATACCTTATACTTATAGGATGCTTAAGAGCGTCTACTCCTAAAGGGCAAGCCCTACCTATACGGGATCCAGGCAAGAGGTAGGCTACAAGGCTCTATAGTATGCAGCCTTACCTTGCATCTTTGCAAGAGGCTATTTTCATGCCTTAAACCCGTGACGTCAAGGTCACATGACAACAACTCCACCGTTGAGCCAAGGCTCCCCTTTTTAAGAGGGTCTATTCCTATGGAGACGTTATGGGAAAAGGTTTCTAAGTTCCTTGTTCCATATTAGATTGGATGAAGGTTAAAAACATTGGCTCTTACAATCATCCAATTGATGCTATTATTAATATATGCTTGATATCAAAATTAGAGAAATCAAATAAGTGAATTAGATCACCCACAGATACGGCCGTTAGTAAATCTTGGGTGCCATATTGAAGCATTCCTTTCCTCAAAGATTATAGCTAAGAGCATAAATTCCTTAATTGCAATTAATAAAAATGTGATATTATCATTCTACTCTACTCTGGGTGATAATTTTTCTTTTGAAAGTTTTACTTGGATGTGTTAATGCAGTATGTGGCTAAGCCACAATAATTTTATGTTAAATTTTATACAAATGCCCTAGTCAATATAAAATTCAAGTTGTGTCCACATTCATGAACAATTCTTCCTTGTCACCTTACTCTTCTTCCATTGGGAGCACTTTCAACCATCACTGCTCATTGAAAAAGTTAATTTCAAATTGTAAGGTCTAATTTGTTTATAAAAAAACCCTTGAGTGTAGTCAATGAGACAACAACATCTTATTCTTGCTCATTTATCTGAAAAAGTTCTATAACTTCAAAATATTTTTCTTTGCCAACTAAAATTCATTATAACCATCAATTGAAAAATAAATATTTCTCTTATAAAAACATTAAAGTAAACTTAGAAGTAACACCAATAAGTAAGAATATGAGGGAGGATAGACTTAGATAGTTTGGACATGTCCAACAGAAACTGAAAATGACTAAGTGTGAGTCGATTCAAGTCGAAGGCTCTAAAAGGGTAAGGAGAAGACCCACAAAGATGTAGATAGAAGTTGTGAGAAAATATCTAAAGCTTTTGGACTACATGAAACCATGACACTTGATAAAGTGGAATGGAGGAACAAGATTCATGTAGCCAACCCTAGTCGAGATAAGGCCTTGATGATGACCCAAATTCTCCTCATAACTTGACATAAAAGTTCATATTTATGGTCAGTAAAAGTATGTTACTTATCTTTGTCATGTTAGCCCACGTCATATCATTTCTCTATAAAGAGTTATTCTTTTTCCTTAACATCCTCTTAAATATTTTCCTCTTCATAGAAAAGTATCTTTCTAGAGAAATCATAAGAGTGCAAAATTTTCCTATAAACTTTTCAAGTTTCTCAATTCACTTCTTTATTTGTTCTGTATGATTTTTCAAGATTGAAGGTTCTTTGTTCACACAACTATGGCAAACTCTTCTCTTGGGTAAGTCGTCGTACCATATGAGTTATGAACAAAGGGTACAAATATCAGAATACCTTCTTTATAGCTGGCTTCTTTCGTGTTAGTATGTTTTACATGAAAATCAATCACGTTGGTGGATTGGGTGGCATAGGAATAATATGATGTCTATAGTGAACCGTAGTGGCATTGGACTAAACCCAAAGCAAATGTCAACCAAAAACATCACCAAAATAGAAGAGCTATGTGACGTCCTGGGTTTTTATAAATAGATTTTCTAAATATTTTTTAAAATCTTGTCAAGATCGATCCTTAAATTTTTTTTATTTTTTATTCTAGGCTATTTAGTTTTATGCGTTTAGTTGCTAGATGAGTTATGAACAAGGGGTACAAATATCAGAATACCTTCTTTATAGCTGGCTTCTTTTATGTTAGTATGTTTCACATGAAAATCAATCACGTTGGTGGATTGGGTGGCATGGGAATAATATGATGTCTATAGTGAACCATAGTGGCATTGGAATAAACCGAAAGCAAATGTCAACCAAAAACATCACCTAAATGACAAGAGCTCTGTGACGTCTTGGGTTTTTATAAATAGATTTTCTAAATATTTTTGAAAATCTTGTCAGGATCGATTCTTAAAATTTATTTATTTATTTTCTAAGCTATTTAGTTTTATGCGTTTAGTTGCCAAATGAGTTATGAACAAAGGGTACAAATATCAGAATACCTTCTTTATAGCTAGCTTCTTTTATGTTATAATGTTTTACATGAAAATTAATCACGTTAGTGGATTGGGTGGCATAGGAATAATAAGATGTCTATAGTGGGCCATAGTGGCATTGGAATAAACCCAAAGCAAATGTCAACCAGAAACATCACCAAAATGACAAGAGCTTTGTGACGTCCTGAGTTTTTATAAATAGATTTTCTAAATAATTTTGAAAATCTTGTCAAGATCGATCCTTAAATTTTTTTATTTTATTTTCTAGGCTATTTAGTTTTATGCGTTTAATTGCTAGATGAGTTATGAACAAAAGGTACAAATATCAGAATACCTTCTTTATAGCTGGCTTCTTTTATGTTAGTATGTTTTACATGAAAATCAATCACGTTGGTGGATTGGGTGGCATAGGAAAAATATGATGTCTATAGTGAACCGTAGTGGCATTGGAATAAACCCAAAGCAAATGTCAACCAAAAACATCACCAAAATGGCAAGAGCTCTGTGGTGTCCTAGGTTTTTATAAATAGATTTTTTAAATATTTTTAAAAATCTTGTCAAGATCGATTCTTAAATTTTTTTATTTTATTTTCTAGGCTATTTAGTTTTATGCGTTTAGTTGCTGGATGAGTTATGAACAAAGGGTACAAATATCAGAATACCTTCTTTATAGCTGGCTTCTTTTATGTTAGTATGTTTTACATGAAAAACAATCACGTTGGTGGATTGAGTGGCATAGGAATGATATGATGTCTATAGTGAACCATAGTGGCATTGGAATAAACCCAAAGCAAATGTTAACCAAAAACATCACCAAAATGGCAAGAGCTCTATGATGTCCTGGGTTTTTATAAATAGATTTTCTAAATATTTTTAAAAATCTTGTCAGGATCGATCCTTAAATTTTTAATTTTTATTTTCTAAGCTATTTAGTTTTATGCTTTTAGTTGCTAGATGAGTTATGAACAAGGGGTACAAATATCAAAATACCTTCTTTATAGCTGGCTTCTTTTATGTTAGTATGTTTCACATGAAAATCAATCACGTTGGTGGATTGGGTGGCATAAGAATAATATGATGTCTATAGTGAACCATAGTGGCATTGGAATAAACCGAAAGCAAATGTCAACCAAAAACATCACCAAAATGACAAGAGCTCTATGACGTCCTGGGTTTTTATAAATAGATTTTCTAAATATTTTTGAAAATCTTGTTAAGATCGATCCTTAAAATTTATTTATTTATTTTCTAAGCTATTTAGTTTTAAGCATTTTGTTGTTGGATGAGTTATGAACAAAGGGTACAAATATCAGAATACCTTCTTTATAGCTGGCTTCTTTTATGCTTGTATGTTTTACATGAAAATTAATCACGTTAGGGGATTGGGTGGCATAGGAATAATAGGATGTCTATAGTGGGCCATAGTGGCATTGGAATAAACCCAAAGCAAGTGTCAACCGGAAACATCACCAAAATGACAAGAGCTCTGTGACGTCCTGGGTTTTTATAAATAGATTTTCTAAATATTTTTTAAAATCTTGTCAAGATCGATCCTTAAATTTTTTTTTATTTTTTATTCTAGACTATTTAGTTTTATGCGTTTAGTTGCTGGATGAGTTATGAACAAAGGGTACAAATATCAGAATACCTTCTTTATAGCTGGCATCTTTTATGTTTGTATGTTTCACATGAAAATCAATCACGTTGGTGTATTGGGTGGCATGGGAATAATATGATGTCTATAGTGAACCATAGTGGCATTGGAATAAACCGAAAGCAAATGTCAACCAAAAACATCACCAAAATGACAAGAGCTTTGTGACATCTTGGGTTTTTATAAATAGATTTTCTAAATATTTTTAAAAATCTTGTCAATATCGATCCTTAAAATTTATTTATTTATTTTCTAAGCTATTTAGTTTTATGCGTTTAGTTGCCAGATGAGTTATGAACAAAGGGTACAAATATTAGAATACCTTCTTTATAGCTAGCTTCTTTTATGTTATAATGTTTTACATGAAAATTAATCACGTTAGTGGATTGGGTGGCATAGGAATAATAAGATGTCTATAGTGGGCCATAGTGGCATTGGAATAAACCCAAAGCAAATGTCAACTAGAAACATCACCAAAATGACAAGAGCTCTGTGACGTCCTGAGTTTTTATAAATAGATTTTCTAAATATTTTTAAAAATCTTGTCAGGATCGATCCTTAAATTTTTTTATTTTATTTTCTAGGCTATTTAGTTTTATGCGTTTAGTTGCTGGATGAGTTATGAACAAAGGGTACAAATATCAGAATACCTTCTTTATAGCTAGCTTCTTTTATGTTAGTATGTTTTACATGAAAATCAATCACGTTGGTGGATTGGGTGGCATAGGAATAATATGATGTCTACAGTGAACCATAGTGCCATTGGAATAACCCCAAGGCAAATGTCGACCAAAAACATTGCCAAAATGGCAAGAACTCACATCAACCTTCAATGTTAGTACCATTCCAAAAAAAAACCCTTCAGTGTTAGCAAAGCATAAGTAGATGGGGGTTTGAATTTTTTGTGGCATAATGTTCCTCTCGGTCTTTTTGTGCTTATCTTCAACATCATTTTAGCCTTCTCTAGTAATTTCTTTACAATGAAAGGATGTCATTTACCGCTAAAAAAAAAAGGGATATCATTTCTATCTTCCTCTCAACCACTTTAAAGTTATTTCAATCAAAATCCTTCATAAAATCAAGAACTAACAATTGCTCTTTTGTCAATCAACTTATTCTATTTGAAAGAAAAAAAAATTGTGACTTTAACATAGTTAAGCCTCTTAACTTCTTGATGTTGATAAGTCAATGGCAATACATACACTATTTTCTAACATCAAACGTGTATCATGGCAAGTAATACAAGCCTACAAAACATATTGGAGACTACTATGTCAAGCCCATATTTATTCCATAAGAATTGGACACGAATATAGGTTATTTTAATATTTTAATATTTGTATAAAATTATAGTCAAACTCATCCTAGCTCATTTTAACATCTTATAGAAGATAGCTAGCTCAAGTCAGTCAAAGATTAGATTGGGAGAAAACAAGATTTGAGAGTCAATATTTAACTCAATCAGGCTAGCTCTAGTCAAACCAAAGTCCAGCAAACTCGGATTAGATTTAAGCGACCTCAAACTTGACTAACATGCTGCAAAAGCCTACCAATAATGGTCAAAATAGTGGTCCATTCATTTGTTATTAATTTCCCATCATCACAGAATCCTAAACCTTTCTTCCATCTGTAGCTCGTTGCCACCAAGGAAAAATTTCTGACTTAATCTACTGATGGGATGTCTGTACATATTCTCTACAAAATATAAGTTCTTCAATTGATGTTCATTTACATAGTCTCAAAAGAATGCCAAGTTGAAGATCCAAAAATAGACACTAGCCATAAGTGCCTTATTGATAAAAGAGGGCTCACATTTGGATGATCTGATTACTACAAGTAGTGGGTGGATTGGATAATTCTAGCATATGAAAAACTTTACTTTCTATCACAAGAAATGAATAATTTAAAGCTTTTATAAACAACAGTCTCAATTCAACTTCCACAAACATGGTAATTATAGTGCGAGAACCATTTAGTTATTATGGTTTAATTTTTCTTTTTTAATAGTCATCATGAGTCAGCTCATCTATAATAAGGTGCTTCTTGCTAAATTCTAGGCCCTCGACTAGCATGCCTCCAAGTGAGAATAATTTTTGAGTCTTGCAAGATTACCCACTCGTGTGAGAATAATTTGGATTACACTCTTTTTTCATGCATGGTAAAACCATTTTATCTTTTAGATTTAACCTATTTATCATATTAGGAATGGCTTACATAGGCTAGGCACAATATTTCACATTCATTGGATGTTTTTAGCATACATTTCTTTAGGTAAAAAACATGACCATCCATTATTAATTTCATTATAAATCCAAAACCAATAGTTAGGATTATCTAAATGCAGTAATCTCTCATTTGGTTTGCTATTTTTGCTATTCCGATCCTGATGAATGATTTAAATACACAACAAAAGTTTTACCAAAGAAAGGGCGTGTGCTCTTTTTCTCTTCTTAAGCTAGTACTTAAAGGGTTCAAAATGTTATAAAAACCTTAAATAAAGTTTACGGTAGCAAAATAAATACATCATTTTCCAAGTTGAAGTATAGTAATTAGGCTCCTCAAGTCTAAAAGCAACACATAATAAAGAGGAATGCTAACTTGATGCCCTATTTTAGAGCAAATGTGTACCACTTCTTCAGAAACACACATTTGCATGATGGGACACATTCATGTGATTGCTCCTACCTTGGATATGCAACAGAATGAAAAACTGGACATGGAATAGAACGAAAAACATGTGAAATGGATGATTCTATTGCCATTGTTTCCCACCAAAGTTTCTGACCTTCTTTTTTCAATTACAACATTCTTAGATGGTAGAATTATCAAATTATGAATAAGTCAGATCACACATGCAAAAGTGTAGCTGACTTTCAACCCAGGAATGGCATTATCTACAGCAACAATCTTGTTAGAGATCTAGCAAAAAGGCTCCAAAAAAGTGGTATACAAATGCTCTTATTAGGATACTCTATTAAGAATTTGTCTACAATAAATAAAGAAGAGAATGGTAAATAGACACTCCAAAGTAAGAGCAATCTTTTCATGATCTAACTCATTCAGATGATTGGATTCTATGGATATGTACCTAGTCAAAGGATATGTGGATAAGATGATTATAGCATTAGTGTTGATTGCCAAAGTTTGTAATATGCATATGAATTTGACCTTTCTAGAAGCTTGAATCTTCCACAAAATAGTGATATATGTGCATGTTGTTTTTCCTCATTACTCATGAGACCCTCTCAAAATGTTAAAAATGGCTATAATTTTAGATGGACTCAGATTCTGACTGTTGACAATGTTGCCCTTAACTAGTCAGCCTTAACATAGATGATCTACATTCCGAATTATTCATCCATTAAATAATTTAACTACTGTTTGCTCGAATTTTCAAATAGATGGTAAAAAGTTTCAGTTCTAATTTTCAACTAAAAGCAAGAGTTTTTAGGATCATCTAGTAAAAGCAATTGTCTGCTACAAAGGTAACATTTCATCCTGTACTGGAAACCACCAATCAGTATGGCTTTTGGGTAGGTAAACATCCATAGTCAGATAAAATTACATGAACAAGTGAGATCAAGCAAAGCTAGGGTCAATCGTGTAAAAGTGGGTATCATCAAGAAGCCTCATAAATAACTTTGTGAAAATGGAATCAATCATCTATCTTAAAGGTACAAATATGAAGGCCTAGGATTATCGGATCAATGTCTGATATTTTCTAGTCATGACACCACCCATAAAGAGACCCAAAAGAACAAATCAAACCTAAACCTAAAAAATCCCGTGTACCCATGTATTACTATTCTCTATGTAGAATGAGAATGTCTGCCCACCAACACTGTCAATGGAGAAAGAGAAAAAGTGGATCTCGTTCAAACAAAAGACATGCAAAAGAGTTGCTTTTCCCTCTGTGCTTTATTCATGTTCTCCCAAAGTGTAGATGGCTTCCTTTCTGGAAGAGAAACAGCAAAAATCCCACCTCCAACACCCCATTTGCCACCTTTTCCTCCTCCCTCTAACCATCATAAAGCTAGCCTAAGCGCCTAACAAATACTAATGCTTCAAAAGTTGAAATTTCTGTGGGATCGGTGGCTAAACCAGCTGCACAAGATTGGCGTTTAGGCCCAAACACTGCGGGAATCCCGTGACATGCTTGCACACACGCAAAAGTAGAAGCCCTTAATGGTTGGAAGTTTGAGATGGACAAGAAACCAGAATTCACGGTTAGCACAAGATGCTAAAATTACAGGATCAGGGTGGTGAGCCTAACCACTCATCTGATCCGTCTTATCTGTGTCAAAAAAATCTTCTCTAATAAATGTTCCTAGGTTTTGTTGTTAAAAAGGGCAGTCCGTGCATAAAGTTCTCGCATATGCAGGATCTGAGAAAGGGGTGTACTTCAAAAGGTTTATAGTATGCATTCTTATCTTGCATTTTGTAAGGTGCTATTTTCATGATTTTCTCGTAACCTCAAGGTAACACCACGACAATTCTACCATTGCCCCAAAGCTTTTCTTAGGTTTTATTATTATTAGGTGCAATCTAACCTACGAAGGGTAGTAATCCACATACAGATCACAAAAAGTGAAAAGTTTATACCGGCAGTTAAAAGTATAGTTCAAAAAAACTCGCGAGTCAACTTAAAATCTAGTCTAAGTGGTAACTTCCAGTGTTAGTGTCAATACACCTAACCGATGGAGCTGGGTTTTAATCTTGAGACCTCCTATATTAGTTTTTAAATTAATAAACATTTTGCATATACATAAATTATAAACTAATACTTTTGAAATTTATACTTTGTTTTTCCTAGCTACCATTGTTCTTTCGAGTTAACTCGACTCGCTCCACTTTTGGGTTGAATCATGTTTTCTAGTTTTTAAAATTTAAACAAGATTTTTTCTTTTTTTATTTGAAGAATCTTCTACGTTAATATTGGATTTTAATTAATCTAAGATGTAAAAACAATAATGACTCTTCGATCTGGACCATTCATCTGCCAGAGTCCATCTTAGATAGACAGTGACTCAAAATTTTCAAACATCAAACAATTTTCGGTCAAGATCAAGAGGACTTCCTTCTTGAATGGCTTTTGGTAAAGTTGCTATCATCATGGTTATTGGATTTTTATGCATGCCTATTTGACCCGCCATAATGCTAGCAGTTAAAATCATCAAACAAAGACTAACTTTTTAGTGTGTGTTCAATCTATGGTGGGGTCATCATCATCATCATCATCATCAAGACCTTATCCCACATGAATTTTATTCCTCCATTCCTCTCTATTAAGTACCATGGCGATCACCAAACAACCAACTGTTATGACTTTCAACTCCATGTATAAACCTTTAGGAATTTAGACTCAAAGTGGTTGTTTACGAGCCTCTTAGCCTATCTAATATCAATCTCAGTGACCAGCAATGAATGGTCTAGATCATTTTAAAAGCTATCGATTATTCTAGGATGATTCTACAGGTGAATGTTAGCAAAATGGAAGGCGATTTTCGTAGAATGACTCAGACTCCACTGAGCCCTTAGTCCATGTGCATATTCTTTCGTTTGAAGCGATATCATACCAATAATGCTGTTTAATTAATGAAAAGGCCACCCACTCGATAAATATGAGACTGTGTGAAAGGGTGATTAACAAGTAAACAAAGATTATCCTCCAATGGAGCATGTTTTAAAGAAGCCATTAGACTCTTGCTCACAAAATTAATGGAAAAGTATGGCTGTTCTAAATGCTTTTCCTTTCTTTCATTGTCCATGTCAAGTGATTGGTTCATCATCGTCGTCGAGACCTTATTCCAATTAGGGGTCTTCCACATGTCAAGTGATTGGTTAACATTCTATAATCAGATTTTAAGCCCCATTTGGCTGCATGTACTGATTGCGCCTACAAAAGCATGAACTTTTGCTGGAAACTTATCTTGAGGCATCAAATTCTCTAGCATATCCACTCTCTATGTTGTTTGATACCAGAATCAGTGAGATAGTGACCTCCCTCAGAGCATGGAGCTTTCAGGGTCAGGACTTTTAAGTTTACAGCAGTAAAGGATTAGATGGCATAATCATAAATTGCCTAGATCTAATATCTGGAATGCACTATCTCAGAGTAAATTAAGTGGAGACTAGATTTACCATATCTGTATTTTTTACTCCTAAATAAAAAGTACTTAGCTCAGATTTAAGCTGGCTCAAGACAGGGATTTGATTTAGGAAATGTGTGTGAATAATTGACAAATTTCGACAAACAAACTCCAAACTCAAATCACTGTGTCTTCCCAAACTTCTTCCAAGGGCCTCTCTTGTGCTTAGGTCACCATGAAAGAATCCCCATGTCCTGTCTTTCCTTATCAAGCTAAACCAAGATTAGAGCAAAAAAACCCACAAATTTATTCCCAAATTCAAGTTTGATTGTGAATTACAATTTAACTCACAAAAATGAGCTTATGAGATTCTCAAGTGAAGAACTTGTTAAGGTCTTGCTTACTAATTTCTATTGAGAAGTGTCACTTCTATAAATGGGTTACTTGGGTTTTTATTTTCTATGTTAAGTAAATGGTTAACATACCAAAATCAGATTCAGTATTCATTAAGATAACAATTTCAGCCACATTTGGGCTGCATGAACTGATTGCAGCTACAAAAGGATGACCCTTTTTGCCATAAAGTGATTGATCTCACCTAGATACTGTCCTGCAGCATCCATCCTCTATCATTCCATTGCCTCTGTAATTTCTTACCAGAATTAGTGAGCCAAAGACCTTCAAAAGAATGGACTATTCAGTACTCGTTGTTATAACTTCTAAGTTCTTGAAACTGAGAATATTACCATACATAATTATCCGCATATGCTGGAGATTTGTGCACTGGGCTGCCCTTTTTTAATGATCATTTTTATAATCTAATTACCACTATCGACGTTGAACAGGTCGTTGTCATCGTATCTCCAAGTATCAGATTACTTTTTATGCCTAACAGAATTTGTTTAGCTCGGGTATTAGTTCAAAGGTGCTTAAACTGGTTTCATGCTGTGAAATAGAAAAAAATAAAATTCAATAAAAACAAGTTCCCCAAGCATGCACTAGTAAGTTTAGAATTCAAATATGCTGTTAGCAATTGAACTAATTCATGAACAATGTTGATGGTAATTTCATATCAAACAAAATCAACTACGAAAACTCGAGATCACCATATCTTCTTCTCTTATCAAACAAAATCAAGAATCGAAATCCACAATTTGTTCCCAAATCAAAACTTGCTCATGCAAAAATGACAGAAAATTTGATGCCAATGCAAATAATGAATGTTTGATCGCCCTTCTAGCTCATATTAATAGGGGAGTTGTGTGATTACCAGTAGATAGCAACTTACTCTCAATCAATGCAACCAAATATTCAGAAAATTCACCAAAAAAACCAAATATTCAATAAACAAAAAACACTTGTTAAATTATATCGAAGAAAGTTTCATGTACACATTTCCTGTCAACATTTACTTTGAAAAAATAAACAAAAAGGAGATTTTTAACCCTTTTCTCCAAACAAGTTTGAGAAAATAAAATTAAAAAAAGTTGTAAATTTCAAGACTGGCTGTAAATTACAGATAAAGAAAAGAAGGAGTTTCTGATATTCTCACACCAAAATTTATCATCAGTTTCAAATCCGAGAGCGGCTCCTTTCCAAGAGACCTTCCATAACAACTCTCTTCTTGTCCTCCTTTGACTGCATCTCCCGCAACTTGGCCATACTTGCCGGCGGCTGCTCACTTTCCGACCATCCCAAGTCAGCTTTCCGGTGAGGTGCGAAATACAGCCACGTCGATGTCCACAAAATCGCACAGACTTTTCCCCAAATCAGCAAAACTGAGAGACTGATCATCATTAGATACAATCCGGAACTGTAATTCCTTGATTTCTCATTTTTCTGATTTTCCTGGAGGTTTTTTCCAGGTGGAATATTCCCATCCGGCGGGAGAGATTTCTCCCGGCGGTAGATAGATTCGCCGTTTTTCCGTTGAGGATTTAGCCACGAAGATGAACAAGTATCTGTAGCTGAAGAACAAGTTGTTGTAAAGGAAGAGAGAGAAGACGATGAGAAGATCGATTCAGTTTTCTGATCTTCATCTTCCGTCGATCTCTCGCTGTTTCCCGGTACCAGATTCTCGGAGTTTTCCTGAATTCCGGAGACGTTTTGGATCTCTAACTGATTACTATTTCCCGATCGAATCAGAGCTCGCCTTGACTTTCCGTTACGATCATTCTTATACTGAAATCACAGTGAAAAATGAAACTTCAGCGTTGGATAGATCGATTTGAGTAACAATCAACAAAGAAAAAGCAAAATTTGTTACAAAAAAGACAAACTCCTACCGGAAGATTTTCCACCGCTTTCACGATCCGAGCGAAACTCTGGTGAGAGCCCTTTTTGCGGCCACATGCATCGTCTTCTCCCTCCACCGGAATATCTCTAGTAACAGAGATATATGTGACGACAGATTCGCCGGAACTCCTTTTTCCGACGGGTTTCGCCGATTTCTTGCCGCCGCCGATGACGACGGGGCGGAAACAGAGGAAAAGGCTGCTTTTTCCTCTGGTTTTCTTCATTTTTTTGTCGATTCTTCTTCTTCTTCGTTTGTTCCTCTCACTGGAATCAGGATTTGACTCCGGTATTTATCCAGGGTTTTTCTAGAGAGAGAAAGTGGGAGGAGGGTCGGAGAAGGCGAGGGAATTGTTTCCGAGAGGAAGGCCGGCAATGGCGCTGTCTGCCAATTTTCTAATTTTTCTTTTTCTTTTTTAGTTTTTTGGGGGTATTTTGAGGTATTTTTCTGCTTCGTTGAGGGACCGTTCCTTATCCTGGTGGTTGATAATCTCCGTTTATTTATAGTAGTCACTATCCTAGACAGGGGCAGGGTTTGGCTGCGCGGGCTGCCCGTGTGTTGGTTAATTGGTCAATTGACTGGACAAATTTGGATGGTCATCCCGCCTTTGGATGATCTGAACCGTTCATTTGATTGCTGCCCAGGCTACCCGCGACAGAAAAGTTGCACTTGGGAGAATTGAAGGTAAGAGTAGCGCAACTTCATTTGTTTGAGGAATGCTAAATGGACGCCTCCATTGACCAGCCCAATTTCGACAATGAGGCCCCATCTTTGAATGATCAAAACCGTTCATCGAATCGCCCACTTTGGAATAGCTTGTGTTTTTGATCTAAAGTATCATAACGGGGATTGATAATCCACCAAATTAACGTTTTAGATTTACTATTAGATTAATTAAGTTAAAGAGTTATACTTGTTTAAAGTGATGATTGCTACCATATGGCTCGATTTCGTGGTTCATAATGAGCACCGGATGTTGGTTGATCCGCTACGTTCATCTTATATCTCTATATATTTAGATATGTAGTAGCTGAAAACCATGCCTATGGGACGATTCTGGCATTCTGATCATCAGATTAGAACCTGCAGTCCATATCCAACGATCTAAAACCATCTTTCTGGAGTTATAGATGTCGAATGTTGGAGCAATTAGATCAACGGTCTGGATCGCTGAAGGAGAGATTACTATGAGATCGCACCCTACAGTAGCATTGATGAATTAGAGAAATAACTGCTAATTGTATTTGTTTAAGCAGAGCTTTATCTATACAGTGATTGTCAAAGGGAAATTTAATGACGATTATGCCCTTATGATTTAAAGAGTCGTCGTCTTTGTGCACCTCGTCATCTGCCGGCCCGAGGCGTTTCTTTGATAAAGGGGTGCCTTTATCATTGCTCGGGTCCTTTTTCGTTTGAAATTCCTTTCCCCCTGCTGGTGCTCCTCTGGTCCTCCCCGTGTCCCAGACTCTCCTCTCTCTGAGTGTCACTTGGACAAACAAGAACGCAGGGGTGGGTCCCGCAGAACCCCAATTAAAGAGGGCTAGTGTAGAGTTTGGGTGTGGATTAATACAAGGATTTATGGGCACGAACAGAGTTGGTTTGACGATCGGAACCGTCCATTCTCAGTGGTACATCCTGAGTACAACATCTCACAGAGATCTTCTCCAATGAATGATGGTTAACCTTCGAATTTGCGGTTAAGATCATCTAATGAAGAGTGGGACCCAGAAGATAGCTATTTAGAGCGTCTATATGTACTTTTACCACGTCTAAACCATGCACTCTGCACGCACAAAACACTACATGAGAACTACCGGTTTTAGATCGTCTTATTACCATGGCTGCTAAAAATATAGATCCATCGTAGACCGTTGATTTGACTGACAAAGTAGATGAGAAAAAACTGCCTCCTTTTTCACCAATCTTGCGGGAAAAGATTAGTTGTTAGTTGGTGCAACCTTGCAGATTTTGAGACTGAACCAACTGGGGCCGTTTGATTGCTGCACAAGTTTTCTGGGATAGAAATTACTTGCAGATAAGGGTTATGTTGGGCTTGAAGTGGACTTTGACGACAACTTTCTCCAAGATACGTACTTTGGAAAACCAGTACTCATATGGTGGATGGGCTTATTTTCTCTGGAAGAATATTAACTGGAAATGTAAAATGGGCCCCAGTTTTTAACAATAGGTACCGTCTATCTGATCGGGCATGCTAAGGATGAGCAAGAACCAAATGGGACCAATCAAACAATTCCAAAGATATGATTTTTAGTCTTTAAAAACAACGGTCTGTACTCACCATTAATGAATCCTTCATCCCATGGTCTGCAAGATAAACGGTCTGGATCATCGAAACAGTGGGTCCGCCACTACTGTTCTCCATATCAGATCTCTTGAAATACAAGGATCGTCAAGGTCCTTTACGTGGACAGGGATTTGTCCATGCAATTATTATCATCTGGATCCAAAGTTCCATGACTGGTGGGGCCCATCAAATCCACGGTGTGGATCATATCCATGTGGGAGTCATGAGTATTCTTCTAAACGAATTCGGTGCTCATCATTATTGTTTACTTTTACGGTTTACCAGATCTACATTTGAAGTATTTGAGAAGGCAAGGGAAGGTATGCACTTGGAATATGTGATACAAATTGGGATATGGTGATCAGAACCGTTCATTTTTACGACTTATCCTGATGAGCCCTCAAAAATCTAATCCATGAGAGAAAGAATTTTATTTTTGAAAATTAGCAATATTATTTATTACTGTCGTATGACCTTAAGGTCACAGAATCTAAATGTAGAAGCAGTCTCTTAAAAAAATACAAGGTAAAACTATGTACTATAGACCCTTGTGATTCACTCCTTCCCCAAACCCTACATATGCAGGAGCTTTGTGCACTAGGCTGCCTTTCTTTCTATCTATTAATGATTGAGAAGATCTGCTGTTAGCGGTGCTTAAGCTGGAGTGAGCTGACTTTAGATGAGATGTAATAGGCTTGAGATGAATTGATATGTCCGTCTAATTGTTAGTGGTGCTTGAGATGGATGTAGCTTATCTCAAGCCAGTTCACTCCATCTCAAGCATCTATAAAATAAGAGAGAGAGAGAGAGAGAGAGAGAGAGAGACAGAGAGAGAGAGAGAGAGAGAGGCCAGAGCTCTTGTTGGCATGTGGAATGTTTAGTGATAGGAGATGACATTGAGGAATGGATTTGTAAGTACCAGAAACAAAATTCGAAAATAAAAAACGACAGAAAACCAAGCCATCTCCTTGATCTCTAGGCACTATCTTAGATCCAAATTATGTAAGTTGTCAAAATCCATGGATCTCCATGCAGAGACAAAAGTTCATGTGAGGCCCAACTTTTGATAATCCGAACCGTTCATCTCCGCAATCTCCTCTTAGACAGGCCATGCGTAAAAAATCTTCACCGTCGGATGACACCAAGATAATAAGATTTAGTACTAGCAGAGGGTTAGGATGGTGTAATCCACAGGATTATCTAAAGTAGGAAGAAACAAAGCAAGGAATAGACTTCCTTTTGTCTGAACTGCTGTCACTTGAAGCTTCCTTCCTAGAAAAAATAAAACTAAGTTTTGGGGATTGATTTGCAGAATGTCTCTTTCACTTCGGAAATCAAAAGGCTTTCTCCTCGTCCTCTAATTGGACATTGTGGAGATCCATTTTACCAGTCCCATGGATAAAATAATCCTGGTTTTACATCCAGCTGGGCAGACAGCGGAAAGACGAAATAATCCAAAGCTGTAGCCATCTTTGTAGAAGTTGCCTGGATACAAACAATGTCCCCGTCTTTTACGGGAGAGAAGTAAGCCGAAGAATACAAAACTGAAACATAATCACTTTCAGATGGTCCACGGAAGAGGAAGAAAGGAGGCATCTACAGAAGTTGCTATATGACGATGTGGATAGTTTTCTTTGAAGCAAGTGGAGGTCATTTGTTCAATGAAACAAATCATTTACCTGTTAATAATTATTAAGTATGCATGTCAAATTTATAAGCGCAACGGAAGAGTTGTCATCGTACGACCTTGACATTATGTGGGTTCGAGAAGTGAAAAGAGCTTCTTGTAAAATGCAAGGTAAGATTGCATAATATAAACCCTTGTAGTGTAGTTCTCCACTTTCTCAGACCTTATATATGCAGGAGCTTCATGCATTGAGCTAACCCTTTATATATGTCAAGTTTATATTTGATATTTTGTAGTTGTTAATAAACATAAGTTGATGTGTCAACCCAAAAAACAAATATAAGATAAAGAACTTAAATTAAGAGGCCTACGACAAAGGGTCAAGTGCAACTGCTTTGTAGTGATCTGGAGGCTCCCATGGTAGGCTATTGCATAGAGGTCGCTTGCAGGTCTGTGATTCTCAAAATATAAGAATATTATCTTATCTTAAGTTAAGATTATGAAAATTTTTATATAGTACCATGAACACCATGGGGTGAAAAAAGTAGTCTTTGATCATACAAAGTTGCAAAGGCCCTTGATTGCAGCTAGTAGACTAGTAGAATTGACATCTCTCTCTCTCTCTCTCTCTCTCTCTCTCTCTCTCTTTTCTTTTTGCTTCCAAAAAAAGTTTTTTTCCTTGCTGCACGAAGCTCCCGCCTATGCGGGGTCCGGGGAAAGAGCGGACCACAAGGGCCTAAAGTACACAGCCTTACCTTGCATTTTGCAAGAGGTTGTTTTCACACCTTGAACCCGTGACCTCAAGGTCACACGACGTCAACTTTTACCGTTGTACCAAGGCTCCCCCCCTTCTTGCTGCTTTATGGTTCATCTTAGCAATTCGTTGAAGAGGTGATTCCTAATCTTAAAGTTTGAATTCATTATTATGTTGTCTCTTCTTCCCATTTTATCTCACAATTCACATGAAAAAAACTCTTCTTCTTCTTCTTCTTTTTTATTTCACTTCTGTTGGTATATGACAATGCCTACTTCAATAAGATATCATTAGAAGTGTCACAGTGGTATGACCAATTAAGTTGTTGATAAGGTCATTATAGATACCGCGATGGTTACGAGAAGAAATAATGGGAATTTAGGGGCAGTACTCCTGAGGAGTGGGGTATGGGGCAGTAGCCCCTGTCAGGGTCCAAGGGGGCAACGCCTCATGGCGGCAAGGTTCGGGGGACCCCGGCCCAATGGTATGTACTATTTGAAGGTTGTATCTTGAGTTGCAGTTCAAAAGTTGTCGAGTGTGAACATAGGAAGCTTCCAACAACCACCCTTTGTATGAACATAGGAAGCTTCCAACCGCCACTATTTTGACCCATTCTAAAGCAACCATGAGGAAGGTGTGCTAAAAGTTCAAGTCGATAAGCTGGTTGGTGAAGGGTTAGTGAAGACTCAAAAGCTATAAATAGGCATGCCACAAGCCTCTCAAATACACAGAAGTTCTTTGTTAACTTATAGTCTTGCTTTTCTGTTAGTTCTTTTGTTAGTCCAAAAGCCATTGAAGCTCTATTAGAGAGCACACGATATGACGATAATCTGTAGTAAGTTATTAGATTGAAAGTTTGAGTAGTGTTGTCTTTCCTCCTCATTGGTGTTCAGACATTTATGGTGTAAGATCGTTTCTTTACAACTTCATCGTTCTTCTCTACCAACTCTTCATGAGAAGCATGAAAGATCACTATGCTGACTCATTTCTTTCCATTTTGCATCAAATATCTCATTGAAAATTTCAAGTATTCTTCTTCCCACCCATTATCTCTTCACCATTTATTTAAAGTTAATTCCGAAGCTTGAGCTTAAAATTCAAAGTTCATGAGAAGACAAAAAAATAAATACATTGGGCTTCAATCCTTATCTAGGTTTTTAAAATATCGGTGAAACTACTGTTTTCCCCTTTTTTCCTCTGTGGAGGGGGTTGGGAAGGGAGGAAGTATGATTAAGTACTTAATATTCTGGCTTATAAGTTTGGGCCGATCTGACCAGTTCCACTAGCGTTTAGTCCAACTTTAAGCTGCTCCGGTCTTTATTTGGGCCTGTCTGCTAAGTCGTCTTGACAACGGTCTTGGGTTGGTGCGTGCATGGTACCTCGTCAGATTGAGAAGCCAGCCCACTAGATAAGGAAAGCTGTGTATGGACTGCACCTTTGCTTTGGGTCCGTCTTCGCACCTGACACCAACTTTGGATGTGCTGACCCATTCATCTCATGGATCCCTTTAGCTTTGATGTCTTGCAGTTCAAAGGTGTACTCAATGAGATCGGCCCAAACCAATTCCAGCAGCAGCACCTTCCACTAAGGCCACCTTATTACAACTTTACTCCAGTTACTATCCCCACCTTCGGCATCTTTCTCTTTGCAGTTAAGGTAATGACTCAGGGCATGGCCAGCTCCCATAGTGTGACGGGCGGTGTGTACAAGGCTCGGGAACGAATTCACTATCCACCCAGGACATAAGGGGCATGATGACTTAACGTCATCCTCACCTTCCTCTGGCCTATCACTGGCAGTATGTTCGGGGTTCCAATCTCATTGGTGTCAATTAAACACAAGGGTTGCGCTCGTTGCAGGACTTAACCCAACACCTTACGGCACGGTCTAACAATGGCCATACACCACCTATATCCACATTCCGTATCAAAACACCAAACCATCCAATATAAAGGCGATTTTCGATGCTGGCTGTCCAGTTACGGAAGCAAACCATAGGCTTGCGCTTTCGCGTCTCTCTAAAATTGCAATCATGGTAAGATCTTGATTTATTCACTTATCAGAGACTCACAAGCACATAGATTTTTCATAAATAAAAATAGATAATACTAGTTGTATATTGTGTATAGTAATTGTGTATACAAGATATACAAATAGATTCCTACATAACGAATGAAATATTAATAAATCCTATGAGTCAGTTTATTATTCTTTAAATACATGTGTACCCATAATATAGATTATTTCTATTTAATCATTTTATTCACAAGGGACGGCTTACGAACCAATGAAGATCTTTATACTAGAGCTCTTTTTCTATTATTTCTTTCTACCATATTTTTAATAAGGGGCTGGTTACACCTACAACCCAAATGGAATCCAAGCGTTTCGTGATTCAAAAATGTCAAATCCTGTCTCAATTATCATTTGTCAAGACTCTTTGGAGTAAGTTCCTTGGCTTGGCCACTTTAAACACTTGAAATCATATATTTACAGGAGAATGGGTGTATGTACCATGCTCATAGCAAAAGCTATTAATGAAATACTTTACACTAGGTTAATGATGCTTGACATGGGATGACAAAATTTTTAACTTAACGTTGAAACCAGGAGATATCTGTAATATCCTTAATTTTTAAGATAAAAATAGGAAATTATTAAATAAATTAAAATAAAAATTTATGGATGAAATTATTTCCTGAAAACATAATAATTAGAAAGTGCTCGTCGATACGAATCCAACGCCACCAAGAACGCGAGAAACGGAGCTCAAACAAGGGAGTTATGAGCCGTCAAAGTTGTAAGGGCAAAATGGTCTTTTGACAGAAACGTGTTACACAGGGGTCCAAATTGATAACGGCACCCCTGTCTACACACGTCTCTACCAGTCCGAGGAAATCGCCGGAGAGACGTGGGAAGAGACGTGTGGGGAAGAGTTTCTCTTCCCAAGACTCTAAAACCTATATCTATGCTCTACAGGAGCCAAACGCTCCACTTTGAGCGTTTTCCATGAATGATACGCAAAACCCTAGATCTGTAAAAACTTGAATTTTCCGGCGAGTGGAGCCCGCAACACGAGCAACTCGAGCCAAGTGCAAGGTAAGCCTCAAAACCTATGTTTTTACGTATTTATTAATTAGAAAATTAATTAGAAAACCATTTAAAAATTAGGAAAAAATCGGATTTTTGGGGGCTTTGTGCGCTTCTTGTTGGAGCGTGATTTCATAGACCAAACGTTGTCCGTTTGGAAATCGCACCGTCCAACTAGTGCAAAAGACACCCAAGAGAAAACCCTTTAAATTTGGGAGTGATCCAACGGTGGAATTACTGAGAAAACTCAAAAACCGGTACCTATGGAGGTTTTTAGGAACTTGGGAAAAATCATTTAAAAACCATGGTTTTTGAGAAAATTAGTGAAAAAGGAGGGCATAAATGGATTCTGCAGAGAATTGAAGAAAATGGCGCAAAATCACGCAAAACGGAGCTCTGTAGCTGCCGTAGGCGGCCAAATCCGGTCGTCTTCTCCGGCGTCGTCAACGGCGTCGGCGCCACTGCGCCGACGCCAAGACGCACACCTACGGCCCAGGGACGGCGTCACATGGCGTCGTCGCCGCCGCACGCGTGCGGAACGTGCGTGGTTGGCTGCCGCGGTGGGGCCGGGGACGTCGGGCTGCCTGGCGGACCGTGACGCACGCGCGTCGTCCGCGATCTTCGCCGAAGACGCGCTTGGCGCGCAGCGTCCGTGCGGCGTCTGCGACGCCGTGCGTCTTCGTGCGCCCATTATCGTCGGTATAAACCTGGCGGAAAAGGGCGCCGCCGGTTTAAACCACCTTATGGTGGTCGTGAACCCCATTTGAGGGTAGTTTTCCACTAAAACTTGATTTTGGGAGCTGAGAGGTCCAAATCACGATCCCGGAAGAGGCGTTGTGACCCGTGTGTGACGCGGACCTAGTTTTAACTTAAAAACTTAGAAATGACCACTTTTTATTTAGAAAAATTTTAAAATAGTGATGTGACATGTACAGTGCACTTGAATATACCCAATTAAAGGGAGTTATTGGCAAGCTAGTGATCTCACACCGAGGTAGGTAGCGACAACTAATGTTTTGACTTGATTTTAAACCATGTTTAAACATAGCATCATGTGTGATTGTGTTTTAAATTGCGATTTTTATTTACCATGGATTTCATGCGACATTCAAGCAGGATGATTATTGAAATTGAATTCTTTTACTTGAATAAACTTATTTAAAATGCTTTTACAAGCATGATGTTAATTAGTTATGCTTAATTAGAGATTTATTTCTTATTATATATATAGAAAATGCATGGATTTACATGGAAATGAGTATAGAGGCTTAGTAGGCGGTCCTTTTATAAATTTAACCCAGGATGAGGGGCATGTGTCTTGGGGATTTCAAGCTATAAGTGCTCTTGAGTTTTAGCATATACATATGATTTCCGTGTTTTATATTTGATGTGGTGCTCTCGCCGATTGGCGTCATCTTTAGGAGGGATAGGGCCGACCACCCACCTTCCTTAGGATTATGATGTGATGAGTTTGTGATATGATAGACACTGCCCATAGATGGCATTCGGTAGGGGGTTTGGTAACATGGATAGTCCACACTACCGGTCTGAGCCTTTCCATGGGGACGGACGTTAAGTCTCCGTTACGGTGTCGACGGGGAGCGGCGGTGGTTGATACCCATGGAGGGTTGCCCTTTATGACATGATGGCCCATATTCTTGTTATGTGTGCATGTATGATGAGCATGGTTATAGATGGTATGCCAGGTGTGACGACACTCGAGAGGTTGACTATGTGTACTCCTGATCAGGGATGTTCGTGCGATGTGGTGGGACCCATTACCTTAGGGTGCCCTTATTCTTGTTGTATGCTCCATTTATTGATTCATGTCATGTTTTAACTCAGTGAATTTCATGTTTTAGCATATGGAATAAATTGGCATTTATTGAACATGGCATTATGATATCACTATCTTCATAAATGTTAGATTTTCATCGGTATTGTTCATTATTTCTTGCATTTATTACATTAATTGTCATGTACCTACCCAGCGATAAGCTTCTTGAGGCATTTGCTTTGTTTTGCAATGCCTTAGATCTCAGCGCGACACCAGGAAAGGAAAAGCGGTTGATAAACCTTGAGAGCCTAGCTGAAGACTAGTTTCCTATAGTTTTAGAAAGTAATGTGAGTCATTAGAGTGGATTATCATTTGAATTTTATTATGAATTTGCATACTTTATATTTGGATGTGATTTAGATCTTTGGATATATATTGGACATTTATATGGGATGTTATGATGGATAGACCATGGGCCATATTATTATTGTCTTTTGGATGTTTATTTGATTTAAAATAAAGGCGCCTATTTATTTGACGTTGATTTATACGCGGATTATTTATTTATGTTTAAATTACATGTACGCCATTTTGAGAAAGGAAAAATTAACACCCGGAGTTTTAAGATAGGTTTAGTAAAATGTTAAATAAATCTTTTCTCATGGGATCCCAAATGCTCTTATTTAAATTGAAAAAAAAAAAAAAAATTTGTCTTAAAAATCCGGGGTGTTACAATATCACTTCATCTTATCTCAAGCACCACTAACAGTGACATGGCCTTCTTATCTCGAGTCATCTCACTCCATCTCCATCAACATTAACACCCTATTAGGTTAGTTTGTGCTTCAATGGTACATGGACTCCGAACCATTGCTTAGTAGTCTTCTAGTTAGGTTAGGTGATAAGCCCACTTGTGCAACTTTCCTCTTTTCCATGTCTATGTCAAAACAATTATTGATTCTACCTAGGGTCATCATCATCAAAGACTTATATCGATTAGGGGTCAACCATATAAATCTTGTTCCCCCATTCTCTTCTATTAAGGTTCATGGCCTCATTTAGTCTAAAAGTTATAAAATCTTTTTTCACCACTTCTATTCACATCTTTTGGGGCTTTCCCCTTGCCCTTTTAAAACCTTCAATTTTGATTGACTCACTCCTTCTAATCGGTGCTGTCTTAGTTTTTGTTAGACATATCCAAACTATCTAAGTCTACCATCCCTCATCTTGTTACCTATGTGTTGCTCATAAGTTTCCTTTAATATTTTCACTTCTATTCTATTCTTTTTTGTCTTACCACTTATCCATCTCAACATCCTCATTTCAATCACGCTCATCATATATAGATGTTATTCCTCGGCTGACCAATACTTTGATTCATAGAGTATGACTAACCTTGCAACTATCCTATAGAATTTTCCTTTTACTTTGAGTAATACCTGCTAATCACATAAAACTTCAAAGCCATATCTCTATTTGTTCTAATTGGTATGGATTCTTTGGATAACAATCTCTCCACTCTCATGAATTATCAATCCTGAATATTGAAAGTGCTGTTTTTGGGATACTTCTTGATTATCAACCTTTGCCAGTGCTTCTCTCTCACTCCTTTCTAGGCTAAAATCGCATTTCATGTACTCTATCTTAGTTTTGCTAATTTTAAATTCTTTAAACTCTATGACATTTCTCAACAACTTAAGCTTTGCTAAAAGTAACATACACCGTGGGATCTCATCATGCAAATGTTTTGTTTACTCATCCAAACCCAGCGTGAAAAGGTACGACCTTAATGCTAATTCTTAGTACAATCATTTGGTGATGGGAAATCATCAATCTCTACATTAATGGTCCTAGCATTTGTTATTGCTCCACTATACATATACTTAATTATATCTATGTATCCCTCTAAAACCTCTTTCTCGCCCAACACCCATCATAATAACTTTTTAAAGACCTTGTCATAAGCTTTTTCTAAGTTAATAAAAGACCATGTAAAATCTTCCTCCTCTTTATATATTTCTCCATCAATTATTTACAGATGAAAATAGCTTTCATGGTAGACCCCCAGCATGAAACCAAATTGGTTTTTCAATACACTTGTCTTAGGTCGTAACTTTTCTCAATCACTCTTTCCTCAAGTTCTATAGTATGACTCATAAGTTTGATTAGTCAATAATTAGTGCAACTCTATATGTCTCCTTTATTCCTATAAATTGATATAATAGAACTGTTTCTCTATTCATTTGGCATTTTCTTCGATTTCAAATATTATTAAATAGCTTTGTCAACCAAACGACTATAGCATCTCTCATATATTTTCAAAACTCTATTTGTATATTTTTGGACCTTAAGCCTTTCTTGATTTTATCTTTTTCAATGCCTCTATCACCTTAGTTATTGTAATCTTACAGTCATATCTATATAATTTAACGTTATTTGGTTTTACGGTTCTTTCAAGCTTTATATTCTCATTGCCAATTTCATTTAGTAATTTTTTAAAGTAACTTTCACACCTTTGATTGATCTCGTCTTCTTTGACTAGTACCCATTGGTCATCACTTTTAATGTATTTAATGTGGTTTGGGTTCTTACTCTTCTATTTTCTTATTTTTGTAAGTTTAAGCATATCTTTCTTACCTTTTCTTGACCCTAATCTATTATAGAGATCATTGTGTGCCTTGAGTTTAACTCACTCACTACTCTTTTAACAACATTTTTAGTATTCTTATATTGGTCAAAGTTTTCGTTATTTATAGTCCCATTCTATATTTTAACACACACTCGTTTCTCTTAAATAACTTTTTAATCTTTTTTACTCAACCAACTAGTTTCATTAGTTAGTTGCCTTTTATGTTTAGATACTCGTAGAACATCATTTCTCACTTTTTTTAAACTTGGCCATATTAGTCAGCATGGTATTTACTTCTGTTTCTTTGCTCCACTTTCCTTCTATCATCAGCTTATTTGTGAATAATGCTATCTTATCTCCTTTTAAGCTCTTTCACTTAGTTTTTAGATAACTATTAAGTTCACTTCTTTTATTCCATCTCTCAATGTAAATATTCATAACCATTAACTTATGTTGTTTGATTAAACTCTCGCAAGATATCACTTTACACTTCTTATATGTTGATCTTTTGTTGTTCTTAAGTAGAAAGAAATATATTTGGCCTTTATATGATTCACTTTTAAGTATTAGTAAGCATTCCTCCCTTTTATTAGAGGAAGTGTTTGCTAGAACTAAGTTTTTCGCCAAAAGCAAAATTGATGATGGCTTCCCCTATCTCATTTCTTCTAAGGTGAGGGACCTAGTTGCAATAGCCTAGGAGGGTACTACGAGGGAGCTTTCAAGGTGCTTGGTGAGTCTTCATTAGGGTCCAACTATTATTGTGAACTGATCCATTGTGTCTGGAGCTTTGTGTTAGATATGCTAAGCATGAAAATCCCATGCATATGACAATTCTAATCTTATGATTGACTATTTTGAGTCTTGAGTCGATCTTGAAACAATACAGACTCGGATTGCTCGATAGAAAAGATTTTAGAGAGTAGTCTGTTCAAAAATAGGCCAAACCAAATAATCGATCATCTATTTGGATCGTTATGAAGTTAGGATAATAGGTTCTAGATAGTTTTCTTCACAAATTTTTGGTGTAAGAAAAGATCATGATGAAGATAATGACGATGATGACAATAATAATAATAATAATAATAATAATAATAATAATAATAATAATAATAATAATAATAATAAATAATCACTTGCTATAGATTTTTATGAGAGTTGCCATTAACAGGCAAGACAAGCTTCTTTTAGCAGTACTCCAAAGATCATATAAAAAAATCAGTAAACATTACCTTTTCGATCTCATCGGTCTATTTTCTAATTAATGGTGGATAGTGTTAGTTTTGACTCACTCTAGATGTTAGCATTCTACGGCATAGATCTTTCAACAGTTGTATCCATTGATCATGTAACTGTGATCCAACGATCTGGATTCCTCACTACTGCATTGGAGATGCCATAGCAAAAAGCTCTCTACTAAGATAATCTTATTTCTCTAGACAGACTGATGATCCATAACTGATAATTCCTTCCTTTTGCTTTCTATTTTGAGCTTAACAGTTCATTTGTCGATCCATGTTTGATATGCTCATCATCATTCCCACGATGAACTCAGCGGCCTAGATCTTCCCACGACAGTCTAGAGTCTACCGCATCGTTTAGATCCTTCAAAAGTCCCATTGTTGAGCTTGCAACTCCGATCCTACGATCCGGATTCCTCACTAAACCCCTCCGTTGAGATGCCCCAGGAAAAAGCTCTCTATTTAGACAATCTTAATTCTCCATTCTTTCCTGTTGGTTACTATTTTGATCTGAGCAGTCCATTTTTCGATCGACTGTCGATATGTTTATTATCCTTCCCACGATGAACTCAACGGCCTAGATCTTAGCTCAACAGTACAAGGTAGGGCCCACACATTTCCCGTCGGAGGAATCCTTCCTTGACCTCTGTACTAAGAAAAAGACCAGCCGGGACTCGTTTCAGACGCAAAGCAGACTCGAAATTGGGATTCCAAAACCGCCTGCAAAGTCGGCCAGATTTCTTTCTTTCTTTCTCTTCAAGAATTGCAGAAGAAAACTTCGCAGCTTAGGGCACGGAAATTCCTCCGATATTCGTTCTTGCCCCAACCCTCAAAATCCTATTTCCCTCTCCAAAACCCTACCCAAATGCAGTCTCCCATGGATTTGCTCCGATCAAACTTATCTCGAGTTCGGATTCCTGAACCTACCAATCGAATTTACAAACAAGAATGCTGCATTTCGTTCGATACTCCGGTAGTTTTCTCTATTTTTTGCAAAAGGTTTTGATTTTTGGCAATTCTTTTCTTTCTTGATGAGTGTTTGCTGTTGCAGAGATCGGAAGGTGGGTTGTTCATCGACATGAACTCGTTTCTTGCTTTCGGGAAGCATTTTGTGGAGTGGAACTATCAGAAGACGGGGAATCCGGTTTATTTTCACATAAAACAGACGAAGAAGCTGGTTTCGGAAGATAGGCCACTGAAGAAGCCGACGCTTCTAGCAATAGGTATTTGGAATTTCTGGTATTGGCATGCATTTCTATTTTTAGTTGGATCTTTGGAATCTTTTAGTGTTTCCCTTTATAGTAGGGGGCTGCTGCTGTCAACAAGAATAACAAACCATGAATAAGTTTATTTATGACAGTGAACATGTGTCTTTGATATTAGCAGTGTTAGAACATGGAGAGAACTATTCAGACATTGATAAACTAGCTCTGAAAGCCTTGGGATGTTTGTTGTTGACTAATTTTGTTTAGGGTTTTAAGGTTGTACATGGTAGGGGATAAAATGGCAATGTATGGTTAATTTAATCCATCGATTATTATTCAGTGACAAATAGCACCATTCGGAGTAGTCATTTATTTGGAAGGCAATCTTCTTGCAGGGTGAGTTGATTCCATACTACTAGTAAGGTAACTTTACAATCTCTTGCAACTGGCCTTTTGCGACTGTTGTAGTGTGCCACATTTTCGATTGTACTTGCTTGGTCTCTAATTTGAGTGCATTCTGACATAAGTTAACTTGAAAGTTTTGAAAATGGACATGTAATATTCCATGGGAAGTTCGATTTTATCTTTTCAGGGGATCTCTCTCAGGGGAATGCATACAAGAGGATACTAATTTGTATCATTTTATGGAATTTCTGGTGTAAATTCTATGCATTCTTCTGCAAGGCGTTCATCTTGGACATTATCCTGTATCTTGTATTAGCTTGCCCTTTATCTTGCACATTAGGTTAGTTCAGCTTAAAGAACTCTTTCTTGACAGTATCCTGAATGTCTTTAGTGGCTGCTTAATGTGGAGTAATATTGCTACATCAATTCACTGTGGTTTGCAGGTGTGGATGGGGGATTTGACAATAATGATCCTGAATATGAAGAAAGTCACAGTGTAGTGATATTACCTGACTATGTCTCCCTACCATTTCCATCTGTTGAGTTACCTGAAAAGGTAGTGGTTGTCTTTTTGATGTTTACATTCATAATAGATTTGCTGGTAGGGTTCTAGGTTTCTGAATATTCAGCTCATGCTCTACCCAATGTGGCAGGTAAGGCTGGCCGTTAATGGTATTTTACAGGCTGAGGGTGCTGAACGGAAAGAACAAGTGGCGTCCTGGGTAGCTGATAAAAAGAAAGTTAGCAGGTTTGCCATGAATTTGCAACAGATTGACAATGGTGTCATCGTTCCTCCATCTGGGTGGAAATGTTGTAAATGTGATAAGGTGGATAATCTATGGCTTAACCTCACCGATGGCATGATCCTTTGTGGGAGGAGAAACTGGGATGGAACAGGTGGCAACAATCATGCCGTTGAGCATTACAAAGAGACTAAATATCCTCTTGCTGTTAAGCTTGGAACTATAACTGCTGATCTGGAAGGGGCAGGTAACACCTTACACTTTTACTTACTGCAGTAAACATGATAGCTTTTGGAACTCATTTCATTGCCAACAGCTTGAAATGGATTTGTTTGATTGATGAATGTATTACTGGAACTAGATAATTTGATGTTTCCATTGTTGTTGGAGAGATTGCCAATCTAGCACTTTTTGAACTCTTGTTGGGTAAATAATATGAATGACAAAATCCTGTGGCATAAGAGATGTGATTTATGATGGGCTTTGAGAAATTATGAGCTATTAAGAGGCTAGGGTGATTGAGGCCAAAAATATTGCAAAGGTTTTTGGGTGTGCGGGTGATGTTTTCTTGAAGACTGGATTAGTCTCACGAGCTAATTTAGGAATGCCAGTCTTTCATTTGTTCCTTGGACCTAGAGATTTTAGGGAATTCTATGGGACACATCTATGTAGAAAAGGTTACTTCCTTTTAGTTTCAAAACCCTTTATGGAATTCTTTTTTAAGAGTTAGATCCCAGCCACCCACCCACCCCACCCAAACACACACACACCCATGCACAACCTTGAACCATGTTCACCCAGGTGAAAGACTCCTCCTTCCCAATACCCTTCATGTTTATAAGATCTTTCACATTTTATTTCCCCTTGTGATTACGAAAAAAATTCCTTGTTAGAGCTGTCTCAGGAAAAGTTAATTTGATACACTCAAAAACTTGTCCATCCTTACTATTTTAAGACACGGCAATCTGTATTATGAAATCTAG
This sequence comes from Warburgia ugandensis, assembly GCA_035236585.1. Lineage (NCBI taxonomy): Eukaryota > Viridiplantae > Streptophyta > Magnoliopsida > Canellales > Canellaceae > Warburgia > Warburgia ugandensis. The sequence goes on from CP141137.1 coordinate 64,687,465, forward strand.
ATTTTGATGTTCAAAGTGCAGATGTTTCATTTGGATGCATTAGATCTGATTCAGCAACAAGTGTCTTTCAAATTTGTGAGCATGTTTGGTCCCTCCCAGCATGTGGGGAGTTGCATATCATTTTGTGAAGCACTATATCACTTCTTTCAAGGGGAACGGATGTTTGTTCTCAAATTAGTTATATTCTGTAGCAACCACTTTCAAACTATGCCTCTTCCCAATCTTGTTTTGTTTTGTTTTGTTTAACTTTTTTTTAATGTTTTGTATTTGTTAACTACCAATACTCTATAAATCTAAAGATGAACATAGGATTAATTATTGTGAACCTGCCGTGGCAGCTCAGACGTTTTCTCTTATCCGGAGGATGAAAGTGTTGAGGACCCATTGTTGGCTCAACACTTGGCTTTTTTTGGCATTGATTTTTCATCATTGCAAAAGGTTTGTTTCGTCTTTCTTTGATTTCTTATTTGTCTAACAAGCTATGTTCCTTCAAGTTGTACTTTCACTCTTTACTTAACTTGCTATAACTATATTGACAGCTAATCTGATTATCACGTTTAGCAACTTAGCTTAGGATCTATAGGGATTGTTTTTTGTGAAAGATGATTGCAGCAAGTCAAGATTCTATGTTGTTCTTCCTTAAACTGGTAACCTTTTTGATTGATGGTGGTTAAATATAATAGATGTATGTCTGGATATAAGCTCTCTCTCTCTCTCTCTCTCTCTCTCTCTCTCTCTCTCTCTCTCTCTCTCTCTCATGCGCATGCATTTAATCAAATACATTATTTGTTTATGTATCTATACATATAGGTGGTTATTACACATTTGTTATATGTTAAAATCCAGAGTAAAATTGTTGGAGGAAAATTCTCCTTAATTTGATTGGTGATCACCTGGATCACTCCATTATTTGGGAATTTCGCATGAGCCAGGACAAGACATATTTGTAATATGCGAGCATTACAATGTTTAAATCGAGTGTAAGCTCATAAAGAAAAAGATTGACCCAGATATCTTTTATGATTTACTGGCTTAGTGATTAAAGGGTTTCTTATAAAGATATAGTATATACATTTGAATGATAGCATTTAATACTGTACTGAGAAAATGGTAACTGTGGAAGTGCTATTATCCAGGGTTATACCCTTACTGAAAATATGAGATGGTCCATCCCAATGCCCTCCAACACAGAGGTAATGACACATGCTTAAAGCCCGTTTCTTAAGACTGCTTCAGGTGGCATCTTCCATACTAAAATGGTGACCTTTTCCCATTGTACAACAATATCCATGTGAAAAGTACTCGAATGACCTTTGCAGATCATGCTTCCTGGTATATTGCATAATATTTTAGCATTTTATACTTCTATGAAGGTCTTCTATCATCCAAGTACATTGTTGTAAGTCATGCTTATTTGCAGACGGAGATGACAACTGCTGAAAGGGAACTGGACCAAAATACCAATTTTGATTGGAATCGGATTCAAGAAAGTGGACAGGAAGTTGAACCACTTTTTGGTCCAGGCTATACAGGACTTATCAATCTTGGAAACAGGTAAATTTGTCCCTGGAGCCTGTTGCATTATTTGGAGATTTTTGTTGATAACAAGTTCAAATTTACCTTTTGTGTGACTTTCTACTGTACTTCTATCAGTTGTTATTTAGCATCAACCATGCAAGTTGTATTCTCGACACATTCTTTCTGTTCACGGTCAGTGTCACTTTCCTTTGCTGTATCTGAATTGGTTTGACCATATAGTCCTTAATATGGCCAGTTTCCATTTCTGAGTTTCTCCTTTGATTAATTCACTGTAGGTATTATGAAAGTCAAACCTTGCAAGCAGCATTTGGGACTGCTCCAGCTGATCCAACAGTTGACTTGAACACACAGTTGTAAGTAATCAGAGAGCTGAATTTTAATATGACAGTTTGAAGATCTGGTGTGCTATTTCACCATATATGATACATGTACCCTAGGATGTAAACAACTTGGCTGTTTCTAAAACCATCGCCATAAGATTTATATTCCTGTCGTCTTCATATTTAGTTATACAGTTACTAATTTATGTTAAGTTTACATGATTACTGTGCTTGTAGAACATAAATTCCACACACATCAAAAGTGAACGTGTTCCAACAAAGTTCTATTTTTGTGGTATAACAGGACAAAACTTGGGCATGGTTTGCTGTCTGGTAAATATTCAGTTCCAGCTAAAGAGGTATGTGAAAGCAATTTGTTTTTTTTTCTTTCTAATCTCTGTTTCATTGTCAAGAAGATAACATTTTTTATTACTGTCAATCAGGCAGATGCCATTACAAATTCTACAGCTGCAACTTCTAGTTCTGTAAGTTCTCTTGGTAAACTTATTGTCAATCAGCCCAAACATTTTCATTGCTTTTTGTTGTTCTTTCGCGATCTTGATATTCTACATGGGACCTAATGGTTGCATGGGTTGGAAACTGTTGCTTTTGACTGATTTCTTGGTTCTTAACTTACCATTTTGCTGAATATTGCTTGCATTTTTGGATCCACAGATATAAAATTTGATTTTCCATTTTTCTCTGTTTCTATTAAGTAAAAGAGTTGTTGAACTTAACACCATGTAAATTAAACATGATAAATGTGTTTTAGTCATTAATTTTCACATTTCAAATTATTTGTGTTTTTCACGAGTTATTAACGAATGTCTCAACATCCAGTAAATTTTCCAAATTAGTGATTTTCTGAAACATCCATTTTTCTTGGAATTCTTTAATCCATAATCTTTGTTGTTTTTCATTGTGCTTTGCCTCTCATTTTCTTTTCCTTTAGTAACTTCTCATACTTATACATTTTTTTCTCTTTCAGAAACAGGAAGGGATACCCCCTCGAATGTTTAAGGCAGTTATTGCTGCTAGTCATCCTGAATTTTCTACCATGAGGCAGCAGGTATTCTCTCTTATTTTAAAGTTAACTGCTGCTGTTCTTTTTTGAATTTGGTAGTAAAAGGTTGGTTTCTGCTTAGTCAATTATTATGAAAAGTTAGGTTTCCATTTAGTTAACTCCTTTTCTCTAGCATTTAGGGACAAGGGTTTGATTATTAGTAATAGCCAACGAACTTGTGCTTTAGCTTGGTTAATTATGAATTGACTGCAGACAGAACCATGCAAGCTCATCTGATGGTTATGCAAAAACTATAGGAAGTTGACATTTACTTTCCATGAAGTGGCTAGCACCTTTCTTTTCTTTCTGACTGTTGTGAGCACACTGATTTCCTGCAACGTGCGCAATGTCTGCTCCCTGTAGTCGCTGCTTTCTCTTGTTTTCCTTGTAAGCTTCTTACCTTTCAAAGTATAAACTAATGGAGGATTCCAGTGGGTCATCCATTTCACCAACTTAAGTAGCACGCCATAATTTGTGTTTAAACCATGCATCTGTACTTGTATGGTGAGGATGCATCTGGCATGTACATCTGCTTCCTCACACAAAACTTGATTCAGTCAGTCCTGTTATCCTTTCATTTTTAAACAATTGTGTAACATCAACTCCATTCTAGGATGCGTTGGAGTTCTTTCTGCATTTTCTTGACCAAGTTGAACGAGCCAATGCTGGTAAAGCTGAATTAGATCCATCAAGGTGTTTCAAGTTTGGTGTTGAAGAGCGACTCCAGTGTCCATCGGGAAAGGTTACTTATAATAAAAGAGTTGATTGTATTCTTTCTTTGAATATTCCTTTGCATAAAGCAACTAATAAAGGTATGTTCCTAACATTTCATTATGTGCTTGAAACATGCCTCTAAAAATCTTTGTAGTCACTAAGTGGCATCTAATTTGGTATTGCAGAACAGCTAGAAGCCTTTAATAAGTTGAAAGCACACAGGAGTTTGGAGGGAAAGGAAGTGTAAGTTGGAAAGCTACTTCACAGATATGATTTCAGTTCATCCTTACCTGCTAATAACAACCAATTTTGCAGAGCTGGTGATGAGATTGTACGCCCAAGGGTGCCCCTAGAAGCATGCTTGGAATCATTTTCAGCCCCAGAGGAAGTGCATGAATTTTACAGTACTGCCCTGAATTCAAAGACAACAGCTGTCAAGTAAGCTTTATCACATTGCTTCTTTCTGTGTATTCAGTATAGGTTACATAAGAAGCTAATTGATATAATGTGGATTAGATAGAAAACAAAAACAATGTTCACATTTACTTAGTTGTGATCAAAGAGTGTCTTATGCTTATATTTACAAAGTTTGGTGGATAATCCTGTTTTTTCAGGGATTTTCAAGAGTTAAGAATGAATTCTTTGAAAATAAAACTCAATGTTGTCTACCCGTGTCCAAGAACTTTGTCAAACTGTGGCATTTGATGGGAGGTTTTAGATGATGTTAACTTGTTCATCAGTGTTAGTTATAGAATCAAGAATGATGAGTGACGTAGATATAATTGAAATTGGCAGGAGGATCAAATTATTTTCCTCCCATAAGACAGTTAAAAATTCATTAAATATTTGATAGTTCATGTTTTAATATGCTGCTCTGAACTCAAACTATGAGTTGTATGACAGTAACAAATGTTTCCATCTGCTTCAGTTTCTGGTTACTCCAGATACCCCTTGCAGTTGATAATTGGGAACTATATGTACAAAGTGGACTTAGTTGTTTCTTTATTTTCCTTTGTAGTTGTGATTTCTGGTAAATTAAAGTGTTTCCTTTGCTCATGTGATATTATTTAATTTCTGCTTTCGTACTGCAATACCCTACTGCATGGATGAAAATTGCATTCATAAGTAGCTCGACCAATTCATGCATATCCTATGCACATATTCTGTTGGGCCAAGGCTCATGAATCATGGAGGCATAAAGAAACAGACTTAGCCAGCTTAATAGGATACAGTGCTAAATACTGCAAATTTTCTCATTACATTGGATGAAAACTGGAATACATAAGCGTGTAGATGGACACTAGCAAAAGTGCATGGCCTGGACGATGTACTGTTATGCCTGTCATGTCTAGTATGCAAGACAAAGTGGTTAAAGTATGTATTCTCAACTTAGATATGAGGCCTGCTTGCAAAACAGGCTTTTGTTGGAAACTGGATCATCCAAGGGTGCCACATCTTAGGAAGCACTGCCTGGAAACCAAGTAATGACAAAATTGCCTCTCATGCCAGGTTTAATTTTTCAAGTGGAAACCATGTGTTTTGTCACCATAGTTCTGAAAGGTGCATCTGATTCAAGTGATTTTATTATCCACTCTATATCACACCATTGAGAAGGTTATTAGGCAAAAAACTGTCCATAACTGCGAGAAGAATGATCTAAAATCTTATAAAGGAGAAAATATTGGTATCCATCCACTCCTTTTTCTGCCGGCAACTCTCCTCTGGCATGAGAACTTAGAGACGACTTGCACGCAGCAGTAAATGACAAAAGGAAACACAAGGGCATTCACGCAAAAAGGAAAGAGATGGATGGGCTTTCTGTCTCATTTGGCATAGTGGGCCCCCGACAGGAGGCCCGCAGGGCTATACCACAAACAAAGTGTAATTCTGTCATAAGATGTGGTGTAAAATTCAACTAGCTGTTTTCCTCTTTACTTTTTCTATGTGATGCAATTTGATTTGATCTGTTTTTTTTTCTTGGAAACTTATTCCGGTTTTCAGAGGCTCTATCTTAAGAAGTAGATAAGAAATTATGAATGCAGCTTGAACTTTCACATTTTGCAGAACCACCGGCTTGACTACATTTCCAGACTATCTAGTGTTGCATATGCGGAAGTTTGTAATGGAGGCAGGCTGGACGCCAAAAAAACTTGGTACCATTTTATTGCTAATTTTTCTTCAACTCTTTTGCCAGTGTCAGTGTCACATTTTCTGCCCTAGCTTCTAGTGTAGATGTTGCTGGACCTGAGATTATCATTCATATGTTAGATTGTTGTGTTGGTGTGATTTTTCAGATGTTTATATAGATGTCCCTGATATCATAGATATTAGTCATATGCGCAGCAAGGGTTTGCAACCAGGGGAAGAGACACTGCCAGAAGCAGGTGTAATATAATATCAATTCTGACTTCCTCAAGTGCAAATTTTGTATCTTGCAACTTGTTTTGCCAAAGACTTGGATGATGTTTAGAGTGTGTCAGTAAAGACCTCTACTTTCTCTTATGCAGGTGATGAGAAGATGGTTGAATCAACAATCCCTTCTCCCAATGAAGAAATTGTAAGCCAGCTTGCAAGCATGGGTTTTAACTATCTTCACTGTCAAAAAGCTGCAATTAATACTACAAATAGTGGAATAGAGGAGGCAATGAATTGGTTGCTCTCTCACATGGACGATCCAGGTATTTGTCATTCATAAGCATGAAATATGTGTGGGATCCTATTGTTGCAGTTGTATTTTGTTATATTCATCAGAAAAGCAATGCTTCCTCTTGGCAAAATTGAAGCTTCCAAGAGGCTTGACAAGTCTTCAGTTGGATCACATATTTGATATTGACTGATGGATGTTATGGAATTCTTTGCAGATATAAATGACCCTATTTCCCAGGATTCACAAAATGCTAAAGTTCAATCATCCTTTGTGGATGAAGAGAGTGTAAATACTTTGATCTCATTTGGGTTTCAAGAAGGTGTTGCTCGAAAGGCATTGAAATCCTCGGTAAGATTTTCATTTTAGTTTCGTTTATAATATATCAAACACTTTGTGGCACCTGTTCTGCCCGTCTGCTTCTTGGGAGAACTTTTGTTGGGAAAGCAGTTAAGCACATGATGAAAAGAAAATGAGTTTGGTAAACATATTTAAAAGATTAAAAAGATACCCACCTTAAAGGATTCAGTGGTTGACTAAATGGTGAGTGAACTGAAGTTCACTATAGCATTTATTCCAAATGATAGGACTTAAGTGTACAAAATACAGAGCATGGGTAATAGAAGTTTTTCTTGCCTAATAACTGTGCCAAGAAAATGTGGAAGAGAAAGCGTTTCTCCATGTTTTTTATTTTGGTAGTTATTTCCTATCCGATCTCTTAGATATAGGAAATGAAACAGATTAAAACTAGAAAATATTAAATATTCAATGTGGGTGCTATAATTTTTTGCCCTCTCATGATAAAAGTATCTTTTCTTAAATGAGCTTTTCCCTTTCTGCCATTTTTGAATTTTATATTCTTTGCAGATAGATATTGGCAGGTTTTAAGCTGCTTTTCTATAATTGTTCTGTTTGGTTTAACATTTCTAACAGGGTGGTGATATTGAGAAAGCAACAGACTGGATATTTAGTCATCCAGATGCTTCCGATTCAGCAGATGCAGGTGCCTCCTCTAGCACAGGACAGAGCAATGTGGGTCCAACACTACCTGATGGAGGAGGAAGTTAGTTCCCTGCCCTTCTCCTTTTGCATGCTCATTTAGCTGTGAATTTGCTTATATGAGGTTTATCTTGCGTTTTTCTCATTCCAAGAAATTAGTTTGATTAAACTCATACCGATGTATGCAAGTTGCGAAAGAGTGCTCTCTAATAGAATCACATCCCCTAGCCTGCCTGATAGGTACCCAAATCCTCACCATTATGCTCTAGAAGCAGATATGCATCCTTATTAGGAGTTAACTGCATTCCCTGGAACACGGGCTCCTTTTGTTTTGAAACTTGGGGGGAAGCAGACTTGAACCCACAGCCTGTTGTTGGGGAACCAATGCTCCTTACCATGAGGTTGAGGTGTGATCATAGAGCATAGGGTTCTTTACCTAGGATCTTGCATGTTTATGTTGTTACCAGAAAAAGAGACCAACGTTTGTTTCATCCATAATGTGCAGGATACAAGCTTATGGGAATAGTGAGCCACATTGGTACCTCGACCCAATGTGGGCATTATGTAGCCCACATACACAAAGATGGGAGATGGGTCATCTTCAACGACAACAAAGTCGGAGCGTCCATTGATCCCCCTAAAGACATGGGTTACTTGTACTTCTTCGAAAGAATCAACAGCTGAAGATGGAGATGGTTCTTGGATGTTGAATCTCTGTAAAACCCAAGTTTCTTAGCAATGGCGGAAAGGTGGCGCATTCATTTTACTTAGCTGGTGATGTTGAATTGGGTACTGATGAGGTGCATTCACTTTCATATCAAGTATCATGTCCGATTCGGCAGAGTTTCAAACATAAAACATTCTTTTAGCATCTCTGTTTATTTTGGTTGCTTGCTTCCAATCCCATTTATCTTAAGAAGTCTCGGTAAGTCGCGAAATAGGTTATGACACAATCTCATATCTCTGGGTCTGAGCCGTTGGGAGTGAAAGTGCAGAGTAGATTTTGGTTGGATGCACCTGTGAACGTCTAGGAGCTTGAAAAGCAGAGAGAGAGAGCGGATGATTTGGCATCTGAAAATTGTATTTTCATCGAAGGAGATGGGTTAGAAACTGTATAAACAACGGTCTGAAATTAACTGCCAAAAACACGGTTCTTGTGATGGTCAAAACGTCCAATCATCGGTATTCTTTATTTAGGGGATTTCCAAAGCTTGAGTATTGGATGAATGAGTCAGATCGTGGCCCCTTTACGCGGATGTAGGGCTCTTTGTTTGACATTCCTTTGAGAATAGAAGGCTGATTTGATTATCAGTGTGTTTCTGTAAGGAGATGCGACGAGCATCATGAGCATGTAGCAATTTTGATAGCACAGTGGGACTCAGAACAGCAAAATTATCCATCAGTGGCGGTATTATTGCTTGCTGATTGGGTCTAAGAACATGGACGAAATCGTTCAAGCCAGAGCAACAAGCCCGCACGGTTTTGAATGAGAGAGAAGTGAGGAATCAAGTGAGGAATCCTCTTTTCGACTCGTTGTTGAGTTTGGATGTCGCTGGCTAAGTGACCAGCATTGTAAGCACGGAAGTAGTTCACACCTGCAGTTGTTTTGGAGTAGCACTCAATACTTTTAGCTTGGAGAAAAATCTCGAATATAGGATACTTTCGTATCTCATTTCGGGAGTGCATTGTCGCTGGCAAAGGGACTGCATTGTAAGCGTGGAAATAGTTCATGCCTGCAGTTATTTGGAGTCTCACTCAATGCACTTAAGCTTGGAAATCCACGCAGGTTGTATTGGGTGGCGACTCCAAAATAACTGCAATATGAGCAATCAGTGAAGAAAAATGTTGGCTACCGATGCCCTTACACTTCCTGACCACATATGGATCGTGCATTATTGCCGGAAGAGTGATGGTAAGCATGGAAGTAGTTCATTCCTGCACTTATTTTGTCCTGTCACTCAATACATTTAGTTTGAGGACCATGCAGGTTGTATTGGGTGGGGACTCCCAAATAACTGCAGCATGAATAATACAAGGGAAATGTGATATCGAAACTTTGCTATTCCTTTGGTTTTCTTTGGGATTTGGAAGCAAGGGTGAGAGTTTCTAACCTAAGAAAGACATACGTAGGAAGAAATAAAGTATTTTAGAGATAAAGTTGGGAGAAACATTGTGGCAAAATCCTATTAGCTGCAGCAATGGGCTTTTATGTCCTTTTATGAAGAAAATTTGGGCCACAAGATCAACTTTCACATTTTCTAGGTATGGCTATGATCAAATATTATGTGGCAAAAGGAATATTTCATTGTTTATGAGATTTTTTTGGATAAAATTGGCAGAAATAGAATGGCATTACTGTATTGGCTGCAAAGACAAGGGTTTTGTACTGGCGGGAAGGGACAACAGAGTTATTATTATCATGTGATCTTGAGATCACAGGTTTGAGGAGTGGAAACAGCCTCTTGCAAAATGCAAGGTAAGGCTGGGCACTATTAACCTTTTGTGGTCCACCCCTTTGCTGGACCCTGTATACTCTGGAGCTTTGTGCACCGGGCTGCCCTTTCAAGTTTTGCTACTGGTGCAAATGGTAAGTAGCTGTTCTACTCCTACTTAAGATCGTTTGGTTATGTTGATGAAGGTGGGTTATGCTACAATAGAAGGTTCAAATTGATCCAAAAAAGGATGGATGGTCGATAAATGCGGTTGGAACATCTCTATTTCCATAAGTTTAGGCTAATATAGATTAATTGCTGGGGACACACTCCTTTGCCAGATTATCCGCAAGATCATTAGCCGATCGGAATGGGTGCACACATTTAATATCCGATGATGAACTAGATGGGCTCTACCTTGAATCTGATTACCTCTGTTAATTGGCTATTCATGGTGGATATTTTACGGATCAGTCAAGAGGAATTGAATTCCAGACGAATTCCGTCCCAAATAACGCCCTGATGTGGTTCATTGTTTTTAAACACCATCCTTGCCATCGTGATTCACTCTAAGCTTATTGTACTAACAGACGATTTCAGATCAACCCCCAACAGATCTCCCAATTGCTAAGGAGAGAGAGAGAGAGAGAGAGAGTAGGTTTATGGTATTTAGTGCACCTTGTTTTGACCTGCCAGCTCATTAGGATCTCCATTTGCTGACCAACTCCTCTGAAACATGAGCACGCTTGGGCCCCCTGTTCACACCACCCCAAGACTCTCCCTTGATTCCAAGTAAAACCAATAGCCAAAACCAAACACTTCTTGTCTTTTTCAATTTAATTATCAGGCTGCCCCCTCCTAATCCTCAACTGGATTGGTCTCTAAAGTGAGGTTGCTTTCCATCTGTTTTGATGGTACAATGAGTGGGCCATGCTGTGATCCAGGTCGTTTGCAGTTGCCTGTGGGTCCAAAATTTATTGCTCAAAATTGAGACCATGGAGCTGAGGTACCCATGTGGCTCCAGGCTAAGGCTACCGAGGAGCATATGTTTGTATAATTTAGTTCTATTTGTGGAGAAATTATGGTTGGTGCAGACAGTGGAACCATTCCAACACCACTCTACCTGTTAAACACAGACCTAATGGTTGCATAAAAAAAAAAAAAATCTACTACATGAATGTCAACCTTGTCTTTTTTTTAGAACTAAGATGTACTTTACCTTAGTGGTTAAGATAACATGTTAGTTTTCTTTGCTTTGAGCAATTTCATACATCTATTGTGTAGAGTTTTAATGCATGAGAGTAACTGAAGGGAAAGGAGCCAAGGAAATGCCAGTAAATGTCTAGCACAGTTGGTCAGCAACTCTGGCATTTTCCTTGATTGCACGTTTGAGTTTCCACCTTCCCGTTTAGCTGGAGGTTAGATTTTGAAGCGAGTTGAATAATTTGCTTCGTAATTCATCCCTCATAAAATTTAAAAAGAAAAAAACAAGCTAAGAGAATACGGTGGCAAAAAATAACACTAGGGTCCAAATATTAATTCATCTGCAGGACCACCTGGTAACAATTCGTTCTCAATGATCTCGAGCGTCTATCCTATTGATCGGTCTATTTCTTACCATCTCTTCCTGTATGTACTATCAGTTATCCATGTCACAAGAATCATGACACAAATGGGATGGCAAATTTTATTTATTTTTATTTATTTTGTTCTTTGAATATTAGCCACTCACAACCTAAGGGATGGCTATATGTAATCAAGAGAAAAGTGGGAAAGGACTTTTGGGGACAGCCCAATGGGAACAGGTAGGCATAAGAGGGGTTTGGTTTGAGAGTTATCGAAGTCATCCAGAGGAAAAGGGTAGCTGCGACATGTCAGTTTTTCTAATAAATATAGTTAAAAAAGACAGAAGGATAGGGTGGACAACAAGGGTCAATAGTACGCAGTCTTACCTTGCATTTTGTAAGAGGCTGTTTCCATGCTTTGAACACGTGACTTCAAGGTCACACCACAACAACTCTATCATTGTACCAAGGCTCTCTCCTTATGCCATATTAGGTTCATAGCTAAGAGAAAATAGGTGACAGCCAAACGGAGATATCAGAGATAAGATTTATGTAGTTCAACTATACGACGATATTCACGGGTGAAAAAACAATCAGAAGATATCCATTATGAAAAGATTGAGAAAACCACATAAAATCCCAAACCCTAACCCTTGCAACGGTGTGTGTGTTTTAGATAAAATAATTCTCTCTGTGTTAGACTATCATTCAACCTAATTATTTAAGTTGATAAGAAGAAGGCCAACAATATTTACATGTCTAATAAACCTCCTCACATGCATGACCTTTTTTAGGCTCTTGCACTTAGACCCAAACAGACTTATCTACCTTGCCTTGGAAATTAATATGAGCGTCAAGATTCAAACTCACAACTTCTTGATCAATAAGGCTTTGATACCGTGTTGATTATCATTCCACCTAAAAGCTTAAGCTACATAATAATTGGAAGTATATCTGGATGTTAAGGTAGAGTTGTCGTAGTGTGACGTGGAGGTCATATGTTGAGGCTAAGAAACATCCTCTTGCAAACGTATAAGATAAGACTGCTTACTATAAACTCTTTGTGGTCTTCCCCTTCTAGAGACCTCGCTTACATGAGAGCTTTGTCTACTGACGTGGATGTTCTCATTCTGGTACATGGTGTCTATTTTTTCCAGCCTCTTTTCAATTTTGTATTTCACTCAGGATTCCCTGCCAAAAAACTCATCTTTGCCATTTATTCTTACGTTCTTGAGCCGTCTATGTATTACCAAGAATAGCGTAGTTCAGGATCAGCCACAAAAGAACAATTTTAAACGTATCGTGGGCTATGGACATATCGTGGACCCAGCAGATGATTAGTTTTGAATCCTTCGATCCCGAAATGCAAGCTTGCTGGTACCCATGCAAGTACTCTAAATAGCTAGTAGAATTGGCAAGCATATGCCGGTCTCAAAATTGCAGCTCCTCCCATGACGATGAGACTAAAAATGTCGACCGAAGTAGAACATTACATGTATATATATATATATATATAGAGAGAGAGAGAGAGAGAGAGAGAGAGAGAGAGAGAGAGAGAGAGAGAGAGAGAGAGAGAGAGAGAGAGAGAGAGAGAGAGAGAGTACAGAAGAAACAGCAGAAGCAGTGGTAACAGTTTAAGCCCCACAACAACTCTTACTCTTCCCGTAATGCAGGTGATTGCAGGGCATGCAATGAGGCCTTGCTGCCTTGAATGGTATTTGCAGCTAAAAAACAGAAGGAAAGAAAGAGAAAAGAAATACCTTAAATTACAACATCTCTCTCCTTCTCCTTATCTGTAGCAGACACCCTGAAAAAGAAGCATCTTCTCCCTTCTATGTCTATCTTTGTTTCTTCTTCGTCTTCTCCCCCCCCTTTCTCTTTCCTTCCTCCCCACTGCATGTGAGCTTTTGAGGTCTCCACCACTGAAACCATGCATTTTATATTCCTCAACAAACCCTGCTTTTTATGGGAGGATACAACTCCCCACTTCATCTCCTATGACTTGGCCTTTTTCACTTATTTGACCATTCACCTCATTTTTCAACTCATAATTAGTAGTGGATCAACGAATGCTTTGTAGAACCCAACTTACTGTAATACATAAATAGGTCCCATCCATGAATGATCTATACTGTCGATCCGATACACCCAATTTAGATTTCTAATGGCTTGCAAATCTCATACTAAATTGATATATACAACATGTCATAAAATAATAAATTCATTAAGTTTATATGAAAATACAATTCTAAAATCAGCAACACTGATTAGACGAATTAATATTCTGGGTAAAAGTAAAAAAATATGAAAATTGTGCTGCATCAAACCTCATAAAAAATACAAATTATAGTGGCAAACATTACATTAGTTTATCTAGGATTTTCTCCACTGAATCTAATAGAAATTTTAGGTCTCAACTCTATTGATTTATCAACGTTGGATGTGCTTTTGGATGTAAAATGTGAATCCTATAATCTTTGACCTTCCAATTTAAGTAATAAAATCTCATTTATTTGAGTGTCAAATTTCAAATCAACCATTATGGGGCCCATTGTGAGAATACGTATCCATGCCCTAATATCATAGTAATTGACATTTCATCCATCTAAGTTCACTTATAGTAAAATTAGACGTCTTATGGCCGCGGTTGACAAATAATGTGAAACGTAGATTTCCGACCCCATGGATCAATAATGTGGGGGACCCAATGCTTGTCATAGATAATAAGACCATGAAATGATCAAATGAGCCCTACTTCTCTTGTAATTGTTCATAGTTAGGTCACAGATAAGGGATACTGATAGAGGATTGCTTTGTACTAAAAGAAGGAAGAAATGGGTTGCAGCTTGCAGATGGCTTCACTTACAAACAGGTCTGCTAAGTACCACCACATAGCCAAATTCTTATGAGAAAAGGCATTTCTTTGGACAAAAAAAAGAAAAAAAAAGAAGGAAAAATATATGATTGGTAACATTTGGAAAATGAATGATTTGATTGTTCATATCTACAAATACAATTAGACAGCTGAATGAGCACAAACCAGTCAATGTTATGTTATTTCAATTAAGTATGAGCAGAACAATATCCACACACACACACTTAACACAGTGATTTTACGTGGTTCACCCAAATTTGGCTTACATTCATGAGAGGAGGAGGGGGAAGTGATCCAATATTGAAGAGGGATGTACAACTGATGCCTACAACTCTGTCACTGGTTTCTATTTATAGAGATTAGAGAGAGGGTTGAAGTATTATACATAAACTCTTTTTGGATAAACCTTATCTTCTCATCCTTATTTGATAGGATTTCTAATCAGATCAGCTTATCATAGTTCTTTGACCAATTGAAATTCTTCTGAATATTTCCTGACTTTTTTGGCCCTCTTATTTGGTCTCGAAATTTAAGAGATCTCACAAAATTTTTGCTCAATTGGGATTTTGTTAAATTCAAGAGACCTTTAGAAAGATTTGCCACATATATAATTTGTTAAGCTATTGGCAAACTCTATTTTAAAATTTAATTTTCTTCTTAATTATTCTTTTTCAAAAATTTTGTTTAGGGGTTGGAACTAAGACCTGTATTCCATGACCAAGTGAATATTTCTTTTCTTGAAATGTTAAAAGAGTTAAACCTTATGAAATACTTTTCAAAGATCAAAACCATTCCTCTGAGAAGCTTGCTTATACGATGAATGTCATATAAAACTATCAACTGTTTGGTGATTAATAAGCCTTTGACATATGGAAGCAATTGTATTTTTGCAAATAATACATGGATATATGTTGATGAATATAAGTCATGTCCTCTTTTTCTACTATAAGTCTATAATTATTGGGTGCGTGAGTATGGTACAGTGGTGCAAGAGTGTGCTCTCAATTATAAAGTCACGAGCTCGAAGCCCTTCAAAGGGGGTGTGTGAGTTAGTGCTTGAGCCCACCATTTTTTCTTCTAAAATGTCTATAACCATCTGTGGAGTGGTTCATCAATAACGTGACTTACCAGATAAATGATTTTGGTCAATAAACTGGTCTAATGTTTTGCATTTTGCCCCATATTTTTTGATATAAAACTAGCTGCAATGTTTTATTTTTTTATTTTTCTTTTGTTTGTGAGCATCTCACAAGAGCGCCTTCTACTTTTAATAGGCTGTGAACTAGATCAGAATCATTCTCAACGAGTTCATAAAAAATAATCAGCTTTTTCATAAGATTTGGGTAGAGACCAAAAGTCTTGAGCGACTTATTTGGCAAAACAACTCAAGTAATAAGAAATTATCATTAATTTTTTCATGTTCCTTCCAAGTTCAAACTACCATTTGTACAAATAAAAATCTCCTTTTTTTTTTTACATTATTTCTTATTTGCAAAGATAGATGTAGAATATATGGTGCAAAATATGTGCATATAATCTACCACATAATAAGAAAAACATATTCATTTCTGTCCTTGTAGGGGCAACTCGGTAAGCCAAGTGAAGAGCACCAAACAGACCAAGATCAAGTGTCAGTCGTACAAATAACCGCCAAGTTTTCAGGTGACCATAAGAATGTTCCTCCGTTATTAAAGGTGGGAGACGAGGTGCACACCTTTGCTACCCTTATGTTTTGATACTGCCACCCAATTTCCAATGTAAGATATACTTTGATCATGGAAAATGGGGCAGGGAAACTTTGCACAAACGATCCATATTCAACGATGAAACTACAATTTTACAGATGCTAGAATTGTCCGATCTTTATGTTATTTTATTCATTGATTAAATAAATTTAGCAGAAGACCAGCTATAATTTAAATAATTGGTATATTCTGAAGGTTTGACGAAGGCAACACAGTCATTTTACTAGCTGTAATGTTCAAGAAATATGGCAGTAAAATCTGTAATTATTTCTGAAAGGAAAATGGCATTTCCTCCCTTATTAATTTGATCGTTCGCCAATCTTGTCCTATTATCTTATTACTTCTGAGAAAATTTCGTTAATTTTTTTTAAAATGGAGCAATTATAAGAAAATATATTATGTCCTGACTTGTCAACCTTGTGCGAGAACTGACATGGCTGGTGCAAGAAATGGGTCCTCTCTGACGTGTTAGTGTGAAATGGGCACCCACCAATTCATCATTTGAAGAAGTTAATCAGCCCGAATTTTTGTTTAAATTATTTAAATTTTATTTTCAATTCATTTCTGAAGGAAAATAATGGTAATATTCACGTGTTCATCGAGTGCAGGCAGGTGAGCTCGAATGGTAACTGGTTTTGACCAGTAGACAATATCGTTGAGTAAAAGTCAATGCAGAATTTCCAAAAGTAATTCCTAAATATTAATAGATTTACTAGTAGCAAAGAGCAAGTACAATTTTATTAATTTTCGTTATTTTATGTGCCAAAGAGTTATTAAGGGAAGTACAGTTTAGGTAATTTTCTAAGTTGTATTCCTTATTTTGTGTAGCAAAAAATGTTAATGGAAATTTCAATAGTTTTATTTTTATTTTCAAATAATTTTGCTATTTTATCTAGAAAATTTATTAATGCAAGGCTATTTCAGTTTTCAACAGAGTAGACTACGGAAGAGCCATTATTACGGCAAATACCATCTTTGTCTTTATTGGCCAAATAGGGGGTACCTCATCCGCACCCAGTGTTTTGATAATGCCACTCCTCCTCAACGCATTTGGACTAGATGTTAATATTCCCATTCGAGAATTACGGGCTGATTTATGTTAATGTACGCGGAAAGTGGAAGTAGTGAGCAAATCGGGGCCCACCTTTTCAACAATCCAAACCCTTTATTCGGTATAGTTTCCTCTGAATGAATACTAAGCGTTGGATTTACCACAGATAAGAACTCTTCGCCCACATTGGAGGCTAAGAAATACCACGCGGGGACTTGATCTGGACCCACAAACAGGAGATGAATTGGGTTCTAAATCAGAAAACCAAGCATCTCAACCGTTAGATCAAAAGACGAATAAGAATAATATTATTTCCACTACCTACTAACTAGCTCCCATTACACTATGGAGGTAACGCTGTAAAGAAGCTTTGGCTGCACAAAGGCCTTGTATAAGCCTAACCGGGACCCACCAATTTGCATGAGCAATGTCTTTCATCTGAACCGGGAAAATCCCACCAAACATAACACATGGAATAGATCTTTGTCGTCCATTTTTAGTGATTAATCATTAATTATAAAAATTTCTCCGGACGCTTTTTCACAGCTGTCGGATTTCAAATCAGTTGTTAATTACTTCATTTATACTTGGCACGTCCGGTGTACCAAATGGATGAAGATGTATACGATCTTCCGGAAAGCTGCACATCGCACCCTGATTAATCGCAGCCGTTGAATGAAAGACCATTGGAGACATTTTGGAGATATGCCAAAAAAAAAAAAAACATTTCTATTTATTTATTCCTGACAAAAACACCTCCCTTAAAACAAGAATGGAAATTCAACCTCCTTTCCCGAAAGCCATGTTTTTACTTCTCCATCGTCAATTGGTCTCATCCATAAAAAACGGGAAAATTTCACAAAGAAGGGACCATTTAAGACCAGTTTTTCTCTCCGAAACCTCAAAATGTCAACCGCACGATTTCTCTGACTTGATTTGCTTTGATTTCTATCAACAATGCTGAATCTGCGACAGATGAAACGACTCGCTGCAGAAATCGGTGATCTTCTGCCGTTTGATTTCTGATTCCGATCTAATCGAGCTGGTTTTCTCGCTCTCTGAGCTGGTAAAAAAATGGCGGTCAAGGACACTGACCGGTGTATCTGAGCATGACAGTATATCAAACATCGATTCCTGGCCGTCGATGACGACGTCTCGCATTAATCTCATGCCATCCAAAAGCTTCTCCTGATAAAAATAATAAAATATGAAAAAAATTAGTGACAGAGGCTAACATCCAAAATCCTTAATTTTGTTAATGGCACCCATTTCATCTCTTTTTTACTTACTTTATTTACATATATACAAGAAGAAATTGCATTCAGGAAACAAGGAAATTGCAGGGGAAGAAGTTTGTGAGAGGCAGAGAGTAAAGCCGATGCCGCCATGATCGACGGTTCACATTGCAATAGACTGATTTCTGCAACAACAACTCGATAATCAACGATCAGATCTTCGTTGAGACATCACAAAAAATTAAATCAAGTTCTTCATCGTCTCTACCGTTCTGAGCTTTCAGAATAATTTCCGTTGCTCGAGTTTTCAGAGCTTGTTTTAGCGAGAGATCATGGAGTTCCAAGAGTGAGAGGAAGAAACTGAGAAATGCGAAAGGCGTTATCGATCGCATTCGCCATTGCAGAGCACCAAGAATCAGCAGCTCCATTCTTCTAACAGTCTCGCAGTCGAAAATCAGTCCTTCCTCATTCTGTTCAAACAAATCGAACAAGTTCTTGTAAGAAATTGAGAAACAGAAACGAAAAAAAAGGTAAAGATTGTGCATTACTTTACCTGAATATTAGTTATGGAAACAAACGATTTGTTCATCTTTGCTGCAAGAGAGATGCAGGAAACTGAAAGGAGTTTCAAGATCCACGGCTTTTCTTGCTGCAACATCAGTAACCGTTAGATCTTCAATCAATGTCCAAAAACAGATAAAATCGACGGACTGAGTCATGTACCGGCATTCCTTGAATGGACATGAACCGATCAAGGTAATTAACGGCGAGAAAAGCGATGAAGGGGTCGATGTTGCAGGAGAACTTCGCCTGATGAGCTACACCAGTTCAGAAATCGGCAACAAGAAAAGAATAATCAAATTTTCTGGTTTAATTTTCGTTTTACCTTTCGGATTAAGGAGATTGCTTGGCGGCGAACGGAGACGTCCAAGCTTCCAGTTTTGAAGCTCTGGTAATAGCTTATCTGCGGCATATGATCAGATTCTGTGGCGAAAAGTGCTGCAATTGTTTCCGCGTGTAAACCTTCGTAGTTTGTTAGTGGATTTTCAAGATCGAAATCTTCCATTTCTCTTGGTTTCGAGTTCAGTTCTGGTTTTGGGAGAACAAAGTCATCGCAGAAACCTGACAATTCTGCTTTTTGTAGTCGAAGTAGAGAGTAGAAGAAGAAGAAGCCTTCCACTTCACTCTTCTTGGAGCTCTCTCATCTTATAGCCTTCGTCTCTCTCTAGCTTTTTATTTATTTATTTGCTGTTTTTGAGAGAGTAAATGAAAATACTTGTATTTAAGTGTACAATGACGAGAATACCCTTGTAGTGTCGCGAAGGAGCAAGTGCATGTCTCTGTCAAGGGTACAAGAGAAATTCTCGGCAATTTCTCGGAGGACTGTCGTCTCGGGAAAGATTAAATTAAACTTCCTCTAAATTAACAATTAATTAGTCAAATAAACCTCCCTTCGAGCCACTCATACCCGAGCCTAATCGTGGCCCTCCGCCACGACCAGATCGGGTTTAACTCTTACTTGGACGATCGTGATTGTTTCTGATGGATTGTAAATAGATAACGACAATGATTGCCCGATCAAGGATTGGAGATGGATGATTAAGAGAAAATGAACAGCGAGTTGATTAAAGTTCACTTAAAGTGATTTTCGGAGCGTGGTACAGTGTGGGCAAGAGACAGTCCAAAAGGTGGGTCTAAATCATGTAGACATTAAGTGGGTAGGGCCCATGTCAAGCTTCTCTCATGCTTTTAGCAGAATCATTTACCTTTAAGCATTGGAGAATGAGACCATAAAAGGTTCTTAATATGACAAGTACAGAAGAAGCCCTACTTAGGCCAAATCAAATGGTATAAACATTGTTAGATCCCGTACTTGTAGATAACTAAAGAGGACATGGATCCGTCCGTACAATTTAAGGGTCCTAATAGTTTTGACATAGTTTTCGTGTTCTAAGTATTTCAAATGGACATAAAAAACTTTGCCTATTAGGAGGAATAAGGCAATTCAAGTTCATGTCTTTAAAAAATAAGAAAAAGTTTTAAAAGAATATAGATAGAAGTGGTGAAAAAAAATTTAAAAATTTAAAAATTAAATAAAGTCAAATGCGAGAATGGAGAAACAAGATTCACTGTCGCTGTAATTCGAATAAAATCTTAACGAGGAAGACGATTATTATAATGGGAGGGATGGTACCGTCAAAGCAAAACAATGTCACGAGACATTGAATAGGTTGTATAATACATGGTTACTTATCATGTAAACAAGGAATCCACTTTCCACGTCTATAGTGACACTTCTTGCGTCTCTCTCGTTTTATTGACCAGTGGTCAGCGGGAGTAGTTTTAGAAAAGCTAACAATGGAAACATAAGTAATTTCTGGGGAAAGATGACAGGAACAAGAAGCCTGACTTAGATTACCAACGGTTCTAACCTTAATTGTACAAGGGCAAGACGCACCTGTAAGGCCGTTGGAATGCACAAAACTTGGAAGAAATTGTGGGACTGAGAGAAGCCATCAATGGCGATTGGGTAAAGTCAAGGATGGTTAGACCAACCCTGTCTGTCCGTTGGTGGGTTCTGCAGTCAATTGGCAATCGTCTATGCATAAGAACAAAACAAAGATGGTTGTGATTGGTTCTACTGCCAGGTCTGTAGCTATTCATTGTATGGTTAGGATCAGCCACCAAAAAGGGCAGCTCAGTGCACGAAGCTTCCCCTATGTACTGGTTCTGGAGAAGGGGTGGACTACAAGGGTCAATAGTTTGCAGCCATACCTTACATTTTGCAAGAGGTTGCTTCCATGCTTCGAACCCGTGACTTCAACACCAGACGACGACAACTCTATCATTGATCTAAGGCTCCCCCTTATAGAATCAGCCAACTAAAACAGCTTTTTTGAAAGCACACACTGAGCCCAGAGAGGATCCCACCATTTGTGCTTGTTGTGGACACTCATATGTACAATCATAAACTTTAAGCAAGTTGATCCTGTTGATTGTCTTGACCAACGAGGTAAAGGTAGTTGATTCAGCAGATGTAGAGTCAGTTCATTGTTGTGGTTGCTCCAGTAGCTCAACCAAAGCGAGTAGGGCTGATAATCTGGTTTTGTCTTAGTAAACCTTCATAATTGTTTGTTAATACTATTGGGTGGCTAGGATCAGTAAACTAAGATAGTTCTTTGTCATCACTCTAGCAGGTAAAGGTAGTTGATTCAGCAGATGCAAGGGCAGTTTCTTCTTGTCCCTGTCAGAACTCAATCAAAGCAAGCAGGGCTGGTAATCAAGGGTTTTTCCTAACGAGTCCCAATTCATTCTAATGGTGATCAAATTTCATGTTCATAGAATGCTTTTAGTCTATGTTTTTTAAGTCCAAATTACGATCATTCATTTTTATTAAGTTTTTTAAAGACCCAAAACAAGTAGTTAGCATCGTCTAAAATGCAGTGATCTCTAGTGGGTTAACTAATTTTTATACATTGAACATGATGAATGGCTCAGATCTTTCAAGAAAAGGCTCTGCGGGCTGCTTAATAGGCATCCTGGTTGGAACCTGATACACGTGTCTTGACATCATTGTCTGTAATCTAGGATTAAGACAAACACTGTAAGAAACGTTTGTTTTTGTTCCTTTTATGCAAGTCTTTTGGACCACAAATTCTTGCTTTCACATACAGTCTAAGCTCATCGATACTATGAATCATTCATGAACTTGAATTGATTATGGTGTGGTAGCTGGAAAGGCAAAAAAGAAATCTCGAAGATAATGCCAACTGAAACATGTATTATATATTGTAAATAAACTTTAAAGGGATCGTATGGGTCAGCTTAGCACCGGATTTAAGAACCATGGGCAAAATTATCCTCAATGATCTCGCCAAAGAATAGACAAAATAATATAGCAAGGATAAAGCGGTCTACAACCACGGCTTGTATGTTCTGTGATGATTTCTCTATGTTTTAGGTTCGAAGCAAGATACAAAATAACTATCCAAGGATAGTTTTGTCTTACGTTTGTTTTTACGTAATGGTAAAAGTTGTCGTCGTGTGACTTTAAGGTCACAAGTTCAAGGTGTGAAATCAGTCTCTTGCAAAAATGCAAGGTAAGGCTGCTTACTTTAGACCATTGTGGCCCGCCCTTTCCCCAAACCCTGCATAGGCGGGAGCTTCGTGCACTAGAGCTGCCCTTTTTGTTTGTTTTCACAATGCATTTTCTTGTTGAGAATTATGAGATTTCGTTAATTTGCAATTCAAAAAATTCTCTGCAAGAATACAAGGTGCGATAATAAGTCAAGATCATTATCAACAAAAGAGGAAAGGGAGCCTTAGCAGAACAGTTGAGTTGTTGTCATGTAACTTGGAGGTCAAGGGTTTGAAGTGTGGAAACAACTTCTTGCAAAATGTAATGTAAGGGTGCATACTATAGGCCCTTTGTGGTCCGCCCCTTTCTCAGATTCTATAAAACTATGGTAAAACTGTTTGGAGATGGTTAGGTTATCCCCTGCTATTGCAAGCTCTGCAACATAGATCATAACATTGTTTAAGAAGTTCAACAAAGGATTAGCTCCCTAAGCATAGTTTAAAAACTCGAAAAATCAATTTTACTTAAAAGTAAGGCTAAGTCACTTGTTTGTTTCTTGACGACCACTTGATAGTGTACCTCTTAAAACTTAGCCAGTGTTTGTGAGCGATAAATCTCTTCCAACATTCCTAACTTGTAAATAATCACGATTTTATTTCCACTGTGTTGAAATTGTTTCATCAATATTACACCAAATAAAGTAATGGTTAGGATCATGAAATGGATAATTAGGCCTGCATATGAATATTTTGGATCCATAACCAGATAGATGGTCCTCACATAAAATCTCCAATCTAATATGTCATGTAGAAATTCAACTGATATTGTTCCATTAAAATACATAGATAGTATATCAAATAATCCAGCTACTATTTAGTAAAACTATCCCACAATATATATATGTGTGTGTGTAGAGAGAGAGAGAGAGAGAGAGAGTGGTCCACGGAGACATGTATTGAATTGGGCTCCTGTACCACCCCGCTAGATATAGAGCTGAAGGCCGCTAAATCCACCACTAAATCCACTGCTTGCAGTCTGTGCAGAGGGTGCACCCTCTTTTTGTCTCAAAGGCTCCATTTTTGCCCACGGGAAATGAATGCCCCATTTACATTATGTGGCCATTCCACACCACCCTTACCCTGAATCTTCACATGCTACCCCCTCATGAACCTCCAAACACTAAACACTAAACATATACTTTTTTAACTTATGGCCTTTTTTATTTACCGAGCTTATCATGACATGCATTTCCCTAACTCTTTGTCCCCAATTAATTCCTTGATAACCTTCTGAGATTTTTATCGTTGGTTTAATTATTTCCTAAGTGCTTTTCAATGCTTTGGCTTTCTCTAAGTCTTTTTGTTTAGTGAAGTTTCTAGACACTAGTAATCCAGGGATTATTGACTAACTGCATTACTTGCCAAGTCACTTTAATTCGTTCTCATTTTAAGGAAATCCGCACATTTTATTACTATTTGGTGTTCAGAATTATATTTTTCTTTCTTATACGCATTCACACATATAGTATACGTGCTCTGACGCCCATGCAAGGACAAGCTTGTACGTAGTAATACATGCATGCATGTCTATGTTTACTAAGCATAAATCAACATCTTTACTACAACAATAAATGCTTAATTTGAAAGATAATTATTCACTTGCTATTTATGTAGCACAAAACGTATCGGTCAGTAACTGAGCTGCCTAATTGCCGTTCCACAAAGTGATGGTTCGTACTTCTGCACTGTCCAATTGTTTGTTGGATTTAATCCAACTAAGCATCGACAAGGATGGTAGTTGCACTGTTTTCTGATGATTTTTTTTTCTTTTTTTCCTTTTGGTGAAAGGTAAAATTGCCATCACTTTCAATTAAAGCAATTTTCTCCAACATGCAGGCATAATACAATGCACGAAGACATTGAATAACTTGAAGAGGCAAGGGAAACTTTCCATCAAAACAACCCATGATCTTTCACGCTTTCACCCCATAAATACTATTGGCCCTTACTGAGATACGTCCAACCGTGATACGTCTTATTCCATCTTCATCCCATTCCTTAGAATGATCAAAAATCCATATCTCCCTTGCTCTCTGTAGAGAAATGGTGATGAATAAAGCTAGACATATTAATTTGCAGCTTTGTCAAACCACAGAAGCCAGCTAGGTGATCATGTCCTTGAGCTGAATAAGGTCCACAAGTAATAAAAGCGGGAGAGTGAAATGCAGATGGGAACTTGGTGGATCGATGGCCAACATCATCTAACTTTCTGTCCATGTTTGAAACCTCTAGAATTTCAAGTTGATTTTATCTTTGAAAGGTACAATTCGGCCAATCAATCTCCCTTAGCTGGATGCTGTCGGAACGATAAAAAGGAAAGCTAAGAGATGTTAGCAAGAACGAATGACAAAGAGACTCCATTTGTAACTTGGTAAGCTTGGAAGTTTTTCAGGGTTTTTCTTGTGGGTACCAAGGTGATCTCTAGTACAATGTTTTTTAGTCCTTTTGCTTAGAAATTTAAGGGGAAATGCACCTTCGGAATGATAAACACTTCTTTGATTGGTGGTCGATAATTTGTTATGATTTCTAACACTCTCTTAAAGTTAATTAGTGAAGAAGAACCAAAGAGAAGTGCACCATTTTAAGTTTTTAACCCTATATATAACTTACCAACGTACCAAATGGAGTCATACGTACTGGGGGAAAAATATGAATGCATGCATTGGTTCATGCCAAGGTACATAATGGAGTGAACATAAATGGTTGTTATCTTTCATGCATGGTGAAATGGCTTTGCCTCATGTTCGGTGTACCAAAAATAGGTAATCCAATACAAATCCGTGCATTCGGATGATCTGGGCCATTTACCTTGGTTATCTTGAAAAATTAATAAAAAATGTGGCCGTGATCAAATTATGTCACATGGTTATCTGTTCTTTATTCTTTGAAGCATGTTCTTCGTTCGCCTGATCATCGATCTTTGTTATGTCACCCTTAAATTATTATGTTACATGGTTTAAACATAAGCAGGTGCTTGTAGTACCAATTCCAGAGAAGTTCTCAGGCTCTAGTCCTGTTGTCAGGTTTGGTTTGCTTGAATGGAGTCATTAGTTACCAAATAACAATTTGTTCTCGAAGATATGAACATCGTACTGGCCTTCCGTAAACCTTTCTCTAACTATATGTTAATTATTATTTTCATAATGTGGTCCACCCGTTAGCAATATGATGACAACATTTACTAATAAAATTAAGCTCATCTTCAGATGCATCATTTTGTGTCACTATATTAATTATATAGATAGGTAGAAAGATGCACTCTTAAGAGCTTCCTAATCCTAGGAGAAGGGGACTGGACTTCTAATATTTATGCAAATTAGGGTTATTTAGTTGTATGAAATGGGAATAGCATACTATAGAAGGAGATCCTTAGTGCAACGGTAAAGTTATCGGCGTGTGACCTTAAAGTCACAGGTTCAAAGCGTAAAAATAGCCTCTTGCAAAAATACAGGTAAAGCTGTATACTATAAATCCTTGTAGTTTGCCCCTTTCCCGAACCCCGCATAGGTAGGAGCTTCGCGCACCGAAGCTGTGCTTAAGTGTGTAAACAGCATGAGAGCACAAAATGGGGTCATTTCCCAAATGGGCATTAGAGAACAAAGCCAAATATCTTTATTCCCCAGCACCTCAATGTGCCTTGGAATGTACCCTTTGCGTTCCTTCCACTCCTTTATTATTATCACTATCTACCTTGTTGTGTGTCTCTTTGACGATACGATGGATTCTCTGTTGCATTGGTGCAAGAGAAAGCCTAAAGCAATATGTCTGTGTCAAAAGGCCCATTGTAGAACTCCATTTCCACTCATTGGGAGCTGAAGAAGACCTCCTTTTGCTTTTCTTTTCCTTTTTTTGTTTGGCTAATTATTCCGTAGCTCTCTCTCTCTCTCTCTCTCTCTGCACTTCTTGCTATCGTTTTTCTTTCCGGTTTGAGTTTTCACAAGCATACTTTTTTACAGACTTATAACAGTAATTGATGCAGGAATGCTCCTACTTTTACTATCTAACGTTAAAGAGGGAGATGGACTCGCTTGGAATGACATGGTTTGGTCTGATCATAATAGAAGAGGTTAGAAGAGGGGTTCACATGTGTATGGAAGCGCATGCTCCACGCTTTTACTCTCCATGCAGATAATAACATTATTATGCATGTCTAGACAATCAAATGGGCCATCTTTTATAGGGACCAAATCAATTTCCCTAGCCTAAATACCATGAAGAGAAAGAGAGTCATTGTACCATCCAAGGTAGTGGACACGCCATAGATTTGGAATAAATACAAGCTGTCTGTGCCATGCTGTAAACGTGCAGCTAAAAGTGACCGCGAATTTGGACACTGGGATCACTTGGATGTTTCTCCTTTAGCCGTTTGTATGAAGCCAACCCTTATATCAATAGTTAGTATGTTTTAGTTGATCGAGCTTTTTGAAGATTGGGATGGTTTGCATTTTCTCTTCTATTTCTATATGGGATAGCATTAGGATAATTTAATTTATTAATACAAGTAATGGCATGTTCCTATGAAAGAAAGAGGCTTCTAACAGTGGCGCAAGGAGGGAGAGAGTAGCCTTCTACCGCTGTGGTGCAAGAAAGGACTTTCTTGTACTAGGTCAGAGTCTAGAGCCGCTCACTGCTTTAAGTTCATCCATAAAAAATCGCCAGAGAGAGAGAGAGAGAGTTGGTTCTTCCTGTTAAACTATAGGAGAGATAGAATGTTGGACTATATTACTTGTTCCGAAATGAAATTTTTGCAGCAGCCTGCCAGTTAATTGTTATATTGATAGCGAGATATTTTTGTGTATGCTACATGTGCTAGGAAGATGATTCATAGCGTCCCCAAGAGTGTCGCAACTGTAGCATCAGCACTGCGTCAGTGTGTATACTATTTGAAGTATTAAGAGATGGACCCTAACTTATTTTGGTCTGCTTGCAATAAAATAGACGGGTCCAAAGTATCACATGGTTGGTGCCAATACTAGCCATGTATATATATGCAGCCAAGCTGTGACCCCATGTAGTTTCTTGGTTGATTGCTGTTTGTAAGTTTTTTGTCAGTGTCAAGAGAAAAGGGTAGTCTGATAAGTGAATTTGAATTTGATTACTCTCATTAGTAGGAGGATTATTTTGCTGATGATAATATACATCCTAACTAATCATGGGCATCTCCTTTTTAGGTGCTTTTTTCTCTTAAAACGGTATTAAATTTATTGAAATTACAATGGAGTAGCTTCTTAGGAGCTGTTTATCACGACGATAACAATCGTGGACAAAATTCTCCATGGATTCTTATGAATAACCCTAAACCAATGAGTGACTTGCAAGCCCCTTCTTGTGCTGCAGTAGGACATAAATGGCGTATTTAAGAATAGACAAGCCAAGTTTTTAAGGCTTTTTTATCTAAGCTTGAGTAATTTTAGAGCTTCAATCGTTATGCCAGCCCCAAGCAACCATTTTAAGTGTTTTGATTGTTTCATTAAAGCAGAATAGGAATGTGTCTCTTGCAGTCAGGGGGTGGATTTAATCTTCTTAAAAAACTGCTAGACATATTTTAGGACCAATTAAACACTCCAATATTTTAGCTCTCCTTGACCTATATCTGAACCTTTTTTGATGGCCACAAATAGCTGAAAAAAACAAATACAATCCACAAATAACTTAATCTATGGTTTATTATTCCCGTCCCAAGATAAGGTTGAGCAACTCTGGGGTCCTTTTGATATACGTCTCTTGATGTCATCCTTAGATCACTCCTAATATTTTCACATATACCAAGCATTAAAATTTGATTTTATTTGATGGATGTCCATATTTTCAGTTGAAAAAGCGTGGTTGGTTCAGTCTTTCTGTGATAAAACCATTTATGTAGTAGGGATGCTACACTTTTGTACATTCACTATATTGTAGACCATGCTATGTATAGATCACTCCTGCTTAACCTACGGAGACCCTTGTCTTCTTAACTAAATGGGACACCCTTCACATGGATACGTCTTCCTAACTAAATGAGGGCAATAGCAACTGTTTCCTGCTAACAAATGACTAGCTTAGTTGGTCATAGATAACTCGACATCTACCTTGAAATAAATTTGATTGCAGATTTGAGTTATCGCATTCTCTTTTAGTTGGAGATTAGAATTAAGAAAGTGCACAAGTGAGAGTTTGTGATTTACTTTGTAATTCTTGGTTTATACTATAAAAAAGAAGTAAAATACCAGCTCCCTTTTGGAGGTTTTTGTTTGGCAGGTTCCTGAATTATATACTCAAAAGGTAGTTTAAGTATGTGGGACGCACTTAATTCAACAATCCTAGCTGTTCATTTAGTAGTATGTGCTATGGATGACACCTAAATGAGATTTCAATTGATGACAAAAGCCTAGGCCATAAAAAAAGACTCACAGATCAGTCCCACTTCACATAGGGACACCCTTGACACAGACATGTTTTCTTAAATAAATAGTTGAAGGTCTGATGCAAATGGCTGGCAATACCAACTACCTCCCAGATTTTTTGTGGGCCCGAATGTTTTATATTGGAAGGGTAGTTCAAGCATGTGGGACCCATTTAGTCAATGATCCTAACCATTCATCTAGTTGTATCTCCTCTTGATGACACTTTACATGAAAATTCCTCATTGTTGATGATTGTAAGCCTTTTTGACATATGGACTTGTTGTTGACGAATTTAGATCATGGTTTTTTCTTTTTGAAATGCTTACTTAAAAACTGCAAATTCAACTATTAGGATGATCAAACTGGATCAAATGTTACTGCATGATTCTTTGGTTCTGTTATGCAAATGAATCAGAAAACTTAGCATATAAACTACCCTAAAACATCACCAAACAACAGTTATGAGTTATAGTCCATAACACGACGGAAGTAATTAATGAAGAAACTTCGTATGTCAGGATCGAGCTAGCTGCATGATTTGATCCATGGCTTGGTCTGTAATGTATATGGTTTTGATCATTGGAAGGAGTAGACCCTAGTAGTAGTTTATGAGGGGTATCCTGTTAATTTTTCCAAGTGTATCCACCATACACAGCTCAGTTTTAAGTACGGATTTAGTTCTTCTGACTCCCTACTTAGACTACTGACTGGACCGCACCTGGCAAAAGGTATGTTGGTTCGTTGGTTGCCCCAGTGGCTCAGGCGGACCACATGTTAACCTGCCCTAGTTGTTCCTCCTTTTCTGTTGATCTTTTATTTTGTGTGCTACGAGGAACGTGCAAATAAGAGCACGTATATCAGAATAAAAGGGTAAAAAGAGATATCCGAAATGCTCGTACGATGGTCCATGCAAAATAAATATACTTGGTGGTTGGCTATTGGGACCAAGCAATTAACCTACCGACGTTAGGCACAGGCTCATAGCTCCACATAGTTAAAAAAATTCTATTTTTCTCATTTTTTAAAATAAGTCTTTTTTCGTGTGCCATATCAAATTTTGAAAAGACCCTTTCTTTTAATATAAGTCCTTTTTGAAGTTGTCTTTTTCTTTTTGTGCTTAAAATCCGTCATTTTTAAAAACACTGATTTTTTATAACTTTTTTCTTTTATATAGCTTCTCATGTTAGGGTTTTCTTCAACATTTTAATCCCAATATTTAAGTCTGTCTATAATAATATAATTCTTATATAGTATGATGATATTTTTATTTTATCTATAATAATATAACTTTATGTTTAAGAAGTTGTAAATTTAAACTTATGCAGGAAATAGACTGAAGTTGCCAAGGTCCACTTCAAGAATCATTTGTGACAAACTCAATGGAGCAATATGGATCCCAACTCACAAGCTATGGTATGATTTGAAGGACTGGTGGTCTCAGAGTGTGGCTGGAGATTGTAGTTCTGTTAAGAGAGATAATTTGTAGTAGTGAGAGACAACACTATAAATAGCTTGTACATATAGTAGTCTAAAACTTGAAAGCAGTGATCTTGGCATCTACAGAGTTATACTTTTGATCACAGGATAGGGCTAGCTAGAAACTTGGTATACATTCAACGATCAAAAACAGGAAGCTAGAGTCATCCTTTTCACACATTTTTAAGCTACTACACATCCAAAAACGAGGTGAACGGATGGGATCACCAATTGTGGGCTTCTTCCCTCAAAAGTGGCCAAGTGCAGTTCAAAAACGCTAACTACCCCGTATAAGCACACAAAGTAACAATTAGATGTGCTCTAGACAATAATTATTACTAAAGATATGGGCCCATATTCAAGCGTCCACGACTTGGAAAGCTGAAATTCTGAATGTCATGTAAAAGCCAAAAATGTCTAGAGGACTTGGCCGTAGGTCTGAGTTGCAGATTTTCTCTTTGGCCAGAGATTAGATTTAGGAGTGTATGTGAATAATTTGTTCTATGATTCTTCACTTCTAAAACAAAGCAAAAATCCATATAGAAACTTTAGGCTCAACTTAATTTAAAAAAAATGAAAAATTAGGCTCGAAGTCCATTCTTTATAGCCAGCCCACTATCTAATATTATAGACATGTATTTTGAGTAATATTTTTAAAACAAAACGAAAATCCATATAGAAAATTAAAGCTTGACTTAATTTCAAAAAAAGGAAAAAGAAAAGACAAACTATTCTCAAAATCCATTATTTAGAGCTAGCCCACTTCCTAATATTTTATTTTGTAGACTTCTATTGTAAGTAATATTTTAGACTTACTAATATTTAAGCCATCTATTGAGTAAAAGCAGTCATAGAGTTGTTATCGTGTGATTTTGAGGTTACGGTTGATGCATGAAAGTAGTGTCTTGTGAAATGTAAGGTAAAGCTGTGTACTATAGACACACAATTGTGATCAGCTTCTTCTTCAGACCCTGGATACGTAGGAACTTCGTACACGTGGCTTTCCCTTTATTGACTAAAAGCAGGCCCAGAGCCCATCTTATATGGCTCACCCACTTCGCAAGATTTGGCATTCGTGTGAAATGACTAGCGTTTGCTTGCTTTATCTGAAGTCCATTCTTAACTTACCTTGAAAAATGGAACCCAATTGAAGCCCATCATAGGCATCAATCCAGACCAAATGCTGCAACACATTTCTTGCCAAATTCCACTTCTCTTTCTTCTTCCTTGCAGCATTACATCGAATCAAATTTCAGTTCTCAAGGCCACAAGATCCACGTCCACATTCTTAAAGCCGAATTCCAATCCAATACTAACATGTCAATCAAAATCCCCATCCTCTACCTAAGATCTGATTTCTCAGCCTGTGCACGCCAGAAGTTCGACCAAATGACAAAACCAACTACTTCATATAATTCTCTGATTTCTGGCTATTGCAAGCAAGGCTAAACGGAAGAATGCGGCCACCTAATGCGAAAACTCGCTTGTTCCAGTGAAATGTTTGATGTGTTCACGTTTTCGATGAGTTTAAAGCTCTCGACTACTTTAATGTGTCTTGGTATGGGAAATCAGGTGCACCCCCGGATAACTAGTCAAACATGGAATTGGACGTTCTTTTCACTGCTCATGTTGATTTTAATGCGACAAATGGGAGGATTGTCTATGCAAGGAGGGCTTGTGGTAAAGTGTCTCAGAAGAATATACTATGTTATCCGGCGATGATTTTGGGGTATATGCAGGAAGGATCTGTGGAGAAACCAGATGAGATAATTGAGAAAAGGGTTGAGAAAGATATAATCGAGTTTAACGCGATGATAGAAGGATATAGCAAGACAATTGAAACAGCACGTAGATCTCTCGAAGTTTATATAGACATGCAGCGGTTAAAGCTATGTCCTACAATTTCAACCTTCGCAAGCTTTGATTGGAGCTTGCTCTGTTTCATCAGTATTTGAAGTTGTTCAGCAAGTACATTGTCAGCTCATCGAGACTGTCATCTTGTCAATCGCATGGTGTCATTATAGATATGTATTCAAAATGTGGTAGAATTGATGATGCAAGGAGGATTTTCGATGCCATGCTGGAAAAAACTGTTGTTTCATGGACTTCGATGATCGATGGATACGGAAATAATGGAATCCACACAAAGGGCTTGAAATGCTTGACAAGATGAGGAAATGGGCAGACGGTCAAGCCCAATTATGTCACACCATTAGCTCTCTATCGGCTTGTGGGCGTCCCGGATTAGTTTGTCGTGGATGAAATATCTTCAACAGCATGGAGAGAGACTACTCGATCAAACCGAGGATGGAGCACTATGCCTTCATGGTTGACCTTATGGGACGTGCTGGGAGTTTGATTCATGCTTTGAATTCATTAGGCAGATGCCTTACAAGCCTCTTGCAACAGTAGAGTTGTCATCGTGTGACCTCAAGGTCACAGGTTTAAGGAGTGAAAACAGCTTTTTGCAAAATGCAAGGTAAGAGTGCATACTATTGACCCTTGTGGTTCACCCCTTTCTCGGATCCCGCATACACAGGAACTTTGTGCACCAGGCTGCCCTTTTATGCCTTAAAAGCCAGGTTCTGATGCACAGGTACATTGCTTGGTGCAAGTAGGCTTCATGACAATGTTGAAATGACAAACTTGGCAGCAAAAGAGCTTTTTGAGTAGATATGATAGGCCAGGGGCTTATTTGCTTTGTCCAATACTTTTGCTGCTGCAGGGAAGTGGGAGGCTGTAAGTGAAGTGAGGAAATAATGAAAGAGGGGAGTTTCAAAAGACGCTGCTTGTAACTGGGTTGGGCCTGACAGGGGTTGTCTAGTATCCCATGCTGGGCAAAAAATGTGAAAATGTTGGTATATATGAAGGAGAGAGGTAAGTTATCCATGCATGTTTTTTGCAATAGATATTTGCTTTGGAATTGTATATAATCTTGGGCATGATAATGTGATCCTACACATAGCTAAATTAGGCTGCTGGAATCCACCAAGAAGTTGGTTGAGCGTCTTTGTCTCACTAATCTTGTAACAGTTTGGGCCAATATAAGGATGCAAACAGTAAGATAACTATTTGTTGATCTTATGAATGGTGCCAGCATAGAACGCTGGATGATCATGAAGCAAGAAAGAGTCACTAACATGAGTCCTCTAGGGATTGGGCTTGTAAATTAATGGTTGAAGTGCAAAAATCTCATGTTGAGGTTGTGACTTCAATCCCAGCTAGCCTACCAAGAAAACTCATCCTTCGGGAGCTGTATCAAAGTTTAAAAAGACCCTATCTTTTTTAATATAACTTGTCTTTATGGAAATGGTTTTTTTTTAATTATTACAGTGAAGAGTCATAATAAAAGTACCCAGAGCATATCTTAATTTATGTATCTACTTGAAATCTCCCTAATAAGGTGAAAGTCCCACCTTGAACCTCGGATCAAAGAGAGGTGCCATGATGCTTGTGACCAACTGTGTTAGACAGCTTTCAACTTAAAATCTGTCTCATTATAATTAAACAACTCCATTTTTTAGATTGTCTTCAACATCTCAATTGTTAGCTTCAACATCTCAATTGTTAGCTTCAAATCTATCTATCGAAATATAATTCTTATTGGAGATAGGATGTTTAAGTTTGTCCATAATAACATAATTTTATGCTTAAGAAATTGTTAAATAGGTTGCTATATTTTTTTTTATTTTTTTTAAATATGTCATTGGTT
The DNA here is from genome assembly GCA_035236585.1 of Warburgia ugandensis. Lineage (NCBI taxonomy): Eukaryota > Viridiplantae > Streptophyta > Magnoliopsida > Canellales > Canellaceae > Warburgia > Warburgia ugandensis. The sequence continues at coordinate 64,721,358 of CP141137.1, forward strand.
AGGTGGCAAGCCCGGATCTCCATTCTTTGATGGATCCTGTCCCACTAAAGCGGGTAAGTCCAGTGGAGCAGAGGTTTTGATCTGGCAGTTTCTAATGGTATCATTCCTTTTTTATTCCTCTTAATATCCCACTTTGGTTTATTGACATTTCTAGCTTTCTTCATCACACAATCCTCCAAGTATTTCTGTGCCTTTGAACCGTTGTTACCTGTAAAAGCATTAGAGAAATCCAACCTTTTAGAATAGCAATAAATTGTACTATCATGAAGTGATATAGGTCCTATATCCAGCCACAAACGTGGATTCCCTCATTCTTTTGTGTACATCAGAGATATAAGAGTAGACGATTGGAAGAAATAAGCTCCAAGGAATTATGAAAAAGCATTTGAATGTTAATTGAGATCCAAAATGTACAGATCATTTTACTTAAATTAATCTCATGGATTCATAAAGCTAATATGCCATGAGATCAGTTCCAATAAAGGGCAGTCCAGCGCACGAAGCTCCTATATTAGACTAATAAATCCAGGGAAGGGACAGATGACAAGGGCATATAGTACACAGCCTTACCTTGTATTTTTGCAATAGGACCTTGAACCCATGACCTCAAAATTACATGACGACAAACTTTTACCGTTGTGCCAAGGCTCCCCCCTCTACCAATCAATTCCAATGGTTGCATAAAATGGTTTTGCTGCTTTTGGGCTATTTATGGGACAATACATGTGTCCTAGCTATTGGATCACAAAGTCAAGGGATTGATAATTCAAAAGAAACATCTCACTGAATTTACTACGATTTAGGAGGAAGATATTTTCAGTTTATTGAAATCTAGAACTTAAACATTTATAAAAAGGGTAGTTTTAGAAATCAATTGTGGAGAAAATAATTAGTAAACAATTTATAGCGTGCATTAGACAATGACAAAGCAACCATAAAATGAAGAACACTAATGTTTGAGAAAAGGAGACTGGACAAAAGATTGAAATCATACATACTTCCAGTGCTTTCCCAGGAGTAGTATAATCTCCCAACAAGTGCATTGCATGAAGTGATCCTTCAGTGAACTCGAAATTGTAACTCCCGTATCCTAATCGACATCGATCTTCAATATCTACAAACTGGTTCCCACTTCAGGATTGATCCACAAGCCTCTACATAGAGTATAGGAGTCAGAAAATCACATCCGAAATAAATAGCTTGACAGTTGCCAATGGAAAAATTAATGTGGTGAAACCACAACTTTATGAACATACTTCAAGGATAAAGCGGATAGAGTCATCGGGCATAATATTTGGTATACCATCTACCCACAATCTAGTCAGACGGTCCCCAATTGGAGTAGGACTAGGATCTAGTTGCCCAATTGCAGGGTCATTTGACTTTGGTGGATGTGTTTGAGAAAGCACTGTTAGGAATAGGTAAAAAAGGCAGCCTTGGTGCACAAAGCTGCCACATATGTGAGGTCTGGATAAAGGGCGGACTACAAGGGTCAATAGTACACAGCTTTACCTTGCATTTTGTAAGAGACTGTTTTCACGCCTTGAACCCATGGCCTCAAGAACACATGACAACAACTCTACCGTTGCACCAAGACTCCCCTTTACTGTTACTAAGGAGAGTCTAAGAAATATCCAGAGAGTGCTAGTCAAGCCATGCTTAGAAAACACCTGATTATAGCCTTTCCTTGCGAAATATACACTGATGGCAGAAGAAAAAACTAATAAGAACAATCAAACATTGTTACCCCAAAATACATGCACATTAGGGATGCATGGCAACCAAGTAATATATTTTCATATTGAGTACTCATGGGACTTGCAATGTCTTAGTGGCAGTGGCATAGAAACGGGACATTGGGTTGTTATGTATGAATAAGGATGCAGATTTTGTGTGTTGGTGTTTTGCATGTTAGGTTGAAGTGGGTTATTTGCATTGGGATTAGGGTAGCAAAAGCTAGGATTTTGTATGTTTAGAACTAGTAGGAGATTGAAATTTCATGGCCATTCCATGTCTTTTCCATGAGTCTCCCAAATCTTCCGTGCAGATAATCACAGTAGAGGCTGATCCTTTTGGGATAAATTTAGGAATGAAAGAAGTTTGACTCCTGAGATGGCAAGGGCAAAAGCGAGGATTTTGTCTGTTTAGAACTAGTAGGAGATTGAAATTTCATGGCCATTCCATGTCTTTTCCACGAGTCTCCCAAATCTTCCGTACAGATAATCACAGTAGAGGCTGAGCCCTTTTAGAATAAATTTAGGAATGAAAGAAGTTTGACTCCAGAGATGGCAATTGAGGAAAACTATTAATCAGAGTCAAAGGAAAATCATTTTATTTTACCAAGTTCAACGTTAGCCATATTAGTCAATATTTAGATGTCTAAAAAAACAACAAGATATTATAAAATAGGCCTTTTTTTATTTATAGAAATTCAGACTAATATGAATCTTCTTATCTCATTAAGCCTCATTTCGATAATATTACCTCAATTTGTCATTGGTATCGATGACAAGGACTTTCATCACATTATTTACACAACTAGAGTTTATGGAAACCTGTTTGGTGGTTGTGACAAAGAAAAGAGAAATAGGGTTGGTACGTACAATTAAGGATACGAATTTTGTGTGTTGGAGTTTTGCATGTTAGATAAAAATGGTTGTTAGAATTGGGGTTAGGGAGTGAAAATTAGAGTTTTGCATGTTGGGAATTAGCATGAGATGAAATTTTAGGGCGGGAAAGAGAGGAGGTAAAGATAGTAATGGGCTTCCACAGAGAAGGAGCCTGTGCAGTGGTAGAATTAGTTAAGTATCAAAAAGGCATTTTATGGTTGTATATTCAATGTTCGAGTCTAAAACCCTCGATGAGTCTCCTTTCAATCTAATACACTGCTACCGTTCAAGCTATACAAAATATACTTGCGGGTTACTATCTCACTTTTTTACATGTTTGTATACATTTGGACTTCTGCAAGCTTTAGGTTTTTGGAACAATTCTTAAAGTTAATTGTACCAACTGTGCTATGTGAGGCATTTGTTGGCCAATGGCTACCTATTTCTTGTTTCCTGTGGCAATTTTTTCTTTCTTTTTTTTAAGATGCTAAAATCATTCAATCGGCTCATTTATTTATTTATTTTTATCTAAAAGACCTCCAAAGCCAGATCAATCAGATGAAACCCTCGGATGATCATAAAGTGGGGACTATAAGGACACTACTTGCAGCTCTCTTCCACTACTAACAGGGACTAATTGAGATGCCGGCCTTCATTGTAGGTGGTCCTACTATGATTCAAATCATACTTTCTATTGACAACTAATAGCTTTGGTTATTTATACTTAGAGTCCGCATAAGTGTACATGCTCAATAGGAGAGGAATGAATACTTATCTTATTTTTCATGTATGTTACAATATTTTTTTACAAATTTAAGTTGTTCTTATGTTTTAATACTACAAATAAGCAATCCATGAGAAATTAATGTATTTAGACTATTCTAGTCACTTCTTTTAAATTTTTCAAAAACTTGTGATTTTTTTACCTAAAAAATAGGGTAGAAACAACCTATAGGCATGGCCCATCTAAGCCGTTCCTAACATGAGTGAGTTAAATCTAAGAAAAATAATTTCACTGGGATTCATACTTCAGTGACAATTTATACATGCAGGCCACAGTTTTACCCTTACGGGGACTCATACTTTGGTATACGTTAGCAACAGTCCTTACATGCAGGTCCCCGTTTATCTCGTCATGATCCCACCTCTTGACTTGTGCTCATCATTTGGCAAATTTCGGCGAACTGGTAAGCTTGCTCTGCAACGTAAGAGAAGGACAAAATCTTGAATAGGACGATATCCAACATGTGGCTACGTGTAGCCCTGCGTTTCCTATCAAACACTATCCTATCTATGATGGCTGCAGCCAGAGAAAAACCCACCACATTCTCTCTCTATCCAGTCTTCCTCCAGATTCATCCCAAACACATTCTTCTTCCTATCGTTTTTCACCATGGCTGTTAGCACTCTATCTACTTCAGCTCCTTCACAGGTAAATTTAGATATCTTTCATTGAAATTCTCCATCATTTTGTCACGGATAGACTCTGACCACATACGATCTTATGTTGTAGCAGTTGTCTTCTAGCAAAAATGGGCTTTTCTCTCCTTGTCAAGCTCTGGTTTTCAAGCCCAAAAGCACCCAATTTTGGGGGAAGAAGAGAAGCGCTAGAATTGCTTGCCAGGCCACGAGTCTTCCCGCAGATGATCGGGTTCCTGACATGGGTAAAAGGCAGCTTATGAATTTGCTTCTCTTGGGTGCTCTCTCTCTTCCTAGTGCTGGAATGTTGGTTCCCTATGCCATTTTCTTAGCTCCTCCTGGGTAAGTTTTTCCTACCGTTTCCCCTTTGTATTTTGGCGATTTTATGATAAGGGTCTTCTCTCTTCTTCATTTTTTCTGAAAAGAATGGGCATGAAATGTATTTGGGTTAAGGGTTATGTATAATAAAGCTATTAGTTTGAGATAGTTATGGTACTGATATTTGTTATGTAATGAGTGTGTTGTTTTTATGTGAATAAGTTAATGAAATCATCTGTGTGGAGTTTGCCTGTATAATTTAGGACGTTTCAACATTCTGTCTGATCTAAAGAGGCAGTTTCTAAAATTTTTATTTCTACCCCTGCTAACCTGAATTGAGATCTTGAATTGTCCGTATATAAATGTGTAGTGTGTATACTCTTGAGTGGTTGCACATTTGCAATATGGGGAACAAATCGTGATAATAGACATTAGGAGGGTTCAAGAAATTAGTGAGTTGGTTAATTGTTGTCTCTTACCCAAGAGGTTATGCGTTTGAATCCACTGACCAGTCCAACACAAAATGCATATTGGAAGGATTCAGTGTTTTAATCTCCATAAACATAGACATGTACATATTTGGGCAGATAGAGAATTGCACTTATATCACAGGGACCCAGAAACTATGCCAGTAGTAGTTTGTGGGACACAAACCGTGAGCCATGGCCTTTTCTTGAAAACTAATTCCTTGACATGTCTGGCTCTTGCACAGAATAATGATACACAGCAAGGTAAATATTAATCATAAGGGATAAGTGGACAACAAATATTGGTGAGACAAAAACAACTGTGTCAAACTCATACCAATACACAGGAAAATTGATATGCTCTACCTTTAAGACATATCTAGTTAATAATTCTATGTGATGCATATTTATGGTTCAATGGCATGAATAGCTTCAAGTTCTTCTGGTTTTGAGGGGATGATAACTAGCACTTTCTGATTGATTTGTGTAATCATATTCTTCCTTTATGTCCCATAAGGCAATGGTTTAGATTGTTAGTTTTATACTTTTTGCTTCCCATACTTTGAGGGTGGGCAAAATGATAATGCATGGTGAAAATAACAAAATATCCATTAACCTAAAAAATGGAGAAATTATCTTCATGAAAAGTGATGAAATTATGATGTGATGTGATGTTGTTATGAATATGCAGGACATTTGGCCAAAGATGGGGCCGTTGATAAGTTCTCTTAGTTTTCTTTCATCTGTGTTTCTTCTTTGCATGTATTACGAGCACCATTGTATCTGATATCCTAATGTAGCTGTAAACTTCATGCTATGTCTTTTTGTTTTCAATATTCATGTCCATGTGTATTTCTTTAGATGCTTTCTTGTAATTCTTTCTCCCTCCATGATTATTACTGTTGACTCTTCCGGAGCCTTATGCATTGCTCATTATACGCTGGGAAAAATGAAACAGCTCAAAGGGTGGTAGTGGTGGAATTCCAGCAAAGGATGCCGCAGGAAATGATGTCATTGCAAGTGAATGGCTCAAGACTCATGGCCCTGGTGATAGAACCCTGACACAAGGGTTAAAGGTAAGACAACTTATGCTATCTAACAGATCCAACATATGCAAGCTGAGAATATGATAAGTATGATCTAGTTCCTCTCTACCATACGGAATACATTTTCAGTTCAGGATCTTCAAATTGTTTTCATCATGTTGTTGTAGCTTAGAAAAACCTCAGCTGTTCTTTTCCTGTACTTTTGTAGCCGGTTTTCGATTGTTTACCCAGAAAATTTGGTCTTAGAGTTTACTGATAGTAAGACCTATAGTTATTGTAGAAATGACAGTGTTCAAATGGGCCCTTAAATTGGATAATTTCCAATAAAATGAGACCGGAAAGTAGACTTCCCTGTCTTGAAGGGGTTCTTACAGCATACCCCTGGTCCTCTTCTATGTTTTGAAATGAAAACCATGGAAAAAAGGGCACAACAAGACTGTACGCCACCTAGGGAAGTCAGCTTAAATGCCATTTTATTTTCATGAGAGTTAGACTCCATAAGATCTTGGTCTTCTCATTAATAAAGACTATAATTGGTTATGACCAATACATGGTTATATCACTGGACAAAGACATTCTTCTTTCAATATAATTTATAATAACTTTCTCAGTTAGCACTGACCCTTCTGGTTTGATATTTGCATCAGGATCTTTTGTGAGTGTTCAATGTTGAATGGTCTCACTTTCTTGATCTTAATCTGCAGGTTCTGTGGATCTTTCTTAAGATGACTGGAAAAGGTTCTTGCTTTATCATGGAGTTCTATCTATAGGAAAACTAGAATAGAAAAACATATATATGATGCTGAAAATATGTAAGCAGCTTCCTGTTTGCCTCTACATTGTTGTTTTCTGCAGCAAGCATTGACATTTAGATAGGCTACGTTCTATAGCTAAATAAGCAAGCTCCTGTTTTCCCCTTATGTCTGTATTAATACTTACCTTCTCATTATTGCAACAATGAAACTTATGAGTTCACTGACACAAACCACTATTTCTCATAGAGAAATTAGCATCTCTCTTAATTCCATGGTCAAATTTCTGGTTTTGGAGAGGAATAATACTAGAGTACCTGTGACTAAGCTTCCTTGCAGCTGGCTTGATGAGAATTTGATGTTTTCTTCAAAAATGCTTCATCAGTACTTGTGGTTCTGCTCGACAATGTACCATGCTTATGGATTTGTTGTTATGTGCTCCTCTGCTATTACAGCAACTCCTTTCAAAGAACTAGAAAGCAACTCATGTGTTCTGTAACCACCTAAGAAGCTCTCTAGATGTGAAACTTCTGGCCCTGGGGCTAGCTTGGATGTGCAATCTAATTTGATTCTGGATGCAACTCGTGTGTAACTTCCAGTATGACCCAAAGTCAGCTAGGTTGAATACCCATATTAATGGAAAATATTGGAGTTTTATTCTTGATGAGAAATTTGGTTTGATGAATCTAAAATAACTATTGAATGTTCTAACATCTCACAGGGAGACCCAACCTATCTTGTTGTGGAGATGGACAGGACTCTTGCAAACTACGGTATCAATGCAGTGTGCACCCACCTTGGATGTGTGGTGCCATGGAATGCAGCAGAAAACAAGTTTATCTGTCCCTGCCATGGATCGCAGTACAACAACCAAGGAAGAGTTGTGAGAGGACCTGCACCCCTGGTAAGGGATACCATTTGCATGCCATTGTGAAATCCGTTATTTCTTCAATTATTCATTTTTATTACTTCTGGATGACACAGCCAAAATGTTTGTGTTTTTTCTTAGTATTTAGAGCTCATCCGAAGACTTATATGTTCCTTGTTGTGAGATTACGTGGATTTTATTGAATTACTAGTAACCACATAAACTGGTTATATAGCATTGCCAATCAGGTCCTTGGTTTTCACATAGAACTTGTACCGTTTCTGTCTAACTTCAACAATGCTTGTGTGCTTGCTAGTTAAACCTTGCAACCAGCCATCAAATAGTGGAAAAGACAAGTTTTGAGTCTTCAAGAATTACAGATATAATTCTTTCGATCGTGATAAACAAAGAATGGTTTGGGGTGTGTCAATAAGACCCTGGTTGCCTGCCAAAACCATTTTTCAGTTTCCAACTGAGATGAGTATGGGAATCTGTGAAATTTTTAAATACTCAAAACTCCATAGATGGATACTGCAGTTACTCTGAGTTTAGCAGAAAAAAAAGAAGAAGCTTGTTGTTCATTGTCGAGAACTCCTTTTAATTATACCCTCCAGACTTCCTATAATTGGAGAACTTGCATTAAACATGCAAGTTGCATTCCGTTTTTCAACAAGGAAGAAAATCCTCTCCTTCTATGAGCTGAACTTCAGTCCCTAAGCAAAGACCCAGACTGATTGCTTCTAAAGTGACTTAATTTGGTTGCCTTTGAAAAATTTATGGTACTTGTTGTACTAACCTTCACCTTCTTGAAACTTTAAATGACGACCGCGTATATGTCAGCAGTGTCCTTTCTTTATACTTGCATTCTCCTTGCTACACTTATGAATGACCACTTTGATAGTCATTGACCTGGATTTACCTGCTGCAGTCCCTGGCATTGGCGCATGCAGATGTTGATGATGGCAAGGTGGTATTTGTTCCATGGGCTGAAACAGATTTCAGAACAGGTGATGCTCCATGGTGGGCATAAATCCTAGTCTGCATGCTCGGGTCACTCATGTGATTTACATTGTGTTGTTGAAAGAACAAACTCATTTTTTTTACCAAATATCCCTGTATTACATAGTGAATCATCCAAACCTTGCATTGTAAGCTGTAATGGAGAACCAAATTGGATCTCCAAAATACTGAATTTGCCATTCTTTAATAATAGATGTTTTGTTAAGTCAGTTGCGGCCATCCGCTTATATTGTCTCTCACTTGTTTCTTAGAATTTGGCGGTGTTATCATCAAGTACAGCTCTCCTGTTTGGATGTGTCCAAACATTTGATCCATGGGAAGCAGACAATGGATCGTTTCTAGTCTGTGAAAACCATTTCCATAGCTGATATAAAAAAGGGGCAGCCCCAATGCACAAAGCTCCAACGTTTGCAGGGTCCAGGGAAGGGGTGGACCACAACAACAGCCTTGAAACCTTGACCCTAAGGTCACACAATGACAACTTTACTGTTGCGCCAAGGCTCCCCTTCCATTTCAGTAGCTGATATGATGAGATGAAATATTGCGAAAAGAGCAGATAAGTGGTTAGCACTTCTTGCAGATACTGGCAACTCCTTGTTTCAAGTGAAACTTTATGGTCCTTGCTCTATCTTCCAAGATACAGGGGGAGAGGGGAAAGGAGAAATGAAAGAGGACGTGCACCAGGAAGAACAGGCGACAATAGGCCAGAAACTTAGTAATGCCTTAGATTAGAGCTAGTCACTGAGGTGAGCAGGACATGCATATATTGCATCCCGTTGGTGATATGTGCAGCCAAATGAGTTACAGTCTGTTTTCCTTTGTAGTAGTTAGTGGTTCATAGTTTTCTGTCTGTCTGTTTGATGTCATTTTTATGTACTGGCTCATAGTTTTCTTTTGATGTTATGATTTTATTGGTAATGACCTATGAGTCTGTCTTCGGAAAGTCTTTAGGAGTGGGGGATATTAGCTCCAAGTTACAAAAAAGAGAGTTCCAATCGAAGACAAACACAGAAATTTCGGTAGTACTGGCAGTTATCTACCACTACAACACTTAATACGGCTCTTTGTCTAGAGGGAGTTGAACTCTATGGTGGATTCCTCTGATTTTCATCACGAACTCTTGAATTCACCTGTAGGTGAATCTACATGTTAGATTCTTCCATTAATGGAATTTAGGTGAAGTCCATAACTTCTGTGAGTTGGAATTCTTGGGTGGAATTTGTAAGTCAAGATGTGGAATTGGATTCCAAGTAAATTTCTTCTTGATTGGCAGTCCCTTATGATGAAACTTCTCAAGCTTTCTTCCAAACTCCCAATGAGAAGACTCGTAAGAAATGAAACTACAGTAGCAAAACTAAACTATGAACCAATACCTACAAACAACCAGAATAACCTACGAGGGAAACACTGATTTCATTCACTTGAACAAATAGACGAAGCTGCTCTATTTGCTGAAAGGGCTGCTGCCTATTGCCTGCACTAAAATCGATGATCTCTAGTGTTGAATTGCGAAAGAAGCGGCTGTAGGATCATCTGAACTTGTCGTTGGCTCTTCATATCTGGCTATGAAAGTGCTTGGACAACCAAAAAAATCTGCTTCAACAGTCATAAGCATGATTGACGACAAGATAATCACTTTCATATAAGCTTATTCCTAGAAAGATTAACACTGACATAATCAACTTCGGCATTTGCATCCAGCCCCCATATAGCAAAGCATATCCTTTGCCAGGCACATTTAAACGGGGATGCACAAAATAGCAGTTGGTGAAGCTTGTATAAGTATAAACAGGGAGATCTCCTATGGTTTCATCTTCTTCCCTGGTCTCAGTGTTTCTCACAAAACTTGCATGCTTAAATCCTTCATGGGGTACATGGCCACTCCCAATTGGTAAAGAACAGGCACGGTATCATTTGTCTGACTCCCCCAAAATTATCCAAGTAGCGTATTTAGATAACTGGCTTGGTCTTTGGCCAATCGCCGAATTTTTTATTATCAGGACCAAATAATAACCGCTAATCTTTGGTTCTTGGAGCCTGACATGAGATTAAAAAAAGAGAAAAATTGTAAGAAAATATACATTAACATTTCAACTTTTTAGTTGGTAGTCATCATAGAATTCGATTCAATAGTGGATGCTGAGGTTTCTAAGTTTTTGGAAAAATGTTAATCTTGAATTCACTTGCAGGTGAAATCCACCATTAGACAATATTGAATTGAATTCTACGAATAATTCTATCTCGATTTATAGATTAAATTAGATAGATTGACAAGATGCATTACATCATACCATCCACTACGAATTTAAATGGGTGAGATTGTCAAGGTAAAGAGCTAGATTTACCAGAATTCACCAGAAAAGTTAAGCTACCAGCATGTTGTTAGTGACGGGTTGAACACCCATCATGGTTCTAAAACTCACAACTTGACTCGATAGCAAATCCAGTCACTCATAGAGTCAATTCGCTGTCCTAACGAAGAAAAAATCACATCTATGATTTTGCATAAATTGCAAAGATGATATGGATGAAGAGAATTGGGCTTCTAGTTGAATTGATTCTTAATTGGAAGAGTTAGCAGCTCAATTTCCGTTGTTCGTAGGATCTTTGCAACTGACAGTCTTTCCCTGTACTTGTATGAAAGATAGTACATATTGGAATTTCTATGAAAAAATAAGAAAATTTAGCTTGACTTGCCAGAGAATTATACATACAGAAAATGTAGCTAGGTGGAAAAATGACTTACCATACTATGATTCTTAGCTAGGTGGAAAGATGACTTATAAAATCTTCTCTTTGAGCCCTACGAATAGAAACTATATCTGGTGGACACCCTCCATCCTCGAGCCCTATCTTTAAAGATATGGATACCGATGAACAAGCTTCATCTATTTTCGCCAGGATTCATCTACATAATAAAAATCACAAACCTTTTCCAAAAAAAAATTAAAAAAATCATCTACATATATAGTCAAAGTCACTCCATAATACTAAAAATTTCCTTCTGTATCTTCGCATAATACACTGAAATTTTTAGCCAAGTTGTGAAGGCTGCAACAACTAGAACCGTCCTTTCCATTGCTGCATCAAACAGTTAGACCCTACTCCAATTAGATGTCAGGAATGCATTCCTACATTGTGATTTAGAAGAGGAGGTCTATATGACTCGAATCCCTGGATTCGTCGATGAAAGTCTTCAAATTGTGTAAATCACTCTACGGCCTCAAGGAAGCCTCGCGAGCTTGGTTTTGTAAGCTTAGCTGTCAGTTGCTGTGATTTGGATTTCATGGATAAAAAATGGTCGGCTCTTTTTATCTACAGTTGAAAAGGTATTATTGTATACATTTTTTTAAAACACAAATTATATAGTTTTGAGAGGGAACAACAATCTAGCACTACTTGCAATCACGCGTGCCCTGCAGCATCATTTTGCCTTGCAGGATCTAGGAAATCTCAATGGTGTCCTACAAAAATTGAAGTGCATCCCAAAGCCAATGGAATATCTCTTTTCTACTATAAATACATTCTTGACTTGTTGGATTATGTCAAAATTGCCTATTTAATAACAAACACTTAAGAGTTTCAAATTCCAGCTTTTGGCATGCCATCTTTTTGAAAATAAATGTGAAAAAGTGTTTTTAAAACCTGGAGTGTTTTTGTTTTTGTTTTTATAATTACAAAAATGCCCTTATACTTAAGAGTCTAGTAACTTTCTCATTTGAACTCTGTTTTCAGTGTTCTTTGTGTCGTTGGATTTTATTTTTTTATTAGAATCTAAATATTTATTTTTATTTATTGATTCAAATTCCATAAAAAGTCATCTTTCTTGGAATCTCACATTCCAATTTTGTTTTCCACATTTTCAATTGACACATTTAATAATAAAATATTGGGGTTGTTACAAATTTAGTCCATTTTTCTTAGGTTATTTTGATGAATCACTTCTCTAGATAGAAGAAGATCTTTTAAATACTTACTCAAAATCTCACTTATCAAATTTCATTGTAGAATAACTGCCCACAACTTTTTTTGAGGATTTAGCCATGATATATCTGATCCATACATAATATCATGAAAATTTGATATAAAATTTTGACTTCTACTTAGTATCGATAATGGGTTTGAAAAAGTATCTAAAAGGGTGAAATTTAAATATTTGCACCCTGTCAAAGCAAGGAACAATGTCATATATGTGTGGAACAGATTCCATTTGAGAGATTTGAAAAAGACTATATCTTTGAAGCTAATTGAAGGGAAATATCCAAATAACATGTCTTATTATTTTCAATAATCCATGTTTGTAACAATGAAATACTATTATTCCTCCTAGAAATCATATATAATCAAATACAAATAACTAGAATCTATCTTCTCTATTAAGGACTTGAAATACCTTGCTTACGTATCATTAGGAAGTGCATTAACATAAATATATATAGTAGTAAGAGGAGGTAATACAAAAGTATGTAAACTATAAAAACTTTGTAAAAAATTGCAACCTCTTCTTTGCTGCAAGCTGGCTTATGGTAATTCAGGCTATTAGATCTCTAGAGATATATAGTATACAACCCTTTTTTCTTAATTGATCAAGGCCGAGACCCAACCAAAGACCTACCAATCTTGGTCCTCATGGCATCAGACCTAAAAAAATTGGACTTTGATTCACATTGAAAAGTACTATGCATGGATACCAACAAACTTGCACATAGTCAATAATTAACTTTCACTACTTTGGTCTGATGCCAAAGGATAATTCATTGCCAAGCTACAATTCCCAAACTCCTAAATAGCCTTTTTGGATGAAGGATCTAGAAATGCCAAATCAATGCAATATCATTATTGATATTATGTGTATGTTTCTTATTCAATTATATCTTTTCTTTGAAGAGGAATGCCAAATCAAAGTGCTTACAAGTTTCAAAGCATTCTTATTTTTTGTTTGATGGGGTTCATATATAGATAATCTACTTAATCTAATTCCTTCTCCTTTGGATGTCTCCTAGTTAAAAAATCATGTAGATTAGCCTATTACAAGATCATGCCTTTTGTTCTTCAATATATACCATTGTTTAGAAAGTTTCTAACCATCCATGAAAAGAAGATTTCTCTAAATTTTAGAATCATCCAATCTGCATTATATTTGAACTCATAGACATCCAAAGCCAAAAGAATTAGATGAACTAAGTAGATCACATCATTTTTTATTTAACATCCTTCTATGTTTTAATTTCTAATTAGCAAATTGCCCATTTGATGAATGCAGTTGTTTGTATTAGAAACAAGTATTTACAATCAACCTATCTGTTGCTCTTGATGAAAATTACAAGTTTCTACCATATTTGGTTTCGACCCCACATACTGGCAAAACATGCATGTGGCGCCCACTAATCTATTATTGTAATCATATGAGATGAGTGCCCTTTCATGGGAGAGTGGCACATGTCTCTTCTACCTTTTCTTTTCTTTTCTTCTTAGTCTTAGTAATTTTACTAATAAATGTTACTAAAACAGATACCTTTAGAACAATCACTATATGTGGGCCCAAAGTAACTTTCTTTAGTTTCATTATTCTCTCTTTATTTTTCATAATAACTTTTCTTATAATATTTTCCTATTTTCTTTTTTCTTAGGATATTTCTATTAATAAATGCCTTATTTTTCTTATTAGCTGGATGTCATGTAAAGAGTTATCTTTTTTGTAATCATCTAATATGCCTTATAGGAAAGTGACATATGTCACTTTGTCCTTTTCATCTTTCTTTTTCTATTTTATTTTATTTTAAAAAAATAAATGTTGTATGTACTACTCATAAATCTAAATTATATAATATATATATATATATATATATCTCAAACATGTTGCATTAGTTTTTCTAAGATAAAATTTCAACTTTATTATTAGTAGAGAAGAAAAAGTGGGGTCCAAACTTGGTAACTTTTTTTTATTTTTAAACACCTGATTAATTGGATGGGATCCAACTACATAGAATTAGGCTCTACTTTTTTACCCCTAGAAAAATATTTGATCTTGAAAAATTAGAACTTCGGCCTATAAAATTGAAGTTTTTGTTCCTATTTCTTTCTATAGATAAGAATTTTATATTCCTATTTCTTTCTCATTAACCTTTATTATGTTCTATATGGTTACATCTATCCTTCTTATTTTTTTATATGAAAAAGTTCTTTTGATTACTAATCAAGTCAGCCCATAAAAGTTTTGGATTCTAAAATATATTTTAAAATGTGATGAAGTAGCATGTTTCCATGAGAAAGGTTTAAAAACAAGCGAAATGAATCTTGACTCCTAAAGTTAAATGAAGCTCTCACATTTGTTCCATGAGAATCCTTGTCCATTAGATTTAAAATCTTTTACAATTTTTTTAATGTGCTTCCTTGCTCATCAAATATTTACATAACTTCTAAATGGAGTAATACACATATCTATCGCATAATGCATATTTAGAAGTCTTATACATTAAATGGCAATAGCTCTTTGATTTCTACTATGAAATTTTCTAAGTCATCCATTTTATACGCCGAAATCGTAGGGGCCAGGAACATTAGGAATAGAAGATTTTGGCAATTATGCTCAAGATGGAAATAGAGTGAGAATATCTTCTATCATATGCATGTTCTCTCTAGGTTCTTCTCAAATGTAATCTTGGTTACACACATATGAACCTAACCATATTAAACCTACAATTCTCTTCCAACTGTCCAAGTTATAGCCTTAATATTTCAGGATTAGAAGAGAAAAGAGCCAAAAGTCATGCTCTACATTCAACCACAAACCTTTGCTAATAAAAGCTAGGCTTAGACTTGAAGAGTGATAGGTACTTTCTATGTATCTTGCTTGTGCTACAACCTCCCAAATTGATGGTTTTGGTCATGCCAAAACTATGGACCCACTTCCTAATTCACCAAAACAATGCTTTGGATTCCATTCTCATATGACAGAAAAGCATATGCACTTCCATAGAAAACATAAGGGTGAAACAATACAATAGGACCCACCTATTTATTAATCTAGTTACTTATATTGTTGGCCCAACTTTGGATGGATCATCAAGCAAAACTTATTCTAAGTGAAGATTGCAAGTGCATGATTTTATCATTTTAACATTGTCTAGTAGAAGACAAAGTTGTGTTGTTTCAATTTTGTGTAAAACTTCTAAACTAAAATCTTAAATTATATAAGCTTAAGTAATTTCAAGTTTAAACTCAAGTATTTTCAAGTTTTGTTGAGTTTTGAGTAAACTTGATTGGCCCACTTTGGACTCAAGTTGATTTTTGGAGTTTGCAAGCTATGCTTATTGTGACTTTGGCCTAGGTTTTAGGAATGGGTCTCGGAGTGAGTTTTGTATAGGGCGCTACTATGAGTCCTACAATAATTCTTGTACACTTGTTTTGATTATAGTGGATAAGCTTGAAATTACTATTTCATGGATGTAAGTAAAACTGTTTAACCACATTATGTACTTTTTTATTGGTTTTATTTATTTTTTATGTTTAGGTATTATTTTTTTTTATCTTCCAAGGACCCCACTTATATAAAAAAGTATGATATTGAAATGACCTGAACTCAAAACCTCTAAAATAGTATTATAACATACCAAACAGCTATTTTATTTTGCAATTGTGCATATCAAGTGAAAATTTTATATTCATTCCAAGTAAAAGTTAGAGCAATGGCAAAGAAGTCGACCCTTGATTTTGTGATGGAGGGTGATTTCTTTAAAAAAATTTAAGTTGTTCATCTTTTTCAGCTTAAGAAAACTAGGGAACACATCATTTGGATGATTCTAAACTTTTATTTTTGGTCTTTGCTAAAGAAAATAAAATAATAGTGACTATGACTTAATATGCACATAAGTAGGCTATAAGTGTTCAATTTTTTTGATACTTGGTGTCCAACCTATCCAAGTCATTCCAAACAAGATGAATGTCTTAGATCCTCCAAAAAATACCCTCCATCATAAAATGGAGGATTGACTTCTTTGCATACCTTAGTGTGCCGACTCTTATAAGCTATCTTTCATATGACCTAATTGACCTCACTTTCAAGTTAAGTTGTAATTTTTTAGTTTTTAAATGATGGTAGTTAGTATTATTAAATATCTAATAGAAAATTTTAAAACCTAATGATCCTAGGAAGATCGACAAGTATGCAGGATACTTGCATGACCAATCCAAAATATCTAAGTCATTCCTTAACCATGATGACCATAATTTACAAATATAAGCAATTAATCATTTTGAGAATAGCTTAGATAGGTCAGAAATAAAATTTCATGACCACTAAATGCTTTTAGCAAATGTTTCTTTAGGTTATAAGTCAAATGTCATTTATGTACAATTGTTAAAAGACAAAGCATGTGGTTAGGATTATCTAAATGCAATGATTTAGTGTAGGTTACCTAATTTCTTTGCTCTATATATTGATGAATGACTTGGATTTTCTCAAAAATGCTCTATAAGCAACATGTACTTTAGACTTTTATTTGTTTGGTTTGTATATAAAACACTCACCTTATATACACAATTAAGGACATTCTGGTTGATTGGTGTGCTCTTATGTTGTTTTTAAGGTCTTAGGTACAAGTCACAACATCTTAATGAGTATTACCTGTTTTACTTGCAAACTTGTGATGAAGTTGTCAATGGACAGTTCAGGTTCTATGTTGATAATAGAAATTACTTATTGAGTACATATGTAGTTCATATCAATAAGTTTTCTTTGATATGTTAGTTATCTAATCTATTTTGAGTTCATACTAATAAGTCTTTAGACTTGTCGTTTTTCTATTACTTATAGAGAAGGAGATAAAGAGATATCGAGACATGTTACTTCTATATTATAGTTAAATGAAAATGTTAAGGATGGTGGAAGGTATATGTCATTTCTTTTATTAGTTTCATATTATTTTGATTGAAACATAAGCATGGATGAGAAATTAACCTTGTTTTTCCTTAATGGTTCTTTCTCCAGACTAGAAAATGGAGTATGCAAAAGATATGTGTCCGAACAACAATCTTGGGGCTTCAATGAGGACTTTAGCCTCTAGAAGAAGAAAAAATAATAGGAAAAAGAACATTATTAGGGTTTACAAGTTGCCACTCTAATCTAAGATAAGGTTCTAGTAAGCGGAAGATAAAAAGACTTTTGAATTATTAAGTTAAATGGGTGCAAAGTTAAAATTAAACGATAATTTTTCTATGTAAAATGAAAATAACTTTTAACTAATGTTAATATACATATATCTACATCCATCCATCTATCTATATAATTAATTAATTTAGTACTAATTGGATTTTAGGTTGTCAAGAGGATTATGTCCTTTGATCATGTCTATTTATTAATTAGTTGGATCTTTTGAAAAGGATCCATGAAAGACCCTTCAAACTAACATGCTATGTTCAAGTCATGTTTTGATTCTATCGGATCTTTTAGATCTATTGAATTGAGCTCCATCTACACACTAGTCATGGCTGGGTAGACATTTTGTTGCCGGTGGGAAAGACGTGTAGCGGAACCTATACCCATTTGACCCACTTGATATGCTCTGGTCTAACTGTGACGACCCGGGTTTTCTCATGCATTTTTAAATGCAATATCTAATTCCTAAGGCGGGATGCATCCCTATTTGAAAACCATTCTATAAAAACCATGCAATGCAACGGAGAACCTTTAGTTTTAAACTCATTTTTGAAAACTCCGAGTGTCATTTGCCTTCACAACAACCAAAGTAGTTTTTGAAAAACTTCAGAAATCATAAATATTTTTCCCGAGGTTTTTCCAGTCATAGCACACAGCCCAACTGTAATTAAATATAACTTCATGTCCAAAGGGTTGATAGTTTACTTACATGTATAACTTTCTTCTTTTTGATTCACTTGCTCGTAGCACTAATATCTCCTGAGACGTCTTCTATTTATGAGTGGAACTATCCTGAAAAATGTTAAGGATAGGGTGAGTATATACTATACTCAGTAGGAGTCTATCACTACTAGTTTTATAATGCATGCGATGTTTTAAAATCATATACTCTTTCCAAAATACGTGCATGTCTGAATACTCAAGTTTAATATCGACATCAAACTCCATTGTCAAATTGAAATACTAACGACTTAAAGGATCATATAATCCAAAATCGAAAGTATCATATACATATATATCATAACATCATGATATACATAAGATGCTTCATGGAATCCAACTTATGGATTTCTAGTATGGTATGGTCGACCAACCTCATATCATGCCACATGCAATGCAAATAAGTCCATAAACCATAGGGTCAAACTATGCCCACGACCTCCTCGCCGTGTGGTCCCCGGGTACCTGAGGACACTCGGTTATAGCCTCCACGGGGCTTATGACACGTCGACCCGGTCTTGGTGACTCCCGGTGGTAGCCCCACATGCCACATGCAGTCGACGAGGGACTTGCCTCTTTTTGGGCGTGGTACCCATCCCCGAGTGTTCAAACACATTCTCAATTTATTTAGCCATAGCAAAGTTTAAATCAATATTATTCCCAAGAAAGTGTTAGTCACAGCCCCAGCTATTAGAGAGTAACTACAATCAAGTAACATTGAAAGATAAGATAGGGGTTTACTTACTTGTACTTAGTCTGTGTCTCCTAGTACCAACGTTCCTTGCCCTTAAGTATTTACTTGGTGTCTGAAAAATGTTGATGATTGGGTGAGTATATATTATACTCAGTAGGAGCCTATCACTACTAGTTTTATAAATGCATGAGATGTTTTAAAATCATATGCCCATTCAAAACATGTGTATGTTTGAATACTCGAGTTCAATATCAGTATAAGAATCCATGATCAAACTGAAATACTCATGACTTAAAAGATCACATAATCTGAAAATTGAAAGTATCATATATATATATATATATGATGACATCATGATATGCAATAGATGCTTCATGGAGTCCAACTCATGGATCTCTAGTATGGTATGGTCGACCAACCTCATATCATGCTATATGAAATGCACATAAATCATCAAACCATAGGGTCCACTATGCCCACGACCTTCTTGCCGTGTGGCCCTTGGGTACCTGAGGACACTCGATCATAGCCTCAACGGGGCTTATGACACGTCGACCCAGTGCCGTGACATCAGTGGTAGCCCCCTGTACCACATGCAGTCGACATAGGGACTTGCCTCTCTTTGGGCGTGGTACCCATCCACCTAATAGTGGTAGAGGCCGGGTGGCCAACCCAGACCCCTCGGCATAGCACCCACGGGCTTACTAGCTCAAATCACATAAGATCAAATAAGCCAAAACCTCTTTTCAAAACCTGTCCTCTTTGGGTCCCTCACAACTGCCTAGCCTTCGGCACTCCAGCGTCTTTTGGCAACCCTCAAGGACATGCAATCTTTGCAAGAACTTAATGCTCATAGATAATGCAATGTATGCAATAGTTTGCAAAACATATCTATGCATAATGTATATACAAAACATGTCTATGCATAAAGCATTTGTCACATGCATGCTAAACAAGTCATATACTTAAATCATGTATTTGCAAAACAATCATAGTTCTTTTAAAAGAATCTAGTAGCGATAGAGCACCTACCTCAAAGTCTCCTGGAGTCGCGTCTTTTAGTACTCAACCCGTCTCTAGGTCTCATTTATAAACTCCTGGGTATAAATGGATACAAGGAGTCCTCATTAATTTTAATCTATTTAGACATTAGACCGCTAAATCTACTGTTTAGGGTCAAGGGTCCTTGCTTAATTCATTGCCAGGCTAGCTCCTATAATATGAACCTACTTATTCAATAGTTAAATTCTATAAATGGTCCTATAATCCTAATTTTAAAGTCTCATTAGGTCCGCGTGTCCCAGTTCCCAGGACACCCGTGCATCCTGGTTGAACCGCGAACGCCTCACATGCGTGTGCGCCTAAAGGCCGTGCCAGAGACCGCGTTTTGCACACACACATGCATGCTCAAGTGACGCGCTATGACGTGCATCATTACACGGATGCACCTTGTAGCATGGAGCGTTTTAGCTCCTAGGGCACCCCGTGCATCCTGGTCGAGCTAGGACCCGTGTCCCATGTTGCGCACGTACCCGAAGGCCGTACCTGGGATAGTGTTCGCACGTGCACAAGCATGCCTAAGCGACGCGCTATGACGCGCATCATTGCATGGACGCACCTTGTAGTGTGGCGCGTCTCAGCTCCCAAGGCACCCCGTGTACCCTGGTCGAGCTAGGACCCGTGCCCCATGTCGCGTGCGTACCTGAAGGCCCCACCGGGGACAATGTACGCACTATCGTACACCTGGAACCCGTCCCAGGGACCTAGTCCCAGGTGCATGTGGTGCTTGGCGTCCTTGGGACGCCTGGCTCATGCAGGTCCGGCCCAAGCCGTCTTGGGCGTTTTTCGGCCAAGAACCTGGCTGGAAAACGACCGGAAAGGACCAGGGAAAGTGGAAGGGAAGAGGAGGAGAGGAAAATGGCTTACCTTGGGTCGCCGGTGATGGCGCTCTTCCCGCCTGAAAACTCTATGTTTGCCGGAAATCGTGAAGAGGGAAATCTCATCGTCGTGCAAGGCTGGAAAAGATAAGAGAGGGAAAATGGGGAGACAGGAACGGGATGGCCGGCCTGACTTGGGCCTGGCCGTTGCCGGAAAACTCCGGGGAGATGGTTTGAGACGGGTTTCCGATTTAGCCGGAAACCCCAGTCTCAAACGGCTGGAAAAACGTCGAAAAATCACGTTTTTGGGAGAGCGGAGATGGGGTTTTTATAGGCCGACTATGGCGGTGCCCCTCAATGGCGGTGGCAGATCCCTCTAGAAAAATCGGGATCAAGGGTTTCTGGGAGTGTCTAGAGGTTGAAGACGATAGGGGGTGCCGTTATCAAAATGACCCCGTACGTTTTTCGTCCTTTTTCGTTTTTCTGTTTAATTTCCAAAAATACCCCTATCTTTAAATGGCTGTAACTTCTTCATACGATCTCCGTTTTGGGTGATTTTTGAGGCGTTGGATTCCATTTTTCGAGTAGAATCTAATGGTACTAAGTTTCCTCACAAATTACTTTATTTACTATTTTAAATAAAATCAAACATTCAGCATAGTCCATTTCCCATAAAATGTCCAATTTTTGCTAAAAACAGTGTAAATTGCTCGGGCATTACACTAACACCTTTATGAATGGGATGAAAAATGTTTTCACAAATGAAATATATAAAAGTTTTGTTAAAACTAAACTTATATTAATATAAATCTTTTTGAATATCATAATTAAAATATTTGGGAACTAATATGTAAAATAGTAGTATAAATAGATGACTTAGATATGTTTCTTCATAATATTATATATTAAAACATTAAATTTGATTAAGACTTTTCAAAATTTTGGGCAATTGTTGGCTAGAAGGCTAGAGCAACAACATTAAGTGAAACTCAGAATTTTAATCATGCAAATTACTTGTGAGCTTTAGTTGCTGATGGAGACGTGAAAGGCATGGAGAGCAATATTGGACATGAGGCCCACTGTTGAACCAACTTTTTTGGAGAAAGGGAGCCCGTAGGAGAGAACTAATTGACTACTTGCCTTCAAAAGCAAACAAAATACACTACTTGACCTTTAGGAGGTTCATAAACATTCTCCCACAACAACTTAGAAATAAAACTAATTGATCCAATTAAGGATTGGAAGAGCATGATATTGTAGTTTAGAACTGAATAACGTATTATCCGCAGTAACATCATGTAATGAGAAAGAAATTTGAGAGAGATAAGGAGTGAGGATTTTTACCTAATCATATGAACGGCTTGGATCACTGAAAAAGCAAAATGAATGGGCCCAACATGCAAGTTTTTCTAATGTAAAGTTTTCCATGCTAGAAATGAGAGAGAAGAAATATCTTAAATTACAACATCTCTCTCATTCTCCTTATCTTTAGCAGACCCAGTGAACCGGAAGCGTTTTCCCTCTTCTCTGTTATCTTTGTTTCTTCTTTCCTCCCTCTCTTTCTCTCTCTTCCCTTCTTCTCATAACGTTTCTTTTCACCTCCTCAATCTCGATGCCATTCGTGCCATCGGTGTATGCCAAGCATTGAATCCCGCCCAAACCATTAATTTCCAATCTTAGAAGGGACCTCTGAGTCTCCTGACTTTGGATGATTAGTAGTTCAAACAATATGCAGCTTAAGAGACTAGCATCTGAAAACTTATACTTTTGATCATAGAAAGCAGGTTTCGAATTCCTCCTACTGTTGGAATTCGGCGGAAGAGGTCTGGAATGCATGAGCGGCTGCTGCACAATGACGGCAGTCCTCACCTCCTCATTTCTAATGCCACTCATACACCACTAGTGTCTACCAAACATTGAAACCCAATCCCAGCTACAATACCCAATATTAGAGGACACCTTTGGAGCTCCTGACTCTGGATGTCTAGTAGCTCAAACAACATACAGATCGGATGATTCTAACATTTGAAAACTTATACTTTTTATCACGAAAACCAGGTTTAGCATTTCTCCTACAGTCGGACTTCCGTGGAAGAGGACTAGAATGCGTGAGCGGCTGCACCAATGATAGTGA
Source organism: Warburgia ugandensis (assembly GCA_035236585.1). NCBI lineage: Eukaryota > Viridiplantae > Streptophyta > Magnoliopsida > Canellales > Canellaceae > Warburgia > Warburgia ugandensis. The sequence goes on from CP141137.1 coordinate 64,744,439, forward strand.
TCCTTCTCCGTTACTCAATCCTAATGCCAGTCTTGTGCCATCGGTGTATACCAAACATTGAAGCCTGAGCTCGACCACAGTTCCCAATCTTAGAGGACACCTTTGGAGCTCCGACTTTGGATGGTAGTTAGTTCAAACGCACGCAGATTGGATGATTTTAGCATTTAAAAGACTTGTACTGTTGATCACCAAAACAGGTTTAGCCTTCCTCCTACTGTAAGCATTCACAGAAGAACAAAAGGTAATTCGATCTTCATTGTGCGCAACTATGCAACCGCACAAACACCCGTATAAAGTGCTTACATGTAGATTACACAACCCAAATATTCCAATGGTTCGACAATCCAAACCATCAAATGAAAAGAATCCAATGGGTCCTCTGATCAGCAGAGTTCTTTGTAGCGTCTCTGAAAGGTTTAAAGAGAGAGTGCAGCAATCCTCCATTTAGAACAAAACCCAAAATGTATGAACAAAAATGTTTAAGAATAATAATTACATGTTACAAACAATCATCACAGTTCACCACAATTATTCTTATGTGAATGGTCACAATGATAATATCCTGATCGACAATCACCCACATAAAAACTAAATCGACGCATCGAAACCCTACATCTACCACACGCCAATCTCACCCAATCAAAGAGGCTTACCCATTTTTCCATCCGGACAGTTGCTCTGCAACTCACTCCCTACAGCAATCCCAGCCGTTGGAAACCCTGGAATCACCCCAGGATTCCTAGGTGCATAGTAAACTTGCTGATTCACTCCATCACTCATCATGGCTCCCCCATAATCATACGCTTCCATTGGCTGCAGCGGTTTCATCTCCCCGGGATGAACCATTGGCGCGTACACCTGTCCAACTGGCGCTACTGGATTCCGGTAAATCTGAGCCGTTGCTGGTGGCTGCGGGACCTGCTGCATGTACTGCATGGGAACCGGAACCGGTCGGACCTGAACTTCACTAGCCGGTCCGGCCGAAACATAGTAAACCGGGTTGCCAGCAAAACCCATCTGCTGAACTGTGGGCCCCATGTGAGAATCTGGTACGTAATGCCAAACCGGGTTACCGGCATAACCCATTGGCTGCTGCTGCACCGGAACCGGTTCAGCTTCAACCCGGTTCTCTTTCGTTTCTTCCGCCTGAACCTGACTTTCCGGCTTAGTCTTCACTGGCGGCAAGTCAGGGATTGCAGAAACTCCGGTAGCAGAGAACGTAGAAGAATATGGTGATGATGACGTAAGCGGAAACGGCGAACCGGGATCAGAAGCAACCGAAACATTCTCCGCAAGCCGTGATTTCGGCTTCGGATCGTCGGAACTGTCTAACCCGAATAGATAATCCGGTACCTCCGAAACGATGGAAGATACTTCTGATCGGCCTCGCTCGAGCGAAGCCGAGCCACCATTGAGCGCGTCGAGAAACCAGTGTTCGCGCTTAGAGGAGCCACCAAGTAGAGAGCTGATGCTGCTGGCGCGCGACACGCCCCCACCGCCGGGAGGGAATAAGAAAATACGGAGGCGGGATGTTTTGATATTGACACCCACTTGAGTAGTTAAACGATCGTATTCTTCCACCATGTTTTCAACGTCTTCATCACTTGTGACTGAAATTAAGGCGTCGAGATCCTCATTTGGGAGTTGGTACTTGATGTTGATGTCGTTTGTGTTGGAGAGTTTGGCGAGCTTCGAGAGGAGGCCTGCAAATTTGGTGTTGCGATCGACGGCTACGATTCGAGTATCGCCTCCTACATAGCGGAGTTGATTGTCATGGGGCCGGGGAAGGATTCGACCTCCGAAGCTGCACATCAAGCGGACACGTGACTGGTTGCATTCATGCCATTTGTCCGATCGCGGGGTGGACGATGCTGAGTCAATCGTGCCGGAGTCCGGGTCGATTTGATGGTTGGATGTCATGTTTCCGGCGACTTGCCTGCTATGTTCTTTCCCCCGAAGAGAAGATGTGTCAGACTCCGGCGAGGATAGAAGAAGGAAAGAGAAAGGATCATAAATTAGTGTGTTTGGTTGCGAATTTTGCGATGCATCATCTGCTCATTTGAACCGTCGGATATAATGGGGGAAGCAATATTCCGACGCCTCTTTACATGAACGGTTTGTATCACTCAGAATAGTAGGTCCCACTTGGCAATAGTCTTAAACTCACATCAAATACAAGCTCTGTATGGTGTCTTCTTGCGTAAATTGGTACATGCATTTTGCTTGCAGCTTAAAAGTACATGTAGGCTTACCTCATTATATATCACGGGAACAACAATCCATGAACTAAGTTATTCGTGGATTATGACCTTTCCTTTTACTATTAAACATGGATGAGATTTCTCAAATATAGATAACATAGAACTAAACACGGATAATATTAGTCAAATATTGGTGGCGTCTTTCCTTCGTTGCAGCGAGGCCCAAGTTGGCAACCACCCAAAAAAAAAAAGGGTAGAGAAAAGAAATGATTTCAGTGGGACCCATCTTTATGTGATGACTTCTTGTCAGTTAATCACCTTTTGGTAATAATTTTACCAATTTTTCTGTCTTTATAATTTTATTCCTCAAACTCTCATTAGTTTCCAATGTAGCCTTGTCTTGTCTTCAATTAACGCCTCAAAGCTGTCAGATTCCACTTGCTGAGGTGGCATCATCCTCTCCATCGAAAATGACAAACACGTCTCTGATTTTTCTACTGTATTAATGGAGAAATTCCTCGTCGGTTCCTACAACGTACCAACCAAAACCGGGGGCCATGGCAATGCGCCAAAACAAGTGGGTGCCCGTATCAGTTCCTCCTCTACTATTTAGAGAAGAGATTATCTTCTAGATTAAGCTCAGTGCGCAGTACACTCATACTTTCCCGGGAAAACGAAAGCCCCGTCGTCGTGTTCTAAAGTTTGCAGATAAAATGCGTTCTTTTCACGACGGGAAAAACACGCAAAATGAAAAGTCTGCACTTTTCTGAAAATCCTACCACGATTTTTGTGCAGATTTATTGACTCTAATTGCTTTCAATTCAATTGCCTGCCGGAGAATCATCGGCCGGAGAAGTTAAGCCGGAAAATCCATCCACAGATCAAGAACAAGCAATATTGAAGAGAAGGCCGTAGGAAGCCCCAAGAAGTGGCAAGCATCCAGAAGAAACCCAACAATTACGACGAAAATTAAACAATTTTAATGAGGAAAACTGTCGAAAATCAGCAGCTAATCAGATGATATTCTTGCTTTTCGTAGATCCAAAGACCCAAACAGAGAAATCCAACAAGAACCAACAATTCCTATGCAATCAGAAGGTGGAAAAAGAGGAAACTGGGTTGTTCATGAAGGGATTTCACTTACTTGTACGAAGCTCCAACGATCCTTGCTTTGAAGATCGACTGAAAAGAGAGAAACAGCGCGAAGCTTCGGTTTTTCTGGTTCTGGATCGATTGTAAACAGGAAGAGAAGAAACAAGAGAAAGACAGAAGCAGCTTTGGACAAGAAAAAGGGCAGTTATAGATGGCCGGCAGGTGGATGCTGGAAAGTGGGCCCGCAGTTTATTGTATTACTATGGACGTGGCAACGCCCACTGTTGCCCTTCACAAAGAGCACGGCTCGTGTAATAGACTTCTTATATAATATTTGCAGATGCAGAACAGAAATATGTAAGTGGGACCTAATCTTTAGTCATCATAGCCGTTAATCTTCTTGGTGTGTTGGATAACCAGCGCCCAATAAAAGTGTTTGTATCCATCGAGAGGGGGTCAATTTTTCGGCTACAGCGTATCTAAGATGTGGCCGAAAGAATTCGATCACCATCATGTGGGGCCTACATGTTATTTTAGCGTAAATATGTCTCTTCGTCTACAATTGCAGTTACCAGATGAAAACTCTGCAATGAGAAAATTTTCACCATCCCAGAATAACTTGATCAATAGATTCTTGCTGATACTGTTTTTTCAGTTCATATAATATTACTAGAAAAATGCCGCCCAAATGCAACAACCATGTCAAAGGCATCCAATTCTTTGATATGATTGGTGAAGGCAAAGGGATGCCGTTGATGTTAGGGTATGAACTGTGGGACCATTGATTATGTCAAACATATCAATATTTTAGAGCCCGTCATCATGGTCGGTCGGTGCATTATGATAGTTACCCTTTTGGTAATGAGATCATGGATGAAATCAACTGATGAATGAGCCTTTCTTCCTTTGTTTGGCACACACTATAATTGTCAAAGCTTATGACAAAATGGGGAAGATGGCCCCAGCACTTACAAGCAAGCATTAGATAGCTTGGGCTAAATGCCCACACTTTTTTTTTACCTAATTCACCCCCTTTGGCTATTTCCTCTAGTCATTAATAAAAATGTGAGGAGTGTGAGCACAACTCGACTCCGGTTGGAACTCAGACGAGTCGACATGGCTGTTTGCTTCACAAGATTCAGATGAGTTTTACCGAGTCGAAGTTAGTGGCTTGAAAATGGTGAAGAAACGTCTCCGCTAATAGCTGAGTTATCCGAGTTTACCCGTTCATGGATATTTCCTTCAGTCAAAAACATGGTAGCAGAACGTTCACAGCATTCTCTTCTTGGGTGTTTGTGCCGCAAAAGTGAGTTTCAGTCCTGAAGTCACGAGTTGAAAACATCTCAAGGATGTGTGCCTAAAAAAAAGGAAGAAAGAAAGAAAGAAACCATGTTGGCAGAACTCAAACTCTTTATGATACTTTAACAGGGTAAGTGCCTTGAATCCATGTTATGAGACTTGGCTTTCTATACAGTAAAATGCAGGAAAGGGCTTTTCTGTGCTAGGTTACAGGTTCGAGTCACTCGTTGGCTTAAGGTTATCATAGTTATCTATATGCCTAGCAAAAAAAAATAAAAAAATCCATGTCAATTTAAGGACCTTTGTGGCCATATTCTATACTATAAATGTTCACAAGCCAAAAACTTAATTGAAACTCGGACGAGTGGATGTTGTTTGAAACTGGTCCGTCTTTGCTTCATAGGACTGCAGAATCTTACTGAGTCTAACACAGTGGCTTGAAAATGATGTCAAACTGGCTTAGCAAATGCATTTCCTACCGGTGTGCCATGATTAGACATTCAGGTTAGCTGAGTTATCCGCATTCACCCTTATGGCCGTTTCCTTTAGTTGCAAAACATGTCACCAAACCTTGAACCTACTTGAAACTCGGCCAAAACGCCGAACCTGTGTCAAGTTGCTTCGTAGGACTCGGCCGAATTTACTGGGTAAATTTAGTTGCCTGATGGTGTAGATCATTGCTTAGCAAATGCACTTTTTACGATTGTGCCATGATTAGAATACATGCTGATTTAGTCAATGAGAAATAAATCTACCAGTTCATATACCATTCCAAAGAAAAATATATCTAGCAGTTCATATTACATGAATTCGTTAGCTGGGTACTCCCACGTTAATTGTTCAACGGAATAGACTGTTTACGAGTAGAGCGGGTCTGAACTTACAATCTTCAGATTCAAGTCCCCTCCGAATGCCACTAATATAATCTGATATGACTCAACTCGGCAAAACTTGGCCGATTCAGTTAAAAACTGCCCCGAATTGGCTGAGTTCGTGCCGTGTCCGCAAGTTTTGATATTCCTAATAAACATGAAGGTTAGATTTATCATGTCTTTGCATGGTAGGCTACTGGCAACCTTTATGGAACAAAACTGATCCAATACTTGAAATTATGCCACCATGGGTAATGCATTGTTTTTTATTAACAAGAATATTAGTGTTCTTCACACTTGAAGGCATCACATCATGGGCAACTGGCAGCTACATGTGGAGGTCATGGCTGTGTATAGGGAGAGGGATGGATATGGACCATTTTGGGCCATTCATGGGTAAGGCAACTTATATAAAGTTACAAAACTTAGACATAAGATTTGTCTAATGGAAGAAAATACAAAACATCTTCATGCTTTCCCATAATTGTGATTAGAATTTGACAATGCCACCCACTTGTTCTGGGTGTGACGTTTTATTCCAAAAAGAGATGGCTTCTATCCCTCGTACCAGTGGACCTAAAGAAAGCACCTGAAGGTAACCCTGGCTAGCCAAGTGAAGAACAGATAACTGCTGAAAGCATCAAAGAAGTGAGCCAACTCCAAGAAGAACTTTCTCCTGTGCAAGCTTCTGCAAAGCTTATCTCAGAATCTAAGATTGGCAATGGCAACATGACATGTTGAGGTAGATCTTTTGCTAGCCTTGCCACTGAACCAAACGCTTTTATCCTGCAACTAATCGGACCCTAACTGGCTTCAGGCCAGAGATCTTTTACCATAATACTATTCAGCTAAAAAATTTCTTACCTCTAATAGTAACCCGTATGGGTCAATATGAATCAGGTCCCCTAAAAGGCCTGTCTGTGCATCCAGCTGTGAGAGCAAAGTTTTGTCTCTATATTGCTGATTTCATTAAATTGACAAGAAGGACACTATATCCAACAGTGACATACTAGACTGGTATCTCAGCCTAAATAATTCATGTCTCTATATCATAAGATTTTATTAAACTTTTATATGATAATTCATGTAAGGGGACGGTTAAAAATGCTCATTATATTCTTGAAAAATAACTTAATGATCAAGCCACGAAACTTGCCTTCTAGAACTAATTATTTCAGACTAGGGATAGCAACGGGCAGACAGCAAGTTAATTGCTTCCTTGACTCTAATGCTATTATCTTACCCCTAATCTGATGGTAATCAACTTCTTGTCAGAGATGTTTCTCTCCAAAAATTTCCTTCCCCTGCAAAAACTTAATTTGTATGGACGAATTCAGATCGTGTCCCTGAAAGCACCATCTATTCTCATTCCTATCCGAAAAACAATCACTACCCAAGTATAAACCATTTATTATTATAGTAGGTGTCAAGTGGGAAGTTCGGTGATGTATGCAGCTAAGCCATTCTAACAAGCGGAGATATATGAACTCGTTCCTACGTGAGGCGATCAAGTTGATCAGGCACTCGCCATTTATTTGAATTGTTTAACAGTTTGACAACATAGAAAACTAAAGGTTATTCATGGTTGATGTAGATTAAACCCCCACTTGTTGCTGGTGTGACGTTTTGCCGTTGCTTTTGCTGTTATGATTCTCAGAAATGATCCAAATGAGCCACTAATTTCGTCACCTCATTATCTCTGTCCCCTGAGGTGAAAATTGTAAAAAGGATAAAAACAAAAGAGGCTAGTGAGTAGTTTAGAAAAGGAGTTCATAATGACTTATATAATAGTCTTACAAAATAAATATAAACCGCCAAACGTCTAGTACAGTTGGTCAAATATTCGTCATCTTCTTTGGAATATACTTGGTTGCAAGTGCTGCTTTTTCTTTTGGTGGAGATTAAATTTAGGAGTGTGTGTGAGTGATTTGCTTTATAATTCTTCCACCCTTGTATCAGAAAAAGAAAAAAAAGAAGAAGAAGGAAAGAATGTGCGGTTGTAAACTAACAACTTAAAAGAGTACCAGCAAGAGTGGGATGCTCAAAGGCATATGAAGGAGTTGACGCCCATATTTTCATATGTGTTGGCTCTTTTTGGAAGTGCTAAGCCGTTTATCTCATTTGTCATACTAAAAATAGGGTAATGCATGCGAAATCTATGCATTTTGATGATCCTAGCTATTTCTTTTAGGTATGTTAAATTTTTTTAGAAAAATGCTTATTTTCAACTCAAAAACAATCAACTAGAAGTATCTTGATTGTGAAATTTGGCCTTCAGCCTATCTACCCCATTCCCAGTAAGGTGAATGGGTAGCCATATATGAAAAAAATGGGGGCATTGATGTTTCTTGGGCAAAGCATCTCTACAAGTTAAGTTTAGAGATTTATGATAGTTGAGACTTGGATAAGGATGTATAGTTAGAAAAAGGATTTCTAGATTTTCATTAGCTTCCTTATTATATGTTTGCCATGTATAAATTGCTTTATAAAATACTAGAACTCCCATTCAAGTACTGCAAATTGCTCTAACTTGTTTATGGAGTAGTTCAGCATCTCTCCTAGAATACGCTTAGTTGCTAGTTTGACTTTTGCTATTTTCTTCTTTGATCAACGATAAGATTTAGGAGTGTGAGTAAGAGTATACTAGTGATTTGCTTATAATTCTTCACTTGTAACAACAACAAAAAAAAAAAAAGGAAAAAGAAGGCCATTTCTTAAATCCAATGGGGCTATTCAAAATGAGATAACACATCCTGAACGAAATTATCTATAATTAATTATCTTAATCCTGTTATTTACAAAAAGGTGGAGAAGCAGTTTGAGTTAGATCATTAAGAGGCGTGGCCTCGAAGAAGAGGCTATGGAGTCAGTCCAGAGCTCCTTGCTCATAGCATCTAAAAAAGAGCGGCCCTGGTGCATGAAGATCCCGCCTGTGATAGGTCCGGGTGGACCACAAGGACCTATAATACGCAGCCTTCCCAAACCTTTATATTTCCTAAATTTGTAAATGAATTGTCTCGGGTCAATTAGTTGTCGGTCCGTCCTTTGCAGAAAGTTTTCATTGGTCGATGAGCGTCTCTTGAAGTGATGTTCCTGCATTCTAAACTGGGAAAGAATGATATTCCGCTGAAAGTTCTAACCTTAAGATGTGGTTCCTGCTAGAAAATGATTAATTAATCAAACACTTCTATGAGTCCAGATTTGAGAAATTCAGTTTGACCCTTACCATGTTATAATGTGGCATATGGGCAATCGACCCTCTCCATAGAATCCCTAAACGGGTATACCATTAGCAAGCGTAGGGATGGTAGTAGGCCGGGTTAAACTGAGGCCTTGCCCCACCCTGACTTGCTTGGAGAGAGTTGGGACAAGAAATTAGTGACCTGCACTGGTGATGGGGCAAAAATTTTGTGACCCAAGGTTAGAGGTGTGAAGTAGAGCAGGTTGGTGAGGAAATTCTATGGGTCAACCAACGTTTTTCACATATATTCATGTATCAATAAGTGACTATGATTTATTTTTGTACTTTAATTATAGAAAAAGAGCATTTTTATAAAATCAGACACATAAGTCTAAAAAGGGTTAGAGAACTAGAATTTCTTTTTCTTTTTTTAGAAAAAGAAGAAAAAGAATAAGAAAAAAGTTAAAGAAATATCTCATTACTGCAGAGATGATAATTATTGACCTACTGCGGGGTTGTTCTACCTCACCCATAACAATTGATGGGGGCAGGGGTGGTCAAGAGGGAGTTTTGACAATCTACCCCGACTCCAGTGGGTAGCAAATCTTAGTGACCCGTATTAGAGCAGGGCAGCAAGGAAAGGCAATTGAGGAGGAGGTGGGTGCAAGTGAAAATCCATCCTGTCTCGCCCACCGCCATCCCTAGGCAAGTTGTAATCCAACAAAAATGACAAAAATTAATGGTTCATTCTCTTTATGGTCTTTTGTCAAAAGTCATATAGCGCAGTTGGTTGCAGACAACACGGCACCTTTCATCATAGCATTTGATCATGCATAGCACATTTTTAATTACATTTTTCAAACCAAACATAACTCATCTTCAACCGTAGACATCGATATTAACATATTAAGCATATGCTTGATGATCAGACCTTGATTTCTCTTTTATCTTTAGATGATCTGACCTATTTATCAGGTTTGTCTTGCTGGTGGATATCTTCAAACCAAAAATGATACAGGCGAAGGCAATCCTAGCGTCCAAAGACAAAGTTTTAGTTGTTGAACGTGGACCGTTGCTTTAGTAAAAATTTCAGCCGTCTGTCTACTGTCATCCAATGTAGTCTTTTTCAGAGGACCTTCGCTGGGTCTTGTGGAATTTACCCGGTTTCTGGATCATGCTGCAAATTTGAAACTGGACACTGTAGGGTGGCAATGGAATGCAAGCACAATTCTAGTGAAAGGATGAGCAGAGAAACAACAAACCATTAGTTTGATTTTACTCGATGTACCATTTCCTTGCAGAAGATATAAAGAATAATTTGTACCAAAGCTGGAGTAAGTTAAATGAAAGCAAAAGCAACCACGGCAACTGAATTCCAAAGATAATAAGAATTGAGGCAGCACAAAAAGGAAATTTTGACATAAATCTGCATGAGTAAACTTGGTAGAAGATTAGTCGAGAAAAGGAAAAAGGAAAATTAGTTGACAGAAGGCATATGGAATTTCATCAACAGTTGAAATGCTAATTATATCTCAACGTGCAGTTGACGTAGACCATAGAATTCTAAGATAACTGAACAGTTGCGATGTATCTACTGCTGCCCCATGGGCTCCATCATGGCCTTAACTGCCAGCTCCATCCGAGTGGCCTCCTGCCGTGCTAGCTGCGATTAAGCAGTTGTTTACTTTGATTTTTGTAAGAGGCCAATTCCACGCCTTTCATGACCTCAAGTTCACACGACAATAACTTTTGCCCCAAGGCTTCCTTCGGCCGCATCCTATAACTCTAGCACAATATTTGCTGTGCATCTTAGTGCACATAGTGATTTTTGTTGGGCCACTGAGGCTGCGTCTAACACCTCTTCGGCTATCTGTATAGCATTAAACGATTGAAACATTGCACCCGACTCCTGATTCTCCAAACGAGACTGCTTTGCTGCAAGGTCAACTTTCAGCCGCACCTTGTCCCCAGCCAGCTGGGCTATCACAGATGACTGCCACGTGTTCTCTACATAGTTTCTCACATGCTGGTACAACTTTTGCGGCAATATTTCTCTTTCACCCACTGCAGATGGCAGCATGGCTTTCTGTGTACCCAGCCGCTGATGGAGAATACTCCCTCTAGAAGTTTTTGTCTGCTTTTATGCGAAGAACCAAGTCCTAACAACTTGGCATCAGAAGTTTCAGGAACCAGCTGTTGCAGTAAGACGCTGTGCAATATATTGCAATAAGTAAGAAGAGGAGCGGCAAACAAAGAACAGTCTCCAAAGTTTAAGATGTTTAACAGTCAAGAAATTAGCTTACTATGCAAAACCAAATGCCTAAATCTACATTTTACACTTATAGAGAGAAGAAGGGAAACCTTGGGGCAATGGTAGAATTGTTGTTGTGTGACCTTAAGGTTATAGGTTTGTGGCATGAAAATAGCCTCTTGCAAAATGCAAGGTAAGGCGGCATACTATGGACCCTTGTAGTCCACCCCTTTCCTGAACCCGTATACACGTGAACTTCGTGCACGGAGCTGCCCTCTTTTTACTTTGCAGAGAGAGTAGTGAAGCCAACAGTGAAGTCCAGTTTCAACCAAATCTAGCGTAAACAATTCAGAAATCATTAGAAGTATAAAGAGAAACTCAAACAAAGTACAAAACATTTTTCCAAGCACCAGACACCTGCCACCCAGCCCACCAACGGACAATTTACCCCTTAACTTAAAAGCCATCATTCTTACTCAAATTTCAGATAGACTGCAAACAATTGAATTTCTTGACAGGATGCTTTTCATTTAATTTTAGGGCAAGAATGTAGTCACGAAGTTTCACTGTATTTGCCTAATTGTTTTGCCAGGCATCATGGAGGATCCAAAGCCAGCCCCTGTTGATCTTACTAGAAAACACCTAGCAAGGTTCTGGAGGGTCTTCATGAGAGAAGATAGAAAGGTTAAGTAATTCTTCCATGCCCACCATCTTCCAAGAAGAATGGCATGGGATTACACACGATGGTTCTTAAAGACTCACAAAACTTTCTCCTCACGAAGCCAGAAACTTTTCCCGCCAGGTGATAAACAAAGTGAGCTGATTGGGAAGCCGATGCATCCTCAGGCAGAAGTGGCAAATTCTGCCTCGGCCCTGTCCTTGGATAAACAGAGAGATAACAGGGTTAACAGATAAGCTCCTGCTGGTCAGACAACGGAAAACGAGCCAACTGGAGGGGTACAAAGAAAGAGGCCCATACTTCTTGTCGAAGTGCTTCAGAGTTGGAAAGTTTAGAAGCAACTTCTACTGACTGTCCAACATCCTCATGTTCGCGGAATTCCAATGGTACAACATGTTGCTTCTTGTTTATTGAGAGCATTCTTTTAGGATGACCCTATCTGTTTTACTATTCTTCGTAAGTTCAGTGAAAAAATAGAAATTCCAGGCCCAGAAGACCAAGATGAAGCCAAACATAAGAAGAGTATGATGCACATCTCATTTCTTCTTATTGTACCGTTGTTGTTCTACTCCATACTGCTATCTAACATGTGTTTATCTTATTAGATCAAGAGAAGCCTCTTTGTTCAAGTATTTTCCATCCTAGTGAATGTGCTCGGGGGCCTGACCAAGAAAGACGCTGGGGACTCCATATTTTAGTACCACTGCTGTCTCTCAGAACTCAGCAGCAATTTCAGCTTGTGGTGAAGAGCCCACATTTGAAGTAAGTCACGCGGAGATACAGAATGACCAAGGAGTGTCCAGACCCTTAGGCAGCTCATCCTATAATAATGGCTCCTTTTATGGAAGAATCTCGAGTGGCTGAAATTAAGGACCTGGCAAAAATGTAGAAAATACAACAGCTACCCCACTTCATCTGGTATATACTGAGACTCGTTCAATTGTTTCAGTCGAAGGAGAAAGCAGACCAAAAGGGAAGGAAACAACCAAATTGCAAGGCACTAATGAGAGCTGCAAGGGAGTAGAGTTTGTTCAACCCACAATTGAAGAATTACCACGCAGCCAGACAGGTTTGTATCACTGGCTGTAAATGATGGGCTTGGATGGATCTAATACCACTGAACTAAAGCTGCATTTGAACAATTATCTACGGGAAGCTGATGAGCTAATCAAGTTGAAGCAGTTCTTTAAGGATTTGATAACGCACATCAAGGAAATTTTGAAGCTGTTCAATGTGTAATAGACGAAGAACTGTCTTGTCAGGGTTAGATAGAGAAGCATGCTTCCGAGCTGAGTGATCAAACGAAAATAAAAGAGGAAGCTATTCGTGATTGTTATCGTCAAATTGAGGATCCAAAAAATCAGATTATGGAGATTGAAGGTAACAAATTGAATTAGATAAAAGGATGTAGAAGTCGGCGAATGTTACCAGACTGAAGAGAAATTTGGAAAATGCACATCAATTGTTGACATGGCTTGGCCGAAGCTGGAACAAATAGAGAAGCTAGCACAAGAGGTATTACTGCAGGCTAAGGCTGCCAAAGAAAAGGTGGAAGTCGAAGAAATCTCTAAACGTACTCCGCTGGCCGGTCTAAATCGTGACTGACGGTTATTTGGTTATGACTGTCAAATCTTTTGAATGGCTGGCAAGCTTTATAATGTAGAACTTCATTTTGGCACATATTTTGTTCCAGTTTAGCTGAATTTCTACACATCCTTTGGGCTAGATCCAAGGTAGCCTTAACACATCTTACTCTATATGATTTCAGGCACTTAAGCAACAACTCCCCAAATTTCTGCCTTCCTTAGTTATCAAATGTAGCATCACTAATTCTAGGACTTCTCGAATAACATGACCGCAGGCTGGAAAGGCCTCAGGAATTGAAACTTCAATGGGTGTTGAAAATATATCCCATTTTCTTAAATATTCAAAGTGGAAGTTGTCAAATTGCCTATCCTGGATAGTACCAGATTTATAGTTCTGTTTGTGTAAGTTTTCTGAAATGTGAGCATGGACACTTAGCCTAATATCTAACATAGAACAGTACTACCTGAATAGAACTGGCTGCAGCATACCAGCATCTTGACTGAGCATGAACTGAGAATTATTTCCGGGTCCAACGAATACAGGCTGGGCAGAAGTGTCATTGGCTACTATTGGGATCCTTTAAGCAAACTGGTTTGGTCTTGGTTGCCTTCATGTGGGTTGTTATTGAAAGTTGACGCTCAAAATGGCCACAACGAAGAACACTAGGCAGAGGAACAGAACAAGGGTGGTGTACACGCAACCAAAGGGGGTAGATTTTCTTTCAAAGGTGTGTAAATGACGATTTGTTGCCAAGTTAAACGGCAACGAGAAGGGTGAGAAGGACAAGCTTGCAAGGAACATCATAGTGCAATCAAAATGGTCAGTAGGAGAACTTATACGTTGTAAGATTTGCGTATAATCTCATAAACTTTGTGAGATCCTCTGTTGCAATGATGTACGCCAATTCCATAAGAGAAGCTGCCATGAACGTAGTTTAAACACTTGCTAGTGACTCTGGAAACTCGCCTGGGTTAACTCGACTCAGTTGAAACTCCCTAGTTTACTAGTTGGATCACTCTATGGGATTGAACTTTGGTTCGTGGTTCATCCATAATTGGTTCAACTGATATATATCCTTGATCTTTTGACAATGTTGGACCTACCTTATCATCCATGGTCCATTGCACATAAGTGGTCATAAAGCAAACGATCCAACGGTTGAAACAGAAAGGAAAGAGTTGTAAGAAGTCATAGTTTGGATGTATAATCAAGATAGTCGATCTCAGAGCAATCTTCATCCAACGCATATGATCTTGGCCTCACTTGATCGTACATCTCATATGTGAACACAATGCCATCAAAAACTTGTTAGACAAAGAGCTGGAGATAATTTTATCAAGTGGAGCCCCAAAGACAAAGACTACATATTTTAAATTTGGTTTTTGGCATGGGGACAAGAAACCATGGATAAAGTTATCCATGAATAGTGATATGGTTTCTTGCTAAATGAAAGTCCAAGCAAATGGAGAAAATTATTACTATTACCTTTAAATATAATAGCCTGTATAGGCTGTTTGTTCAGTTGTTCTTAAACAACTTTAAAGCTGCAAAATATCGAAGGACAAAATCACTATCAAGGATAAAGTTTATCCAGGATTGTCATTCATATGGCAAAGCAGACCCTTTCGGAAACTTCTCTTCCGACCCGTTTCCTCCAACCTTACTATAAATTCCTTCGTCAGACAGCATTCAAATCTCCAACTGAAACTTCCTCCCCTCCAAATCTCTAACTGGGCCACAATTCCTGATTGTAATTACAATTAAATTGCCCTTTCTCCTGCTGTAAGAGCAGCCATATAGTAGGACTCATGGAAGGGTCAGAAAGAGAACCGGGGAGACTTCGACTGAGATTGATGGTGTTTTTATGGTGATTGATAAGAATTTGGCTTTCTGCTTCTTATCGCCCTAAGGTTATAACAAGCATTGTTTAAGTTCATAATTATGTGAAACTCCTACAATGTGCTTGAGAAGCAGTCAAAAGGATGTGATGTAGGAATGAAATAAAGAAAGGTTACAAAATCAACGTGCACTGTTTTGGAATTTAATCATCGTTCATCCTGTGCATCAGATCTTCGAACATGCGTTTTTAGAGAAAACGGAATTTTGAAGTTAACCACAAACAACAGAGATATCTGGTGAATTCAAATCCATAATAGACTCCCAAATGATAGTGGAATTCTAGTGACAAACAAAGACCAATCCAAATTCCTAGAGAAAGTTCCATAATTCCTCAACTCCTGCATGCTTTCCAGGCAGTGTTGCTTGTGGTTGGGGACTGTAAATGGTCATGTGAGAGAATTTGCGGGTATTGTGTGTTATGTGCGTTATGATCCTAGTTGGCAGTGGAGAAAGGACAACTATACTTGATTCTCCTAGTTGGAAACGTGTTTCCTTCCGGCTAAGAGGTTCCTTTTATTGGGGAATCAGGACACCGTAGACCATAGGAAGTTCAGCTACTTCCTCTTTATTAATCGTGGGACTATGGATTTCTAGGCCTTTGTCATGCCTATGACTAAGGTCTGCAGGCTCTAAGAGAGGTTTGCTCAACTCATGGATGTGGCTTGAAGGACTTAAGTCTGTGTTCCTGGATTTGTAGAATAAGGCCTAATTCCATAAGGCCTGGTTTCTAGAGAATTTCTAATAAATATCTAGATCTTATGTATTAAAGTCTAGAATACTCTAGAAAAATGGTAGATTAATCTAGAAAGAGTGAGGTTCCAGAATACAATTTGGACTGCTGATGTATTGACATTTGGAGTAATTCTAATCATCCATTGAGTAGGTGGATGAGGGTGAGTATGTATAAATAGGGGTTAGCTAGTCATTTATAATCAAAATACTTAATTGAGTTCAAGTAAGGGATAACATGTTCTCTTTGAGTAAGTCTCATTTTTTAGTTCCTCCGATTGCTTTAGTGGGTGAGTAAGTGTAGCCCAACAAGTAAGAGTGGGAGTCAAAAGCTGACATGTGTTTTGCAAAGGAATTGCGTACAAGTGCCAGGTGGGTTTAGCAAAGGTGAAAAGGAGACCCTACTTGATTCTCCTAGCTAGCACCGTGTTTCCTTCCTGGCTAAGAGGTCCTTTTTACCAGAGAACCCGGACACCGTAGACCATAGGAAGTTCAGCTACTTCCCACTTTATTGATCCTGGTACTATGGATCTCCAGGCCTTGCTCAAATCCATGCAATTGACACCTGAATCCAATGTTATGCATTACAGCGTTATGTCAATGGAAGCTTACACTGAGACCTTTACGATGAATCGATGTTTATTGTTGCAGGACTTTCTGAAGATAGAGCCCGTTTTCTATGTTCTTCTCTACATAGAATATTCTTTTGACAAATTTATGTGCATTAATAATCTCATCTTCTGTTTGCAATCATCACATTTCATGTTTAGGAAACATATTACCAACGCGTACATAAGCATTAGAAATACATTGCCAGGGTGCTCTTTTACCATCCTAGTCAAACCAGTAGAATCAATCTCAGTGCCCTTTGGTATATATCAGTTCTAATGCACTTCTGTGAATTTCACAGGAGGGAAATGGTCCAAGATTGGTCTGCTAGGAAAATTCTGGTCCTCAGAATCCTTCTGCTATTCCAGAGGCGTTACATGAATTTAATGAAGCCTCTAATTCAAATGTGCATTTTGGCATCTAGTTCTTAAGGTACTCAAAAGACTTTCTGCTTGTTAGGAGTTATGTCAGACACCTAACTAATAAATGGAGGCAAAGTACAATCCTTAGCAAAAGATTACTATACGACTGTTGTGTTTCTCGCAATGCATGAGACATAAGTTGTTTGCCTCTGTTTTAACCAATTAAAAATGGGAATTCATTTTAGCAGACTCTAATAAACTCTTAAGCAATGTTTTATCATTTGCGTTTTAATGGACATTTTGTTGAAACCAGAATTTGTTAAATGAAATTTGATTTTCTTTTAAAATTTTAAACAGCAATACTGCTGGTTGTGGTCATTTGGGACCCTTTTTACATTTCCCACTCCATAGGTAAATGTTATATTTATGTTTCGATCTTGGATGTTTTCAGCTTGATATATCTTGCCTTGTTTATAAGCTTTGATTGTGCTCAGCATAGATCTTTAGTCTTATGGCTTCCATAACATCAGGCATCTTATCATGCCATAACATCAGGCATCTCATCATGCTATAACATGAGGCATCTCATTATGCTATAATCAATTGCATCATAATATAAAATACAATCAATGGGCTATCATGCTTGCAGTCTCAATCCACATAGCGCCCAGATAACTACTTAATACTCCATTGATATTACTGTGAGAAATACAGATCCATGTTCGTATGGGGGGAACTATGGCTGTCACTATGGCAGCCTTTCCATAATTGCCCTACCTGACATTTTGCCTCTCTTTAGGCATAATATTATCATTATAATCAGTTTCGAATAGCGAGTGACCAAACCCTCATAACTTTCATAGCATTGGCGTCCCTAAGCATAAGCATGTCTTAAAACAAAACCACAAGTCTCTATGCTTGTATGAAAAATAATATTTCATACTTACAAACTGTGTGTTTGGTTATAATAGGACATGCTTATAACTTATTTCCTTAAGATTTGGGGGTCTAACTTATATAGTTCAAATCTTCTCATTCTACCTATTAAGTAATTTCATAATTACTTAATCAATCACTTCGTATCGTTTCAATATCATTTGTTGCTTTATGTAATTTTATAATTACTTAATCAATCACTTTGTATTCATTTCAACATCATTTATTGATTTATAAACAATTCTAAGTCAATTATAATTAATCTATAGTTATCAGGATAAGATCATGTGCAAAATACATGTATATTCTATATTGAATATATCATTAAGGTCCACCTACCTTTACTTTCAACAATCTATCTTCTCATTCATCTTGATCATCGTATTCTTTATATATGTGTCAATCATACGTATATAGTCATTCATCAACTCATTTATACTTCCTAGTTGTTTATTTTATCATCCTTACATATGATGACTTAGATCTTTTTCCTTGGATCGTATTGATCAAGGATCTAATCTATTGGTCTACATTTAAATCTAACATGTATACAAAATCAAACATTTAATCTAAATTATAATTATGTTTATTGTTCTTGATCATTCAAGATCTCATCATGAATCTTGTTTGATCATCCTTATCTTACTTACAATTTTTATTAGGATTAGATAATTTGTTTTCTTTTACGTTTTTATTATTATTCAACCAATTAATGTCTTACTGGTTGAAGATAGTTTATTTCTTTCTTAATATTAGATAACTCCTCCTTATTTTAGAATTGACTAAGGCTTAGCAGTTAAAAGCTGCTCATTATGTGATTAATTCAATCCTCATATAAGGAGGCATTTAGACCTCACAAATGTTGCCAAAAGGTGGGGGAAGAGCGAGACTCTATTAGAAAATCCCCTTAACCACCATGTTCAGCATTTAATGGAGTAACCTTAGTTCAAAGGTCAACCTTTTATAAGGTTCCTATGAGCTTCTATATCCTAAGTTCCATTTCTACTTGACTTTAACTTGTGTCCATGAACATAAATAATGTCATTCATGGATGTTTATTATTCTTCTAAATTGGGCTAAGGAAATGATATTCTTTATATTGTCCTACTAACTATAGCCCTTACTATCATTAAATCCATGTCCATATTCATTATAAATGTTCATCAATATATATTTCTATTTAATTATATTTTTCATGTAATTTACCTAACATGAACATTAAAGCGTAAATAAGTAAATCTAGCAATTAAATCTACTAATAAAATAAAAGAACATTTACAATAAAATATCATAACTTACATGCTCATTTGAATATATCTTATTTGTCCATTTTGATCCAATGATAATATTTTGATTTCTATTCATTTTTCATCCCATTAAGGGTTTAGATATTAATCTTTCATTTTTATTCAGATCTATCACATTCTCTTAATGTGATATCATCACTAGATCATTGATGCATTTCATCATATGATCTGATCTTTCTTGATCCAACTGATCAAGAAGATCTTAAGCTATTTTATCAAAATCAAGGGCACAGATCTCAATCTATCCTAAATTAGCCTTATCATGCTCATCAATCCATATGATTTTAAGTTTAGATCATCATTTAAACTAATTTTTATGGTCTAATCATGCTTGATTACTCAGATCAAGTAAATCCATGATCATTTTTAAGATTTCTTTCATTAAGGTTAAATTTCTTAATTCTTCCCAGATCAGTTACATCTAATTATTGATTCCATGTTCTCTCATCACTAGATCACTGATGAATTAGAAATCCAAGGTCTGATTATATCAAATTTGACTAATCCTAGGAATTAGTACCACTTTTTGTATTTTATAGAATTTTACAGTGAGTGAAACCTAAAATTTATGTTTCCATTAGATTCTAATCTTTATTAGGAATTCAGAGCTTCTTTTTGCTTTTGATTTGGAGTTAAAATGAGTTCTGAATTAAGATTTTAAAATTTAGATAACATTTAACAGTCCAGATCTGATCGGATGGCATGGATATGAAAAACGGGGCGGCATGCATCACTGCCATTGGGATGCAGTGTGTGTCATACCACGTCGACGATTGCTTCGCACGCATGGCGCGTGCAGAGACGCACCCATGTGGAGCACCTCTATGTGTATCGATTTTGTGCGTCTTTGAAGTAGATCTCTAGAGATATGTTTAGATGGTTTGATTTGGGCCGTCCGATCAACAATGCCTTAGATCAACATGTAGATGACCCCAAAAATTTTCTGTGAAATCATACATGAGGGTTTTGGGACCCTTTGAATCAATTTGACGGTTCAAAATTTCAATTTGAGGTCGATTTGGAGGTGTTCCCTCTCTAAGATCACATCTGGTTTACTGTTGAATCACCGGGTGGTAAACCAGATTTGGGTTGAATTTGGGCCGAAAATCATGAGGTTTTTGAAGGGGAGTTGAGGGAGACCTACCTGGATCCCATATGAAGCAGAGAGAAAAGCTGGAGACCACGATTTTCTACCAGATTTTGAAGCCCTAGCCAGATGGCTAGGGTTTCTATAATTCTTACCATCGGGGTGCTTGCCAGTGCTGGTGAAGAGAAATAGGATAGGGAAAATGGAGAGGGGAGTGAGAGGAATCAGATTTCGGGGTTCCTAGGGTGTTTTGATGTCAGAGGAGGGAGATTGGGGATAATTTTACTAGGCCAGGGAAAAACCTTAGCCGACTTGTTCATTGCAGGGGTCTGGTGGAAGGCGCATCCGCCTACTTTCCAGCCTTACATAGGTTGGCTCTCGTGGTGGTCGCTTGTGGGGACCGTCGCTATGGCTGGAAAGAGAAAAAGAAAAGAAAAAGGAAGAAAAAAGAAAAAGAAAAGAGAGGGAAAGAGTGAGAGAGTTTAGGGGTCTGTGGAATTTTGTGCAGCCTATAGGAGGGCTATTTATAGGGTTAATTGTGTAATATTTTATTTAAAATTTCTATTATTTAAAATTTTTTTTATTCTTTTCTTATTAAAATCAAAAGAGATTCATTGTCATGTTTATTCTTCATCATTGATATTTTCTGAGCTGGCTGTCCACTAACTCACCTAACTTTTGTGGACTCCACACAAAAGTGAAATGACCATTTTACCCATATAAGTAAATATAAATTCATAAAATTAAAATAATAATAATAAATTTTCACCCAAGCTTAGATTTTGGCATGCTTATAGCAATTATGACTGATTTTTTTAGAATGATTTCAAATATCTATGTTTCAAGACATGATTCTTTTTCTAAAAAAATAATATTATATTAAAAAAATATTTTATCTTGATTTTTATAAAAATTTCAATTAATTCCAAATAATTCTAGAAAATTTTGAGTTTTCACATTCTTCCCCCCATATAGAAATTTAGTCCTCCAAATTTAATATAACAACTCATTCATGAGTTATCATCGTCTCATTTATAATTTTTCACCTATACCTTGTTTTGTGAAATATTGACACTTAAGAAAATCCTTTATTCCCCTTTTGATTCATTATTCATATTACCTTTTCCTTAAGGGTAGAATTTATCAAAGTCATAAAACTTGTTGGATAATTTAGCCATCCATGCTAAATTATAAACTACTAACCTGACATTTCCTAACATTTCAAAATAACTAATTCCTTTGAGTAATCTTCTTATTCATATTTCATATTTTCTTTAACTGGTGTTATCAATCTTTACTTTACCAATCGGTAATTCTCTTAATATATTTCTATCATATTGTTACTCCCTATTTCATTCAATAGAAATACTATTTAACATGTCTTTCAAGGTATTGATAGTTTTTTTACTATCAACCAAAGATAAGATGTTGTATTAAATCTTGATTAAATTAACTAATGCTCTCTATATAACCTTCCAATATTTAAAAGTAAATATTTCATCTCAATTCAAAATATTCATACTTTTTAGATCTTTCTGTCACACTTGCCTCCTTAAAAGTCGTCATTACATGGAAAAACCTCTATCCTCTTAAAGAGTCCAATGGTATTAAAAAAAGAAAAAAGAAAAAAAAGGAAGAAGAAGATTCCAATGGTGGAACCCAATAACTGAGTAGTTTAGATCACTGAACAAGTGGTGTTTACACTTTTTCCAAGCCCCTTGTTTTTATTAGAAAAAGTATAAAGTAAACATATGTTGTCGCAACTGGCAAAAGGAAAAGTGTGGGCCACAATAGCTATTGTTGTTTGTCAAGTGGTGAGCTGTGGCCCATGTATCAAGTAGACCTCACTATGTAGTATGGATGATACTATCATTTAAACGCATCGATCAAATGATCGTAGCCATTGATTTGATAATCCAAAGTGTATATCTTCCAGGCGCTACGATGGATGAGACATGATGATTGTGATGATCTCAGAACTTTCGATATGAATGGCTAGAAGTTGGCAGCAAAGTTGATCTTGAAGCATGACCAACCCTGGACTGTTGAAGCCATGAAAGTGGTCTATCTCAAATGATTTGCCTTATTCCAGGACAAGCAATGCTTACATAAGTCGATTGAGAGAGAAAGCGAGTGATAACGAAGGGTGCTTAAAGTAATACGAGAATCTTTGGTGTTTGGAGAGTTAATCCTCCGCTTTCCTCTTTGTTTCATAGAGGCCGTTCATCTGATTCGGCATAGACCAACTATCAAATGAGATAACTCAATTTTTTTTTTTTTATACATTTTTTTCAAGACGCGCCTAGCTATAATATGTGGTATTCTGTGTTTTTGAGTTCTGCAGACACCATCTATTTTACAAGTTCAGAAAGTCCACAAACTTGGTGATATAATAGATGAGGTGTTTGGCACTTAGAACATCTGAATGAAATGGGCCAAATCAGATAAAGTAATTGGATTATTGAAAAAAAGAAAAAAAAGAAAAAGAAAAAAAGAAGCTATAGGCCTAGCCTTTCATGCAATTTCAATGCAAACGATTACTAATAGAATTCGGTGAGAGAAAGAGAGAATGAAATTATATGATTATCTCAAGACTATGAGGAATATTTGTTTTGGATGCCTACAAATTGAGAGATGCCATGTTTGATGAGATCCCAACAATTCATAATGTCGGCCATTAGTTAGATGACATGTGTCTTGAAAATCTCATCCATAACATGATCCTCATAAATGGAGAGTGGTTAACTTTCTTTGATGGTCAGATAGAGAAAGAATGTTGTTTACAAAATAATTATTTATCTATATTTATTTATTATAGAAATTCTCCCTCTTGCTTTTAATGGTGAATAAAAAACTAATTTATTATAGTTTTGATAAATATTTTTAGTGTGAAGTTCTAATCAAAGTATATATTCTGCAACCTTTAATTTTTTGGTATGGAAGTCTACAAGTGTATATGACAACTCCTTAAATCTTTTCTAACTTTTTATCCTCTCTCATTTTTCTTACATTTCTAGTTTTATCTTTAAATCTAAAGAAAACATACATTTACAAGCACACACACACACATATATATATATATATATATATATATATTTCCTCTCTTCCAATTTTGGTTCCTAAAAATCAACTGTTACAATTTTTTTTTACTAATCTTAGATTTTTACCTGCCCATTCCTCATTTTCTCACTTATTCTCTTTCTCTTGCTTAATTGTGCAAATCACATCTGCCTTTTCCAATATTAATATAAACAAAATACCTTCAAAAGACCAAAGATGTCAAAAATATCTAGCGCAGTTGGTTTCAGACAAGAGAACTTACTTGTATGATAAGTCATGAGTGCAAGGAAGTATTGACATCCATCCCAGTAGTAGCTATGACACACGAGTGCATGGGGTATGAAAATATAAATTATTATACAAAAAAAAGACAAAAGATAGATATACCAAATTGCGAACCTGATAGGTCTAGATTAGTCACAAAATTCTTTGAATAGTTGAAAACTTTTTAAAAAGACCCAAATCTTTCATGCCCCTACTTTTTTCCCAAACAATTCAAGTTCTAACAATTTTCAAATGCAAAGTAAATTCCAAGAAATTACTATGAACTTGCCTTATAAAACTAAAAGTTTACGAATAATTTCCCAAATTCTAAAATACTATTAGTTAGTATATTGAAAATTTTTAATTAAAAACTTAAATTCACTCTAAAAAATAAATTTTCTCTAAAATCTTCATAAATACTTGCTAAAGTTGTTGAATGTTTGCCTTGACGATTTATACCAGAATTCCAATTTTCTGACTTTGGTCAGATCCGTATACATAAGGAAAGTTATATGGGGATTTTGGTCCCAATGGAGAAAATGACTTTTATAAGCTGAAGGCAACCCCCACTTCCAAAAAATACCCTCATTTTTGGTGAAAAGAGAAATAAAGAGATAAAGAAGAAATTACAAAAGTGGGGGAAAACACGTTCACAAAGGGTCATCCCTTGCATATTAGTGTGAAACAATCAAGAAAAGAGTCTTCATAGTTACATAGATTTTTCTACCAAGATTTGACAATTAGGAGAAAATATTGATTAAAATAAGTAAGAGATTTGATTGCCTGCATTGTCAATAGAAAAATTCCATATCTTTTGTCAAACCAGCCATGTAACTCACGGCTCCTGCACTTAACCATCAATCCATTCACACTGGTTAACCTTGTACTCACCCAGCCACGAGATCATGTCCAAAACGAGAACTTAGCCCAAATAGAAGTCAATTTGGACTCACCACCTATTTCGGCTAAAAAAATCATGTCTAAGAGATTCTCCATAAGCACGAATTTTTTTAGTGATCCAAACGGTCCATCTTCTCAATCACATCTTAGATTAACTTCATATAGTCGGGAGGACCTTTGGTTTCACACATGCAGAAGATGAACAGTTTGGATCACCATCCATCTGGCCCCACTTATCAGTTTACTCGTGTATCTTGTCATTAATCAGAAGAGTCCATATGAAGAATCTTTCCCGGAAAATGAAAGTCCATAGCTGTATATTCTATCTTCTTAGCTTTCAATTTTCTCTGTATCACTTCCTTGCTTTTGTACTTCTTTTTATCCTTTAGCATTCCCACTGCAATGGGCTCTGGGAATCTCACTCCAGATCAGAAGATCCTCTCTCCCATTAGTCCAAACATGTGCACTCAATGTGACCACAGCGGTTCCTACTTTTTCTAGCCAATGGGAGTGGAATCTGACTGAATGTGAAGACTTATTTCTTTCTTTGAATTTTCCTTTGTGATACCCCTCATAAGCAATGAGATTCCAGAATCTCATAAGTTGGCCGTTCCTCCATCAGCCTTCAGAAGCAGAGATCCTTATCTTCTATCCCCACAAGGATTCCATTGTCTCAGTTTCTGCAATACTTTTTCCACTTGAAATTCAGGTTTGTTATTTGAGTAATGGAGTTCTTCTCTGTATGACGCAATTTGTTGGTCTGAAGAGATTTGAGATATTGGTTTTCGTACGTCTTATTCTGATTCAGAAGCCTCTGTTTATATAGAACTGCTAGTTTATATTATATTCAGTAGGTTGTCTCTTGTATTTGGTTTTGCTGTTTCTTTCTGTTTCCTTTTTTCCATTTCTCAATTGTTTTGTTTGTGAGATTCAAACAAGGTCTATAGGGTGCAGAAAGAAACTATAACTGGGTTTTAGATATTTCAGGTTTTCTTTGCCATGGAGGTTTTGAGGTAGGCACTTGTTGCCTCTAATGGGTCTGGTGCTTTGCTTGTTGGGAGGGAAGGATAAATAAGTTTTTTATGATTTCATTGATTTGAGTCTCATATTGTAGAGATGTACAGTATTGTGTTCACAAGATTTAGTATTAGTTGACTCAAAATTTTATGGGACTTTGATAAGGATTCTTTTGTTGACCATGACATGTAAATGGGAGATATAGTCAGTGGTTATGTAGTACTATGTGTGAACATATATAATATGTGCTTGGGGACATACATATATAATTATCTGTCATGCTCACAGGATTCTAGCATTGTTTAATTAAAAGTAAGAAACTTTGACATGGATTCCTCAGCTGGCCATAACTTGTGATGAAGGGGATGTAAATATCTAGATTATTGAGAAGCCATAAATTTTTAACTGTCTCTGCCAATGAACACTCTGTTGCTTGAAGTCTGTTACAGAGTTCTACAGCTATGAGATTCAAAGTTTTCAGTTAAAATGTATTAGTATTGATCTTGTTGTTGTTGTTTCTGCTTGATTTTAGATGGGCTTTTTATTTTCTTTTCTGAAATTACATGGTTATGTAAGTTACTAGTTATTGAAATTGTAGATAATGTATTCTCTTAAACAGAGACGGTATTTCCTCTACTTGATTAGAATTAGTAAATGATTAGCAGGATGTTGAATCACGAAAACCCTTGGGTCACATTCAGTAATGTTTTTGCAGCTTTTACATATCTGGTTGTGTTAACTGAAAACTTCTTATCCCATGACTGAAGTTTTCAGTTAGTACTACGCAGGGAATGGCTGAATTTAATTATTTATCATTCTTATTGGTCAACTTCCAAATTTGAAGTCTTGAATCATTGATCATATCGGTTTATTAAGGACCGACAGCAAATGTGGATGCTTATAACTAGTGGACCTTCTTGTCATCATGATTTGAAGAAATCATTTATGGCATCAAATACACCTAATGCTATATAGTTTAAAACTAATTTATCAATGTTCCTAGGAGTGGAAATGGCCATGACGACCCAGGATGAAAATGGGGACACTTCCAGACATAAGGTTTGTTGTTTCAGTACTTAGTTGCTTTATATCGAAATTGATGAGAACGTTAAGATGATAATTCCTGTACATTCATCAAATCCTAACATCCAAAAATTGTTCAATACCAGGGAAAATATGCGGCAATCTTTGTGTGTTGGCTTCTAGGGAACGGAAGCCTAGTGGCATGGCAGAGTATGTTGACAATTGGAGACTACTATGGAAAATTGTTCCCGGTCTGCAGTCATTTCCTTCTATCAATTCTCTTTTATGGTTATACATTATAGGAGTGAATATCACAATAAAGTTCTTAAAGAGCTTAGTTGTCTGAAGAAGATGGATTGGAGCAATTATATTGCAATACCTGGGGACGAATTTTGAAGTCAGTCATAGTTAAAAACTATAGCATGACAAGCAGAACTCCTTCAATATGTGAATTAGTATCCTTACATTATAATGATAATTTTATCTATTTCTTGATTAACTTGGCCTGGATTACATGGAAAAGACACTTTGCTTTCAATGAAATTATAGGAGGATTTCATATAATGAATTTACTGTTTGGTATTGGTTTTTCGCTATGCAGCATTATCACCCAACACGAGTACTGCCTGTTGTGTATCAACCATTTGCAATTACAACACTGGCAATACTGGCATACAACGAGGCCAAGATCAATACAAGACGGCGCAACATATTTGGATACAGTCTTTTCTTCATTAGCACACTCTTAGTTCTTATTGTAAGTACTCATTGCTATACTTTTTTTCCTCTAATTGTTCATTTCATCCTCTCGTAATGTTACTGGTGCTTTAATTTGAAAGATCATTGCTTCAAGTCCATACTGATTCAACATTATGTGGCAGTTGGATTTGGCAACATCAGGAAATGGAGGGCTTGGAACCTTTATTGGTGTCTGTGCACTTAGTGGAGCTTTTGGAGTGGCAGACGCCTATGTTCAAGGAATGGTCGGTGACCTGTCTTTTATGGTCCCTGAACTCATGCAAGTAAGACTATGATATGCATCGTTTTATCACCCCTTACTTTCTCCAACATAACTCGATCACCAACCAAATTTTTTAATCTTCTTATTCCTGTTGAACTGTAGTCATTTTTTGCTGGTTTGGGTGCTTCTGGGGTTCTAATCTCTGCTCTGAGACTCATAACAAAGGCTGCCTTCGAAAATTCCCAAAATGGCATGCGAAAAGGAGCTAGTACGTCTGTTTTTTCTTCTTATGCCTTCCATGTACGTCTGTTTTTTCTTCTTATGAAAATTCTCAGTTATTTGATGATATAAAGGTGTAACCTTGTGTTGGGCCAGGAAGAAATGAAACTTGATAATAAGCAGTGTTCAGAAAGAACTGGAGCTAAATTTATTGATGAAGTGGATGAATTACAGGGAACCTTACAATCAATCAAGCAAAACAAAGACTACTGGAACTAGTGGGAAGTAGGAACCTCAGTTCCTCCTCGGCACTTCCCACTCCCTTTTACTTTCTTCCTTTTCTTCCTTCCCCTGCCTCTCCCTGCCTTCTCCCTTTTATCTTCCCTATCTTCCTAAATCTGTAACAGATTGGATACCTATAACAGATTGGATACTAACTGCATATTTTCCTAACCAACTGATTATATTCTTGCCTAACTCTGTAACAGATTCAACAGATTAGATACTAACTGCTTTGTTTGTTTAGCATATCCTACTCAACTCTGTATATCCTAACTGACTAACTGCATCACTTATTTGTTACATCCTTGTTGCCTTCTATGCCCAATACTGTCCCTATCAATACTCCCCCCCAATTTAACCACCTTGTCCTCAAGGTGGAGTCAGGGAATTGGGACTGAATGATGTTCAAGATGCGTTGATCCATGAAGAAACGAAAGCTTTTCTGGTCTGTCCGTAGATTGAAGTGCCGACCCAATAGATGGTGACGCAATTTCTGAACTAACAGCACCATGACCATGGGTTCTCTTGCGTATACCGTTTTGGACTTGGCTTTAATCAACATAGCCTGGCTGAAGAGGGAGATCTGCTTGCCCCATCTGGGCAACTTCATGTTGAGGTTGTTCCGATCTGTATTGGAGAAGATGATTGGCAAATGACGGAATTGCCCTTGCAAACCCACTTCCGTTGATCCCTTCTTCAAAGGAATATGGATGGGCCCTGATGTTCTTGGCCCAACATAAGTTCTTACTGGGCGGGCCTGTATTTGATCTAAAGCCCAGTTCTTTTCTTCAATTTTATGGGCCAGATCCATAAGCCTAGAAAGGGTTTTGGGCCTGAACACCTTAGCTTCCGCTTGGATCTCTTCTTTCAGCCCATTCACGAAGACCCCCATGAGGAGCTCGTCAGGTAGGTCTACTAGAGGACCTGACAAGAGCTCGAAGCTCTGGCGATAATCGGCAACCGTGCCATCTTGCCGGAGAGCGAGGAGTGCCTTGTAGTCATCATCGGTATGTAACGGTTGAAATCCCCTGAGAAGGGTTTCAGCTGCCTGGAACATCGTCCCTATTACTCGTGCCTTTCCTCCTGCTTCTCGGCGAAGTGGTATGCTTGTAGTGCCCTCCCTTTGATGCATCCAATTCCTTATCTCCAGCAGATAATCCCCCATGGCAGTGACCTTATCTTGTATCTGCCCCAGATCTCCCTTAAGGATGCTAAACTCCATTCGCAGACCCTTCATCTTAGCCTCCATGCTCCTAGTTCCTCCCAATTCGAGTTCCAAACCTATCCCAAGATAACCTCGCTCTGATACCATTGTTGGGCCAGGAAGAAATGAAACTTGATAATAAGCAGTGTTGATGAAGTGGATGAATTACAGGGAACCTTACAATCAATCAAGCAAAACAAAGACTACTGGAACTAGTGGGAAGTAGGAACCTCAGTTCCTCCTCGGCACTTCCCACTCCCTTTTACTTTCTTCCTTTTCTTCCTTCCCCTGCCTCTCCCTGCCTTCTCCCTTTTATCTTCCCTATCTTCCTAAATCTGTAACAGATTGGATACCTATAACAGATTGGATACTAACTGCATATTTTCCTAACCAACTGATTATATTCTTGCCTAACTCTGTAACAGATTCAACAGATTAGATACTAACTGCTTTGTTTGTTTAGCATATCCTACTCAACTCTGTATATCCTAACTGACTAACTGCATCACTTATTTGTTACATCCTTGTTGCCTTCTATGCCCAATACTGTCCCTATCAATACTCCCCCCCAATTTAACCACCTTGTCCTCAAGGTGGAGTCAGGGAATTGGGACTGAATGATGTTCAAGATGCGTTGATCCATGAAGAAACGAAAGCTTTTCTGATCTGTCCGTAGATTGAAGTGCCGACCCAATAGATGGTGACGCAATTTACGAACTAACAGCACCATGACCATGGGTTCTCTTGCGTATACCGTTTTGGACTTGGCTTTAATCAACATAGCCTGGCTGAAGAGGGAGATCTGCTTGCCCCATCTGGGCAACTTCATGTTGAGGTTGTTCCGATCTGTATTGGAGAAGATGATTGGCAAATGACGGAATTGCCCTTGCAAACCCACTTCCGTTGATCCCTTCTTCAAAGGAATATGGATGGGCCCTGATGTTCTTGGCCCAACATAAGTTCTTACTGGGCGGGCCTGTATTTGATCTAAAGCCCAGTTCTTTTCTTCAATTTTATGGGCCAGATCCATAAGCCTAGAAAGGGTTTTGGGCCTGAACACCTTAGCTTCCGCTTGGATCTCTTCTTTCAGCCCATTCACGAAGACCCCCATGAGGAGCTCGTCAGGTAGGTCTACTAGAGGACCTGACAAGAGCTCGAAGCTCTGGCGATAATCGGCAACCGTGCCATCTTGCCGGAGAGCGAGGAGTGCCTTGTAGTCATCATCGGTATGTAACGGTTGAAATCCCCTGAGAAGGGTTTCAGCTGCCTGGAACATCGTCCCTATTACTCGTGCCTTTCCTCCTGCTTCTCGGCGAAGTGGTATGCCTGTAGTGCCCTCCCTTTGATGCATCCAATTCCTTATCTCCAGCAGATAATCCCCCATGGCAGTGACCTTATCTTGTATCTGCCCCAGATCCCCCTTAAGGATGCTAAACTCCATTCGCAGACCCTTCATCTTAGCCTCCATGCTCCTAGTTCCTCCCAATTCGAGTTCCAAACCTATCCCAAGATAACCTCGCTCTGATACCATTGTTGGGCCAGGAAGAAATGAAACTTGATAATAAGCAGTGTTCAGAAAGAACTGGAGCTCAATTTATTGATGAAGTGGATGAATTACAGGGAACCTTACAATCAATCAAGCAAAACAAAGACTACTGGAACTAGTGGGAAGTAGGAACCTCAGTTCCTCCTCTGCACTTCCCACTCCCTTTTACTTTCTTCCTTTTCTTCCTTCCCCTGCCTCTCCCTGCCTTCTCCCTTTTATCTTCCCTATCTTCCTAAATCTGTAACAGATTGGATACCTATAACAGATTGGATACTAACTGCATATTTTCCTAACCAACTGATTATATTCTTGCCTAACTCTGTAACAGATTCAACAGATTAGATACTAACTGCTTTGTTTGTTTAGCATATCCTACTCAACTCTGTATATCCTAACTGACTAACTGCATCACTTATTTGTTACATCCTTGTTGCCTTCTATGCCCAATACTGTCCCTATCACCTTGCAACTCCTTAAGTACCTCATTATTGTCTTTTAGTATCATCAAAGACTAAAGCTGCAGTAAGAGAAGCCAGAGATATACTGCGAGAGAACAGGTGTAACAAGATGGACTTCAAAGTTATTTAAATGTATTCTGCACTAAAAGGGAACATATTGCATCTGTTAAGAAACCATTTCATGGTAGAACTCCAGGAGCAAGTTTGGAGAGATGATATCTTGAACAAAACAAGAAGACCAGTCTGGTTCTGGATGGCCGTGTTTAACTTGAGACCCTAGGAATAATTATCTTCAGAAATTCAATAATAATAATCTTTGCAAATTTTCCAGGAGATGTTTCTATAGTAAATTATCTTATGAATAGATGACAGTGTACCTTGTCTAACAAATATGTGACCTACTGGCTTGGCCTTCCCAATCTTTTGCTATTGACCTTAGTGTTTCTCAGACGCATGTCCTATTAATTTCTTATGAATTTATTTAACTTCGAAGGTCTGCATTTATTTTATGTTCCTTCTTGGTTGGAAAGAAGGTAAGATAATTATTTGTGAGAACAAGTCCCTTATTACCCTCATTTGATACTTCTTCATATTTCCTAATATTTTTGGCTCAAATCAGTTGGTCTTACAATGAAAGGCCAATATCCAATGAGTTAGTTCATCATATTATGTTTCTTCTTGAATTCTTTGTGTGTAAATTCTTTTGGTTCCACAAAGGTTGATTTGAACAGTACTTGATATTTTTGTGTCATAAACAAAATTGTTCTGAACACTCTCGTAGGTTCATCATTATTCTTATTCAAGGTAAAATCAGTTTGTTTTATCGAATGTTTCTTCAGAAAGCTTATTCTTGTGCTCACCTTCATAACATATCTTTTGAGATTATAAACCCAAAGAATATTGGGTTTTGTAGCACTTGGAAGAATTTAGTTCATTGTTGGGATGTGCAGAAATGAACTTAGAGTACTCAAAGTGGAATTAACGGATTGTTCAATATGCATATATAAAGGACATAAATCTAGACGCCAGAGCACCTTCTGCAGCTTCTGACTAGTGTCTATGGGCTTATCTATGCCTTCCATGTCCGACAAACTTGCAAAAATTACACAGAAGGCATAGGTAAGCCCACTGATCCATTTACAGATTTTAGACTACGACGTGTTTCCATTACCTTCTGATTTAGCCTCAAATGCTTCTGAAAGTACATATGGCTTCAAATTCTTTATTATCATATGAGTAGAGCATGGAGTGGCACAAATTGACTTCTCATCTTCTGTTTCCTTGAAGCCTCTCAGGCTTTTCATAGTTTTGCAGCTTTTGCTTCTTACTATTTCATCCGATTTTCTCTTGCAGTAATGTTCTTCTCAGTATCGGTAGCTTTTGAGCTGGCGTGTGTTTTTCTTTACGCATACGTCTACCCCAAACTTCCCGTTGTCAAATACTATCGTCTAAAGGCAGCTTCTGAAGGTTCAGCAACAGTTTCAGCTGATCTTGCTGCTGGTGGCGTCAAAATGCAATCTAACCAAAGAGTAAATATAATTTTATTTTTGAAGTTGGTTGTGGTTCCAATTCTAGATAGCGGAACATTTAACAGACATGGATCTTTTGTAGCCTGAGGAAGATCCTAAACGGCTCGAGCGTCTAAGCAACAAGCAGTTGATATCACAGAACAAGGATTACTGTGCTGATTTGTTCATGATTTATGTGCTGACTTTGTCGATTTTCCCTGGATTTTTGTTTGAAGATACTGGATCCCACAGCTTGGGCTCATGGTAATGCTTATTTACGTCAACTTAGTTGTTATTCCAATTTTCTGTTCTTGATGGTTTATACGGCCCACTCCATTAGTCCGTTATATAGCATTATTGTGCCTCAAGTCACTTAAACAACAGCTAGCAAGAACTCTCTATTTTGGTTGTGAAAATTTGTAAAGAAGTGTTAAGCCAGTGATGGGTACTCTCTTTTCTGGAAATCAACCCGATAAGCTGTACAAGGCACTCAATTCTGCAATTATGTTCCCCAATTCGAAATTCTACACATACTTGCAACTAAAGTAGCATGCTACTTGGTATACTAAATTACTTTGCATCACATTATAAATTTTCATATATTCAAAATGACCATTAGGAAGGGGATCTTTGGCGCAACGGTAGAGTTGTTGCCGTGTGACCTTGAGGTCATGGGTTTAAGGCGTGGAAACAACCTCTTGCAAAATGCGAAGTAAGGCTGCGTACTAATGACCCTTGTAGTCCGTCCCTTCCCCGAACCCCACATACGCAGGAGCTTCGTTCACCGGGGCAGCCCTTTATTCAAAATGACCATTAGCTACGTTCACTGAGATAGCAATGTACTCTTCATTATTTCACAGAGCTAAAATCTGATATCTGGTCGACTTGCAGGTATCGGCTTGTTCTGATGGCAATGTACAATGTGCTCGATCTCATAGGGAGGTACATTCCCCTTGTAGACTGCCTACGGATTGAGTCACGAAGTGGCCTCACTCTTTCAATTCTCTCTCGCTTCTTGTTCATCCCCGCCTTCTACTTTACGGCCAAATACGGAGACCAAGGCTGGATGATATTGCTGACATCGTTGTTAGGATTGACAAATGGTTATCTTACAGTCTGTGTCCTTATGGTGGCACCCAAAGGTTACAAGGTTGGTTTAACTGCATCCTAACTGACATTTATTACGATAATGTGTGATCTGATCGAAATAAACAGTTATCTGATGGCTTTATCCTATGTCTTTCAGGGACCTGAACAAAATGCCTTGGGAAACATTCTTATGTTATTTCTTCTCGCAGGTATATTTACAGGGGCGACACTTGATTGGCTGTGGCTCATAGGCAAGCCCCAAAGCTGGTAATGTCGGGTTACTCATTGAACTACATGGTCTGGGTATCTGTAACTCGATCATGAAAACAGAAATCAAAGTTTGTAATTAAACTTTTGTTAATGCTAATTACCAATCTTAGGTTGGTGTCGCTTCTGCCCCCTTACATTTTCGCCTTGCGTTAATCGCCTTCAACTTCCTATCTTGATGTAATACTTCTATTGACTTAGACATGGATTGGAACTGGATTTTAGCATCGAACATGGTTAAAGTACATCGGAGAAATTTCGTAACTGAATTTTCGGCCGCGAACATGATACATCCATCTCGATTTCACTCATCCATGGAAGCAGCAACAGTTGATGTTCCCATATATATTATCTTAGTATTATCCAATTGATTCAATGTTTTGGTTGTTAATGGCCAGCACTTTCCTATGATTAGGAGTTTATACAGAAAATCAGCCCTACTATGCCGGTTGAAGGGAACTGGTAGTTCCTGTAGACTAATCATAACGTCTGGCTCCACTGTCATACAGACACCTTAAGGAACAGGTGAGGCATGTCAGGGAGATGAGTTAAAGCTGAAAAGCTCCACTAATTCCATGTAATTTAATCAAAGAACGTGAATATGGCCCTATTTAAAGAACTTATAATCTAATCAAATATGTTTTATCTGAGAAGTGCTTCATAAAGTAATTTGGGGCCGCCATCATATATCACTTAATCTGACAATATAGATTGTGGATGATGCTGTACATCTTAATCGCTTCAATATGGGCTTGTAACTTAAGCGTGTGTAAAAACAAGGCAGTTGTATTATGCGTGCGCCTATAAAGTTGTAAAGTGGCCCACTTTTTTCAGTGATCAAAATGGTCTATCTGGAGATCCTTGTTTCGAATCCTTCAGTAACCAAAATCCAGCCCATCTTGATAACTCTAAGCTCCATTTCACATTCTAACGAACAACTATTTACAACCAGCCAGAAATCGAAGGCATAGAATCATCCAGTAAACTTTTTCCTATTACTCATCTATTCACATCCTACCGGATGAATGGTTTGGATCGTTGTAATAGTGGCCCCAATTCTAGTTTTGTCTACTCATATTTTCCAAGTGAAAAATATGGGCAGGCATCATATTAAGGGTCCTGCCAACTATTGGTATGAAATGACATTCTGGTGGTAAGGAAACTCAGGTTCCTCGGAGACGGAAAACCAGGCGCAACGTGAAACCAAGTTGGGGCTTGCCCATTATCTTATTCACCTGATGAATTTCCAATCTTTCCAGTATTGAGTTCTACATTTTTATATTGGTCGCTTTCCAGACTCAAGATCAGATAGACCATGAATCCTAGTAGAAACGAAGGCACCCTACCTTCCAAGAGTAAGCTTTTTTCCATTCCTCTGCAATCTCAAACTCCATTGATTCTTCTTTGTGTTATCTCTTTATCAGTTTATTTAATTATATTCCATTGGAAAATAGAGTACTCAAAATTCTGATAAAAGATGTCTTTCTTGTAGATTGAAGATCCTAAACAACGAGCATTTGAGCAACAAGCAATTGTTTTCGGAAACATTGATTATGATGTTGACATGTTTCTGATATATGTGCTAACATTGTGTATTGTCTCTGGTTTTTTATCAGAAGATACTGGATCTCACAGTCTTGGTTCATGGTGAATCCTCAATTAGCCCAAGTCTCATACTGTAAGAAGTTTTTTTTATCATCCTATTTACAGATTTTTTTATTTTTATTTTAAAGAAAAGGAAACCGAAATTATTGAAATTTCTGTTACTAGCCCACCAAACAACAACAGAAACTATACCAATGAATAGGATTTTGATTAGTACTCGGAAGGAAAAGAAATGTTATTATTGCAGACATCCATGTAACATTATGGTGTGGCATCAAGCAACATAATTGGTAGCAGATAACATTGACTGAACTGGATTGAACAGCACACTTCTTCCAGACATTCCTTTGGCTGTAAAACTTAGTCCAAAAGTTCATAGAATACCAGAACGTTTATTCTAAGGTTAAACAAGAGTTGCACTCAAAACAGGTTAACTTCTTGTACCATGCCAAACTTTACGGTTAACACATACTTCCGAGCATCCATCACAAATCCTATGATAAGCTGCATTCTTCTGGACCAGACTAGTAAGATTTGGCTTCACCTCAACATTCATAATTGACCTTCTATCTCAGTGGCCTATACTTTTGCCTTACATTTGGTTTCTGGTTGCCTCAGGCATGCACTCGTCTTGATAGAGCTCATCGGGAGGTACATTCCCCAAGCATCACATCACGACGGGGCATCATTTTATCAACTCTTTCACCCTCCCTCGTCCCGGCATTCTACTTTACATCCAAGTATGGAGACCAAGGCTGGATCCTCTCGAATTGTGAATAGATTCGAAATCACCACCTCTTTGTTGTGAGACAGGGCACATAACCAACTCAGCCAACTGCTTGAGCCAACAGTTATTTCGTATGATTAGGTTTGAGATGTCTATTAATGGATGATCATCTGGGCTTTGCTTTTTCAGGGATCCGAGCAAATGCCTCAGGGAACTTGCTTGTATTATGTCTCCTGGCAGGATTTTTTGCTGGGGTCACCCTTGATTGATTGTGGCTCATAGGCAAAGGGTGGTGGTAAGTATGTGGATACAGATGTTCTGCTCAAAACTTCCTGAAGGTTCACTCAATTGTACACAGAGAGACCACACTCATTGTATTGTTACCCAAATGGGAATTACAATGCTTGTTCTCCTTAATTAACCATGAAATATAAATAAGACTAGAAATAGAAGTAGCATGCAGGCCTTTGTTTCAGTAACTAATGGATGTGCCAACTGGGACTTGTTCTATATCACCTCGTTGCTTGCATTAAGCAGTAAGGAAATTCCAATAATCAAGCTCTTTTATTTTCCTAAAATTCCTAGATTGAGTTGGAACAATATAGGAGTTTTCCCGTCTGACAGAGATTAAACGAGAGCAACGCATCGCAGACTTGGAGGTATGCGGTGCTCTTTCCTTTCATAACAAAAATTCTTGTAAAAGCAGAAACAGAAGTAATCTATACTCCCTCATGCAGAGCCAAATCTTCAGTGAATTTGTGAAATAGCCTTGTTAAAAAGCCGCTCCTTGAGAGCTTGTTCAATCAGCAGGAAGATTGTGGAGAAGTTAGGAATTTTTTTATTTTTTTTTCCTTTCTCCAACTGCTACTAAATTTTTGACGTTGGATGCATGAGAAAGAACGGTTTTTGTACATTAAATGGTAAGACATAAGAACGGTCTTACCTTGCCCGTCCGTCAAAACGAGTCGAATCTGAGGAAGTTGTTAGACTTGTTAGAGACATAGACCTGATTGTGCCTGAACTGAATGCGTAGACTAACGCATATCCATAGGGAAGGTCACAGGGTTGCTGATAAACTTGCTAACATGGGTGTTCAACTGGATAAACTGAGCATTTGGCGGCCAGTTCCTCACGAAATCGAATGATTTGTTCGCTAAGACGCCGAGGGAAAATACTTCAGAGAAGATGAGCTTGCTCTAGGATTGTCATTGCTACTTGCATGTAAATCAAATTGGTTTTCAAGAATGTCTCTCCTTGCACTAACCTAAGGAATTAGTTTTTGCTTATAGTTTATGTGATCAAGGCTCAAATATTGGCCTCCAGATGTCATTAAAATCTTTTTTGCATATCAAACAGGGTTGCTTCTCTGTAGATGAGATCTTATGTCTTACATGCCTGAGGCCGTTAGGCATAAACATAACTAAAATCCATGGATATGATTTTCAGCGGCTTGGCTTATGTTGGGATAACCTTTTCTCAATAATGCTATCCAAATTGGGTTTTGGGATTGACTCCAGAATACACCTAGCTAGGCTCTACCTCATAATGATCTGATCCAATTATTTTGTTTGGCTTTGACTATTAGGTTTTCTCCAAAAATCATTTCTGTTGGATGTTTCTATTTACTAGTTTTTTCAGTTGAAAAGTCTAATGGTCATGACTTTAAACTTCAAACAGTGTAGCCAAAATCATCCTATGGTCATCAATTTTATGTTTGGCCAATCTGAAAAAGGTGAAATAAAGATAAATGATTCGGATTATGAAAAGGTGAAGCCTAGCTAGATGGGCTCTAAAGTTTGTTTCCAAGCTCAGCCAAGATAGCGTTCCTCGTCTTTATATTCTATCCCTGTTTTTGTACATTAAATGGTAAGACATAAGAAGCTATCCAAGGAAAAGCTTATCATGTACAGCTATTCCGGTGAAAAGAGTTCCTTATATATATATATATATATAAAGGGAGCAGCCCTGATGCACAAAGCTCCCGCTATATAGACGCACACATATGTGTATATATATACAAATATGCATAGATATACACATATACATATATACATACATACATACATATACACATACATACACACACACATATATAATTTCTTTTTGAGATTTAGAGACACAGCACTGTGTAGACCCTTGATCACCTATGTAAGACTCTTCCACCACTGCATTAGGAGGCGTTAGTACACCAAGAGAGGGATTTTTGGTAGGTGCAGTTAAATGTAAATCCGGGGTTTCCTATTTTATCTAATATCATTTACCAAGATAGGCTGCGCTCCAAAATGCTTCCCCATCAGATGATCTGTACAAATTGCTATTCAAGGATTTAATTAAAGCCAATGCCTAAAATGTCCAGATTGGAAATCACAGTACTGATGTCGATCGAAATGATCTATACATTGTCTAATTGGAGAAATTGTCAGATCAAAGCCCATCTTTAAGAGGGGCCTAGTGATGGATGGTCCAGATTGCTACATAATAGTTGTACCGTAATTGGGGGAGACGAGTCGATTTCTCACATGACCAAACAAACTTCAACCGTACTCTTTCGGTAAGGGCAGTACATGGTTGTAGTACAATTTTTGGTGAATGAAGTAACGGCAATCACAATATAGTACAGCAGCTTGTGCGGAGCAAATATGGTAAACAGTAAGCAGAGGTTCATTTTTTGGTAAAAGTTTGGTGATCTTAGGCATGTTTAGTTGGCAGGAAATAGACGGAAATTAGTTTTCACAAAATGGGAATTTTCG
Source organism: Warburgia ugandensis (assembly GCA_035236585.1). Taxonomy (NCBI): domain Eukaryota; kingdom Viridiplantae; phylum Streptophyta; class Magnoliopsida; order Canellales; family Canellaceae; genus Warburgia; species Warburgia ugandensis. Next base: position 64,783,410 of record CP141137.1, read on the forward strand.
GTGAAAAGTATTTTACGGTTTGAAATTGAATTGCACTAAATACCCTAAAATCTTTATGGAATAAAAATGAACAAAAATTGAGTCTTGGTGTAATTCAATTTCAAGCTGTAAAATACTTGCCACTGATATGCTTTTTCTGTGAAAATCGATTTTCGTCTATTTTCTGCCAATGAAAAAGGCACTTACATTGGACTGGATGACCCGATTAGTGTTATTTTGGAGTGATGAGTCGGATTGATGGCTCGAAAGGTTCAAAACCACTTAGAGGGTTAAGATATTCCAACGAAAGATTTTAACTTATTGCCTCTCCAAATTATGATCCAGAACACAAACGATTCAGATCACCAACGCATGGGTCCTACACGTATTTTTGGCTGATTATATCCAGGTATGCTCAGGAACTACTTGATCAGCGACGACCTGGACGCACATGTACATTTTAGCTTATTTGCCTATCCAACTTGTAGGCCAAAAGAGAACGATCCGGATCGGGGCCTACACAAGATCCTCTCACATGCTAGCAAACAAGTCTACCATTGGAAAGTCATGAAAGTAGTACTCAGACTCTTAAATATTCAGACAACAAGAACTAGTACACTTGCAGTACAATGGAATATTCAACTCAATGTACTTGTCTAACTAGGGCTAATAAAACCATGAAACCAATGGAGGAAGGAGGAATGCAACAGGAGTATGGTAGTCCCAAAGGAAAACCATCATTGAGTGCAGCGTTGATGAACTCCAATTTCCATTTGCCTTCTTGGGATGCAGGAATTTCACCAGCGCTGCATTCAATCATGTTTTTCTTTCATTTTGGGTTGCGAGTGAGTTTGATCCTATGATGCAAAGCGGCCTTCGCCGGTTACTGTTTACGGCTGAACAGGTATGCGTACCCAATTAGTGTCCTTAATTTCTAGCATTTTCCTTTTGCATTCAATGAGCATGAGTTTTTGTTGGGGCCTTGCAAAGAAGAGTCAAGACAATGACTAGCTTAGATCATCCAAGAGCTTGGGTCCTGGAGTTGGGCCAAACATTTAGTCAATGCCGGCGCCACCCAGGACTCCAAGTAGCAAGCTAAAGTCTGTTGGGGCCTACATGAGTGAATGGCCGGATTCACTGCACCCAATGTGGCCTCAGGGAACCAGGGCACGCTAATTGCCGTCCTCCTTCCTCTGTTGTGCTATTGAGCCTTTTGGTCCAAGCCTTCCCCCATACACGAGAACTTTGTGCACCCGGGCTGCCTCTCTGTTGTGCCACATAAGCCTGGCCACAAATCCCATTCATCAGGCAATGTCCCTAATTGCTTATTTTCTCGTTGCCGCTCATTGCATAAGATTCAGACGGTTGTGTAGTTCTCAAACAGCCACCAACAAGCAAGTGCTTAACTAATTAAAGTTGAATTGTGATGATGAAATAGTAGAACAAGAGTATCATTTAACGCTTATATAGTCCGGTCTTCGAGATTATGGATTTTGTAAGACTTGCTGATCCAACCCTTGTCGATTTTAATCCAGTTTATGTGATTATACCAGATTGTTCCTTACTAATTATCTATAATTACAAGGAATAATCCTGCATCAATCTTGTAAACCAGTTTGCATTAGCTCTTGCCAATCGGACCCCTAGTATGAGAATTACTCTATAGAAAAATATGCATCAAGTACTTCCCTATCTATCTGTTGCTACTCAAATATCTTGGGAAGTTGAGCTTCCTGATTTCTTCATTTATGTTGGTTTTTGGCAAGATTTAGGAACAGGGGAAGACGAGGAAAAGATACTGCTGGTTCTCTGCAGAACGTCGTTTGTCATTCAACAACCCAGCTTCTTTTACAAACTTTCAATATGAGATTTTTTCTCAAGTTTTCTTCTCAACCAATTCGTCTTGTTCCTAGGACATATAAGAAGCTAAGTGTCCACAGCAAATAACAAAATGTATATCAATTACAGCTGTAACTGAAATGCTTTAAGCACATTAGCAACTTGCAAGGTTATCTCATGCCTTTTGTCAAATGAAGGAATGAAAGCAACAATCATTAAAAGGAGTATAACTAATTGTAAGGGGCACAAAGTTAAAGGGCGTACAGTAATTCATACACAAATTAGCTAGAAGGAAGTTCTTTGTTTCAGAGAAAAGCTTGCTGCAGCTGCAGTCTCCATCTGCTTGCCTGCACCTTCGCCCCTTGCTTTTGGCCATTCCCTTGGACAAGTGCACGATGATTCATGCCGTTATGACTAGCCCATGCCATATGGATGCTTGTTGATCCCACAAAAACAACCCCAAAAGGATCATCTACAGTAGGGAACCTGGATCAAAGGCTAGATGATCTGTATGTTTGTAACCTGACGCAGTGATGGCCTACTACTAGATTAACGGATCAATCGCTTAATCATTCTCAAATTAGAGTACGAAAACTGTAGCCTATAGCTATCCTGGTATTTTGATATAAGCAAGGATTGACCTCATGGGCAACCTTTCCAGCGATGCCAAACTAGTGTATTTGTCATTTGGTTGGCAAGATTGTTACAGAAATGTAGTTTCCCATGCAAGGCAATCAATATACATGATTGTGCGTGTAACTACAAGGTAAAAGTTGTCATCATGTGACCTTAAGGTTATATGTTCAAAGCGTGGAATTAGCTTCTTGCAAAATGCCAGGTAAGGCTGCTTACTATAGGCTCTTGTGGTCCGCCCCTTCCCCAGACCCCGTCTAGGTCGGAGCTTTGTGCACCGCCCTTAAGCCAAAGAAGGTCATTTTATTCTTCTTTTCTTCTTCGCCCTTGTTCCAAACCTTACATTGAGTAACAACTTCATCATGGTTCATAAGATCATAGGATTACTAGGCTCATTGATCTTGCTGCTCTTCATTCACGTCTTGAGCATTGTCGACGGCAAGACAAAAGAGTAGATAGAAGTGTTAGAATTTTAGTGGTCCATAACATTTTATTCAAATTTAAGGTATTCATATGTGGTAACTACCCATGACAGTTATCCTTGATGGCTGCCATGAACCATCTATTAGACATTTATATATTAGACATTTATATATAGGGGTCCCTGATTCAAAGTATCAATCGACACTCTGGAATTTACCATCATTCAACACTGCTTAAGAATCAGAAGATTCCCTTGAAGATCTCCTTACTTCAAATCTACTGCTAATGGTGGAGGTAAGTTCCTAATTATTTAAATTACTGTAAACATGTGTAGTAGCATCAGAGCAAAAATTCCTCTGCATAGTAGTTTTTAGTTCCTGTATAATAGATTACTTAAATCATCTATCTAGAGAGTAAATAAAGATAGATTGAAATGTAAACAAACCTATGAGCCATCAAATTTGAAACTTTGAAACTATCTGTATCTAAACAAATGAATGTATTCTCAACATATGTAGAAAAACAAGAAACCCACAATTGAACTAGCACTGGCATTATAGAAAACAAATGTTTAGATATACATAGCATAGATCAGAAAATTTCTTCTTGCTTACTTGATCTTCCTTGAAGAACAGAGGAAAACTCGAATTGTTTTTTAGTCTCTGTTTTGGGTTTTCTCTTATGTTCTTAGGCCATTTGCCTGGGAAAAGGATATTGAGAATTTCTGGTATCTAATCATGAGATTGATGACTAATAACTCCAACCAATGTGTCTATGCGATCTGAAATGGCAAGACTACGTGGATCGCATTGCTGCGCTCTTTGGTCATCGATTCTTTCAAGGGCCATGGACTTTCTGGGATCTGGATCTATAAGGATGACCTCATGAGGCAGATTGTCATGCTATGGCTTCCTATGGTAGAGCAATCTGATCGAAGGATCATGGAACAGTCGCTGCCGCTAAGTACGCGTTGCCATATCCCAAAAGACTTACGTTTGCTGTCACAAATCCAGCAGCCATGGAAGCTAACAGTCTACATCTCCCTCTTCAGTTGCTGATGCCATAGAAATCCCTTTGGAGAAGCTTCTCAATGACAAGAGTTAGGCTGAAATTGGCAATCTGGCATTATCCTTTCACAGGGAAGGAATCTTCTAACGGGAAATGGGCCAAGCTTGGTAGCCGTGCACTTTATGGACTAATTTAATAACTTAAAACTAGGCACTATTTTTTAAGATTTAAAATACAAGTTTACGATTGATTTCTTGTAAATAGAAGTGCATAGAAATAGGGCACTAAGCATGACCCTTACCAAATGGAAAATTAGTAGGCATGTGTCAGTCCATCACGTATGCTACTAAGCACTTTCCTGATTATGAAAAATGTAAACCATAATACTTTCAAATTTGTAAAGGGTTAGAATTTGAAGCATCTATTTTTTATAACGGCACCCCCTCCCTCTCCAACTCCTTCGCTGAGGGAGAAGATTGGTGCTAGCACCACCCACGGGGAAGGCAGATCACTGGAGTTAAATACCCCTCTCCTCTTCCCCCTATCGCATACCAGATCTCTCTCCCTCTAGCAACTTGTTTCCTCCATTGACACTGGTGATCTAGGGATTTCGGCAAGCATAGTTAAATCCACATCATTGGAAAAGCCCCACAAAACCTCCCTTTTAGCTAACAGGTAGGATCTCTCCCCTCTCTCTCCACTCCCCTCTCTTCTCAGGCATGTTTCCCTCAAATCTAGGTTGGATCTTATCTCATCAGCTAGCACATCACTGGTGAAAATAGATCCGGTAGATTTGAGGTAGAACCCACTCAAGGATAGCTTAGATGGGAGATTTGAGTTGTCCGATGAATTTGTGGGACCCCAAAACCCTCGGATATGAAAAAATAGTCAAATTTTAACTCATCTTAGACGCGTTGATCCTAAACTGGGTGATCTGACAGTTCAGATTGAACTATCACACCGACCTCCATCTCTAGGCCCAAGATGCGTTTTGGAACACATCTTGGAGACACGAGATCCCGGCTTGCCTCTCCGCATGCAACTTAGATGGTGGATTTGAGCTGTCCAATGAATTTGTGGGATCCCAAAACCCTCGGATATGAAAAAATAGTCAAATTTTAACTCATCTTAGACTCGTTGATCCTAAACTGGGTGATCTGACAGTTCAGATTGAACTATCACACCGACCTCCATCTCTGGGCCCAAGATGCGTTCTAGAACACATCTTGGAGACACGAGATCCTGGCTTGCCTCTCCGCGTGCAACTTAAATGGGAGATTTGAGTTGTCCAATGAATTTGTGGGACCCCAAAACCCTCGGATATGAAAAAATAGTCAAATTTTAACTCATGTTAGACGCGTTGATCCTAAACTGGGTGATCTCACAGTTCAGATCAAACTATTACATCAACCTCCATCTCTGGGCCCAAGATGCGTTCTGGAACACATCTTGGAGACACGAGATCTCGGCTTGCCTCTTCACATGCACAGTGGATGCTGGCCTGTTGTGGTTGACTGGGATGCACCTGTGTCCTGGGAACCGAGACGCTACCCGATAATTGTTTCATTTCATTCTGGATTTAGAATTTTAATTTGGATTGTTAAACTTATCTAAAACACAAAATCTCTAATTCTAAGGGCTATACAAGTCTAATTTACGATTGAAAAGGTCTGTGGGATTCATCTTGATGATGCAAACCTAATTATATAATAAAATTTAGGATTAAAGGACAATTTTAACTAATCGTGACCTAGAAACTACAAAGAAGTCATAGATCTATTAGATCAGAGATGATCAGACCTCATAAAGTGATTGATTGGATGATTTAGTAGATCAATATACCTAGATCAACCCTGAATTAAGGACATCAACCCTTGGATCGTAGATCCAACCATTCAAATCAAATACGATTTCGATCTAAGAATCGTGGCAAGTGATCTGTGAGATCTAACCGTTCATTTGCAAGACCTTGATGATATAAACGTTATTGAGGGTAATCTAACCATCAAATATTGAATCTTTAAATAAGATCTAGCTTGGAATTGAAGAAGGTTTGGTTGTAAGTATAGTAGGCCCTATGATTTATATTTTAGTATTATCATACATTGTGCATTAAAATGTTCTTAGATGAGTACTCGTAACCAATTAGCTGATGCATTCGCCGAGATTCTAGTACATGGATTGATCGATTACTACTTTAAGACGTTAGTAATGTTTATATTAATATATTGATTTTGTTGAAAATTCTATTACTTGAATATATATATATATATATATATGCGTAAATGATTTATACATGAATACCCATATTTACATGAGATGATTGCATGATTTTAAGACCTGAAAAACCCTACTAAAAATTATGCATGTAGTATGCTGTGTCTTCAAATTAGTAGTAGTAGATTACTTATCAGGTATGATAAATGCCAACCAAATATATTATTTTTTAGATCAGTCAAAGTAGATTAAAAGGAGCAACAGGAAGTTTTAGTGCTACCATGAAGTGAGACAAGGTAAAGCTAAATGTGAATGTAGTTGTCTTAGGACTGATAGTGATCATTTTAGTATTTGATGTAAATTCACTGTAAGTGATTATTAATAACTTGGGTTGTAACTAATAATCTTGGGAATAGTAATTATTCATTTTCAGATGTTTTTCAAAGTGTCATGGGTTGTTTCATTTATTGATGATGTTAGATCACTATCATGAAGTGAGACAAGGTAAAGCTAAATGTGAATGTAGTTGTCTTAGGATTGATAGTGATCATTTTAGTATTTGATGTAAATTCATTGTAAGTGATTATTAATAACTTGGGCTGTGACTAACAATCTTGGGAACATTAATTATTCATTTTCAGATGTTTTTCAAAGTGTCATGGCATGTTTCATTTATTGATGATGTTAGATCACTATCTATTTGTTGGAATTAAATAATAACACTTAGGATTTTCATGAGTAAATCTTAAATAAAAAGAACTTTCTGCTACATTTATTTTGAAAATTTATTTTTAAATAGAGAGTGATCTCAGATCTAGCCAGTCATAGCTCACAGTCCAACTGTATAAATTATATATACATGTCCAAAGGAATAAGTCATATACTTACATTCACACTTGTCTTTACCTTCACTCACTTGATCATAGCATTAAAACTTCCTGATGCTTCTTCTAATTTTGATTGAGCTGATCTGTAAAAATATATTTGATTGAGTATTTCTCATACCTATTAGGTGATCTGATACTGCTAATTTGAAAATTTAGCATGCAACATGTATAATTTAAGAATGGTTTTTTAAGTAATAAACTCGTGCAATCATCTTAGATAAATATGAGTATTCATGCATAAATCATTTGCACATATATTTCAAGTAATAAAATTTTCAGCAAAATAAATCAGTCAATAACAATATAAACATTACTAACTTTTTAAAGTAGTAATCGATAAAACCCGATGCTGGGTATCTCAACCCTACGACAGCTTTTTATATACGTGAGTATTTCGATGAACACATAAGCTGACTGATCACAAGTACTCGTCTAAGACCATCTCAATGCCCTATGCATGACAGTACAAAATAGAAATCATAGGGTCCACTATGCTCACTAATAGAGTTATCTGAAATCGTGTCTTTAGTATCTAAAGACCAGCACACCATAGCCTCTACAGTGTGTGTGGATATGTTCTCGAAAAGGGTGTCATAAATACTTCAAGTGGTCATCCTATTACCACAGCAGTTGAGAAAAGGGACAAGTGCCACTTTCGTCAATGATACCTACCACCTTTGGTATTTAGAGACCGGGAGGCCAACCCCGTATACAAACATCTTAGCATAGTGCCTACTAGGCTCACTAGCTTGAAAAGATAAATATAGATGCGTGTTCCAATTTTAAGCATTTAATATATGCTAAGTCATGCAATTTGTGCAATCTTGTTTCAAAACATGCATATTATACATTTTTCAAATTTTAGAATAAAGATATTCTATGAAAGATTGAAGTAGTAGCATTATCAATCAAGATTATAAATCATTTATCATTTAAAAACATACTAAACATGAAAATAATTTCAGGTAATTCGTTTAAGTTTGGAATTCAATTGAAAACTTAGTAGAATCAAACTACCTACCTCAATGATACCACCTAGTTTCATGTTTTTCTTCAGTTCGAATCTTGAATCTCCTTTAGAGTCTTTGTAAAATCCTTTATATAATTTAAGGGTAAGAATTTAACTATTATTTCTCAATCTTTATTGATCATTGGTCAAATTCATAATTTAACAGCCTAGAACATCGATCTAGACTATGATCCCATCTATTAATGGTCAGATCTATGATCCAAGGATTAATGTCATTAATTCAGGGTCGATCTGGGTATATAGATCTTCTAAGTTATGCAATAGATCACTTCTTGGGGTCTGATCATCTTTGATCTTACAGATCTATGAGAATTTCATAGGTTTTAGGCAATAATCAGTTGAAAATGTTCATCATCATCATCAAGATCTTATCCCAATTAGGGGTCGGCCACATGAATCTTATTCCTCTATTCCACTCTATTAAATACCATGGTTTCATTTAGTCCCAAAGTTTTTAAATCTTTCTCCCCACTTCTATCCACGTTCTTTTGGCCTTCCCCTTGCTCTTTTAGAACCTTCAACTTATATTGCCTCACTCCTTCTAACTGGTGCCGTTGTTGGTCTCCTTTGAACATGTCCAAACCATCTAAGTCTAATATCCCTCATCTTATTACCTATTGATGCTATCCCTAAATTTCTTCTAATATTTTCATTTCTAATTCTATCCTTTCTTGTCTTACCACTCATCCATCTCAACATCCTCATTTCTGCCACACTCATCTTATGAGTATGATGTTTCTTAACTGCCTAACACTCTGATCCATAAAGCATGGTCGGCCTTATAGCCATCCTATAGAATTTTCCCTTTAGTTTGAGTGGCACTTGCCAATCACATAAAACACCCGATGCACATCTCCATTTGTTCCAACCTGCTTGGATTCTCTGGTAACCTCCCTCTCAATCCCTCCACTCTCATGGATCAAAGATCCTAAGTATCGAAAGTGGTCTCTCATGGGGACCTCTTGGTTATCAATCTTGATTAGTGTTCCACTCCTACTCTCCTTGCTAAAATTACATTCCATATATTCTATCTTAGTTTAGCTAATTTTAAATTCTTCAGATTCTAATGCTTCTCTTCATAACTCTAGCTTTATGTTTACACCCTCCATTGTCTCATCAAGTAGGACTATATCGTCTGCAAATACCATGCACCAGGGAATATCCTCATGCAGATGTTTTATTAACTCATCCATAACTAATGTGAAAAGGTATAGACTCAATGCCGATCCTTGGTGCAATCCGACAATGATAGGAAAATCACCAGTCACGCCACTAGTGGTCTTAACATTTGTTACTGCTCCCTCATACATATATTTAATTATGTCTATATACCCCTGAGAAACCCCTTTACCACCCAACACCCTCTATGTTAACTCTCTAGGGACTCTATCATAAGCTTTCTCTAAGTCGATAAAGACCATGTGGAGGTCTTTTCTCCTCTCCTTGTATTTTTCTACTAATTGTCTTAGTAAGAAAATAGCTTTTATGGTAGACCTCCCAGGCATGAAACCAAACTGATTCTTTAATACACTTGTTTCATGTCGTAGCCTCTTCTCAATTACTCTTTCAAAAAGTTTCATGGTATGGCTCATAAGTTTGATCCCTAAATAATTAGTGCAGCTCTGAATGTCTCCTTTATTCTTATAGATTGGTACAATAGAGCTTTTCCTCCACTCATCAGGCATTTTTTTGATTTTATAATCTTGTTAAACAACTTGGTCAACCAAACTACCCCAATATCTCCCATATGCTTTCAAACCTCTATTGGTATACTATCAGGCCCCATGGCCTTTCCTGATTTCATCTTTCTCAAGGGCTCTTTTACTCCAAGTATTCTAATCCTACATTCATATCTATAATATCCAATGTTATTTAGATTTATAGTATTTTCAATCTTTATATTCTCAAGGCCATTGTCATTTAACAATTTTGGAAAGTATATTTCCCACCTTTATTTGATCTCATCATCTTTGACCAATACCCTTTGATCATCACTTCTAATGCACCTAACATGCTCTAAGTCCTTACCCTTCTGTTCTCTTACTTTTGCAAGTTTAAACACATCTTTCTCACCTTCTCTTGTTCTTAGTCTATTATAGAGCTCATCATATGCTTTAAGTTTAGCCTCACTTACTATTCTCTTAGCAACGTTTTTAGCATTCTTATATTGTTCATAGTTTTCATTATTTCTAATCTTATGCCATGCTTTAAAACGCATTCGTTTTTCTTTAATAGCTTTTTGCACTGTTTCATTCCACCACCATGTTTCCTTTGTTAATAGCCTTTTACTTTTAGATACTCCTAAGACATCTTTTGCCACTTTCTTAATGGACTCAGCCATATTAGTTCACATGGTATTTACTTCTGTTTCATAGTTCCAATTTCCTTCTACCATCAACTTATTTTTGAATGAGGTTATTTTCTCTCCTTTTAAGTTCCACCACTTAGTTTTTGGATGTGTATTAAGTTTAGTTCTAATCATTAACCTATTTTGTGAGGTTAAACTCTCACCGGGTATCACCTTACAATCCTTACATATAGATCGTTCATTATTCCTAAGTAGAAAAAAGTCTATTTGGCTTTTATGAAGTCCACTTTTAAAGGTTATTAAGTGTTCATCCCTCTTCTTAAAGAGTGTATTTGCAATGGATAGGTTATATGACAAAGCGATATTCTCCCCCATCTCGTTTCATTCACCTATACCATACCCTCAATGTATTCTATCATATCCTTTCTTATCTTTTCTTACATGGCCATTTAAGTCTGCTCCTATAAATATCCCCTCAGTGTTGGGAATTTCTTGCATGACTCCCTCCATATCTTCCAAAAACTATCTCTTAATTATATCTTGTAATCCTACTTGTGGTGCATATGTACTTATAATATTTATAATTTGCTCTCCTAGAATCATTTTTATTATTATAATTCTATCACTGATTCTTTTAACGTCCACAACTTTATCCTTTAATTCCTTATCCACTATTATTCCTATGCCATTTCTATTATTTTCCTTTCCTACGTACCATAATTTATACCTATCTATTTCTCTAGCTTTAGCCCCTTTCCACTTGGTTTCTTGGATACAAGCAATGTTGACTCTCCTAGGTTTCATCCTATCTACTAACTTCAAACTCTGACCTGTCAGTGTCCCTATATTCCATGTTGCGATGCGAATCTTATGTTTTGGAGATACCCTATTTACTATCGCCTTTCTCGACCTCCATGGTATGAACCCATGTCTACTTTTCACTGCACATGGGTTCTGATGCAGCGCGTCACTTCCGAGGGGATGCTCTAGCAGCCCTTGCCCATTTTTCACTACACTTGGGATCCAATGTAGAGTGTCACTTCTAGGATAATGCCCTAGCAACCCTTGCCTATTTTTCACCGCATCCGAGATCCAATGCAGCGTGTCGCTTATGGGGAACGCCCTAGCTTGAGCGAATGTTAGTTTTCGATTCATGTCATGTTGGGGTTGCCATAGTTTTTGAAAAAGTTGAAGATAATTTTCATTAAAATCATCTTCAGCTTCACCCTTGCCAGCTGGCTACCTGACGCAAGCGTGGCCATATTTTAAGAAGCTGAAGATGATTTTCATCTATTCCTCACAAACTAATATACAAATGCATATTTATTTGTAAGAAAGAAATAATAGAATCATCTTCAACTTCCCCCTTGCTGGCTGGCTACCTGACACAATGGTTGCCATCTTTTAAGAAGCTGGAGATGATTTTTATTTCTTTCTCACAAACTAATATGCAACTGCATATTTATTTGTAAGAAAGAAATAATAGAATCATCTTCAACTTCCCCCTTGCCGGCTGGCACCTGACCCAAGACCCTCCACCTTTTTTATCAGGGCTTGGGACCGGCATTGGTGAAGTTATCTGTTAAAAATGTTCTCTGATCCAAAATTTTATTGTATAATTAGGTTTGCATAGTCAATGCGAATCCAACGGACCTTTTTGATAGTAAATTAGACTTGCATAGCCCTTGGAATTAGAGATTTTGTGTTTCAAATCGGTTTAATGGTCCAGATTGAAATTTTAGATCCAGAGCTGGACAAAATGGGATGTGTCTTAGTTCCTAGGATGCAGGTGCGTCCTGTTCGAACCACAACAACCCCGCACACCTTGCGCATGCGCGGCGCCCTAGGCTCGTTCGTCTTCAAGATGCATTCTAGAATACGTCTTGGGCACATAGATTGGAGGTTGGTGCAACGGTTAGATCTGAATTGTCAAATCACCTAGTTCCTTATCAACATATAAGATGAGTTAAAATTTGACTATTTTTACATATCTAGGAGTTTTTGGCATCCCAAAAATTCATCAAACAGCTCATATCTCCTATTTGAGCTATCTTTGAGTGAGTTCTAACCTTGATCCACCAGTTTTGGTTTCACTGGTGATTTGCCGATCGATGAGACTAGATCTGGCCAGGATATGAGGGAAAAATACTGGAGAAAGAGAGAGGTGAATAGATAGAGAGAGGAAGACATTACCTAGTAGGTGGAGAAGGTTTGGGCATTTTTTTAATGGTGTGGATTTGACTATGCTTGCCGAAATCCCTAGATCGTCGGTGGTGATGGAGGAAATGGGTTGTTGGAGGGAGAGTAGAAGAAGAGGGAAGGGAAGTCAGGGTGCGATGGGGGAGGAGAGGGGCATTTAAGGTTGATGAAGGTAGTGTTGTAGTTGACCTAGGTGTCGCAAGAGGAGGGGTAGCCTAAATTAATTTAAAAATATTCATAAAATATTTGAATTAATTGACTATTTATTTAGAAAAAGTTTCTAAATGAGTCAATAATTAAAGTTTATTAAGATATTGTTAGCATAAAAAATTATTTAGTTTTTATTTATGATATGCTTATATGAAAATTGTCTTAATTTAATTTATGATTTTTGGATGTAATGTGATCAATATGTATTTAATATTTAAGAAATAATCACATCATCCTTAAATATGAAAATACATATATTAAGTATATAATTAAAATTAATTTTTATTTCTTAATTAGCCCACAATCATTAAGAAATATTTATAATTTACTAGTTTTATCATAAATGTGAATGAATCAATTTGGTGTTAAAATCTTTGCCTATAGGTAGATTTTAGTAACATATTCATTAATATTTATTTGATTTGACTTGCATTGGTAAGTTTATCATTATGTTTGATAGTTTATGCCTCATAATTACCAGTAAGTATGCTTATTTATTTATTTATTTATAATTATTCAATCTTTGATATTATTTGATGAAAAATCTGAAATTCACTATTTGAGTGGTGACAACTATAAAGTCTGGAAGGAAAAAATTCTTCTTCATTTGGAGTGCATGATTCTTGACTATGCTCTTTGAAAAAAAGAGCCTCCTGAGATTACGAAAACTAGCACCAATACCTAGATCACTCTGTATGAACATTGGGAGTGATCTAATCGCTTAAGTATGATGTTCATTAAATCTTAGATTATTGCTAGCATTCGTGGGTCGATACTTGAGTGTACAAATGTCAAAGATCTCATGAAAGCTATTAATGAACAATTTGAGTCATATGATAAATGATTGGCTAACACCTTGATGAATAAGTTGTCATCAATGAGGCTCATTAGCACTAAAGGAGTGCGCGAGCAGATTATGAGGATGCAGGACATAGCTGCTCAGCTAAATTTATTTCAAATTAAGATCTTTTAGTTCGTTTTGTGCACTTTATCTTGAACTCTCTCCCTTCTCAATATGAATCGTTCAAAATTTCATATAATCCACATAAAGAAAAATGGTCAATTAATGAACTTTTGACCATGTGTGTTTAAGAAGAATGGAGATTAATTTAAGAGATGGGTGAAAGTGCACATATGACTATCCATAAAAGGGACAAGAGGCAAGCTTATAAAGGAAAAGGCAAGGTTGTAGCCCATGTTGACAAAAGGAAGCTACTAGATGTTTATTTTGTAAAAATAAAGGACACATAAGAAAAGATTACCCTAAAAGGAAGGCTTGGTTGGAGAAGAAAGGTAATCTCAAATCTTTTGTATGTTATGAATCTAATATGGTTGATGTTTTACATATCACATGGTGAATTGATTCTAGTTTTACAATCTATATTTGTAATACCATGTAGGATTTTCTAAATCAAAGGAGACCGATGAATAGTGAATGAAGCATCTATTTAGGAAATTGGATGCATTCACTTGTTAAAGGTAGGGACATATAAACTACTTTTCAAACTAATTTTGTATTGGATTTGGAACGAATCTTTTATATTTCTAGTTTTTCCAGAAATTTAATTTCTATATCTAAACTTGCACCACTTGGATTTTTATTTTATTTTCATGAATCCTATTTTGGTTTATATAAAAATTTAGTGGTTGATGGAAATGGTACAATAGATGACGGTTTATTCAATATTCATTTAAATAATGTTATCTTCAATGAAGTAATGGCTATGCATGGTAACGTTGGTATTAAGCATAATGTTATGAATGATAAATCCTCTATGTTGTGGCATCGTAGATTAGGACATATATCTATTAATAGAATCAAAAGGTAAGTAAATGATGAAATTCTTAAGGCTCTTAATTTTACAGATTTTGATTCATGTGTGGACTGCATTGAAGGAAAGCAGACCAACAAGTCAAAAAAGGGTGCTAAAAGGAGTTTTGACATATTAGAAATCATACATACCGACATTTGTTATCCTGATATAAACTCAAATGGTTAGAAATATTTCACTACCTTCATAGATGACTATTCATGATTTATGTATCTTTACTTGCTTTATAACAAGAGTGAAACATTGGATGCTTTTAAAATATATAAAGTAGAGGTAGAGAAATAGTGTCGCAAGAAAATTAAAATCGTAAGATATGATAAAGGTGGTAAATATTATGGTAAGTATACATGGATTGGATGCGTACTTGGTCCATTTGCTAAGTTTCTTCAAGAGCAAGGTATTATAGCTCAAAACACCTTGCCTGGCTCACCAGATCAAAATGATGTAGCAAAAAGATGAAGTAGAACTTCAATGGGCATGGTGAGGAGTATGCTCATCAACTCCAATCTTTCTTTGTCATTATGGAGTAAAGCTCTAAAAACAATAGCGCATATATTAAACTGAGTTCCAACTAAGGCCAAACGCCATTTGAATTATGGGAAGGTTAGAAACCCAGTTTAAGACATATACGTGTTTGGGGTTGTTTAGCTAAAGTTAGAGTTTATAATCCATATGAAAAGAAATTGGACTCAAGGACTATTAGTGCATATTTTATTGGATATGCTGAAAAGTTTAAGGGATACAAGTTTTATTGTTCATTCCATAATAGTGCAATTGTGGGATCAAGAAATGCTAAATTTCTTGAGAATGACATCGTTAGTGAGAGTTATTGACCTCAAAACTTAATTTTTGAGAAAAATCTTATTTCTGATTACACTCCTACATCAAGCAGCAGATTGGTTATTATTAATGACACTTATCAAAATATGATGATATTGGACAACCAGTTCCTGAAAATCCATGTCATACTGTTAATATTTTAGTAGATCTCATTGATCATCAACCATAACATGTTGATGATCAAGAGCCTCCACAAGAGGCTAATGATGTACCTTTGAGGAGATCTACTAGAGTAAGAAAATCAACAATTTCTACTAATTACATTGTCTACTTATAAGAATCTGAGTATGATATTAGTGCTAAAAATGACTCTAAGATGTTTTCATAAGCTATGAATGGTAGTAAATCTAAATTATGGTATGATGCCATGAAAGATGAGATGGAATATATGATAGATAATCAAGTCTGAGATCTTGTAGAGTTGCTTAATGAGGCGAAAACCATTGGTTGTAAATGAGTTTTTAAAACTAAGAAAGACTCATTAGGCAACATTGAGCCATACAAGGCTAAACTTCTTGCAAAATGATTCACACAAAAAGAAGGAATCGATTATCAAGAAACATTTTTCCCTATTTCTAACAAGGATTCTTTTCGTATCATCATGACATTGGTTGCTTATTTTGACTTAGATTTGCATCAGATAGATATGAAAATGACATTCTATAATAGTGATTTAGTGGAAGTGGTTTATATAAAATAACCTAAGGGGTTCATCTCAAGTGATGGTCATCAATTAGTTTGCAAGCTTAAAAAGTCTAAAATTTTATAATATTATCTCTTTATTTAGTTCCTAGAGAACATTGTGGATGAATGTATACATCACAAGGTTAGTGGGACGAAGATCATTTTTCTAGTCCTATATGTGGATGACATTTTGCTTGTAACTAATGATATGGGATTACTATATGAGGTGAAAAAATTTCTCTTTTAATACTTTGATATGAATGATATGGGTAAGGCATTTTAGGCTTGGTTGAGGAAGCCTATATTAATAAGGTTCTTAAAAGATTTTGGATGAAAGATTGTTCACCTAGTGTAATACCTTTTGTTAAGGGTGATAAATTTAGTTTGAATCAATGTTCCAAAAATGACCTTGAAAGGGAACAGATTCAATGCATTTCTTATACTTCAGCTGTTAGAAGCTTAATCTATGCTCAGGTTTACATTAGACTAGACATTGCATTTGTAGTTGGAATGTTGGGAAGATATCAAAGTAACCCAAGTTTGAACCATTGGAGAGCTACAAAGAAAGTCATGAGATACCTTCAAGGGACTAAAGATTTCATGCCTACAAATAGACGGACCGATGACTTAGAGGTTGTTAAATATTTTGATTCAAACTTTGCTGGTTGTGTTGATTCTCACAAATCAACATATGGATATATCTTCTTATTTGCTGGAAGAGCCATATCTTAGAGAAATGCAAAGCAATCTTTGATTGCTACTTCTACTATGGAAGCTGAGTTTGTTTCTTGCTTTTAGGTTACAAAACATGGTATATGGTTGAAGGGTTTTATCTCTAGGCTTCGAGTTGTTGATTCCATCTCTAGGCCACTAAAGATTTATTTTGACAATTCAGCTGCTATATTCTTTGCTAAGAATAATAAGAGTGGAAGTCAAAGTAAGCACATTGATATTAAGTTCATAGCAGTTAGATAGCACGTTAAAAGAAATGAAGTGCTCATTGAATACATTCATGCTGAGCTAATTATTGAAGATCATTTGATGAAAGGCATGCTACTAAAGTTGTTTACGGATCATGTAACTCAAATGAGACTTTATTCTCATTTGCCACTTTCTGTTTGAACTATGATGCTACACTTGTAGTATATATTAGTAATGAAACTTTGAATTATTGAATTTGTCTCTATTTTTGTTTGTATAAATTTATAATTAGATGACAAATATTTATGTTTGGACCCAAAATAAGCATTTGAGGATTATTCATAAAGATATAATGCGACGTAAAAGGCTCTTCAAAGAAGATAATTATATTGTAATACATGGAAGGTAATACATGTTTATAAAGAAACCATCATGATTCATGTAATTTATCTCTTTACTTGAGCATAAAGTAATTTTTTACTAATACATTAAGATTTATGACTTTATAAAGTTACAAATGTTTGGACCAAGTGGGAGAATGTTGGAATTTTAATGGTTCATAACATTTTATTCAAACATAAAGTATCTGTTTGTGGTAACTACCCATGGCAGTCATCCTTGATGAAAGAACCACCTATTAGACATTTATATATATGGGTCCTTGATTCAAAGCAGTATCAATTGACACTCTAGAATTTGCCATCATTCAGCACTGCTTATAAGAATCAGAAGATTCCCTTGACGATCTCCCTACTTCAAATCTACTACTAATGGCTGGAGGCAAGTTCCTAATCGTTTAAATTTTGCCTTCGCTTAGTCTCTGATTACTGTAAACATGTGTAGATTGGTTTACAAGAAGATGACGTCAGAGAATGGCTAGGAGAGCTAGCCCTCAAAACTGATGACACTTTGGACGAGTTCTTGGATGAAAATGATAGCAATACTGATACAACTTTGACATGACTGACTACCATTAAGGAAACTCGGAAGCGAATGAATGAAATAGAGAAGCAATTAAACCCTGTATTGAAAGAGCTTTCAAAACCTTATTACCTTGTCGATGGAGAGGAGAAAGAAAAACAAACCATTGCCTAGACATCGGCAATAATCTGAGATCTGAAAATTCAATAAGGATGAGAAAACATAGAAGAGCAGCTGGAGAAGATCTAGAAGAAGCGGCGGCAACAGTTTCCGGGAGTGAGTATGAAAAGTTGCCTCGTAGATTGAAAGACTGTTCTACGTTTTGCAATGTTCCCTCAAGAGGCTGTCATTAAGAAGATGTGCGATATCAACTGGTGGATCGGAGAAAAATTCGTAGAACCGATTGAAGACAAAACCGCTGAGGGGGTCGGAGTAGAATACTTCGACAAATTGGAGGGTGATTTCATACAGCCGGCCAGCAACAAACGAAGACGCATCGTCTATAAACGCAGGATGCATCATCCTTGGATACGTTGGATGATCTCTAAGGCCAGAGATGTCCCTTTCTTCAAAATGGACCACAAAGTCAATCCATCTACCAAATCATCCTCATTTATTACTCGTGCATGTCTAGTATGGAAGGGCCTTGGCGCAACTGTAAAAGTTGTCATCGTGTGACCTTGAGGTCACGGGTTCAAGGTGTGGAAACAGCCTCTTGCAAAATGTAAGGTAAGGCTGTATACTTTAGGCCCTTGTAGTCCGCCCCTTCCCCAGACCCCGCATAGGCAGGAGCTGCATGCACCGGGGCTGCATGTCTAGTATCGACAATTGGAGGGTAAGTGCTGGAACCTCATAATCCTATTCCAAACCAAGAGGGCTCCAACCCCACATCAAAGAAACTCCGCTAAATCAAGGACCATGCGAGTCTCCAAATCTAAGGGAGACCGATTCGTTTAAAGGGAAGGCATCTGATCTTTCAGGCTTTAGCATATGGAATTGTTTCAAACAGGACGCAAAACTAAATCAAGAAGGTTCTCAGTGTTCGCATTTAGTAAGACAAAAACGTTCAAGTGAAGTTGCTCAACGTAAATGTCCAGCAACTGAAGTTCGACCCAAATACATTTTCCAACATGAAAAAGCTAGTTATTTTGCAACTTGGAGGGTGGCAAGCCGATGCTAGACATCACATTTTGAAGGAGAAAATCCTGAAATTAATCATCGAAAACCTTGGTCTCCAAGTGAATGTGAAGTATCTTAGCTTACGAGGCATTTCTAGAATAACCAAGCTTCCCACATCAATTATGATGTTTCGCAATTTCAAGGTCCTGGATCTTAGAGCTTGCACATTCCTTTTGATCCTGACCCACTTGGATGATCAGCATTACATGCTAGAAAAAATGCCCCCGCCCCTTGCAATAGTATAGTGTACGAGGCCAAGGACTCTCTCCTCTCAACAGGCTGTAGAAAGGCTCACCCCACTTAAAGCTTCCTACTAATCTTGAAAAGCTGGATCTTCGGTGGTGCTTCGCAAAAAGTGATTTGCCGATTGGTTCCATTCCAAAGAGTTGGTAAAATTATAGTAGTTTTACATTAGAGGAAGACAAGTGGCTTATCTCCAAAGCAAAGTGGAGATGATAAAGATAATCAGGAGTGGCAGACTGAAGAGCCACGGTTCAAATATTTTACACCAGTTGGAGTACAAATGGACAGACCTTGAGCCGTGCCTTTTGAAAATGACCTTTTTAGAAGTTTTGGACTGCCAAAATATGAAAGCAAAACTCAAATTGATGATGGAGTCTGGGTCGGCATGACACGTTTGCCATTGAGCACAAGCTACATTGTTGCTCGAAGTAGTTCTTTACCAACGTACTTCAACTCGTACTCACGAGCTTGATGCTACTATGAGTACCTGCTTCCACCACTAAAACTTACCTGATCCCAACCTTAAACCAGCTCCTGTAGTTGCTACTGAGCCAAGGCCTGATGCTGCAATACTGCTCCTGCTCCTGCCACTATTGATGCTCGTTATCCTACTCTTCTTGCAAAAGCTGATTCTCCATCTGGTTCTGCTCCTGATCATCCTACCCCTTTGCACCTGATCCCAACCTTCTACCAGGTCCTACAGTAGCTACTTCGCCAACTGATGCTACTACTACTACACCTGTAGATGTTTGTACTCCTATCCAAATAGATTTTCATGATCTTAATCTTATTACAAAGTCCAACTCTCCATCTGCTTCTGCACCTCGGCATCCTAACCCCAGCCCTGCACCTGATCCCAACCTTATACCACCAGCTCATGTAGCAGCTACTTCTCCAAAGCCCGGTACTGCTAACACCACTCTACTTCCCCTGTAGTTGCTCCTACTAATGCCTCTACAGATGCTCCTGATCCAACTCTTAATGCAAAATCTGATTCTCTAACGATTCGCATTAATTGCTACTCTCCTTCGGAAATTTGTTTCTTTTATAAAACCAAGGAGTTAGCAAATATCAGGAAAGACCTTCAAGTTGAATTCTCCTAGGGAACTTGACAAAAAAGCAAGCCTATCTAGCCAAGTAGAAAAGACCATTCAGTGGACTACAAGTGATGTTGATGGTGGATGGAATGTGGAAAAGATTAAGGAGACCCTTTCATTGCTATCATCGGACAATTCGACACTAGAAAGACTACACTAGCTCAGAAGGTATTTTCAAGTGATGAGGTGATTGAAAACTTCTCACTATAAGTTATGGGTTTGGGTGTCACCACAATGTCGTTTAATTGTTCTCTTAAAAAGAACACTAGGCAACCATGGTTTAGAACCCGAATTTGTCAAAAATATCTCAACATTGGTAAAGACAATAATGTGGATGACCTGGGCGTGTTGTTATTCCTGCTACACATAAAATTGATGAATAATAGGTACCTGATAGTTTTTTTATAATATTCGAAATGTGGGTAGGTGGTACTGTGATTTAGATCTCAATTGGCCAAAGAATCCTCAGCAACCGTGGAGCAAACGATTAGCATATGGACTGCCGAAGGGGAACAGCAGTACTATTATCATTACTAGGGGAGAAGATGCATGGAAAATTGTGGGAAACAAAGGGCTAATACATAGATCAGCTCCACTCGTTGGAGATGATGGATAGGCTATATTTAAAAGTGCATATGAAGGAAGAGGATTGAAATAACATTCTAAGTTGAAAGAAATGAAGATTGAGATTGCTTAACAAGTGTAATGGGATCCTTTTAGCATTGAGAACATCTGGGAAAGAGATGGCAGCTAGGAATCAAAAGAGGAAGATGAAACAAGGAGATTCCTTTTGTTAAAAATAGAAAGATGGGCACAACCAAAAGGAGGATATTCCTACTGCAGAAGAAGATAAAGATGAAGAACAAACAAATAAGGAGACTCTTGAAGAAGAGAAAGAAGGGGAACAGACAAACAAAGAGACTCATATTAAAGAAGAGAAATAGGAAATGACGTTTTGCTTTATGGATATGTACATTAAGAGGTGGAATAAAGGAAATAAATGTAATAGGCATCCAAAAACTAAGTGGTAGAACTTAAAGGGAGAGAAGATAACATCATTCATAAACAAGTTGATGGTAGAAGGAAAGTGGAATAATGAAATAAAAATAAACACAATGTGGACTAACATGACCGAGGCTATTAAGAAAATGACAAAAGATGTTCTAGGAGTATTCAAAGGTGAAAGGTAACTAGTAAAGGAAACTTGGTAGTGGAGTGAAAAATTTATTAAAAAGAAAAGAGTGTGCTTTATAACATGTCAGTTGACTAGAAATAACGAAAACTTGAAGCAATATAAGAATGTTAAAAAGGTTACTTAGAAAGTAGTACATGAGGCTAATTAACTCAACGCATATAATAATCTCTCCAATAGATTAGGTTAAGAGAATGTGAGAAAGTAATATTCAAATTTGTAAAAATAAGAGAACAAAAGAGTAAGAACTTGAATCATGTTAATGCATTAAAAGTAATGACCAAAGGGTATTAGTCAAAGAAGACAGGACCAATTAAAGGTGGGAAAGTTATTTTCAAAAATTACTAAATGACAATGGCTTTGCGAAAATAGAAATTAAAAGAACCATAAACCCAAATAACATTGGACTATAGAGATACAACTGTAAGATTAAGATGTTTGAATGAAAGAGACCTTAAAAAATATGAAATCAGGAAAGGTCCTAGGATGTAATGCTATTACCAATAGAGGATTGACAATATGTAGGAGATATTGGACTAC
The DNA here is from genome assembly GCA_035236585.1 of Warburgia ugandensis. Taxonomy (NCBI): domain Eukaryota; kingdom Viridiplantae; phylum Streptophyta; class Magnoliopsida; order Canellales; family Canellaceae; genus Warburgia; species Warburgia ugandensis. The sequence goes on from CP141137.1 coordinate 64,805,592, forward strand.
TTTGGTTTACAAAGTTGTTTAACAAGATTTTAAAATTAAAAAAAATGTTAGATAAATGGAGGAAAAGCTCTATCGTTCCAATCAATTAGAATAAAGATGACATACAAACATTAATCATTGTAGGATCATACTTATGAGGCATACCATGAAACTTTAGAAAAGAGTGATTATGAAAGGCTATGATATGAGATGAGCATATTAGAAAACTAGTTTGGCTTCATGCTTAGGAGGTTGATCACGAAAGCTACTTTCCTCCTCAAATAACTAATGGAGAAATATATGGAGTGGAGCAAGGACCTACACATGGTGTTGGTTGAGAAAGGGGTTTCATGGGGATACACAGATATAATTAAAGATATGTATGAGCAGCAGTAACAAATGTTATGACCACTAGCAAAGAGATCAATGATGTCCCCATCACCACAGGATTGAACAAATGATCAACATTAAGCCTATACCTCTTCATATTGGTTATGGATGAGTTAACAAAAAAGTTTGTACAAGGTGAATCCATGGTGTATGGTACTTGTAAATAACATAGTTTTAGTTGATAAAATAAGGAAAGACATAAACACAACATTAGAGTTGTGGATAGATAGTATAGAGTCTGATGAATCCAAAATTAGCCAAACTAAGAAGTATCCCAAAAAGACCACTTTTAGCAAGGAGAGTAGTGCGAGAAAAGCATCAGTAAAAATTGATAACTAAGAAGTATCCCAAAAAGACCACTTTTAATATTTGGGATTGATAATTCATAAGAGTGGAGAGATTGAGAGAGATGTTACCAAATGAATCTAGGCAGATTGGAACAAATGGAGATGTACCTTTGGAGTCATGCCACTCAAATTGAAAGGAGAATTCTATAGGGTGGTTGTAAGGCTAGCTATACTCTATGGATAAGGGTGTTAGGTAGTGAGGAATAGTATATGCATAAGATGAGCATAGCTGAAATGAGGATATTGAGATGGATGAGTACCAAGACAAGAAAAGGTAGAATTAGAAATGAAACTCACAAGTAGCACCAATATGTAACAAGATAAGAGGGGTAGATTTAGATGGTTTGGACATGTCTAGCAAAGACTAAAAATGGCAAGAGTTAGAAGGAGTGAGTCGATCCAAGTCAAAGAATCTAAAACAACAAGGGGGAGGCCTAAAGGGACATGGTTAGAGGTAGTAAGAAAAGATTTAAACACTCTTCAACTTAATAAAACAATGACAATTGATAGAGGTGAATGGAGGAACAAGATTAGTGTATGCAATCACTAACGAGATAAGGCTTTGATGATGATGATGATGATGATGATGATGATGATGATGATGATGATGATGATGATGATGATGATGATGATGCAAATCTTCTCAAGGTCTTCAATATTCATCATCAATCAGCGGACAAGAGATTCTATTATTTCGTTGGCATGCACTAGCAGAGGAATGGAAGAATGTTGTGTTCTCTTCTCTTTCTTTGATCTATCTCTAAGACATTGCTTCCACCTTATTTCCTCTTACAACTCTAGATATTTGAGTTTGTTCTATGAAGTTTGCCTGATATGTAACTCAATGCTGGTTAGGAAGGTTCTTTTAGTTTGAGTAACAATGCCTTGAAAATGTTGAAACTTTCTTTATTTTTCTTCCCCATTGTTTATGTCCATATCTTGAGTCTGCTTTCAAAATACTTAAGCTTAAGGCCTAGTCTTGTCCCTAGACTATCCTGAGGATCAGCTTCCTACCATCACTTAGCAATTAATTTTTTTAATTCTAAATTCTCTAACCATTTGATTTCAAAGTAGAACAGCTTTGTTTTTCAGATTGGAGACAAGTAGGTAAGTCATAAGAGGTAAGGTTCATGAGGATCCTATTATTTGAATGAGGAAACCATCTATCCATTCAAGATTGATGATAAATCTATCAATTTTTCTCATGATTGGTTTGGGCCAAGGGTTAAACCATGCATACATGCCTCCTTAAAGATTTAAGTTCCAAGGTTTATTAGAATTAATAAAGTTGTTGATGGAGAGCATACCTTTTGTAAATAAATTAGTAGTGTTTCTTTCTAAAAGCTCTTTTATGACACTAAAGAAGCTTCTACAAGCCCATGGCCTTCTCCATTTTATGATAATAATTTTTTTTCTTAAACCATAGAACTTCTCCTTTTGAATCATCATTAGGGCCATAGACATCTGAAATAGTAGCAATTATGCCATTGGAGATAATTTGAAATCTTACAGAAGTAGCGAAAACCCTTAGCTCTTTGTCAATAACTAAAACTTTTTTGGTGTCCTAGAAATCTCAACCAAGTGGTACTTGTAAAGTGGGCTCCACTCTCTGAGTGTGGTGGTACTTAACAAAGATTTGTTTTCTATCAGCACCTTTTACACTTCAAGGTGAGAGGCCCACCTAAGGGGTACCAGTTGGGTGAGATTTTTAGTATCCCCATTCTTTAGAAAGGGTAAATTTGTTGAAGGGAATGGATGGCTCAAAAGTTGAAGGGATGGATACCCACATAAAATTTCTCCATTATTGCATTGATATATAATAAGTGCAGGGGATTGATTTGACATAGATCATACCTTTTCTATTTCCTAATTAGCAATCTATTTATATGCTAAACTTAGAGGCTTATAATTGTCAAAGTTAGAGTTTCAAATTTTGAAGCATGGTATGCGCCATTCATCGTGTGGCTTCCAGATAGATGGTTTGGATCATTTGAAGTAACAGTCCCCGCTTCTACCTCAACCACTTAAGTTTAATTTTAGACAAAAGTTAAGACCATCCATCTCATACAATCTCTTGATCAATGCCATGAAAAGAAAGTATCAAGTAAAATAGATGTGCTATATATTCCCCACTTATGTATATTTTTCCTTTTTCCTAGTGGAAAATAGCACAATCTTAATTTTTTCCTTTCCTTTTCTTTCTTTCTTTCTTTCTTCTCATTTTGTTTTGAAGCAATGCACATTCCTAGTTTTAGCTAAATATAATTTGAGAAATGCTATCCTTACTAAGTTTAGGGACTAATTCTATAACTTTGCTTAGCAAATCCCTATCTTTGGATGATTTGACTCAATGGTATTGTTTATTTAGGCTATACCCAATAGTATTCTTTAGCATCCCCTATTTAAGCTATTTACCAAAAAATCATATCCATTAGATGCTTCCAGCTACTAGTTTCTCATATGAAAAATCCAAGAGTCATGTTTAAAAACATAAAATGACATATCTAAAATCATATCCCAAGAATCATGAATTTTTTGTATTATCACCAATCTAAGGGAGGCCAAACAAGATGGATGGGTCTAAATACCTTTTCAAAGAAAAAAAGACGGTTGTGTGATGCGGTCGAGGAGATGGCATGTGCTTTTATGGAAAATTTTGAAAAATTGAACTAGTGGCAGTTTCGTAATTTCTGTGACTTTTGGGACTTTTGCTATTTTGGGTAATTTTAGGGTTTTTTTTTATATATTGTACGCCCTAGGGCTGGGGAGGGGGTTTTTTTGGTTAGCCGTTTTATAAATATTTCAGAGTGTGCCTCTGTTTCCTTTCCAAAAGTCGCATTCTTTTGGGATTTTGATGCCTATTTGCCTGGTAGTCATGAGATTCAACATGTTTATAGAAGGTTGTAGCTGGTAATCGTGTGTGATTCAACAGTTCCAACATTTTTCTTATTTTATAAAGCCTCCACTACGTCAGTTGTTACCAGAGCCGAATTCGTTCCTTGGAAAGAATGGCACGAAGAAGGCATAATACTCAACAGCGTCAGTTGGATGATATTTATAAGCGTGATGATATTAATCGTTTTGAACAGAGAATAGGGCAGATGATTGATCAACGCTTGGAGACAGAAGTTGAGCGTTTGACTGTAAGGATGGGTGAATTAGTTATGAATCAGAATAGGAATCCTAATCTTGATCATAGAAGGAATCATAATTCTGAAGATGTAGATGACGATTTTGTAGATGATGAGGAAGAGTATTATGAGGAGGCGCCACGTAGACGTAATAGACCTCGTGTTGAGGAGGATCGCAAGCAATGGGAGACTGGAATGCGGACAGAAATTTCAGAATTTCATGGCAGTCTTCAACCAGAGGAATTTTTAGATTGGTTAGCAACAGTAGAGGAGATTTTAGAATTTAAGGGGGTGCCATAAGATAAGCGTGTGCAGTTAGTATCAACCAGATTTTGTAATAGAGCAACAACATGGTGGCAGCAAATGAAATTAACTAGAAACAGATTGGGCAAATACAAAATTACTTCGTGGGAAAAGATGAAGAAACACCTGTGAGCAAATTTTTTGCCCTACAACTACCAACGGTTGATGTACCAGAGGCTGCAAAATTTGAGGCAGGGAGGTAAATCAGTAGATGATTATGCCACTGAATTTCATCAACTTGTGGCTAGGAATGAGATTTAGGAGACAGAAGAGCAGTTGGTGGCGCAGTATATTGGAGGAATGAGGGTGCAGATTCAGGATACAGTTAATATGTTTGATCCAATTTCTGTGTCTGCGGTGCAACAAAGAGCATTGGTTGTGGAGAAGCAGCAATGACGAACTGGGAGTATTACAACTAGTAGCAGTGGTGATGGTGGTGGCAGTAGCAATAGTTCTGGAAATCGTGTTGGTGGTGGAGTAGCAGGAAATAATTCCCTTGGTTGCTTTAATAAGACTAGGACTAGTGGAATTAAGTGTTTTAATTGTGGTGAGGTTGGACATAGGCAGTTTGAGTGCAAGAAAACGGGGAAAAGGCTCTTTTTGTTGATGAAGAGGGCGAAGAAGTAGATGTTTATGTGGCTGAGGAACCAACCTTTGATGCTGATCCTGCTGTTGATGCTGATGAGGAGATTGTGACTGGAGATGTAGGCATTGCGTTGGTTGTTAGGAGGTCTTGTATGACGCCCAAAGCTGTTGAAGATGACTGGCTGAGAAATAATATTTTTCAGTCTACTTGTACCATCTTGGGCAAAGTGTGCAGATTTATGATTGATGCTGGGAGTTGTGAAAATATTGTGTCCATAGAAGCAGGTCAAAAATTGGGCATTGAAACTGAGCAACACCTTAAGCCTTATAGGTTGTCTTGGCTGAAAAAAGGAGGCGAGGTAACAGTTTCTAAACGTGCACTGGTTTCTTTTTCTATTGGTTCTAAATATAGAGATGCTGTTTGGTGCAATGTGGTTGCTATGGATGCGTGTCAGTTGTTGTTGGGAAGACCTTGGTAGTTTGATAGGGGTGTAGTGCATGATGGTAGGGCTAATACTTATAGTTTTATGTTTAAGGGAGTGAAAATTGTGTTGGTGCCTGTTCCTATTGAGTCTAAACCTGTGAAAGAAAATTCTAGTTTGCTATCTTTAGCCAAGTTTGAAGAAGAATTGCAGGATACAGAGATAGTGTGTGTTTTGGTGGGTAAGAAGGTCACTGAAGGGGCAGAAATTCCTGCAACAGCAGTTTCAGTTGTGGCAGAATTTCGTGATGTGTTTCTAGATGAGCTGTCGGATGAGTTACCTCCGTTGCGTGATATTCAGCATCAGATTGACCATGAGCTTGGAGTAGCCCTTCCAAATAGGCCACATTACAGAATGAGTCCTAGAGAACATGAGGAGTTGAGGAGGCAGGTTGAGGAGTTGTTGGCTAAGGGGTTTATTCGGGAGAGTTTGAGTCCTTGTGTAGTCCCAGCCCTTCTGACACCTAAGAAAGATGATTCATGGTGTATGTGTGTGGATAGCAGAGCCGTCAACAAAATTACTGTCAAGTATCGCTTTCCTATTCCTCGTTTGGATGATTTTCTTGATCAACTTAGTGGTGCTAGAGTATTCACTAAACTGGATTTGAAGAGTGGATACCATCAGGTTCGAATTAGAATTGATGATGAGTGGAACACAACATTTAAGACGAGGGAGGGGTTGTATGAGTGGTTGGTGATGCCGTTTGGGTTGTCAAATGCACCCAGTACTTTTATGCGAGTCATGAATCAGATTTTGAGGCCATTCATTGGAAAATGTGTTGTTGTGTATTTTGACTATATATTAATATATATAGTGCTAACCCTGAGGAACATCTTAAGCATTTGCGGGATGTCCTTAGTGTGTTTCACAAGGAGAAGTTTTATGCAGCAATGAAGAAGTGTGTTTTCATGACCTCTTAGGTGATTTTTCTTGGCTATGTGATTTCTGGTGAGGGATTGCGAGTAGATGAGTGGAAAGTGGAGGTAGTTCGAAATTGGCCTAGACCCAGCAATATCACTAAGGTTCGAAGCTTTCATGGGCTGGCATCTTTCTATAGGCATTTTATTCCTCACTTTATTAGTATTATGGCTCCCATCACAAATTGCATGAAGGGTGGAAAGTTCGTGTGGGGTGATGAGGCAAAAAGGGTTTTTGAACAGATTAAGGTGCGCCTTACAACAGCTCCTATTTTGGTGTTGCTAGATTTTCATCAGCCTTTAGAGTTACATGTAGATGCTCCTAAGGTGGGAATTGAAGCAGTTTTGAGCCAAAACAGTAGCCCAATTGCTTATTTTAGTGAGAAGCTGTCTGATGCAAAATTGCAATATAGTACATATGATGTTGAGTTTTATGCTGTGGTGCAGGCTGTTAAGCATTGGCGGCATTATTTGTTTCATAGGGAATTTATTTTGTATACTGATCATGAGGCTTTGAAGCACTTGCACAGTCAGGATAAGGTGTCAACTAGGCATGCTTCTTGGGTTGCTTATTTGGAACATTTTACTTTTGTTGTGAAGCATAAATCTGGTGTTACAAACAAGGTGGCTGATGCATTGAGTAGGCAGAAGAGTCTCTTGAATATGATGCATGTAGAGGTACTTGGCTTTGATTCTTTTTTTGAATTACTAGAGACTGATCCGTACTTTTCTAGTGTTTTAGCAAAAGTTAGGGCTGGTGAGAAGACAGATTTATTGTTGCTGGATGGTTGTCTATTTAAAGGCAATAAATTGTGCATTTCAGATTGTAGCTTACGACTTCAGATTATTAAGGAGTTGCATTGTGAAGGTCATGTGGGTCGTGATCGAACTTTACAATTGGTTCATGCTTCTTACTTTTGGCCAACCATTCGCAAAGAGGTGGAGAAGTTTGTGCAATGGTGCAGAATTTGTCAGGTTTCTAAGGGGACAGCTACCAATGCGGGTTTATATATGCCATGGCCAATTCCTTCGCACCCTTGGGTTGATGTTAGCATAGATTTTGTGTTGGGGTTGCCACGAACACAGCGAGGTAATGATTCCATCTTTGTTGTGGTCAATAGATTTTCTAAGATGGTACACTTTATTCCTTGCAAGAAAACAACAGATGCTGTTCGTGTTGCTCAATTGCATTTTTGGGAGGTTTATCGTTTACATGGGCTGCCTACAACAATTGTTTCTGATAGAGACACCAGGTTTCTTAGTCATTTTTGGCGCAGCTTATAGAAGATGGTGAATACTCAGTTGAATTTCAGTAGTTCCTATCATCCTCAAACAAATGAGCAAACTGAGGTTGTGAATTGGTCTTTGGGGAATCTGTTGAGGTGTTTGGTTGGTGAGCATGTGAAGAGTTGGGACCAAAAGTTGAGCCAAGCAGAATTTGCACACAACCATATAGTTAATCGCAGTACTGGTTTCAGTCCTTTCCAGGTTGTGTTTATTGTTGTTCCTAGAGGTCCACTTGATTTGTTGCCTTTACCAAACAAGAGCAGAATTCATGGGAAGGCAGAAGACTTTGTGACTAGTTTGCAGGAGATTCATAAGGTTTCCATGATAATTTGAAAAAAGCTGCAGGCAAGTACAAAGACGCTGCTGATAAAAAGAGAAGGAATGTGGAATTTGAAGTGGGTGATTTTGTCTGGGCTGTTCTTACTAAGGATAGCTTTTCTACTGGCGAGTATAATAAACTTTCAGCCAAGAAGATTGGGCTAGTGGAGATCATCGAGAAGATCAATCCTAATGCCTACCGCTTGAAGTTGCTTAGTCATATTCGCACTACAGATGTGTTTAATTTGAAGCATTTGGTTCCCTTCACTGGAGATAGTTTGGATGAAGACAATTCGAGGGGGAATTCTGTCCACCCTGGGAAGAATGATGCAGTTGAGGAGATGGCGTGTGTTTTTATGGAAAATTTTGAAAACTTGAACTAGGGGCAGTTTCATAATTTCTATGACTTTTGGGACTTTTGCTATTTTGGGTAATTTTAGGGTTTTTTATATATATTGTACGCCCTAGGGCTGGGGAGGGTTTTTTTTGGTTAGTTGTTTTATAAATATTTCAGAGTGTGCCTCTGTTTCCGTTCCAAAATTTGCATTATTTTGGGATTTTGATGCATATTTGCCTGATAGTCGTGAGATTCAACAGGTTTATAGAAGGTTGTAGCTAGTAATCGTGTGCGATTCAACAGTTCCAACATTTTCCTTATTTTATAAAGCCTCCGCTACGTCATTGTGTCAGGTCTTTCAAAGGTGGGGATTAGCTATGCTTTGGGTTTCAGAGTCCCAAATTCAGCCCATATAGCATTTGTAATATATTTTTAATCATCAAATGTATACTGGAAAGTATTGCTTATATCTTCTTCTTTCTTTTGGTAGATACTTATCAAATTAGGGCGCCATTTCATTGGATTGTTGGATTATCTTATGAGTATGATATTTGGGGCATTGTCCATCTAAGTTGACACCAGTGTATGATTCAGATAAGCTAAGTGGATCCCCACAATATAGAAGTCTAGGACCTTGTTGTATTAAGCAAAATTATTGGAATAATACTACTGCCTACATGTGCTAAAAAGTAGGCCTAGTAGAAGCTGAGTGCAAATTTTTTGTATAAATGGTTAATGATAATATATACACTAGCTTTTTTATTTCTTTAAAGCAAATGAAAAGCACAAGATTTAGCCAAGGCATAACTTCCACCAAACTTCAAGGAGAAAAAAATATTTAAGAGTATCATTAGATATCATATGTGTTGAACAAATTAAATGAAACAAATGAATGCCATTCTTGGAAATGGAGGTGTTGCTTGATACCATCATCTCTCCACTTGATATTGTTCCACTAATTTGGCTCTCTTGAAATCTCCGTGGGATTGTTTGGATCGCCAGCACAAAGAGGGAGCTTTAATAATCTTGGGCATCTTTTGACTTTCAGCTTCTTTAGTGCTTCCATTACAGATGTTATTCAATTTTGGTAGCATCCAAAGACTTAGTGTGTAAAAAAGGGAACACATTTTGCCCTTCCCCATCTCCTTGGAATACATTTTCGAATCTACTACAAAATATTATTTCTAGGTTTTCATAATTTTCAAAGCATATGGTCGAAGAGAAGAAGTTTGTAAATCTTTGATATCCTTCCAAATAGATATTCTTCGAGTTGATAAAGCTATGTTGCCCAAATAACCTAGATCAGAAACCAATAGATACTTGAGGCAGCCACATATGTTAGTGTTTTTGCTTTCGCCTACAATTATAGACTCCATATATTGCACTTCTTGGTTGGACATTCTTAAAGCTTTTCCAATTTCTTCAAACCCAATGTAGATACCGTTTTGATGAAGTCATTGCTGTGTAGAGAGAGAAAACTCCTCTAATGTCGAAGGGAACTCTTATCTCCGTGGATTTTCAAGTTTTTCACATAGCCTGTGGGAAGAGAAGAAGGTTGTGTTTCAACAAAAATGTCTCGATACAGAAACTAGTCTCTTTGAAGAGGATTTCACCTATTTTTCCTTGTTCTTCGCGAGGACTAATGGATAAATGAAACTTTTGGAACCACTTATTCCACAATTGATACTTAGGACTCAAATTAAGGAAGATGCTTGAATAAAATACAGCGTCGTTACCACAAACTTTCTCCTGGGGCAAATCAAATTCAAAACTTTAAGGAGCCAATCAGCAACAGCTAGGTGTTTGGTGTCAGACAAGTCCATATAAGTAAGAGATGTTAATTTTGTGGCTGTGCGTGGGAACTCCTTGACACTAGTATCGGATAGACCGAGTACCCAAATGTTTTGAGTTTGCCTAATCCGTAAAGTGTCTCTAAGGAGCTATATCATCCTACGGAGAGCTTGTCAAGCTCCTTGGCTCCAGAAATGTCCACATAATTAATGAAGGTTGCACTTGTCCTCAAAGGCTGAACTGCAAATACCGTTTATGGGAGTGTTATATAGATCAAGCACTTCTTGTCTTCAATAGGAGTGGGGAAAAGTCTCTAAGGTTGTGCATTGCCTTGAGCATTCATAGGTTGTGTAAACAGGACATAGAGGAGGGAAAGCTTGTCAACGTATTTTCAAAGCCAAGGACTCGAAGATTACGAATGTTTTGGAAGAACGAATATGGGATGTTTTGCAAGGGGTTATACTAGGTAGCACAGTGGAGAGTTTGGGCAACCTCGGTGCATCTACGTAAAGATGGATGCTTTCTATGTACTCTATCTTGGAAGTCTTTCCGAGACCAAGATCACATCTTACCAAGAATCTACCAGGATAGGCGCCTTGCCCACAGTAATGGCTACTAACTTTAATCTTACGAGGCTGGGAATTGTCAGTTGACCTTCAGTAGTTACAGATAGCATGCATCTGGCAGTTATCTCTGAGTAAAGAGCCAGAGCTCCAGCTATGGGATTTTCAAATCTAGCTAAAAATCACTAAGAAGTCCAATACCTAGATAGAGTGCGTAGAGTTTGGTCCATGCCTTCTGGAGATAGACAACAATACAAGAAACATTACGAAATGATGTCTCATGTAACTTGTCCTTTGAAGTTAGGAAGGCTAGCCATGTGCATTACTTCTTGCCAAAACAAGTTCATTATATCATCGACCGATAACTTTTCCCACTCGACAGTTATCTCTCTTTCAACTGCCATTTGAGAACACTCTTAGACTCCCTAGCGATGATCAGCACCTTGTTTCCATCCTCCCGTGGAAGTTTGAACTCTTCCAAATCAAAGCCATTATTGATACCGTCCAAGATCAGCATAAACCTTAGGCTCTCAAAGAAGGAAATGATTCTCCAGGAGAGTTGTCTTTGCAACTCGTCGGCTCGGACTTAAATGCCCAACCCCTCGGCTACTTCCCTTGGATTAACCAAATTATTTTGTCAAAGAGGCCCGATCCTTTTGCAGCCTCCATCAATTGCCTCCTAAATCTAGCCTTTTCGAAGCCATCGGCGATCAAAATACCATTCTTAAACAAACTATCAGCTGTTAACCATTTCGAGATCAGTTGAGTGGCAAGATCAAACTGGCCCACCGCATTTTTCATTGCTTTGCTGTCCACCAACTATAAGGAGGCCATGCTTCTTCTCTAATAATGTAATTATCTCCTCCGTCCTTTTACCCGCACCGCTCTCCAAAAGCTCTGTCCAATGGCTTACTCCTGAAAAGTTGGATTCTTAAGACAGATAATCCATGCCATGGAGGCTATGCTTCTTCTCTAATAATGTAATTATCTCCACCGTCTTTTTACCCGCACCGCCTTTCAAAAGCTCGATCCAATGGCTTACTCGTGAAAAGTTGGATTCTTAAGACAGATAATCCATGTTACATCCATTCATAAGTGAAATCATATAAGGCAAAAATGCTGCTTCATGGGAAAAGCTGCTACGTTGGTTGGCAGAAAATGGTCTGAAATTGATTTCCATAGAAAAGGAATTTTCCGTGTAATGTGTTTTATTCCTTCAATTGAATTACCACTAAGACTGAAAAATCTTTCCTGGTGTAAAATTTTGGCCCTCTTTGGTGTGATTTAATTTCAAGATGTAAAGCACTTTTTACAGAAATTTTCTTTTCACAGGGAGCTCAATTTCCACCCATTTTCTGCCAACCAAACAAGCCCTAAACAAAATGATATATCACCGGCCAAACCATTCAAGATCCAAACTCATTGATATTTTAGTACCCCTATTTGATACAAGGTAATCAGTAGAATTATGCCATCGCACCAACCAGTTAATGTACGTTTTTAATTCAATGGACGTGCTAAATAATAGATACACTATGCCTTCGTACTATAGATCCCTCGTACTATATAAGCGAGAGCTTCGTGCACTTGGGTGCATTTTTTTATGCAGTTCCCAAATAATTAATGAGAACTTCTGCAAATGGGCCAAATTTATGATGTGCCGATAATGTAAATGGTTTAGATCCAATATTTTTTGGCCCCATGATTTACTCTTAGAAGCAACTAAATCCTTGTCCTGTTCTGGATTCATACGCCCCATGTAGCAGCTAGCTATTTTAGGGCCGGGATAGCACGGCTTTTATAGTCTTATTTATCGAATTATGCTAAGATTATATTAGCCTTGTCATTCCACCTTTACATCACGAGGGAGAAGGCTTTTGCTGGCTTACCATAAGATGAAAGGGCTAACAGGGAACGGCAATTTGGTCGCTTAAGGATATTGACCACCGCAAATCACGTCTTATATGCCCGATAGATGTAAAGGGATGGCTACATTGGCAGCGTTTATTCGATTATACTAGCTGGAGTAATTTCCTACTCATCAGTAGTAAAACATCCTGTATAATCTAATAAACTGGATAATATAATCTGGGTCATTCAGAATATATAAGCCTCGTCTATGGAACCCTAATTGACTTGGGGCATCATATAATTTTAGGGGACCGTATCCATGGGACGACATGTTGTTCGAACATTTCAATCGATCAAGCAAGAGGAAGGAAAGAGTAAAATAGAAGCAGGCCACTATTATAGGTGTTCCTCGCCATTCATCTCACTACTATAGTACTATGCCTTGTATAAACCGTGAGCCAGAAGCCTCAGCACTTAGAAACTTTGGCCTTGTTTCTCCGGTTGTAAAAGGGAGAGTAAAAAGGCCGCAACGGGTAGCACAGTGGTGTTGCAAACATCTTGGCATCTGTGGAATATGTTTGGTTGCCAGTTCAAGTCCCCATTTTTTGCTTTGGCTGATAATTAAATTTAGAAGTGTGTGTGGGATTTATTTTGCAATTCAAAAATCCCCAAGTAGCATGAGAATTACCATTATCCAACAGCTGAGACTTTGAATCATGACCTATCCAGGGTACAAAACAGTTCGTGGGTTTGATCCACTCAACATGCAGAAAAGAGAAAAATAAAAGAACAAAACGTAAAATAAAATAAAACGCAAACGAAAGTACTAAGAAAGGTGCAGCGTTTAGGCCTATTTGTCTACAATTAGTACTTACTAACAATCGTCGCTAGCGGAGGTAAAAGGAGAGACTCGGAAGCGTACACACCAGGAACTTTTGCTTGTCACTGAGCACCACTAGATCACTGACGAGCTAGAAATGAATAGGGTCGTAGCTTTCTTCTTCAAGGTTTCAAGCTGGTAGAATGCTGGCATCTGCCTACAACGTGCTGAGAAATGGCAGCACTTGTAATGGTCAAACGGGTTCCTAGTATGTTCTTGCTACGAGCAAGGTCCCCATGCAGTACAAGGTTTATATAATCCGGTTGCTAATACCTGATTTATTTTCTTACTAAGAAACAATCAGTGAGGCATAGCCTAATTCAATAAAAATACTTCATATAAGCATGGCCAATCGGTTGCCGGGAGACTATAAGTAGTTGATCCTTAGCTTGCTTCAAAGGGAAACGAATATACAGGATAGCTCTTTCGGAAATCATAAAAATGTTTAGACTTTCCAGAGCAAAGAATGAGATTCCTCGGATCTTTGCTGTTATTTATAATATGTTCACTTCCTTTTTTGCTAGCTTTATGACACTTGGTATATATTCCTTCAATAACCTTTTTTTATTGTTGAAAACATTAGAGATATAGCTAATCTTGGGCCTCTTCCTATTAGCTTAAGCATTTAGGTCTTCCTATTCGCTTAAGCTTTTAGTCGAATGGTAAACTAACATAACGCACATGCCCATAAGGCCTTTGTTTATATTCCTTCAATAGCTTGAAGGAATAACTACCAACAATTAAAAACTGATCAAAGTTTTTGCCTATTGCCAAAAAATGCAACGATATCCGAAGATGCACAAAATTCGAAACACATATTTAGGGCATCTTATTTTTGGATTCGGTCTTATTTGCCTGACCTTGATTGGCCATATGTGAAAATCAAGCCAGTCGGATGATTGTAATTATTATCTTTTCTTAAAGTTTTTTCAAAAAATCGAAGATCATTTTGTCAACAAATAAAAATATAGGCTGAGCTTATTGGATCGGTGTAATTTCTAGTGTGTTGGTAATGTAAGAGAGGAAGAAAATTGTGAATGGATTAAGTCATCCAAACATAATGCTCAAGTAACTTGTATTCATGTTTATGGGTTGACAATAGCAAGGGACAAGATCATAGTCCATGTCCCTTGCCAGATTATTACGGTATATTCTTTGGTTGCAATCTACACCCAAAAACACCTTTACAAAAGAATTATTAATAAAAGAACTGCCTTTATTATCCATTTCATACATGAATAAGTAAATACTAATCTATTCAGTGAAATACATAGTAAGAGAAGAATCAGATAGCAAATGGGTGTCGTTCATTCAATCCTGAAAGGTCGATAAACTCGAGCTTTCTACGAGCATAATCAGGTAGTAGTGTGTTAAGGAACCCCATAGATTACTATCACAGACTTGAGTGAGCTTCTTTGCCTCATCAATGTCAACATATTATAGGCAGTTGATGGAGTTCAATAATCCTGTCAGTTGTTCCGGAGCAGCTCGAGTGCTTTTCTAAAGACCGTAATGAGAGGGGAAAGTTGTGAGAAAGTTCAATTTGAGCAGTCGAAGGTTGCACAAGTAGAACACGGAGTTGAATTTGTATATGAAAGATCAAGAAATTGAAGGCATTTCATATGCTCGAAGAAGGAATTTGGGATCCCTCCAAGGCTGTATTGTGATCAAGAAGCAATGTGGAGAGTCCGCGCTCTTAGAGAATCCCTTGGGGAGAGTTGAGTGAGCTTATTTGCCTGGCAATTTCGGAAGATACCCTTGGATAGTTCCTTCAATGGAGTTTCAGAAATAGACATTAATAAGGGCCGAGTCTAAGGTTACATTAGCAAGACATGGCAGGAAGGCAACGATGGAATACCTGTGTATGAAAGATCGAGGACTCGATGGTTATGAATGAGCTCAAGAGGGCACTATATGGTAGACCATTCCTAAGCAGCAAAGCAAACAAGAAGGATCTCATAACCATCTTCCCGACGAAGATCATACCCACTGAAATTCGCGACTTCCGGCGTGTCAATGCCCATGGATTCTCTTTAGACCGACTCTCCCACTGCTCCACTGTTTGCCTTTCTGTCATCATCTGAAAACACACATCTAGAGAAGGTGCTACGATTGCAACCTTGCCGAATTTTCGATCTTTCGGCAATGGAAATGCATTCTCACAAAAATTGGGGAGTTCCCAATCATTACATAATATCAGCAAGAACATTCAAAGCTCCGACGGTGATTCGCTGACCCAATGCATACTGATGCCGGATACAACTGTTACCAACGATCCTCACATTTGTCGCCTTTCGTGCTCAGCATTGAGATGCAAAGAACACACTTCTACTCACTCATTCCAGTTCCTTTTAGGACTCATTCCCTCAATCATCTAAAACATAAAATGCATAGAGAAAATTAGTAGCCCTCAGATTTAATCAAGCCTTGCAAGACAATCATCAACGGTTCAAAGTGCCTTGAGAGAGAGAAACTGTTATTACTAATACTAGGTGCGAATTAATGGTAGAACGATGGAGTCCAATTGAATCCACCTTTATCTGGTGTGATCAACAAGCAGTATGACAATAGAAGGTGGGACCCAATTGCCCTACTGTCAAGATATAAGCTTTCGTTGCTCAAGAACTAAAGCAATTTTCAACGGTAAATATATGTAGTTCCAAAACATTGTCATGGGTTGTACCTCTAACACAGAGTCCATTTCATCTCCATTGTACACGTGGAACATGTTTAAGGAGATCCCACATCCAGGGCTGTCCAATTCCCAGTGCTTGCTCGTCGGCCATCCATTTAGTGGTCCAACGTATCAATGATCGATCACTGTAAACATGAACCACGTTGTTGTAATCAAGCCATCCATGTGATTACTGTGACTAGAGTTGCTCTCCACAAAAACAGTATATATGGTGCATCACATAGAGAAAAAGGAAGTTGCATACCTGAGATTCTGTTCCTTCTGAGGCTAACCCTTGTGCAGCAATGAGATGGAAATGGCTAAGGACAAAATGGATGTGATATTCCTATACAATGGCCTCAAGTTTGATTGTTATTTATAACATTCGCAAGGAATTCTTACATTATATAAAAGAGAAGGTCGTTACAAAAAAAAAAGGCTATGTAGATGCTTCCTTGCATTAGAGGGTTTGGAATAAAGGCTTGGGATCTTATTTCCAGATCAAAAGCGTTAACTTTGTCTTTTGAGAGTACAATCAATCACACCTTTGCCCCCCAGCCAGAAAGGAAAAGGCTCACAGAACACTAAATTTAGGCCAAACAGATCAGAGGGTAGGATCATCTGACGAAGGTATGGATGCGAAAGGCAGTAGTCCTGATTTGTGCTTCCAGTTGGATCCACAGATCCAGTGCACGGAAATAACTTAAATGCCATCCTCTTCTTAAAATTTCCTGAAGTGGGCTACTTGACATGGGGAAAACAGAGTCGTGTTACCCAGGATCAATGAATTGAATCCCTTTTTATTAGCATTATAAAATATGGATAAATTTATCGAGCACAAATAAAGTAGTTCTCTAAACCTTCGGTGTTTTTTTGAAAAGTAATAAAAAAATTATTACAAAAAGCAGTTTACAATGTCTAGTACAGTTGGTTGCAGACAACTCGGTATCTCTGCCAGAATACACTTGTTGCTCTGTAACTCCTCATTTGTAAAAGGAACAACAAAAAAAAAGAAATGCAGCATAACATATGAGATTGTAGAAGAATATAGCTAGAATAAATGGGCACCTAGTGCTCAATACTTCAGTCATCTACGTGATTTCCGCTACATTAGCTCGGATTTCTGAACTTCTGCATGACTGAGGCTTATCTAAGGCATTCAGTCTAAGACCGAGACTTCAAAAGGAAATCAGCCGTCTAACCCCATATGATAATACTATACCATTACTCCCCACTTTTCCATCGCCCGATAACATATTCTTTGTGATCCTCTTTCGCTGCACCCTTTCCAAATGACAGTAACATTGCAATAAGCCAACCACACGTCAAGACAACCACTACCAGATAAATTTATCGTTCCTGTAATTCTTTCAGTGGGCTACATACCTGATTGGAAAGGGCATGATCAGGTCCACTGATGAGTATAATGGGCAGCCCATGCATGATGCTTGCGTATGCAGCGTCCAACAAAGAGACGGACTTAGATTACACAGCCTTACCTTGTATTTTTGCAATAGACTGTTTTCACGCCTCTAACCAAGACCTCTAAGTCACAAGGAAACAATTCTACCATTAGCACTATACTATTGTATGATCTAATTATCAGCCCTCATTCTTTTCATTAGTGTATATAATTCAATTCTTGGGACATACATTAGTTGATTTTGTACAATTTCCCACCCTGCTTGGGCTCCCCATGTAAGACTCGCTCTCCTGAATAGCGTTCTGCTGCAAAGGTATGAGTCCACAGATCCGATAGCCGCAAGCATATATGTAGCGTATTCCATTGTCAGCTGCTAAGGTCTAGCGGTGAAGAATCTACATTTAAAATACAGGACAAGCTATTGGGTGGACCCGTATGTGGTCTATACTCATGTGAGTGAGAATCCTGTGTGTGTGTGTGTGTGTGTGTGTGTGTGTGTGTGAGAGAGAGAGAGAGAGAGAGAGAGAGAGAGAGAGAGAGAGAGAGAGAGAGAGAGAGAGGCTCTTCTCCTCCTAGTCTAATCTGGAGATGCAGGAGGGAGGTTCTCCTCTTCCTAGTCTATAATCTGATCAGATTAGTAAATATTTGTTTATCCTCTTCCATGAATGTAGATCAATAATCAAACTATGTAAAACTTTGTGCCTCTCCTTAAATGTGTAATTTTATATTTCTCTATATTGTTTTTCTTTGATTTCTTGGAATGGTCTTGGTGAAAATATTCTTCTATGTCATAAGGTAATCCACGACTTGCTACGATTATTGAAGTTGGTTTTATTTTTTACATATAGTATTAGAGCTACCGTGCACACAAGGGATTTGGTGAATTTCTCAAGTGAAGTGAGCAAGAAAAATATTTCAAGTGCTAAGTTTGAAGTAGCAAATTTTGATAGCAAGGGAAACTTTGGATTATGAAAAAGGAGGGTGAAGGAACCCTTGTTCAACAAGGTTTTCATGGTGCACTTGATGAAAAGCCACTAAAACCATCGAGAATAAGTGGACTCGGTGATTACTATGAGTAGACTTATTGTAGGGAGAGGAAGTAGAGAGATGACTCAATAGAGCAGTGGCAAGATGACTCAATGACCATTGGAAAGATGACTTAGTGACCAATGGCGAATGGACTTAATAATCTTGTGAGCAACCGATACTCATTGAATAGTAGCATTTTTTTACTCAACATAAGGTGTTTGAGCAAGGGAGCAGTATCCCTTTCAAGAGAAGCCATAGATATGCACAGAAGGTTGATGAAACCACTAGAAAGTGTAGACGACTATTGGAAGGAGGAGCTAGACCAAAGATATGTTTGTAATTTGAGGGCACTAAACCAAGTTGAAAGGATGTAGTGCATCCTCCCATGGGCATGAAGGGAAAAATTGTATGCAAGAGGGAAGCTTTCCTAGACCTAGTCTATGTTTGCATCTCCTAATTTAAGCTTAAGGATAAGGGAGAGCGGTTATCCTCCTAGTATGTAATCTGATCAAATTAGTAAATATTTCTTTATCCTCTCTCGTGGATGAAGATCAGATGATCGAACTACATAAAACTTTATGCCTCTTCTTAAATGTGTATTTCCCTCTTTCTCTATATTGTTTTCTTTGATTTCTTTAAATGGTCTTGGTGAAAACATTCTTCTGTGCCATAACATAATCCTTGGCTTTCGCTACAATCATTGAAGTCTGTTTTATTCCTAACACAAGCAAGTTCTTGTGAAAGTTTCATTGTATTTAGAAAATGCCAATCAAATTGGAAAACCAATTAATGTTTTCTTTTCACGAAGACAGAATAGAAAACACAATCAGGATCTAGCATCATTATAAGTATCTCCAAGGTCTCTAATTTCTATTTATGTAACAAAGAATAGAATCATCTACTTATGTACCAAAAATTTGGTGTATCTTTAAATATTACTTGCAAGCGCACAAATTAATGTAGTTACTATACACAAGCGATGATGATCCTACAAGAAATCTTACAAATTTTTTTATGTAATTGGATCTTGTTTAAATTACTTATCATAGCCAAAAAGAGATTGTATTTGATTATACTAAGAATGTAAATAACATGGAAATGAAAATATCCATAGAATTAGAAACCACAACTAAGAAAACTTTTAAAAAAAATTAACTTAAAAACTTTCTAAAGCTAAACTAACATACAACTAAACTTAGCAACGAGGTAAGGAACCTAAACATGATCTAAACGAATCAAATAATCATGCAAAACTAACCCAAAAGAATTTGCATGAACATATGGAAAGTGCACATAAAACTTTGAATGGAACTTCACATGGATCTAGAATGATGCATATGACAATTAAATGGAATGGTGTGCATGGAACAACTTGAATAAAGCTAATAATGGAATGCAAACATCATGTATGTTATATGCAAGATTTAGTGAATAAATAAACTTAAGTCATTCAAAAGCAAGATGCTCATGAATCACTTTCATTATTTCATAACTTCATTGCAACTTGGTGCGCAACATACATTAAAAACATGGAAATAAATGGTGGCACTATCCCAAAGCCCAACTTCAACATTCAATCCAACTAAATTTCATCAAAATATATTCAAGGTAGCATGTGTGTAAACCCAAAACAAGAGAATCGAAGTGAAAGATGAAATAAAGATGGGAACGAAATTAAAAGAGGAGCAAAGATTATTTGAAGCAAAGAATAGAACAAGACAAACAAATCAACAAGAACAAGGATGATTTAAAGGCTACTATATCTTGGCAGTCACTACAAGAGATAGTTGCCTTGGATCAAAGAGATCTAGAATGAACTAAAACCAAATCAACCAAAGGAAAGAACCTAAAATTGTGTGCATGGAACAAGCAAACAAACAACGAAATAAGGAAAGCAAACCAACTTGGAAATTGCATGCAAGACTTGAGGAAAAGAAGCTTGGTGCGGCTGGGATGGAGGGAGGGGTGTAGCATACATGGAGGACACTTCAAAACCTAAAGAGCAGCCAAGGTGGGAGGCACCAATTTTTTTTAGGAGAAAGAGACGTCTCCACACTCTATATCCTTCACGCATAGAATGCCTTGAGTTTTATAGATAGTTGCACTTTCTAATTTCGTAGAATTCTATCCTAAGGGAGATACAAAGAAAAGATAAGGATGAGAAGGGAATAAGATAGGATAACAATGAGATGAAAGGGGAGAAAGTAGGAATCTAAGAAGGGAATTAGAAGTGGAGACCAGGGAGTGGTAAGTGAAAAACTAAAAGAAAAGATAAGGAAAGGAGATTGTGAGGGAGATTAAGGTGTGAGATGTGGGAAACTATTGGGGAATTGGAAAGTGGAAAATCGTGGAAACCTACCGAAAAGGAGATCTAGGATGGGGAGTTGAAAATACGCGATTACACCTTCTAAGTGTAATGTGATGGAGGTGAGATAAGAGGGAAAGATGGAGAGAGTGGGAAAGAAATAAGAAAAATATAAATGTTTTCGGTCTCTTCTCTTATTGGTTAACCTTAGCATGCCATCTACCCTTGTTTGACAGGTCAACTTTCTTCTCATAATCTTCTTAGAAATCACAATTTTCTTCAAGTGAAATGTTCCCAACATGTGTAGACTCATGTTGACTTGGCTTAATTAGCTTCCTTTAATGGCTTCTAACTTGATGGCTTGAGTAGCTTGAATCCCTCACTTTATGGTTTGCATGGCTCATCGTCTCCTAGCATGGCTCATGTGGCTCAAGTGACTTGCATGGCTCCAAATCACATGCAAAGGTAGTAAAATTGCGGGGATTGCTGCATAGGCCCGTTCATGTCACCTTATCTTCTTTTAATTGCTTCTAAGACTCATCTGCTTGCCTGGCCTGAAATTGACCCTTAGTTGAACTATGGAATGGTGAAAAATGTGTTCCAGATTTCTAAGTTGATCTGGATCATTGATTCTCATCTAAAGCAATCTTGGTCATTGGATCATCCTTTCAATACCTACAAAAGATTAAAAACCTTAATTAATAATTGAAATTTTATGATCAATCATATACTTACTTTAGATTAGCTTATGAACCTACAAAGCATCAAATTTTTGAATCACTAGCTTAGAAATGCATGTGTCATAAATTTTTGAAAAAATGCTTGAATAATGCCTATAATTTATAACACATGGGCTACTAATTGGATACTTTTTTATATAAAATTTAATACTTATCAATGTTTTCTTTTCACAAAGACAGAATCAAAAACACAATCAAGAGCCAAGGTCACTATAAGTATCTTCAGGGCCTCTAATTTCTGTTTATGTCACAAAGAACAGAGCCATCTGCTGCCTTCTTCATTTGAAAGCAGCAAGATCAAGAACACCAATTAGAATTGTAAAATTACTAGGAACCTTGAATACAAGAAACTAATAGCAAAACACAAGAAATAAAAGGCTCATAATATTATCAAGTTACAATGACAACAGTAAATCCACTTGAACATAACTGCTTAGCTAAATTTTCCATTATTACGTAGTGAGAACTGCAATTTCTCATGAAGTTTTTAATTGTCACTAAGCAATGAAATGTTTAAATTCATAAGCCAAAGAGAGATTTTCTGCAGAAACAAAGCTACATACTGGAAATGGGAATATGGGATTGGGAGCCTTAAATATCGCCCACCATGTCTGGAAAGTCCACTGCGACCATACCCATTGTGCTTCAGATACTTGTGGTGTGACCATGATCATACAATGGATGAGCCAGTTCTTTTTTCTCTTCTTATTATACAACAATTCCTTTCTCCCTCATGCTGGTATGTGAAATTGTCACTGCCATATCTTTGTCTAGATATAGATTATATCCTTCAGCGAATTTTAAACTTGGATGATAAGATGCTACCAAATATTGCAACAATTCCTTTCTCTATTTCTACCAATGATTTTTCCATCTCTTGGGATGATGATATGCTACTTACTGCAGAATGTTCAGTCAAATGATCATGAAACATCAAATGCAGTTGTCTTCTCTCGAAATACAACAATGGAGCGTATATCTCAGAAGGTCTCCAGAACTACTTGTAGAATATACCATGCATATGTTCTTGGACTTTATCCCCAATCACTTCAATGCAATAGATACATCTTTGGTTGTTACAAATGCCCTGATTCAAATGAAGGTGCCTATGGTTTCTTGCATCAAGTTGCAATATGCATGCCTTTCCGATAAAACATCTATCTGATAATGTTTTCTATCAAGTAACCACATGCCCCCTTGAAAACTTTGGGAACTTTCATGTTCATCCTATTTTGCCACGACTACTTTGATAGGCCTGTTTCGTATATCCGTAGGATAAATAAGTTCACAGTTTGGTCATCTCCATTAGTGTTTTTTTAATGGTATTTGTCAGCTTCAAAAGATGTTTTAGACATCTCAACAGAAGGAAAAGCCCAGCCTAGCACTTAAATTTTCTTAGAGTGCGCTGGAGGTATGGAGAGATAAAGGTCCTCCTTGTTGTTAGTTTCCTTTATTGAGTCTCTGAATCATTAACAAGGGAAAAAAATTGAGGACAAATTTACATCAGAAATGGAAGAAAAGGAGATCACTCTACTACAACAACTGATCATCAATCACACCTCTTAAATTCTACTATTTCCTCACTTCCTTTGACTTGCACTCCTCTTTGGTCCAATTTCAGTTTGCCTAGCAGAGTGGGAAACTCTTCTAGATGTCAGTGATTTAGATTTCTATCAAGCTGTATCTTCTTTTATGAGAAAGTGAGAGCATGGTAGATTGGCAAACTCTTTTATGGAAGCCCTCACTGTGTACCCGTTGCTTTTTCCCAGTATATAGGATAATCATCCCTTGCCTGCTTAGGAAAAGATGAAAGGTACCCACTGGCATCACATCACAGTACCGTTACACGATTTCCTAACTAAAAACGGAACTTGCAAGTGGACGAAACTTCAGTTTTCTACCATATACTGCATTAAATATTTTCATAAATCACACCATCTATAATTATATTTACACAGGTTTCACTTGCAATACAACAATTTTAAAGAAAATAGAC
The DNA here is from genome assembly GCA_035236585.1 of Warburgia ugandensis. NCBI lineage: Eukaryota > Viridiplantae > Streptophyta > Magnoliopsida > Canellales > Canellaceae > Warburgia > Warburgia ugandensis. The sequence goes on from CP141137.1 coordinate 64,828,920, forward strand.
TCATAACCCCTCATCTTCCTTTGCCTTAAGAGAATGAGGAAGGCTTTCCCATGATCACTCCATTTTATCTTTTCCTCTCTCTGCTCCCACCACGTGAAAAAATTCGAAAAGCCTTGCCATGCTCTAGTTCATAAAATATTAGAACCCCCAACATCACTATGATCCACAATCATAAGTAGAAAACTGAAGTACCCTTATTCTAAGTGAATAGATTAAATATCTAAGCATCATAGAGTGATACAACAATAACAGTGAACAGCATAAGTTTTATAGAGAGCCTAGGGCTGCATTGCTTTATCTACGATGCAGGTCGTTTAATCTGTATCCTCTATCAACCAGATTGAAAGTAAAGTTGTTAAACATGCTCTTAGAAAGATGGTAATACTTAAACAGATTTGGTAAACCAGATCGTCTTGCCTATGCAAATTTACACACACGTAAATATGTATGTCCATATGGAAGTCTGGAAAAATAAGTTGGATTTAGTTAGAGTAACTTCTGTCGCTCCATTGTTTCAGTAGTTTTATTAAACCAAGTACATATCTTGATCCTTTTACAAAATATATAAAAAAAATTACTTCATATCCTTATTATCTCCTGTGGAGAAAAGTTTTCTTGAAGCCATTCAAAGAAGTGCTACATCAGGATGACATTGACAGGTCGCCTGATTGCCCATCAAAACAATGCCAAAGCAGGAAAAGAAGAAATTCAGGTCTACCTTACAGCATTTATGAAGACCTGCCAATTAGAAAGACAAAAATAAGCTCAGAAAAGCATATAAATAGATCAATAAACTAAAATGACATTGCAACCAATAATAAATGCACACATCAACCACACTCTCAGTCTCTAAGATAGGTTTTCAGCAAGGAGGGTTATGTAAACAACATGTAGCACTAATTGCAACCAGTTAATCATAGAAGTAGCCATTGTCCAAATGAAAGACAAGGAAATTGATATGCAATTACGATTGCCTCAGATTCCACACAGCAATAGGCCACGAAAAACATTTCTGTAATATGCTTTGAAAAGCCAGCTGGTAATGCCTTCTACATCTTTGAGACTAGCATTGCCTGAAAGGTACTGCAGTAACAAACTGGAAAAGTTAAAACTCAAAAGTGGGCTCGAAAATATAGAAGATAAAAAGTGAGACATGTTTGAAGCAGAAAATATATGATGCAAGTTCCAGCAAACTTTATGCAGTTGAAGAATTCATGTTTCACAGAACTAGACTCTACATGGATTTGGGTAGAAATGCAATGCTAGTACATTTGCAACCAATGGCTGGCAATATCTAATGCAAGCAACACTAGGAAAACCAAGCCAAGTCTGCAAACAGGTAATATGAAATACTCAACAAGAAAGTTTCATAAATAAAAATGCACCAAACTGAAATTACCTGTAAAAGTGAGAGAGGACTAGAAATAGACAAGCAGTGCTGACCCTGGGTTTCACAATTTAAAGCAGATGGTAATGGAGTAACAATATGTTCTAACAAACCAGTGGAAAGTTGGAGGAAAACTTGTCTGTTACCATGTCTAAAACAGCCCCAAAGGTTGACAATGAATCAAGATATCTGATAGATAAATGAAATGACTTATGTTGGGAATTTCTTTTAAATATCAATTCAACTACTAATATTATATATCGGTCTAAAGCAAATCCAGTTTGTGACAAAATAGGTGATGCATATTATAGCGGCAATGAAAGAACTTTAGGCAATCTAAGGCAGTCACTGAAGAATAAGGATTTATTGATGAATTGTTATTCTCATTCAACTCTTGCCAGACCATCTCCATAGTTTTCTTACCTTAATAAATCTTCATCATTCTAAAGAAAAGGAAACAAACAACAGATTGTTCAAAATCACAATAACATGTTGAAAGTTAAGTGAGGATTCACTTGGCAGAATACTTGAGATATAAAATTCATCCTGGAAAACTGTAAAATGGACAAGCTTATAATGCTCAGAACTGTTTCTCCTCAAAAACATCATGTTCCCATTCAAATCTCCAGTTAGGCAAATCAAATGAACTCTCAAACAAGTGGCTGGGAGATCAGAAGAGAGTAAAAAACAGAATATCCAATGGTTTTCCAATCTTAGCAAGATTTAGCCATGATGAGGACCTGAGCAGATCTGAGAACGAAAAGCAGCACTTGTGACGGGACCAAGATTTTGTCGGAAAATATGAGTATCAAATAAATGGAACTACTATGAACGTGTGTAAAAAACAGGAACTATGATCTGAACATTATTTCTAAGACCTATTTGTACCTTGATCGAACTTGTGGGCAACCTAACCATCTAATCCATCACATAGAAAGCTGCAAACATGGAATCTATTGATTTATAGCCACAATTTCATACGCTAGAGATTTACAAGGAGATGCGACGATTATCTGATCAAGTAGAGAACAACCAAAAGCTTTTTGTCAGAAAAGCAACAAGCAAAAGCAATGACATTCGTGAGAATTCTTATGTATCTTGCAGTCCAGTACATTGAAAACATACACGAAATGCATGCGAGTAGAAATAGACTACATTCAAGAAATACAGGCAATGTGGTTCGTCAAATCATCAAGCATGAGAATTATCAATGCATATCATTTTTCAAGAGTTATTTGATGATGTTTAGATACAAAACAAAATGGAAAGAAGAAATAGTTGTCAATGAGATCCAGAACATCTCTCACTTATTTCTGTCTTAGCCTAATCGAAAAGGTTTAGTCAGAGAAACCATAGCTCCTAAATGAAATGCAGAAAATAACCACTCAGGCATTTGTTCTGGCTACAATTTATCAAGTTCTTTCCTTTCAATAACAAAAACAGCATGACTTCCTCTTTCTATAGCCACCAAAACCCATCCACAACCAGATGAACTAAGAAGTGCTTCATTGAGTAACACAAACACTAATAAAAGTTTACAAATGATATTTGTGATGTATAAAGATAGATGCAAGTTCTTTCAGTCAACTTCTTGGCCATTGCAATACTCGCAAAACTTGTTTCGTACCAATACAATCAATTTTCACTTGACCATTGTTCTTTCTGCCCTACATTCATTAATCATTGGTAAATTTTAGATTAAACTTAAATACTCATCTTGTTTAAGGGCTAAAACGAAATAACATATTGCAAAAGGAGAAAATAGCAGAAAAGGAAGAGAAATCGCTGAAGATGAGAACAAGAAACCTTCAGAATTCATCTTTGCCAATCTAGAAAGAGAGAAGAAGACGAATATATGTCAGTTAGGATATAATACAACAAGAATTCATTAAACAAATGGGAATCGGAAAAGAATAATAATTCTTTCAAAGAAGATGGCAAGTGACGCAGAATAAAGTGAGAATAGATATTAGATACCAAGGAGGTAAAAGCTTAAGAGTGGTTTTGAATATAAAAGATTTAATTCTCAGTGACAAACACAAAATTCAACACGAACATCTCGACTTAAATGCGGCCTGCTAATTTGATGTTCCTGCGTTATACCTTTTTCCACTTGCCAAATGCAGAACACAGTGACTGCTATTAATAGATAGATATATTTATTAAAGTCCAAATCTAACTCAAGAACCAAGCTTCGATTCACATTCGACAAAATGAGTAAGCATGTAGCCAACCCAACAACCACTACCCTGTGCAATCAGTATGGGAAATTGAACAAGTCCAGAAACAGAAATTGAGCTAATTACAGGCAGGAAAAAACCATAAAAATATTGCCATGAAGTAAGAACTGAGTTTTACAGAATCTAGTTATAGTATGATTTCAAGATTATGGGACCGGGTACCTACTTCCTTTCAATAAGATGATCTAGGAACAAAAAAATGGGATTAAAGAGGCCATTAACAATGGAAAATGACTGAAAAACATGAAAAATTACAATAGAAAGATATGACGACTACCTCACTGGTTTTCTGACTGCAGATTGTGCCTCATTTACACTTGGTTTGAGAAAGAAAGAACCCAAAAATTTTGAATTTCCCGGCGAAGTTATCGGTCGGTAATCTTGTGGGAAGGAGAAAATTCATTCCAGCTGCTGTGGTAGTGACAGTAGATCTCTGTCCTTCCAAAGCGCGTACATCCAGTTTTCTCTGCAACTCCATTACATAGTGGGCCCTCCATTTTGTTGATCTGACCCGTTCATCTGATTTCTCCTAACTTCGGATTTCTGTTGATCGGTACATAGGAGTGAATAATTCCATCATTTGAAGTATGCAATTTGATCCTAGGTGATGGCTAGTTAGGAACTTTGCATGTGCGACAGTCCACGTTGATGACACATAACATAGATTCCTGGATTCTAGAGTTCTTCAATCCTTGTGATTTTTGAGCTTCTAAATATTCAAATCAACAGAAATCAGATGAACAGTCTAGATTAACAAGAGATGAGGTGCTTAATGTGGAAAGTTGTGCAATATACGAATTCAGTTAGAGCCTGCTCAAATGTGCAACATGGTGTTAGAGTTAGTAGTTCTTATGATTAAATGAGCTGAAGTGAGATGAGATGATATGAGATCTAGTTTGACATGACTTAAACTGATTTGAAATGACCAAATTTAACATGAAATGACTGAAAATCTAACTTAACAGTAAGTTAAGATGAGATGATTTTCATCTCAAGCACCACTAACAGCGAGATGAGGAAATACTATTCAGCTCATCTTAGCTCATGCACCACTAACAATGATATGGTCCATAGCATCTCATATCTCATCAAATAATCTCATCTCAAGCACTACCAATCCTGCAATGGATATGCCAACACTATCTCCCCTATTCAACCAAGCTCATTTTGTCCTATCAGTCCAATTTATAGTACTTGATTCTCAATTATCCACTAATTAACTTAGGGCCTTGTTGGGCTAGAATATGATCTACCAACAAAATGTACAGAACCGTGGGTTGTAGATAACTCAATGTCTTCCTAACATATGTTTAGTTGCATATTTTAGTTGCCACTTTTCCCATCTCTCCTAATGTATATTTTGGTTGTGGGTTAGAGTTACTGCTTTTTCCTTTGGCTAGGGATTAGATTAAAGAGCATAAGAGTGATTTACTTTGTAACTCTTGCTTAAAAAATAAAAAATAAAAGGCTTATATAATCTAGTTTATGCAATTATGCTCAATCTATTCCTTATTGATTATATAGAATACAAAACAATGAAGGGGAACCTTAGCACAAATGTAAGTTGGGTCATGTGACCTAGAGATTACTAGATTCGAGGCATGAAAGTAGCCTCTTGCAATGCAAGGATAAGACTACATACTAAAAATGCTTTATGGTTTGCCATGACCCTGTAAATGTGGGAATTTCGTGCACTGGAATGCTCCTTTTAGAATTCAAGACAATCTGGTATAATAGTGAAAATTGGATTTATATAAGCCTACCAATTAGGCCCTTAATCAATAATTTACCAAAGTGCACTTTGAGTTATAACTTTGTGGAAGTGATTTACATTGTGATCTCTAACGTTAAACAATCGACTAGTGAAGATGATGACTCATTTGCCAGTAGAGAAGAGTTTGATAAGCTAAGAACAAGAACTTTTGATATTCTTTGTGCATTTGGTGGGTTGGCTTGTCAGTGCATGCCAGAATCCCTTTCCCTAGTTATACTTTATTCTATGTTTCCTTGCAGTTTTGCCTATAGATCTCCTGTATCAGTTAATAAATTTTATCATTCAAAACAAATCAAATATGCTACATATTTTTGCTGTCACATGGGTAGACTATATGTGCTCCATCACGATTACTAATTGGTGATAAGAGGGCTTGGTTAAATAGTCTCAGTTTATCATTTCCCTCCCACTACTATTTAAGTGAATTAGAGGCATTACAAGAGAAAGACTTTTTATAATGGAAAGTTTTCATTGAAAAAAAATACATTTGGGCCTATTGCTTGTATTTTTGCAATGATACAAGTTTTTCATCTGATTTGGGTTGTCTTACATGTAATATTAAATCACAATTGTTAGATTCATTGGATTGAAATGTAGCTGTAGAGATCAAGAAGTGCATAGGATGATCATATGCATAGTGAAGATCTAACCATCAAACACTCTCCAAAGAAAAAATTATACATTCTATTTTTAGAAAGTTTCTAATTATGAATGTTTTCTAATTGGAAAAGTTTTCTTGTCTTACTATTGCTTTTCTAATTGGAGACTAACTAGTTAAAAAGTGTCTTAAATAAGCAAGTTTCATATTATTTGTCTAAGTCATTCACTTATTATCTTAAAGGGAAACACTTTCTTTTTTAAATAGGCGAGTTTGACCAAGCAAAAAAGTCCAATTTTGGACCATTTTTGCATGATTTTGGAAGGTTTGTATGATGTCTTTAGAAGAATAAGTAAAAATTTTGGAAGAGAAGTAAAGGAAACAAAGAAGAAGAAACATAAAAATGCTTTTTGACCTAGTTTATTCAAAAGAAAAGACTGTGTTTACTTTTCAACCAAGTCTTTTATCAACTAAGGAAGCTAAACACATCTGTATAAGCCCTAAAGTATCCCACTTTCAAGAGTTGATTCATGATGCTCCAAAAACTAGACAAAGGGCTACAAAACATTCTAGCGGGGAAGAAGAAGATTAGTGGAGCCAAGTTGTCATTATCATTTTAGTGCCACCCAATATGACAAAATTTGGGATATTAGTTGATAAACGATACAAAGAATACCATCAACCTTTACTACTTTAAATAACTACTCAAAATTGGTAAAGTTTGACCAAAATCACCCCTATGAATGAACTAGCTAATTTCAATTATTGACTGATGTCGACGTTAAAAATACTTTTAGATTTTTGCTAAAAAAGAAGAGCATTTTTAGCCAAAAATAGACCTTTGCTTATAAGTATAGCAAGGGTTATGTGTAGAACTTTTCTCCTTCCCTCCTCCTCCTTCGTCTCTTCTATAGTGTTATGCAACTCCCTTTCCAATGGTGAACTATTGTGAAAATAATGAAAGTGAGGTTCTAACCAAAACTTTGTAGGTATTTTGGTTTTCAAAGTTTGAGATGGTTCTTACCTTTTGATAGTGACCTTATACAAATGTTTATGTGTCTTACTTCTTATATTACATTATCCTCATATGAATAAACTTATAGATGGATAGTTTTCACTTTCCATTTTTTCTCTCTATCTACTTCAAATTTTTGTGTTTATGAGCTCAATCACACAAAGGAAAATAAGAGTGCCAATTTTTTACTAGAGAAGGGTTTGCTATATTGACCAAGTAATTGTGGTTACACTCCTTTGGTTACATGAAGTGCTGCATTTGCATTGCAATTATCTGTAGTAATTAATTACATTTATTTGTCAACTGAATACGTAAAAATAACCTTTGATTGCTAAATATAGACAAACATTCTTTGATTACATGATACACACACACACACACAAACCTTGATTAGAGGTTGGCTGGGAATAATCAAAGTGCTATCATCCATGGCTTCAATGATCTTCAAAAGTTGGTTTATATCAGTTTTACAATGTGATTAGGTTGTTAACTCTGTTTTATAGTGGGTAGCTAGTATCGGCATGTTTTTCAAAGCATCATGTAGATTCAAGAAGTGTGCCTAGCCTTTATTACTTATCTAGTGTTAGGGTGTAGCATTAATAGGATTATTTAAGCATAGATACTTTATCGTAGTCAAGAAGGGGAGCCTTGGTGCAACAGTAAAAGTTGTCTTCGTGTGACCTTGAGGTCACGGGTTCAAGGCGTGGAAATAGCCTATTGCAAAATGCAAGGTTTGTATACTTTAGGCCCTTGTGGTCCACCCCTTCCCTAGACCCCGCATAGGAGGGAGCTTAGTGCACTGGGGCTGCCCTTTTAGCTTTATCATAGTCAAGTCTCTAGCAATGTCCTTATCAGATGTATATAGGATATGCATAGCATCATTGCGCATAGATGTTGTCTCCCTGTAGTCATTTGATATTAGAGGCGAGCACATGTTTTACCATTGACTAGTCAATATGAAGAGGGCATAGAGTTGGATTTTCACCTTTCCCATTTTGAGTTGATAAAACCCTTTTAGTTGAAATCCTTTATCATTTTGAACTTTTTATTTATTTATGGGACATGTCTAGTCAAAGTCCTTGATTATGGGAACCCTTTGAGATGGCGGGTCTAACTTAGCTAGGGCATTTAATTTTTTGGAACTCTTTTCAATTGTAGGGACTACTTAGTCATCGTCATTAACTTTAAGGTTCTTTAAGCTATTGGGCATATTTGACTAAAGTCTTCATTTTTTATAATTCTTTGAGCCACATGACCCATTTGACTCGAGTCCTTAATTTTTGAGATTCTTTGAGCTTCGGAGCTCATTTGGCTAGTCCTTAACTTTTTACTCTTGGAGTTGGCAAGGCCTATTTGGTAGTGTTCTTGCTTTTTGAGACTCGTTAATTGTGGGGCCCATTTAACTAAATTTATTAATTTGTTGGACTCCTTGAGTTGTGGGGACCATCTTGCAAGAGTTTCTGTTTTTTTTACTCTTTGAGCTACAGGGATCATTCATCTAGAGTCCTAATTTGTAGGACTCTTTTAAGCCATGAGTCATGTTTGGCTACAGTCTAATGTTTGTGGAACTCTTCAAGTTGTGGGACCCATTTAACTTGAGTCAAATATTTATGAGACTCTTTGAGTTGCAAGGTCTGTTTGGATTAGGTTCATGAATCTAGAGCTATGGGATCCACTTGTGCCTTTTTGCTAACTCATGATTTTAGCTAGTTTAGAATCACCGTAAGAGAAAGATGGGTGCCCAATTTAGGACTGTAAATGAGGCCCACAGTTTATAAAATAATTTGTTTTGGAAATCTAAAATTTAGGTGATTTTAAGTAGTTTTAATTATTTTGGAGTGATAAAGGATAGAGTGGGCTCTTAGTTCTAAGTATCAATTGGGGCCCACTTATTTGATGTTTGAATTTGTAAGATTCTTAGTTTTGGACTTAATTGGGCCCACTTAGGACTTTATGTAATGATCTGAATTTTTCAAGTGTGAGAATGTATGATTTCAATTGATGCGAAAAAAAGAAGAAGGGTTGTTTAGTCATTTCACCTACAGACCCGATGTAAGAATGATCATGAGAATTTCATCATTTTATACACCTCATAAGCATCATGAAATTCTATATTTAAGTATAAAGAGTATAAGAATACATACATACGTACATACATACATATATACATCTAAGAGTGATGATCATACTCCTCCATCGGAGATGACTTTTCATTTGTAACTAGCATGGATTTTTCCCTCAGGAGTTTACTAAGGAAAACAATCAATAATGAATTTCAACTTCCTAAGCATCAAGACTTTAGGAAATGGTATTTTAAAATATTTAATAAAAACAAAATACAACAATATAAAGATCAATTTTATGAACATCTATCTAAAACACAGTCAATTGAATGGTTTGTACCTTGGTTTTTAAAAACTTATGTTCAAAACGAACTAAATGTAATAAAAATCTGGACAACCTCCAAAGGTGAAAAAATATCATCTAAATATCCTCCACCTTATCCTAGGAATGGGATATTAACCTAGGTCAATATAAATGGGTAGAAGCCAAGGGCACCCGTTATCCATATAACTGGTGGGATTATTTTGACTCAATGAGTTATGTAATGTACCTCAAAAATAATTTGAGGAAACACTCATGGTTCATTAGAATAAACCCCAAGCTAATACAAGAGGATCACTCTCCATGGTTCTACCATTGGTGGAGGCGATTTGGACCATCTCTGGCCATATTACCAGAAAAGCTCAAGGAGTTATATAATAAATGGGTGGAATATGCACCTGAAGTAAATTCTATCTCTCTTGACCAATTAATAACAGGTCAATGCAAGACAATGTTCTTTATAAAATTTGATATTCCATGGATACGGAAGTGGTCAATGACCATTGGCAAAGACGAGCTTAATATTCAGGTTCTAAAACGAATATATTTTGTCAAATGGTGGACAAAATTTAATTCAGAGGGCAAGGCTCGTGAAATTGAACTTGTCATACAGCATAATAAAGCTGTTTGGGATAATAAGCCCAGCCAACAGTCATCTGCTTCAATATATGAAATCAAGAAGATGCTCCAGCGAAAATATCCGACTGACAGTGAAGGGCAATACTTGTCATATGTATGAATTTTATGAAAGATTAGGTGATGCAATCTTATAATATCTCTCCAGCGAAATCCTCCTCCACAAAAGCCATGTCAAAAGACAATATCTTCCAAGATAGCTAAGATCCCAACGAGGATGAAAATTTTGAAGACTATTGGGATGCCTCAATGACTATTCTTACTCAATTTTTGAAAGCAAAAAATCAAGCCAAAAATGCTCAAGCTAATCCTCATAAGGAAATTCCTCCTCCAAATGAACAATTTTAAAATATGCTTGAAGCTTACGACAAAAAGATGAAAGGAAAGATGAAAGCTTTACCAGATGAAGCTGATGAAGACCTACACTAATCACCATCACCCGACAGGATGATCATCCCAGTCAATCAGTCCGATTCCAAATCTTTTTCTTTTGTCACATCAAATCTTTTGAATCAGTGAGTCGGATTCCAAATCGTGTTAAGTCTGGAATCCAAGTGTCTATAAATATCGAGTTTGTTTCAGTTTGTTGGTATCGCTTGCTTGGTTGCTCTCCTGGTGCTAAGCTTGCTGCCTCTTGTAATCGTTTCCCTCTCCTTGTAATATTTCCCCTTCTTATAATAAAATTCCTTCAGGGTCCTTTCTATAATTTGGGGTGTTAATTCTTGCTTTAGATGAGTGTCGTTCTGTAAGTATTTCTCTATTTTATATAAACAGCCTTATATACCATATTAAAGTATAAAAGATAGATGCATAATTAAAGAGATAAAATTTTATCATTCACTGAGAATCATACAAGATATTATATGGAGAAGAACAAGAGAACGTCGACTCATTATTCCTGCTTATTCTTATACTCCTTCCCTCATCTATCCTCTTCTTGGATTGCTCAGGCAGACAAATTAAATCACGAAAAAACTCATCAACTGGATGCAAGTCCAATAGATCTATATTCCTCTCTCTTTCCACTATTCATCCTTTGCTATTTTGCAATGCCATCTTACCGTTTCTGATTTGCCAGACGCACCCTCGTCTCTCACCTGTATTCCCCTCTTCCTCAGCTAGTTTTGGGATTGCGCTAACCCTACAGTCAAGAGCACCACCCAAACAACCCACCACCGTCTCATTCTTCTCCTACAAACGAAAATTTTCTCTCTTGCTATGGTGCTCAGCTAATACCATTTGATTGATCAAACCCACCGGTCGATCCTGGGTTCCTCGCCCAAATCTATTACAAGCTCTGTTTCTCTTCCTCTCCAACTCATCAACGACTGCATTATAATTAGGAAATTCTACTACTGCTCGATCATGCCATCTGATCAGAAGATCATATGCTTCTCTCCCTATTGTGGAAGTTATCTTCTTCACCATCTCCTTGCATTCCACGGTAAGACAACTATGCTATGTCATCTTCATTCCATGCATTTCCATCTCTGTTTCCCATTGAAACATGCCCAACAATACTGGTCGAACACCGCAGATAGAGTATTCTCTGTGTATGTGTAATGACCCCAATTTTTTGTAATATTAAAATCCCATGAAAAGTTCAGTTTTAAAGATAAGGGCATTTTGGTCATTTCACTAGTTGCCTTGACTAAACCCAAAAAAATTGGTCCTAAAAATGGTACCATTAGATGCGTCTCAGAGAAAGGAATCCAACAAGACCAAAATCACCCAAAACGGAGTTAAAATGAGCAAGTTATGGCCCTTTGAAGTTCAGGGGCAAAACTGTAATTTTAACAAAAACAGGTTTAGCTGCAAAACACAGGGGCCTGTTTTGATACGGGCACCCTTCATCTTTCACCTCCTAGAGAGTTCTAGAACGGCGGTGATTGGAGGGGAAATCACAGCCATTCTGGAGGTTTCTCCACTGCCATTCAAAGGCAGTGAGAGCCCCCTCCAAAACCCTCTCTTAGCTCTATAAATAGAGCTTTTGGGCGCCTTTAATGGCAGCCCAAAACATTGAGGAAAAACTATTGAGGAGCAGTGCTCTAGAAGAGAAAACAAAGAGAAAAACCCAGCAACGAGCCAAGTACGCCCAAAATCCCTCAAAACCCATCTCCGCCATAGTTCCAAGATTAATTTCCCTAGGTTTTTGCATGAAAAACCATGCAAAATGGAGTCCGGGAGAGCCACCAAGGACCCAGGGACGTCCCCTGGGCCACACTAGTTTGACAGGGTCGAACCAGGGTGTCCCGAGGATGCCCCGGTCCCCCAGTCAACGAAGACATTCCAGTCGAAACGTGACGCGTCGAACGCGTCTGAAGAAAACCAATGGGCGCGTCCGGGGACGTGCCCGCAAAAGAGAGAAAAGGCAGAAAAACTCGGCGCGTTTGCAGAAGCGCACGCCGCAGACGTGTAGCACGCTAGCAGTGCATCGTTCTTTCATTCCTTAAGGAAGCCGGGGCACACGTCGCAGACGCGTAGCGCCTTATCATTCCGTCTTTTTGTTTTTAAGACTCCTATATACGTACGACACTAAAATGCTTATAACTTGAGATCTAGAGCTCCGATTGAGGCACCGAAAAAGGCATTGTGTCTGTGTTAACGATGTGGACACATCTAAACTATAAAATCCTTGATCAAGGCCCAATCAAAGGTGGGCATGACCCTTAGAATAGGATGGTGGTGCCTGGCCACTAGAACTTTGGAAAACTGAGGATACCAAGGCCCAATTAGGACCGTAGGACACCCATAGGCATAGAGATGGACCCCTAATGCCTAAGTAATAAGACCAATTACTCTAAAACCCATAAAAGATAGGTCAAACTAACCTTGATTCCCCAAACCATGATCAGGAGCGTCCGAGGACAAAAGGGTTAGCACGACCTAGCCAAGTAGGTGCTCTATCACTATTATATTCTTTTAAAAGAACTATTATTGCTTTGAGAACATATGTTTTAAATATATGACTTGTTTAGCATGACTTAATTCAGCATGCATGATAAATTATTTATACATAGACATGTTTTATGATTGCATATACATTATGCATATATATGTTTTACAAATAAGTGCATACATTGCATGATTTAAGTACTTGCAAAGATTGCATGTCCTTGAGGGTTGCCAAAAGACGCTGGAGTGCCGAGGGCCAGGCAGTTGTGAGGGACCCAAAGAGGACAGGTTTTGAACAGAGGTTTTTGGCTTATTTGATTGTACATGATTTGGGCTAGTAAGCTCGTGGGTGATATGCCAAGGGGTGTGGGTTGGCCACCCAGCCTCTACCACTATTAGGTGGATGGGTACCACGCCCAAAAATGGCATGTCCCTAATTCGACTGCATGTGGTACAGGGGGCTACCACTGGTGTCACGACACTGGGTCGAAGTGTCATATGCTCCGTGGAGGTATATGATCCTGTGTCCTTAGGTACCCGGGGACCACACGGCGGTGAGGTCGTGGGCATAGTGAGACCCTATGGTTTCGTGGATTTATGTGCATTGCATATGGCATGATATAAGGTTGGTCAACCATACCATGATAGATATCCATGAGTTGGATTCAGTTGGGCATCTGATGCATATTTTTATGATTATGATATATGATACTTTCGACTTGGATTATGATATTTCTTTAAGTCATTAGTATTTCAATTTGACAACGGATTTTTAATATCGATATTGAACTTGAGTATTTAGACTCGCACATGATTTGAAAGAGAATATGATTTTAAAACATCTCATGTATTATAAAACTAGTAGTGATAGATTCCTACTGAGTATAGTATATACTCACCCTATCCTTAACATTTTTCAGAATGATTCCATCCACAAGTAGAGGACCTCTATGTTAGTGCTACTAGCACATAAATGAAAAAGGAAACACTTATATATGTAAGTAAATTCTCAACCCTTTGGACATGTATTTGTATTTAATTACAGTTGGGCTATGTGCTGTGACTGGATAGATCTGGGGAAAAAACATTTATGATTTCTGAAGTTTTTCAAGAACTACCTTAGTTGTTGTGAAAGCAAATGACACTTAGGGTTTTCAAAATGAATTCCAAATAAGAGATTTTTCCGCTGCATTGCACTGTTTTTCAAATCGGGATCCCACCTTAGGAATTTAGATTTTTCATTTAAAAATGCATGAGAAAACCCGGGTCGTCACAGTTGGTATCAGAGCCCAGATTTTATCCTTTCACAGCTAGTCTAGCATGTCCAAGGGTCATGGACAATAGAGAAAATCAAGAATGAATAGTATAAATAGGAGTAGCAGAGATGACTACTTCTATTTGAGGATTACAATATTTATGACTCAAGACATTTCACCATAAACACATAGGTGAAAAAGGAGATAGTCCTAGCAAATACGTAGATAGTGGATTGCTTGAATCCTATCAAAATTATAGGAAATAAGGATTGTATGGTGCAAATATGAAAACACATATATGGATTATATTATGATGAGGGAATGAAGATGTTAGTGAACTTGTTAGTAGTTCTAACCTGCAATAAAGCAATCTCATCAAAGGTGAGAAAATTGAAGAACTTAGATGGCTATCTTACCATCATAAAGAATACCAGAATATGAGTACACTACCATAAGGGATATGATATAAGTATGATAAGAGATATAAAAGAAAGACTTTGAGGAAATTTTGATGATAATAAGGATAAGCATACAAGATAATACTAAAGGATAATTGTGACTTGTACTAGATCACAAAGGTATGAATCTTGAAAGACTTAGCTCAATTTTGGATACCTTAATTAGAGTCTTATGAAAAGTAAAGTGCTATCGAATAATGACTACTTGAGTATTATGGAGCAAATCAAGTGACATATTACGAGATTAAGAGAAACATAACACGAATATAATAAGGAAATGAATTCAACCGAATTATTAAAAGCTTTTTGACGATAATATTGGGGATGATAGAAGATTGATCCTAACATAAAAAGTATAGCATGACCAAAACATCAATACCATTATTAAGACATTGTATGAATTTTATTGAGGCTATAGGCAATTGAGGATTTCAATGATCTTAAGACAGTTTAGAATTTCTAAGAGGCATTCAGTTTATCATATATGTTACTTAAAGAAATAGATGAAGTATCAAATATATGCAACAACGCATATAGAGACATTGATCCAGGTGACCAAATGGATATTGAAGAAAAGAGAGAAAGAGATAGATATGTAACTACCAGCATCCAATGAATATTGAATATTCAAAAGAAGAAGATCATGACTCTATGGAGATACATACAATTCTATAGGAAGGAAGATCAAACAAATGCAAAGGAATAATACTAGGCAAGTTGGTGATCTTATTGTAAAAAGAGTATAAAAAAGAGAAAGCATATGGGGGTTTAAGACTTTGAATATAGCATTGAATAAAAGGACATTATGCTACACAAAAATTTTCAAAGAGGAATGGTGACCAATTAGAAATTAAAATCCTACAAATGGTTTGATATCAATTATTATTAGATTCTTATCAGATCCATTAACTTATGAGGAACACTAATGGATATAATCCATAAAAAGAAAATTTTGGTGATATCTTACCTTGCCGCTACATGAGTAAATAAAGGAATTAAGCCGAAAGGGTACCATCGAGGATCAAATTGAGGTCTTATTATCATAAATTTGGGAGACCAAAAATCCTAAGACCATTATTTAGTCATTACCTTTAGAGTACTGTTGACTAAATAAAAGGTATCCCACCCTAATTAATCAAGTATGAGAGTATGCATCAGAGTACATAGCAACAACATCTCTTATAGGTGAGGCCTTATAGGAGAAACAATAGAAATGATAAATTGAGGATGAACCTAGATTTGATCCTAAGGGGGAGAATGCATCCACCAAGAAATCATCTAAAAGACAAATACCTGGAAGATGATAATTTATGGAATTTCAAGAATGAAATTCTTTTAAGGTGGTAATAATGTAATGACCCCAATTTTTTGTAATATTAAAATCCCATGAAAAGTTCAGTTTTAAAGATAAGGGCATTTTGGTCATTTCACTAGTTGCCTTGACTAAACCCAAAAGCTTGGTCCTGAAAATGGTACCATTAGATGCATCTCGGAGAAAGGAATCCAACAAGACCAAAATCACCCAAAACGGAGTTAAAATGAACAAGTTATGGCCCTTTGAAGTTTAGGGGCAAAACTGTAATTTTAACAAAAACGGGTTTAGCTGCAAAACATAGGGGTCCATTTTGATATGAACACCCTTCATCTTTCACCTCCTAGAGAGTTCTAGAATGGCGGTGATTGGAGGGGAAATCACCACCATTCTGGAGGTTTCTCCACTGCCATTCAAAGGCAGTGAGAGCCCCCTCCAGAACCCTCTCTTAACTCTATAAATAGAGCTCTTGGGCACCTCTAATGGCAGCCCAAAACGTTGAGGAAAAACCGTTGAGTATGGTATATACTCACCCTATCCTTAACATTTTTCAGGATGATTCCATCAACAAGTAGAGGACATCTATGTTAATGCTACGAGCACGTAAATGAAAAAGGAAACACTTATATATGTAAGTAAATTCTCAACCCTTTGGACATGTATTTTTATTTAATTACAGTTAGGCTATGCGCTGTGACTGGATAGATCTGGGGAAAAAACATTTATGATTTCTGAAGTTTTTCAAGAACTACCTTAGTTGTTGTGAAAGCAAATGACACTCGAGGTTTTCAAAATGAATTCCAAATAAAAGATTTTTCTGCTACATTGCACTGTTTTTCAAATCGGGATCCCACCTGAGGAATTTAGATTTTTCATTTAAAAATGCATGAGAAAACCCGGGTCGTCACAGTATGTAAACCCAAAGGAGGAAAACACTCAAAACCCTTTTGCTCTTTTTACATTTTTCCTTCCTTAGATTGTAGGCAATATCTACTCGAAGGTGCTGTCCAAAATGTTAATCAGACCACCGATGTAAGAAATTTTGCACAACCCTAGTTACAAAAATCCCTAAAAATTTATATATTCTTAGATTCATGCCAAATCTCGCACAAACCCTTTCACACTTGAACAATCAAAGATCGATTCAAGGGTTTGTTTGACAAATCAAAGAGAAAATACTATTACAAAAATTACATTTGAAATAGTGATTGCGCACAGTGCATCAGTAGCACTATTCGGCTTTGGGTGAATGCGTTGAAGAACACAAACATGAATTTTAATGATTCCGTCTCAGATTCACATTAGTTCAAAAAAATAAAAACTATGTAATCTGCATTCAAATCATATTTATAGGAAATTGTTTACCTACTGGAAACCTTTTTGGGTTCCTCTAGTTTAAACACCTGGATCGTACAACCACTTGCAAACAGTAAAAGCCCCAGAATTTTCTTAGAATTTTTTCCATGTGACTGATTAATATATTCAAATTTGACTATGTAACTGTGTACTAATATGATCCTTCAATAAAAAGTATAAGAGTGACAGGTTAGATTGGATTTTAGAACTCTACTCACTGTTAGTGGTTAATATGAAACTATCTGATTTTCATGATAAGTGTACTTTCATCTAAAACTTGTATTTATTATATGAATCTAAATTAGTAATTGTACTTTCATCTAAACTTCTATTTATTATATAGAATCTGAATTAGTAAGTATATTTTCATTTAAAATCCCTATTTATTATAGGAATTTGAATTAGTATAAATGTATGTTCATTCTAAATTTTGTCTAGGTCATGAATATGAATTAGAATAGGTACATTCTTTTATGAAAATCTGTTTATAACATAGAGAGGAATTAGTATCAATTTATTTTTATTTGAAATTATGTTTAGATATGAACTTGAAATAATAAGTGTAATTTCATTACAATCCATGTTTATGATAGGAATAAGAAGTGTTCTCATCCTAAATATTATTTAGGACATAAATATGTATTAGTATAAGTTGATTACTCTATGAAATTCTGTTTAGACATGAATCTGAATTAGTATAAGTGTACTCTTCCATGAAATTCTATTTATAGCATAAAATTGAATTAGTGGCAATGTATTCTCATCTAAAATTCTAATTAGACATGAATTGGAATTAGCATAAGTGTATTCTTTTATTAAATTCTATTTATAACATGTGCTGGAACTAGAATCAATGTATTCTTCTTTGAAATTCTATTTATAAACTGAGTTTGAATTAAAATCAATGTGTTTCATGTAAAATTTTGTTTATGACACAAATTTGAGTTAAGTGTAATTTTATATGAAACTCTGTTTATAATATGAACTAAAATTAGAGGAAGTGTACTCTTATTGAAACTTCTAATTTTGATATCAATCACAATTTAAGTAAGAGTACTGTCATTTATGATCAATGCTACTTAAAATCTATATGGAATGTTATTTGAGGTTACATATTGAAGTTAAGAGATCAATTATATAGTGAATGTTAGGATGAATGAGATATGCTATGGTTATTCAATTTGGTGTATGGAATCATCATATTTGAGAGTTTAAGGATTTTGTATGATATACAAATAAAAACTAGGTCTTGAGATTGATTTCCTTAAGTTGAAATAATTAAGCTGGTTATTGAAGTGTATTTAAGTAAATGGAAATCAAAATTGGTGGTTGAAATATACAAATTTGAATTGATTTCTAGTTATAAATAAGATTTTTGAATCCTTTATGGTTAAAGCAATTATATCCTTATTTAGGTTGGGTTATAAATCAGTTGATGATAACGAGATAGACTTTTAAGTATTCTATTTTGATGATCAGATTTGTAACATTTCAATTTGAATCCAAATTTAATAATTAGGCTATATTTACGGTATTCAAACTTACTCTTTGTTATTAGGTTTAGTGAATTGTGATATGGCTATGATTTGGATTTTGATTCATTTGAGGAAAGATTCTCAAATTATCTATTTGAAAGATTAGTTTTAATGTTTGAAATAGTATCAGAATTTGAGATACATTCCATTGATTTATTTGGATAGCAATTGATCAATGCTATGATTTGGACTCTTCTGATGAAGAGTATCTATTTATATCTCTATGTAGGTGATCTAAACCGCATCTAATCAATGGTGTCATGTACTTGTTGGATCATATGTCAACGGTATCACTTCTGAACCAAATCTTCAAATCTTTTGGCCAATGACTAATCAACATTGGATATCTGATATTTGGACTCTTTGGATAAGAGTATTTGTATAGCCGCTGAAGTTTGGTATTCTGAACCTTATCTAATCAATAAGGTGGGTGAACTCATTTGGATCATAAGCCAGCGGGGATCATTCTATATGTATTTGTATATACTGATGAAAATATTTCTATGTCAATATTTGAAAACACCAAGGGTGTTATTTGGTATTTGAATATGATTGAACTGTTAGTATGATTTTATTTGAAAACATCAATGGTGTTATTTGGTATTTGAATATAATTTAACCATTAGTTTTTATTTGAAAACATCAAGGGTGTTATTTGGTATTTGAATATGATTTAACCATTAGTGTGATTTTATTTGAAAACACCAAGGGTGTTATTTGGTATTTGAATATGATTGAACCGTTAGTGTGATTTTATATTTGTATTTGAAAACACTAAGGGTGTTATTTTGGTATTTGAATATGATTGAACAATTAGTGTGATTTTAATCATTTGTTTAATGTTATCAGTTTTGTATTTGCACTCGAGAAACACTAGATGTGTTATTTCTATATTTGAATTTGACTACAGTTCTGATTTGTATATATGTTATCTGTAGTAGTTGTTTTGAATGTATTCATTTGGAAGTAACCAAAGGATATTACTATGATAATATGAATTTAAATGATGTATGTGTGGTTTCAGCAAATTGAGAAATCTGGGAATATCAAGGTTATATTTTGTTTTAAAGATGATCTATTTGTTTTAGATTTATACATGTAGAATGAGACGAATAAGATTGAGAAAATATGTTCATGATTACATTTGGAATGTTATTATATGATTTAGCAATTATTCATAAATGAATATTTGAATGAATGAATTTATTTGTACTACATGTATGTATGTAGGTTATGGAAAGTTATATCCGAATGATCATAATTATTGAATTGAAATAAGAATTGTTCTAGTGTTTGAAATTCTGAAATTCATATGCAATCCCATTGTATAACATGTGGATATGAAAATATGATAAATAGTGATTTTAGATGATTATGCACTTACCCAAACACAAGTTTGCTGAGATATTGTATTTGTTTACAGTATCTTAGATTAGGTGAAATGATTGAAAAAGGAGCTACAATGCAATGCAAGAGGAAATCTAAACAAAAATATGTGAGATGAAGAATGTTTATTATGGGTGATGATATTGAATTTGTATGCTTGATTTAACTTTCAGTAATTGAGGATTGTGTAGTATGTTTGCATTATTGAAGAATCTGTATGTTATATTTGATGTTGTGAAGGTGAGAGGGTAATTTCATTGAAGATTTGTCATATTATGATAACATGTATGTTGAATAAGTACTTCCGCTGTAATGAACAAGATAATGTGATTGTATGAATGAATGGTTTATTAGGTGAACCGCATTATATATGTTAAATGCAAAAGTTCAAAAAATAGAGGAGACTTTGTCGAAATTTTGTTAGAAATGTTGACACTTAGATTTTTAGAAAAATAAAATAAAATTGGGTTGTCATAGTGTGGTATCAAAGCTATATACATACAGATCTTAAACTTGGACATGGATGTATAAGTTTAACACCTATCAACATAGACTTTGATCTAGAAACTTAGGTAGGTCCATGCGTCAAAAAATCCTAACTACCAACTGACCTTGGTTTGGGACTTCGTGGGCACCCTGTTTTACTTTTAGGATCATCTACTGTGGAAGAAGCAAGGCTTGTCTAAGACAAGGCCTAATAAATGGTGTTGATTGATAGGCACGTCAAGTGCATCTTGCTTTGGATTGATGATATCTTGTTTGGACGATGTTAGACATATAAACATTGCTGGACCATTTTTATTAGGTTAAGCTTTTAAGTGAATGGTGATCCAATATAGTATCACAACCTTATTGAAGGAGAGATCGAGAGCCTTATTTATTAAATTAGTTTCCAACATATAAACATTATTGACCTACTTCTAGGCCTGGTGTAACGACCCGAGGGCCCCACACACAACTATATTGTTCGCTTTGGAGATTGGGGCCCATAACACCCAGCCTCCATACGGTTTTGTTCTTCCCCTGTGGGGGAGAAAGCCTAGTTGTATGGAAAGTCTTCTGGACCTTTATCAACAGCCCAGTTACTTTCCCCTTAGCGATGTGGGACTAACTCTCAGTGCTTCACTTTGCCTAGAAGCCTGCCAACCTCAGCGACGGCGACTTTTGGCCCGTCCTCATTAGCCCACCCTCATCGGCCAAGGCTAGCCCTCTCCCCCTTAGGGGACACGCGTCCCCACGTGTGGTTAGCCACCCACACCGGGTCAAGGGTTGGCTCTGATGCCACTGTAATGACCCGATGGCCTCACACACAACCATATTATCCGCTCTGGAGATTGGGGCCCATAACACCTAGCCCCTGCACGGTTTTGTTCTTCCCCTAAGGCAGAAAAGGCCTAGTTGTATGGAAAGTCATCTGGACCTTTATCAACAGCCTAGTTACTTTCCCCTTAGTGATGTGGGACTAACTCTCAGCCCCTCACCTTGCCTAGAAGCCTGCCTGCCTCAGCGGCCACGACTTTTGGCCCGCCCTCATCGGCCAAGGCTAGCCAATGCATCGTTCAGAGTGAGGAGGCATCCCTCCCTAGCACAGCAGAAGCGATATGGTGGCTAACTGCACACGGGCCCGTCGCATGTGACACGCGGGGATGCATGTCCCCTAGGGAGGGGAGACGTGAACCCTTGGGCGATGAGGGTGGGCTGATGAGGGCGGTCCAAAAGGCGCGATCGCTGAGGCTGGCAGGCTTCTATGCAAGGTGACGGACTAAGAGTTTAGTCCCACATCGTTAGGGAGAAGGTTCCTGGACGGTTGATAAGAGATGAAATGTCTCTTATAGTAACGACGTGTTTTACCCTACAGGGTGAGAATAAAACCCGGGTTAACCAGGACAATATTGTTGCTATGGAGCCCTTGGGCTCTTACAATGGTATCAGAGAGGGACCCCAACCCGGTGTGGTGGCTAACCGCAGGTGGGCCCATCACGTGTGACACGCGGGGACGTGTGTCCCCTAAGGAGGGGAGAGGTGAAGCCTTAATGAGGGCGAGCCAAAAGGTGCGGTCGCTTAGGCTGGTAGGCTTCTAGGCTGGCAGGCTTCTAGGCAAGGTGAGGGACTAAGAGTTTAGTCCCACATCACTCGGGAGAAGGTTCCTAGATGGTTGATAAGAGGTGAGATGTCTCTCACAGTAACGACACATTTTACCCTACGGGGTGAGAACAAAACCTAGGTTAACCGGGACAATATCGTTGTTGTGGAGCCCTTGGGCTGTTATACCTGGCAATTAGGGTTAGCGGGTCGTGTTCGTGTCATGTCAAGACTAACCCATTACAATATATGGGTCAACACGAACACGACCTACTTAATAATCATGTCAAGAACCTGTGACTCCAATACGATACAATTATTAAATGAGTCGACATGACTCGTGTAATAGGATTAAATGAATATAAAATAACTAATATAGGAAGGTTTTTAGTATAAGAAGTAAAAATATAGGAGGGTTTTTTAAAATCCGTCCTAGATTGATGGTTTTCAAAAGCCATAAAAATATAGGATAAGTTTTCAAAAACCATTCTACATTCCTATAAGAGTATAGGGTGGTTTTTGAAAACCTGTCCTATATTGAAGGTTAAGAATATAGGACTACTTTTCAAAAACCGTCCTATATAGAGTATAAGAGTATATAATAGTTTTAAAAAATCCATCTAATATTAAAGGTTTTTAAAAAAATGTAAGAATTGAAGGCTTTTCAAAAACCATAAGAACATAGGAATGGTTTTCAAATACCATCTTATATAGAGTATATGAATATATGATGGTTTTTGAAAACCTATCATATATTAATGGTTTTTTAAAAACCATAAGAATATAGGATGGGTTTTAATATAGGATTGTTTTTTAAAAACCGTCCTATATTTTCAACCCGACAGGTTAACAGGTGGTTGGTTAGATGAGTCAACACGACGAAGGTCACATGTCAAACAAATCAACATGACGGGTGTAATGACCCAACATTTGGAGACATTTTGTATAAAGAACAAACATAGTGGGATGTACTAATGATCTTGTAACTTGACTATTTTGGAATATTTATTATATGTTTAAGGGTCTTATGTTTGAACATCACTCAGGACCTTACCAAGATATTCTCAGACTCGAGGTGAAGACAGGCATAAGCGACGTAACAACACACGAGGTAGGTAGTCTGATCCTACTATGTTTTCAAAATACATCCTAAATATTCATTAAGTTACTTGTTTTACTACTGTATTAAGCATGTGTTTTAAACTATGTTGTTCTTATACAAGTATGCGGGACCTACTGGCATAATTTATGTATTTGAAAAATCTTGCATTAACTGAAGAATGCTGTTGAGAAATAATGTTTTTATACACGTTACGAATTCATGGCATTTTACGCAATGCTTGCATACTTTGAAAACAAAGCCATAAATTGCATGGTTTATGTTGATTTGAGTTTTGGACTATATATGGTTTTGGGCTATTAAGCCCAGTGGGCACTATGCTGAGGGGTACGGGTTTGGCCTCCCGGCCTCTACCACCAAAAAGGTGGATGGTATCGCTGCTAAAAATGGCATTGTCCCTTCCCTGACTGTTGTGGTCAACAGGGACGACCACTGGAGGTGTTCACGGCACCCTTTCGGGGACATATCCATAGTCGTCATGGAGGCTATGATGGACTAGTCTCTAGATACCGGAGACATGCGATCCAGAGTGGTTTTGGTCACAAGCATGGTGACCCTATGATTTCAGTAGTATGGATATGCATATAGCATTTAAATTGGTCATAAACGAGTACTCGTGACCAGATGACTTGAGACCGGTGCATGTTACTTCGTGATGCTATCATAGACTACTTTAAGTATTTTCTGAACCTTATATACTACGCATGGCTTTGACATATGGTGTAGATCTCATAACCAGGATATGGTGAATTTATTGATTTTGACTTTCTAAACTCAGACATACTGTTAGTATTGCAAACTAACTCATGATTGATAAAGAATTTCAATAGATGGCATTACTTACACTTTATACATACATTTGTGCACCTATTACAAATTTAGCATGCCTTTCATGCAACCACTTTGAACTCCGTATGATGCATTACTATGTTTTCAAAAAGGGTAGTGTCAGGTTACCTACTGAGTATGATAAATACTCAACCCAATCCATTATTTTTCAGATCAAATAAAAGACAAATAAAAGAAACATCAGGAGGCGTTAGAACCAAAGTCAAGTAGGCAAAGGTATGATTTAATTAATAATTTCCTTTGGTAACTACTAAGTATTTGTTGTAGCTGTGGCTGTGACTAACAATCCTGTGAGTGATTACTTGTTTTGATTTGATTTATAAATTGCCATGGCACTATGCATTGAGCGTTCATTTTGACACTCGGGCTATTTATACAATGTTCTTTAAAAAAGAAGGAAATTTTCCTGCATTCTTTTGCATAAATTGTTTTAAAACTAGAGATCGATCTCGCTGCGTTTTTACCAAAAATGGCATTGAAAAACCCGGGTCGTCACAACGGGTCAACATTGATTGACCCAAACACTACACAATTTTTAACGTGTCATTTTCGGTTGACACGAACATGATAAGACTCGACCCTAACTTACTAAATCTGTGTCAAGTTCAAGCCGATGTGTTATCGTGTTGTGTCATACTTTGTCACCCTTACCTACTTCCTACTGTTACGAGTGAGGTACTAAAATTAAGAAATTGCATACTAGGATATTGTAATCCTTTTATATTATCTGAAATAAAAATTTCAAAAATATCCTTAATTTTTAACTAAAGAAAACTAACAAGGCATAGCCATTTTTCGTGTACACTGTACAAATAAACATGGAGGTCGGATCAATGGCTTCTCGCCGTCCCACACCTACCCGAGTGACGTCATTTTACGCCACCGTATGTTTGGGTCGCTGATTTCATACCCAGCCCGGGTCCAAGTAGGCAGAGGGTGAGATGGGTCACGTGTTTTCGCCACCGTCCACTCCCACCCCGGGTGACATCATTGTTCCTTTCTCCTGTCTTCCCGGTTCCGCTACCAGAAGCGTGCCATCTTTCACGAGGTGCCATCTTTAATACCAGATCTTCTTTCCTTCCTTTTTCCTCGCAAAATCGGAGATAGGCCTTCATGGGAAGCAATCTTTTACTAATACCTAACGTGGAATCGCCTTCAAATGGAGCCTCTTTTACTTTCCATGATTCGAGCGGTTGGAAGAAAGGCAAATACTAAAACACCCCCATATTTAATTCTCCAATAATTTAGGGGCTTTTCTTGTGGCTATCAGAAGACCAGCTGATGGACTAGCACTTCACGAGCTCTGAGTTCTTCCCAGCTCCTTTGTCACTTCAGTCTCACAAGTGAGTGATCCACTCCAAAATCATTTTCTTCTACATGCTTTCATTAGAAATAGAAGGATTATATTATGTTTTCTGCAGCAGGTTTCAGGTTTGTTCTTAACTAGTTAAGTATGCTTGTTTGAAGTAAACCAATGGGAGCTTTTATTAGTTCAATGGAGTTGTTGAAAGTGTTTTTTCGTCTCGCGACCACTTCTGTTTCAAAGATTTAGATCGCTCCTTCGGATTTACTATACAGGTTCAGTCATTCTACTAATACTTTTGTCTAATTTTATGCTTCTGTGGTGCTCTTTGATCTGTGGATTGTACAAACCGGAGTTCCATCTACACCAAAGACGACCGTAACCATGATAAATGCAAAAAAATTGGATCTCCTAGGCATTTCTACATGGTAGTTTGATTCATCACAAAAATGTGCTTTGAAAATTAAAAGCCTATATGGGGACTTACGTATGAGAATTGGTTTAGGCACCGACGTGCCAAAGCAGCGTCTACCATGTCATTTTGTATTATTGATCTTTTCTTTTACTTTGTCTATAATAGAATAAACTAACAAAATAGGACTTCGAAATAGTTGGGCCCAACTTAAGATAAGTTAAACCCGGAAACTTCTCTGCTGGAGGGATGGTTTAAACCAGGATAGGAGCCAAAAGATGATCCTGTAATCTCCAAAACATTGCACCCTTCTGATGGGCTATGTTTTTACTTTTACTGCATAATTTTTGAAGTTATCGACCCGCATGTTTTTACTCTTGAAGTAATCGATAATTTTGTCCGTGGAGAGGATTTTTGGTGCACGGCCTATCTTAGATATGCATGGGCTTGTGCTGATGGGATGGGTATGGTTGTGTGTGTGTGAAAGAGAGAGCGGAGATGGGGAGCATGAAAGGGTAGTCTCAGTGCATGAAGCTTCTGTCTATGCAAGGTCCAGGGAAGGGGCAGATCATATGGGCCTAAAGTACACAGCCTTACCTTGCATTTTGCAAGAGGCTGTTTTCACGCCTTGAACCCATAACCTCAAGATCATACAATAACAACTTTTACCATGACCAGAAGGTCACACAGGGGAGGGGGAGCATAGTCTCTGTTAAATAGAGAAAGTGTATGTCATAGACAGAAGATAGAAAATGAGAAAGTATGTGAATGTCTGGGAAAGTTATTCAGTACATTTCGGATGCATACCGTCTCTCTATGCTTGGCCCGCCTCTCTCCATTTTTGAGTCATTCGTTCTTCCAAAGAATTCCCCGCCCCAAGACGAGGTGCAACCAAAAATCTTATCTTTTCTAAAGTAAAAAAATGCAGGGTTCTTACCAAATAATGCTCTCTCCTTTAAACACCTATTTCTCAATCACAAAGTTCCAAAAGGAAAGCCCTTAGAAGTTCTAAAAAGATGAGATTTTTTATTTATTTATTTATTAAAAATGCCCATCTTAGGGCAGTGAACCCAATCGTCATAATAGATCATTAAAAAAATTGGAGAGATGGGCCTGCATACATGAGAGCATAGCTTTAAAACTTGTGAATCAACTTCAAAAACTAGATCAACTTACTTGATTCAGGTCGACTCACTACATAATAAAATAATTTTGTTTGGGCTTATGTTTGAACACAAGACCTTAAAATTCCGTATCCAAAAACTTAGAGAGAGAGAGAGAGTGGCATTACCTCTTTTGAAATAGAAAGTCAAAACTAAGGGGTGTCTCCTTTATAGTACAAACCAAATCCCATCATGTAGGATAGATCCGCATTGTTCAATTAAATGGCCCCTTTATTGGACCACTCCAAAAATAGTACATATTAGCCAATTCTAATCCTTTGTTTCGTCAAGAATTTCTTACATTCCTTCAAATTTTCTTCATTTATGCTGAAAGCTGTCTAACATAGTTAGTTTCAGACAACAAGCACCTCTCTCTTTAGGCTTGGTCAAATGTCTAAGGTTACATTGTTCTTTATTGGGGAGATTTCAAGTAGATATATAAATCAAAGGATAGCATCTACGTAATTTATTTATAACTCTTGGCTGTTTAAATAAATAAAGGTTCTCTATTTGCACCTTAATATGTCAGCGGTTAGGATCATTGAATTGACAAGATTTCCCTCTATTACCTATCTAGGATAGGATGCAAAAAATGAATGCTTTGAAACCAAGCTCTAGGCCCAGGTTTACTTTGCTAAATCTTTGAATTCAGTTTGTTTCTTTATTGATTGTAACTTGTAAAGACTGCAGAAGAAATCAAGACACGAAGATACAGAAGGAGAAATAGAGAGATGTCATTCTGGGACCAATATCCTCAACTCTGGAGTGAATGGGACAAGAAACAGAAGGACTGGAACGCATGGGAAATCCGAATTTTCGTTCTGTGGAGCCTTCTATTGCAAATCCTCTTAATCCAGTTTGCATCTCTACGTATGCGCAAATCAGCTAAATGGGTCAGCCTCTTCATCTGGTCCACATATCTCCTTGCTGATTGGGTCGCGGATTTCTCCCTCGGCCTCCTCTCCAACAGCCAAGGCGATGAAGAATGTGATAGCAACCAGCCCGCTACCAAAATCAAGGCCTCTGCTTCGGCTAAAAAGTCTTACAATCTTAATTCATCCAGTGGCCTTGTTGCATTTTGGGCTCCATTTCTTTTGCTACATCTTGGTGGTCCAGATACTATCACAGCTTTTGCGCTTGAAGATAACGAGCTCTGGCTACGGCACTTACTCGGCCTCGGTTTCGAATTCCTCGCTGCAGCTTATGTTTTTCTGAGGTCTATTCCTCATAATGAATTCTTGATACCGACCTTGCTTATGTTTGTTGCGGGGCTTATCAAGTACGGTGAGCGGACTTGTGCGCTTTACTTCGCTAGCATGGACGGATTCAGAAATTCGCTGCTGAAAAAGCCCGATCCAGGTCCCAATTACGCAAAAGTAACGGAGGAATACGCCTCAAAGAAGGACGCCGGACTCAAAGCGGAGATTCAAATTACGCAAGAGCCCGAAAGCCAGCCTAGCATGAACCAGGTGGAAGATGGAGAGAAAACCGAAATGAAAGATGTGAAGACGGTACAGTCCGCCCATGGATTTTTCAAAATTTTCAGGGGGTTGATAGTCGATCTCATCTTCAGTTTTCATGAGCGGAATGAGAGTATGGCTTTCTACTTTAAGCTAACGGCTGAGAACGCGTTTCGCATGATCGAGGTTGAGCTTAGTTTCGTTTACGAGGTGCTCTACACTAAGGCCGTCGTGATACACTCTAGATATGGGTACATCCTACGTGCTATTTGCTCCTCTTCTATCCTATTGGCATTCATCCTCTTCTTCTTCTTAGATAAACGCCAATTTGACAAGCTTGACAAGGCAATTACTTATGCCTTGCTCATTGGTGCAATGGCCTTGGATGCTTTGGCTCTTCGGATGCTCATTTTCTCAGACTGGACAATAGTTCAGCTTAAGAAATGTCCGAGGATTAATCGATTTGTCTCTAAGTTGGCGGGGCTCACTAAGAAGTTCAAAGACAAATGGCCCCCGGTCATCTACAAGATCTTTTTATATATGGTCCCATTTCGATTCCATGAGCCTAGATGGTCTGCATTAATTGCACAATACAATTTGATCCATTTCTGCCTCCATGATCGAGATACATTCTGCCAAAAGACAATGGATCTATTGAACATCAAAGATTTGTGTGACGAGTGGCGATATACTTCCTATGAAAACGTTACAGAAGAACTGAAAGAATTCATGTTCACTGAACTGAAGCAGAAGGTCAAGCTGGCCAAGGATTGGAAGACGGCAAAGCAATTATGTTCGCACAGAGGTGATTGGGTTGTTGAACAAAGGGGTTATGCTTCCCACAAGCATATTACCCGAAGTGTAGAAGTCGAATTTGATGAGAGTCTTCTACTGTGGCACATTGCAACCATCCTATGCTATTACACCAATGCACCATCCAATCAAGACAGTGAGCGACCAATATCAATTTCAGCTTCGAAGCACCGGCGACTGAGTAATATTATATCGAATTATATGCTTTATCTTCTAGTGTGGCAACCTAACATGATGTCAGCTACGGCCGGAATAGGGCAAATCCGGTATAGGGACACCTGTGCTGAGGCAAAGAACTTCTTCATCTTACGGTCGAGTGACAAAACAGTAACCGAACCTATTTCATTCTGGCAATCATTCTTAAACCAAAAGAAAACGGATTTGAAAACTGAACAAGCCGTAGCTTGTGATGATTTACTCTTGGTTAATACGGATATAGAGCCCAGTGATGTGAAGGGAGACCGGAGCAAATCCGTGTTGTTTGATGCATGTATTTTGGCCAAAGAACTAATGAAGTTGAAGGAAGGGAGGAGATGGGAGCTAATGAGCGAGGTTTGGGCTGAAATGCTAGCTTACGCTGCCAGTAGATGCAGAGGGCATTACCATGCCCAACGTTTAAGCAAAGGAGGAGAACTGATCACCTTTGTTTGGTTTTTGATGGCTCATCTGGGCTTGGGGGAACAATACCGAATACAGGCTGGTCAAGCTAGAGCTAATTTGATCGTGGAAGAGTAGGAAAGAACTTGAAACTAAAGGGCATTTCAAAAGCGAACGGAGTAAAGGATAAATTTGCGGTTTGTAATTGCTACCAACTTCTTTTCTACACCATGTTGGATTGTAATGTGTGTTCATTTTACATCCGGTTGCAGTTTGAACACGAAGTGCAAATGAATTGGTCAGCCGAACTGATCAGAGGTGTGCTTTTTTTAAAAGGATTTGTAGATGATTGTTGAAGCCTAAATATGTTTCTTGTTTTGGTTCAAAAGTTAGATTGTTCTGTGTCTCTGAGGTTTCTTTAAGAAAACCTACAATGTTGATCTTTTCTATCCTTAATTTTCATGGTTTAGCCAAACCATTTCGATATTTGTACCCACAACTCAAAAAATGTCGATTACATGGCAAAAGGAAGAAACTTGAGCGCGTCCTGACTACTTCTGGATCATCTTACCATTCACTGATTTCTCCAATTCTAATGATTGGAGCATCTAAAAATTTTACATTTCACCATTGAAAATTGACAGTTGGAACTCCATATGAACAATAGTCTAAGTAAGCTTGACTACCAAAACCACATCATTTGGAATGCAACAATCATCCAATAATCAATCTGCATGTTAGATCATCCAAACGAGCAACCCTTAACGCAAAAGCCTCTGGGACTATTCAATCTAAATATAACTTCTTCTTTTTTCTTGAAATTTTTTTACTTTTAGTACCCTGATGTTATCCCAAAATCTCACTTTAGTATCCTAAGTTTCAAAAGTTTCACATAATGGCCCCACATTATGTTAAGTGGATTCCGTCAGTCCAATTTTTAATAGACTATCAAATATGGATACGAATTGGTGTCACGTAGTCCTCAAGAAGACTTCTCCAAGGCAAATTGGTAAAATGCTAAATATCTAGGCAAACTAGTGGTTTCCATTTGCTCGTCTTCCTACAAGATCATTGTTGCCAATTGCATTAGAACTTTACTAAGAAATTTTCCATCTTACTCCTATTTTAAATGGCCCTCATGTTCCATCCGACGACCAACATCCTTTTTCTTGGGAATTTCTCCATCAGTTCCAAGGTTTCAAGATGTATTTTGGAAAGGATAACATTTTGCATGCAAATTATTTAAGCTCAGAATACGGTTACCGACAAGGATTAAGAAAATGGAACATATTTGCCTAATTAGGACAGAGAAAAGAATTTTCTTCTTCTTGATTCAGCAATTATACTTAAGAAAAGCTTGAGGATGAGAAGATTTATCTAGGAGAAATGACATACTAGAGCGCAATTACAGGGTGAATATCACCTTTGAATCATAAAATCTGCATATTTGATTGATCCGGATTTGGATGTCACTTGAACCAAAAATGACAACTATATAATTGGAGTCACTGACTCCTTCAATATATTTTTTTCATGGATGATAAATCTCTTTTATAGATCTAAGCCGCTCATTATGTTTTCCATATCAAAATTAATGATATGTAACCTAGTAGAAATCAATGCATTTGGTTTTAACAGAAATGCATACTCCTCACTTTTGGCTCAAAAAAGTATAGGCCAAAAGCATTTAGTGGACATGAAATTTCATCTCAAGCCTATCTAAGTGATTCCAAATATAACAAATGGCTTATATCAAGAAAAACCAAAGTTCCACTTTGAAAAGAAGGACATGGACTCACCCACTCTTGGGTGCCCACCACACATTATCTTGTACAAGTTCCGTTTACTAAGAAAAGGAACAAAATCATACTCAAAGCATGGAGGTGGGCCCATGTAATGACCTTCAATTTTGAATCTTTTTCTTTGTATTATATTATATTTTAATGGTAATGGTAATAAGGAGTTGAATTCCATGAAAAGTCGAATTCTATAGAACTGACCATTTTGAAAAATCTAAATTTGGACTTAAGACTATAAAAAATAAAATGCAAGTGTCGATATGATTCCAACAACATTAATTTGCATAAAATAGAGATTGGGGTGGAAAAACCCCAAAATTTTGCAAATTTGTGAGAGAGGCTAAAATTGATAATGGCACCCCTCCATTTTGTCTTTTTGCAGAGTGCAGGTCCAGCACCATGCGAAGAATGGATGCGACATGTGAACTGTCAGCTGCCATGCGTCAGCCCATCTCTTTGACGATGGGCTGTAGTAGGTAGAAACACAACAAAACGGGGGATGCTAGAGAAGGAGGGAACCAGACGTCCGCCTGAACCCCCTTGTTCATTTCTCCTCATTGTCCTATATCCCTCACTGATGAGTAGTCTTGCCCTAGTGGCATCTTTCCCAACACCGATGACCCAGAAATCCCTCATCGCATAGACCCCGATCACCCCCTTCTCCAATGACACACCTCATGCAAAGTCCATCTCCCTATGTTTTTAGCTCTCCTTTGATAGGATTGGCCAGAAGCCTCTCTCCCTTGTTGGGTTTTCCCCTCTAGCGCGGCCAATTGACATGCCTATATGCACCAGCCAACCTCACAAAAGCTCCTTCTTCTTTCCCCTATTTCCTTCTCCCTCCCTCCACTTCTCCCTAGTTGGGTTTTCACTCCACACAGCTGGCCTAACAAGCCAGTGGACACAAGCTAGCCGCATCAACATTGATCTCTCTCCCCCCATCTGTCTTCCCAGTCAAGCCTAGATAATGATCGAACCAATAGTCATAACCAGCCACTATCACCCCCTATTTTCCTTTCCTCTAATGAGTTAGGGCAGGCCGACTCACCAAGTCAACTCACTTCAGACTCATTTTGGGGAACTAAGGTTACACAGTAGGCCCCACTACCCCCTAAACTTTGATCTCTTA
Organism: Warburgia ugandensis; assembly: GCA_035236585.1. Classification (NCBI taxonomy): domain Eukaryota; kingdom Viridiplantae; phylum Streptophyta; class Magnoliopsida; order Canellales; family Canellaceae; genus Warburgia; species Warburgia ugandensis. The sequence goes on from CP141137.1 coordinate 64,861,880, forward strand.
TTCTGGCCAATGTAGGAAGAATCTCAAAGTCCAAGATAACCCCCACAATCCTTGCATTGTGAGGAACAATACCCATATTTTCGTTTATTGATTGAAGAAGATTTGACCATTGATCGAGATCAGACCTTTGATTGGATGTTAGTTCAATAGATTTGTGATGATCTGATCTTACTTTACGATTTGAATAGTCCACTATGATCCTCATGACTTGTAGGTCAAGATTCACATGATATATCTTGGATATGGAGCATTTTGAGGCAATCTAGCTGATCTTACTCAACAACTTAGATCAATCAAGGTATATAAGTATGAAATGGGATCAAATTTGATGATCTATATCATTCAATGATTTATTGAGATTGTTTGATCAGAGTTACATATTCTTTGATTCAGAATGATCAGGTGGACGATGGTTGCTAGATTACGACGAATAATTGAGATCAAGTACCTTCAAAATGATCAATTGACTATCCAGCAACACAAACTATCAGATATCTTCAAATTGACCTAAGCAAGTTAGGATTATCACCCTAACTACTTAATTTCCTTGTTTTGGTGACAATTAGCTAAAGTAAAAAATGATTTATATATAAACATACTCGATTAGATGGTTAAATGAGAAATTAACTAAAATTGATAGGGTATGAGTATTTTTCCTTAGGAATATGTTATGATATGATTAAGGAATGAATTAGATAGTTATTGGTAAGCCCAATTCATCATGATTTTGATTATCAGCCAACTAGGGCAAGCCCTAGATTGAGATCCCATGGTAGTGAACCATTGGATCGTATTAAAACATAGTATAATAAGATATAAAAATATAATGTTTGTTTTATAGTTAAGAATCTAACTTAGATAACTTAAATTTTAAGTTAGACCTAAATCTGTTTTCTATCCAAGTAGTGGGATTGAGTGGAACTGAGCTAGACTAGAGTCCATTTGTGACTTGAGAAGTATAAACGTGTAGTTCTTTGTCTGATATAGGTAATGACAATAAATAATGGGCATATTTCTGTCTTGAAATTTCAAATTTTCATTGCATCAACTCAATATCTATGAATGAATGTCATGCATGTATTATTATACTGTGGTTCTTATTGAAATATTTATTTTATTTGTTACTGATGAAATTTCTATTTTATTTGTGATTAATTAGCATGTGCATGATTTCTTTGATTATTATTGTTCCACTGAAGCACGATTTAACTATGATGAGTCATATTTTATACTTGATAGTGAAAATCATGATTTTGGTAGGATTTCATAACTGTAAAGTTATTAAATAGTGATTTGATTTACTGTTGCATATGGAGGCATGTGGACACCCTATTTTATCTCCTTTTTATTGTGGACTTGGTGGCTTGTCCTTGAGAGGCTACCTTAAGATGAGGGGTAATGCTTGGGGATAGTGAGCCACAAGTGCTCCTGATTTTTATTATTTCACTAGAGGATTGTACACCAATTTTATTGATCATGAGATTTGTAATTTTTGTTTTTTAAATATTTATGATGAGTATTTCTGCCTAATAAATGCCATGCTAAGAGGGATGTAGGGTTGATCATATGCCCTTTGACCTTGCAATATGATTAGACACATATCCCATAGAAGGGCAAATGCATAGGGAGTCGTATCATGAGTAGTCTACTCTACGCGTCTAGTTAGTCCTCCATGCATAACGGACACTTAGTCTCATGTTCTAGTATCAGCAAGGAACAGCAGTTGGTAGACCTAAGAGTTGGTTAACACTGCAACATAACAGTCCAGCATAACAATGCGCTAGGATGAATATTCACTATATACCCACGGCATGACGAGCATAGAGCAGTGGTATGAGTACTCATGACCAAAGATTCTAGTGTATGTGACACTTGTAGGACTCATGTGCGAGGGTGCCCCTTGTGGATTATGTGCATATTATTTGAAATATTTCTTGCGCATTTGACTCATTGCACCAATGTGATTTTTGACACTCTTGGAGCTCATCTGTGAGGGTGTCCTTTTTGATGACTTGCACATTTATTAATATATTCTATGAGCTTTTGATGACATGGTTTTGGCGTATTTATAAGCCTTATAAGTTTAGTTGATTTTGCATGCTTTTCAAAAGTGCATTTGACATGAGTTACTTCGATTTGGTTTTGGCATTTTTACTAGCCTGAGATGCTTTGTTTACACAGCATGTTTTGAAAACACGCAAGTGGCTTGGATGCATTGCCTTGTTTTTAACATTATTATGAGCTTTGATACATTAGCTATTGTCACCGATTTAGTTGGTTTTTGATGCTAATGATGTTATACTTCAACACTACTTATTCTCATATTTGATATTACGATAGAATTGTTTTTATGAGGAAGATATTTATCACATATCCTGAAATTTGATAAATGACTGTTTCATATTGTATTAAATACTTATGAATTATTATTATTATTATTATTATTATTATTATTATTATTATTATTATTATTATTACCTACACAAGCATAGCTTGTTGAGCAATTATGATATTTTTGCAATGCATCAGATATAGAAAGAGATAACAAGTAAGACAAGTAGACAAATAGCAAGTGAGGGCAATGACGGCCTTCATCAAAGTATAGAGAAGATCTCATTGGTGTAAGAGGTTTATTAAACCACAGTGTTGAATATTGAAGATGTACTATATATGTATATATATGAATTACACTTTTGTGACTCTAATGTATGATAGTATCTTTTTAGATTTGATGACTGTGTATGAACACACTCTGGATAATGTCGTTGTTCTTTTTTATTCTCACTCTACCGTTAAGGTGTATGGTTTTATAAAAAATTTGTGTATAATCTGGATGGATATGGAAACTGAGCCTCCTAGATTATTTATTTGTGTTTACTGTGTTCATTGGGTATTTGTCTCATTGCATGTGTTAAATGCAATGGTCCAAAATATAGAGGAGATTGTCAAATTTTCAATAGAAATAAAAATATCATTTCACCATTAAATTTGTAATTTTGTGGGTCGTATAACTCCCAGGTTTAGAAATGAACTCTTTTTATTCAAAGTTTTCGTTTTTAGTCAATTTTAAAATTATAAAATTTAACCAGGAATCCTAACTTTTTAAAAATTGGTAATTTATATAAATTATGTAAAACCTGGGGTGTGAGAACCATGCTTCTTACATGGCAAGATGTTACATAATAGAAATTAGGAAGCCTAGTTAGGACAAACCTTACGATAGTAACCCAAAAGTTCCCCGCTTTTTACAATGTGAAAATACCTAAAAGGACTCGTCAATGAAAGAGAAAAGAGTAGAAAGAAGTTTGTACTAAACAGGAAACAAGTTTTGGGCCCCACTATTGGAATTGAGCTTTTCAAATTGGAGGGAATCAACGGCCAATGACATGTTCCACTGATCAGGACTGCAGTTGGACTGGTGTGGGGGGTGAGCGTTGTACATGATGGAGCGTAGGACCGCTGAAACAGTAGGGATGTAGGCCGTTTTATTCCGAGCCAATTGTCACGTGAGCCCCATAAGCTGGCAGTCCCGGCTCAACATCCCGCTTGCCCTGTCATTTCCTTCACTCGTTTCCTCAACCTTTCAGCTGTAATCCAAACAAAATCCACAAGAAAAATCAAATAAATTCACGCATGGGAATTGTCACGTACAACAAAAGTAGATGTACGTTTGCTAAGGGCCCACTTATCCCATGATCTCAAACATCATAAAATCAAATAGTTTGGATGATCCTAGCATCGTTTCTCTGAGTTATTTTGACGTCTATGATGGATGGCAAGATCTTCCAAAGTAGGTGATTTTTAAGACATTGCCCATCTACATCGAAATGGTAGAGATGAACCGTTTAGATCATTAAAAAATGTGGACCCCATACTAATCGAAACAAAAACAAAAGAAAAAAAATTAAACAAAGTTCACACGGAGGGATTTGCATATAGCCAAAAGTAGGGTTCATATTCACTTAGGGGCACACCTGTCATAATCCCAGCCACTCATAAAGTCAAATAGATTAGAAGATCCTAGGATTGTTTTTCTCAGTTATATTGACGTCTAAAATGAATGGCAAGATCTTCCAAATTAAGTGATCTTCTGGCCAGCTACAGCAAGATGAACGGTTTTGATCATTAAAAAAATGTGACCATCCTTTCAGCTGTAATCCTAAGATTCCAAACGAAAACGCAAGAAAAATCATATAAAATTCACATTGGAGATTGTCATATACACCAAAAGTAGGGGGTGTATTCACCCAGCGGCCACCTGATGATAATCTCAACAATTCAAAGTCATAGTTTGGAAGATCTTAGCATTATTTTTCTGAGCTATTTTTGAGTTTTGAAATGGACGGCAAGATGTACCAAAGTAATTGATTTTCGAAACATGGCCCATCTACAGTGAGATGGTTAAGATGAACGGTTTAGAAAATTCAAATATATGAGCCCCATCCTCGTACTACATATGAACAAAAAGAACACTATTTACCAGCGTTCTTCTTGATGTAGCCCCTTTTTGCCAAAAGAGCACCCCAACGGCGTAGATTAGCAGAGACCATGAGAAGACAGAAGACAGCAATGGTAATTCCCAATAAATACCAATTTGCTGCTTTAGAAATAGCAAAAAGGGAGTCTCCTGAAAATGACCCTCATTTTTCCACTCCGCAAAAATGGACAGAAAAAATATCCCACTTGTCTTCTTCCTAAATTCCGCTAAGAGAATAAATTTGCAGAAAATCTGAAGAAAACCGAGAAACAACGGTGGAGATGAGAATTTCCAGTCCATTAAAGGATTCAAAGTTGCCATTCGAGGATAAAAGTTGCTATCCAACAAGTGGGACCAACATGGTCACGTTACTGCCAGTTTAGAGCTACAGGTGGGCCAATTTGGTAGATGATCTCACCATTCATCTACCAAGCATTAGTGTAGGATAGGCAACGCTTTTGCTTTCTCTGATAAGTAGAGATGGACGGTAAAAATACATGCCGTCCATTTTCTAGATCTGGAAAATAGAGGCTAAGCAATCATCAGAACGCTATAGGATGAATGGTGAAGATTACTTGATAAATGGGCCATACAAAAGAAGTGCAAAATAATGAACAAATTGTGGGAATACATATAATGATGGCAAACTCTAACAGACAATGGATTAAGTTATCCATGAATACTGAAATTATAGAAAACCAAAGCAAATTGCACTCAAAGCTTAGGCTGTTTGTTTTTTATAAGTGGGTAAAGGTCACCTTAAAAATAGCAATCTTTTACTAATACCTAACGTAGAATCACTTCCAACTGGAGCCTCTTGTACTTTCCTTGATTCGAACGGTTGGAAGAAATGCTAATACTAAAAAACCCCCATATTGAATCGTCCATTTATTTAAGGCTTTGCCTGTGACTATCAGAAGACCAGCTGCTGGACCAGCAGTCAGCGACATCTGAGTTTATCTCAGCTCCTTCGCCATTTCAGTCTCACAAGCGAGTGATCCACTCTTAAATAATTATTTCTAAATGCTTTCATAGAAATGAAGGATTATGTTATTTGTTCTGCAGTAGGTTTCAGGTTGGTTCTTAAGTATGCTTGTTTGAAGTAAACCGATGAGAGCTTGTACTGGTTCAATGGAGTTTATTGCAAGTGTTTTTCGTTTCGCGACTACGTTTGTTTCAAAGATTTTGATGGCTCCCTTCGGATTTGCTACACAGGGTTCAGTTTATTATACTCATGCCATTGTTTAATTTTATGCATCTATGGAGCTGTTTGATCTGTGGATAGCACAAACCGGAGTTCCGTTTACCCCAAAATCAACCGTAGCCATGTAAATGCACAAAAACTGTTATCTCCTCGGCATTTCTACATGGTATTTTTAGGGGAAAATCTCTAGTTTGATTAATCACAAAAATGTGTGTTGAAAATTAAGAGCCCAGGTTAACCAATGGATGAGAACTGGCTTAGGCACCGACATGCCACAGCAGTGTCCACCATTTCCTTTTGCATTATTGATGCTTTCTCTTACTTCGTCTTGAATAGAATAAACTAACCAAATAGCACATTAATGTAGTGGGGACACCTTAAGATAGGTGAAACGTGAAATCTGCTCTGCGGTGGTTACCTGCCGCTAATTTTTCAACTGCCCATGAAGTGGGTCCGCCAGGAAAAGTGACTGCGTATAAAACAAATTTTGTTAGTTTTGCCTCGCCTTCCTTACGAAAATCATCCACGTCTATGATTTTATACACAAGAAATTGCATTAATGCTTGCACAATTTTTATAAAAGCAATTACTACTTTTAACCTTTGTTACTTATAAACAGTTATATACAAAGATAATTAGGTTCTATCCAAAAGACAGATTAATCATCATCCAGCTGAAAGAGAAAGATTACAATAACCAATTAGGACAATATTTTAACTTCCTAACTAGAAGAAATTCAAAAAGAAATCCAAGCAAATACCAGCTTTCTAGTAGTTCACCATCTCCCCCAATGACTACAATCTTTAAGACGATAACAAAGAACCGCTCCCATGTACACAAGCATGCCAATTCTCTCGTTGGTCTTTTTTTATCTTGTTTCCAACACGTCAGCAGTGTAGAAATCAAGAATAGGAGAAATATCTTCATGAGGAAGTTCTTTCTAGAAGCATTTAGTTTCTCCAACAGCTGTCTATTCTTCCGAACTCAGACTACAAAATGCACGCCCCATAAACCTCTAAATCCTAACCCCAAAAAGAGACTCAATAAAGTCATAATGTAAAAAGCTTTGAGGAAGAAAGGATTTGGTACAAGGAATAGACTAGGGGTCACTCCTTATATAGGAATTTCTCTTCTCTAGTCCCTCTTCCATGAGCTATGTGAGACTATTAGTTTATGCCCCTCGTACAGAGATACCATGCCATATCTCTTTTACTTAGAAGAACAAACTAACAACTCCCCACTTATTTTTTAACTTAAAACAACTCAAAATAATATTCTCTCACTTGTTTTAAGTTAAAAGCCACTCAATCAAGAAAGATATCCCACTTGTTTTTAAATTACATCTAGAAAAAACAAAAGGAAATCCTCCATTGTAGAAGACAAGCAGGTTGAGTGGAAAGATTCAAAGATCTACCTCTCACTAAGTTATGATGGATTATTCGTGAAATGAGCACGAATGTGTTGGGATGTCTTTATAGGGATAAATTCACTATTACGAGAGGCTCCCACACATACTTCCATCTAGCAAAGATATGAATGGGACTAAACTTGAGTGTAAAAAACAAGAGGCAACAAGAATAAAAAATAACTAATCAACATATATAGGAAAGATATTTGAAGAAGATTAGCATTCAACAAGATCCGCATACCAAACAAAGTGATCTAGAGACCAGCCTAAGTCCCATAGGAGGTGGCTCAATCCCTCCACCACCCCCCCCTCCCGACACAAAATAGTGACTCTATCAATAGTGCACCTATATACACCACATTCTAAAAGTATTTATATACTTATTAAGAAATAAGTCATCCTTTATAGTACAAGCCATACTACATACACCATAAGAATGAAAATGAAATAAAATTGCACTGCTTGAATAGATCTATGTAGTTAATTTGTCCTTTAAAACCTAGTCAATGATACTAGGTAAGGCTATTGCTACTAGTCGTCAAGTATAGGTCTTTAAGCTCATTCTCCTTGATGTTAAATCCACTAGCTCTCTTCTAAGCATTTGAAGAGAGAGTTAGATAAAAAAAAATTCCTAGACTATAGAAAGTTGGCATGTCTACCACAAAGCATTCTAGCCAAACAATAGAGTCAAGCTTATAACTAAAGCCGTTTCTACATAGAGCTTATCCAAGGTAATCAATCCAACTCCTAAACAAAGCTCTTACCAAATCAACTCATCTAATGAATATAACCATGCACCTAGATGAAGCTCCTTCCAAAAGGGGCTCATCTAATCAATAAATACTAGCTCCTAGATGAAGCTCATTGTTCTTTGGTTAAGGAGGCTTTTACACTTAACCAAAAAACAAATACCTCTTTATTACCAATCCAAACAAGGAGATCTAACAATATCGAGTAAACAAAACTCAGCTTATAGTAGATTCTTACATGATTAGTTATTTTTTAATTTGCAACTGAAGGCTTTACAATTTTCTCAAGTCACTTCTTGTAAAGCCAATGATCTCATAGCAATGATATTGTCTACTTTGGCTGCCCATACAGCCTCACGGTTTTGTTCTTCCCTTATAGGAAAAGGTCTCGTTCATGTGTATCAAAGTGCATAGCAGATGATATTGTCCTCTTTGGGCCTAGCCCTTAAGGATTTGTTCCCTCTAGGTCCTTCACCCTACTTGGGTCCCTTGTATGGGCAACCAAAGTGGACAATATCATTGTTGTGGGCCCCTCAGTTGTTACAAATGGTATTAAAGCCAGTTCCCCTTAATACTAGGCAGCATCACATGCTAATATAACTAATAAAACCATATAATTTCATACATTGTTGAAATCATGTAATTCAAATATCATGATATAGTATAATCATGTAAAATCCACCCTCGCAAGGGTAAGTTAAGGATTCCATATTCCTAATCATCTCATAATTTAAGAAATCCATGTATTTTCAAATATACTTTCATGCATAAGTTTTCAATTTGATAGTAAAGTAAACATGGCATTTTAAACAAATTGCATGAAAATACAATTATGATAGCTACATAAACCAAAAAGATTAAAATGTCAAGTTTCAAGCAATTCCAAACATAATAGGATAATTATCAATGGTTTTTTCCAGTTCAAGCAAGTATATTAATATCCAAACTACCTACCTCCCTTATCGTGCTTCACCATTTTGCTATATCCCTCCTTCGATCACTTATCGATCATCTATCCAAATCAATTTTTGAATTCATTGTCAATATAAATCCACATGTTCACAATTTCAAGTAAATTTACTCATTTCAAATCAAAATTGCTAGTTCATCAATCCATTCTCATGGTTTATAGGCTAACCATATGTTTCCAAAGTGTATTTACTGATTAAGAGTTAGGGAACATGATGGTGGAATCTGATCATCGATCAGATGATGCCAAGTTTCTCTTCCACACATATCTGATCGGACAACCAAGATTTTCCATTAGATTTTTATCCAAATTCCCCAATTTTTTTGTCACATCCTAGCTAATTTAGGTCTTAGGATTCATCTGTAATGTCTGATCATCAATCAGACATCAAGAATTTACTGTGCAAACAGTACCCGATTGGACAGGCGAGATTGTTAGATCAGTTTTCAGCCTAGATATGTAAATCTAGTGTGATCTAAGCTACCTTAAGTCTTCAATTATTCATCCCCAAACTTAGATTAGGGAATGGACGGTTGGATCATCCCTAATTATAGATATAGGTAAAAAATGCATAGATCATGTCAAATACCAAGATTCAAGGGGTGGGTATCCTAGATCTTACCTTTAAGGCATGTCTTCAACCTCTAATTGTCTCTGGAAAAGGGCTTTTGGTTGTGGTATCCAAGGGAAGATGGTGAATGGCTTCGATCATCATTCAGTGATGACGTTCATTCTATCTTTTTCGGCGACCGTCAACCCTTCCCCACCATCAATCTACTTCTCTCGTCGTCAGTGAGGCGAATGGAAGGAGGATGGGTTGGTTCCTCTCCTCCTTTCTCTTCTCTCCTTCTCCCCACTCTCTCTTCCTCTTTTCCCTCTTCTCTTCTCCCTCTCTCGATTGGCTGAGAGCAAACTGTTAGGTCTATTCGTGTAACACCCCGGATTTTCAAGACATTTTTTTTTTGTTTTTTTTTTTTGGCATTTTAATTAAGAGCATTTGGGATCCCATAAGAAAAGATTTTATTCAACATTTTACTAAACCTATCTTAAAAACTCCGGGTGTTAGTTTTCCTTTCTCAAAATGACGTACATGTAATGTAAACATAAATAAATAATCCGCGTATAAATCAACGTCAAATAAATAGGCGCCTTTATTTTAAATCAAATAAACGTCCAAAAGACAATAATAATATGGCCCAGGGTCTATCCATCATAACATCCCATATAAATGTCCAACATATGTCCAAAGATCTAAATCACATCCCAATATAAAATATGCAGTCCATAATAAAAATCCAAATGATAATCCTGTGTAATGACTCACATCACTGTCTAATACTATAGAAAAATGGTCTTCAGCAGCTCTCACGGCTTCTCAACAGCCTTGCCTTTCCTGTTATCGCACTCGAGATCTAAGGCATTGCAAAACAAAGCAATACCTCAGCAAGCTATTGCTTGTGTAGGTACATAGACAATTAATGTAATAAATGCAAGAAATAATGAATAATACTGATGAAAAATCTAACATTTATGAAGATAGTGATATCATAATGCCATGTTCAATAAATGCCAATTTATTCCATATGCTAAAACATGAAATTCATGGAGATAAAACATGACATGAATCAATAAAATGGAGCATACATCCAGAATAAGGGCACCCTAAGGTAATGGGTCCCACCATATCGCACTAACATCCCTGATCAGGAGTACACATAGTCAACCTCTGAGTGTCGTCACACCCAGGCATATCATCCATAACCATGCTCATCATACATGCACACATAATAAGAATATGGGCCATCATGCTGCAGTGGCAACCCTCCATGGGTATCAACCACCGCCGCTCCCCGTCGACACCATAACGGGAGACTTAGCGTCTGTCCCCATGGAAAGGCTCGGGACCGGTAGTGTGGACTATCCATGTTACCAAACCCCTACCGAATGCCATCTATGGGCAGGTGTCTATCATATCACAAACTCATCACATCATAATCTCGGAAGGTGGGTGGCCTACCTATCCCTCCTAAAGATGACGCCCACCGGGCGAGAGCACCCGTCATCAAATATAAAACACGAAAATCATATGTATATGCTAAAACTCAAGAGCACTTATAGCTTGCAATCCCCAAGACATGCCCCTCATCCTAGGGTTAGCCTATCAAAGGACCAACTAATAAGCCTCTATTCTCATTTCCATGTAAATCCATGCATTTTCTATATATATACTAAGAAATAAGTCTCTAAGTAAGCATAACAAATTAACATCATGCTTGTAAAAGCATTTGAAATAAGTTTATTCAGTAAAAGATTTCAATTTAGAATAACCATCCTGTACGCAATGTCGCATGAAATCCACGGTAAATAATAATTGCATTTTAAAACACAATCACACATGATGCTATGTTTAAACATGGTTCAAATATCAAGGCAAAACATTAGTTGTCGTCACCTACCTCAGTGTGAGACCACTAGCTTGCTAATAACTCCCTTTAACTGGTATATTCACGTGCACCTGTACATGTCACATCACTATTTTAAAATTTTTCTAAAGAAAAATTTGTCATTTCTAAGTTTTTAAGTTAAAACTAGGTCCGCGTCGTCAATACGGTCACAACGCCTCTTCCGGATCGTGATTTGGACCTTTCTAGCTCCCAAAAATCAAGTTTTAGTGAAAACTACCCTCAAATGGGGCCTGCCGGACCACCATAAGGTGGTTTAAACCGGCAGCACCCTTTTCCACCAGTTTACACCGACATACACTAGCGCGCAAAGAAGCACGGCGACGCAGACGCCGCACGGGACGCTCGCCGTGCTTCTTCGGCACTGTGACGCACGTGCGCGTGCGTCACGGTCGCCAGGACGCGCAGCATCCCGGCCCCATAGCGCCCGCCAACCGCAGTCCGTCCACGCGCGCGCGTCGCCACACACGCGTGCGACGCCGACGTCATCCCCTGTGTGTCCCGCTGTGCGTCCTGGCGTCAGCGCCAGGGCGCCGACGCCGTTTTGCGTGATTTTTGCACCATTTTCTTCAGAATTCTCTCTAGAATCCATTTATGCCCTCCTTTTGCACTAAATTTTCCAAAAACCATGGTTTTTAAACAATTTTTCCCAAGTTCCTAAAAAATCCCTATGTACTGGTTTTTGGGTTTTATGGAAAAATCCACCGTTGAATCACTCCAAAATTTAAAGGGTATGCTCTTGGATCTCTTGTGCACTAGTTGGACAGTGCGATTTCCAAACGGACAAGGTTTGGTCCGTGAAATCACGCTCCAACAGTAGCATGCCTAAAGTTCCTAAAAATCTGATTTTTCCTAATTTTTAAACGTTTTCTAATTATTTTCTCTATTTAATAAATACTAAAAAAACATAGGTTTGAGGCTTACCTTGCACCTGGCCGGAGTTGCTTGTGTTGCCGGGGCTCCACTCGCCGGAAAATCTAAGTTTTTGCAGGGCTAGGGTTTTGCGTAGCATTCAGGGAAAACGCTCAAAGTGGAGCGTTTTGGCTCCTAGAGGAGCATAGATATAGGGTTTTAGAGTCTTGGGGAAGAGAAACTCTTCCCCACACGTCTCTTCCCATGTCTCTCCGGCGATTTCGCCGGACTGGTAGAGACGTGTGTAGACAGGGGTGCCGTTATCAATTTGGACCCCTGTGTAACATGTTTCTGTCAAAAGACCAATTTGCCCTTACAACTTTGACGGCTCATAACTCCCTCGTTTGAGCTCCGTTTTTTGCGTTCTTGGTGGCGTTGGATTCGTATCGACGAGCACTTTCTAATTATTATGTTTTCAGGAAAAAATTTCATCCATAAATTTTTAATTTAATTTATTTAATAATTTCCTATTTTATCTTAAAAATTAAGGATATTACAATTCGTCGTTTCCTTAAGTGGGAGGGGTGTCCGTATCAAATATGGGCCCCTCTATTTTAAACCCTTTTCGTTTTATTATTATTATTATTCATTTCATTTTAGAGTTCTTACAACTCTATTTTTAGGATTCAAGCAAGATAGACTCAATTTGTACTTCAATTAATTTGCACTATTAGAATTGGTTTGTGCTTTTGACTCTTGAATTTGAATGCTTTTAAGTTATGTCACAGAGCTCGATAAATATAAAATATAGGCCAATGCTCATTAGAGATTATAAATATGGATTGCAATGTGCACAACCACTAAATATCCAATATCTTTTAAATAAGTTAAAGGGGTATTAAACTTGGGCTGCAAATGTGCACCTAATAAACCTCTAAAGCCTAATACCCAAAAGAGATTATGAATATGGACTACAAAGTGCACTACTAGTAAACATTCAACAACATTCAAATGAGCTAAAGAGGTGTGAAACTTGGGCTGCAAAATGTACACCCTATAAGTTTATAGAGCTTAACACCAAAAAAGAGCTAAAGAGATGTCAAGCATGGGTCACAAAATGCGTCTCACAAAACCTATAAAGTCAATACCTAGAAGAGAGATAAAGAGATGTCAAACTTGGACTTCCAATATGCACACCCAATGAGTCTCTAAAGGCTAACACCTAGAAGAGAATGAGTGGAGTAATACAGAAAGTTGGCAAACAAGAGAGAGAGAGAGAGAGAGAGAGAGAGAGAGAGAGAGAGAGAGAGAGAGAGAGAGAGAGAGAGAGAGAGAGAGAGAGAGAGAGAGAGAGAGAGAGAGAGAGAGAGAGAGAGAGAGAGAGAGAGAGTGCCTTAACTAGATAGACTCTAAAACACCAGAAACAAAAAATCTCTGAGGGAAGATCGTATTTGATGTAAGGAACAAACTAGGGAGTTACCCCTAGATATAAGAGTTCCTCTTGTATAGACCCTCTTCTATAATTAATGTGGGACTATTATCTTATGTCCTTTATATAAAGATACCACTTCATATCTCTAATGAAAAAGGTGATATGGGACTCATAGTTTCTTTAACTTAGAAAACAAAAGCAACATTTTGATTTGTTGTTTAGAAAGAAAAAGGTAGTAAAAATTGAGATTTTGAGAGTTTTGATTGTTCTTACATTAAAATGTAAGAGAAAATGGAGAACATAAACCCCAAGGAGTTGATGACTTTAGGCTTTACATTTTCTTTCTTTGTCATAACAACAAGCATGGAAGACAATGATATGATAGGCAAGAGAGAAGTGTAAAACTAATTTCCATACTAATAGTGGGTCCTCCTTTCTCTCTTAAACAAAAAAAAAAAAAGAATTTAAATATATAAATATATATATATATATATATATCGAACTTTACCAATTTACCTTAAACATTCTTAGCTTAATCAAAGCTGTTTGTGTGAATATCACAACCATAGCTACAAGGAATTATTTTCCCCAAGCTCGCCTCTAACAATGAGCTGCCTATCTAATATTTCTTACAATAAGTAAATTGATGGGAGCTTGTATTAGTTCAATGGAGTTTGTTGAAAGTGTTTTTCATTTCACGTCATTGTTGGTTTCAAAGATTTAGAGTGCTCCTTTGGATTTGCTATACAAGGTTCAGCCACTATACTAATACTTTTGTTTGATTTTATATATAGGCATTTTGATATGTGAATAGACAAATCGAGGTTCCTTTTACCCCAAAGCCAACTGTAGCTATGCTCAATGCACAAAAAATGGATCTCCTAAGCATTTCTACATGGTATTTTTCATGGAAAATATGTAGTTTGATTCATCACAAAAATGTGGATTGAAATTAAGAGCTTATGAGGACATACATACATACATACATACATACATACATACATACATACATACATACATACATACATACATACATACATACATACATACATACATAGTTTAAGCACTGACATGCTAAAGCAATATCCACCATGTCATTTTTCTTTATTGAGATTTTCTTTGTTTAAAATAGAATAAATTAAACAAATAGGAACATTGAAATAGTGAGGTTGCATTAAGATAGGTTAAACCCTAAATCTTCTCTTTTGGAGGGATAGCTCAACCTAGGATAGGGCCCAAAAGATGATCCTATAGAATGTAATTCAAAAAGAGTACACCCTTCTAATGAGCTATGGTTTTAGGTTTCAAAGTTTTCAACCCGTATGCTTTTATTGTTGAAGTAATCAGTAATTTTGTCATGTGATTCATGCTAATGGGATGGGTGCACTTGTGTGCATTTAAAGAGAGAGGAGGTAGTGGAGCATGGTCTCTGTTAAAATTGGGAAAGGGTGAGAGAGAGAGAATCATGTTGTCCTTGTTAAAATAGAAAATCAAAAGTGTGTATTGTGTCTTAATTATTACCACTAGTTTATGGCTTTATTAAAGTATAGAATCTACAAATACGAGTCAATCCCATGAAGGCCCTTTGATAAAAGAGGTTAATTAAAACCTTACGTTGCTTTACTCTAACCTAGCTATCAAGAAAAAAAAAACAAAGAACCCTAAACTAAACAACTAATCTAAGCGAACTAAATCAAAGTAATGAAATAAACTCAACAATGAAAATTATTAACTATAATGCAAAGAAAGAAAGTAAACTAACTATGAAAAAAACAGTTTTTCATTATTGATCTTTGATTACATTTAAATATAAGAAAGAAAGAAAAGGAAAAGTAAACCAAGCAATGTAAGCAACTTTCTTTGAGTGGCCACTATTGAAGTCCTTCATTGTATCACTTAACAAGGCTCTATACACATCCTCTTCTCCTTTTCTAGACCTAAACTCTACTTTATGGTCTTCTTGTTGTGTCACTCAACAAGTGCCTGCACACTTATATTCAACCTAAAGTACACTAATCTACAACCAAGCATTTTTCATCTTGTTAACCCAACATGCCACAAACTAGTAAAATTCTCAACAATGCTTTAGGAATTAGAAGATTCTTTGACCACTATTAGAAGGTGTTCTTCCTTTTCCTTTATTCCCATATCCCAAAAGAAGAAGAGATGAAAGATGAAAAGCTAGAAGAAGATGATGATTGTGAAAAGTGGAAGATGGAAGATGGAGGGTGTGTAAGTGAAGAAAGGAAGAAAGTGAGGCATTGAAGGTAGCTGCAATTGAAGATGGTGGGTGTAAGATCTAGAGTAGGTTGGATGGGAAATATAATGCAAAAGCAAGGAAAAAGGATTAAAAAAAAAGAGGAGAAGAAGATGAGAGAAAGAAAGGGAAGTGAGGATAGAAGAGCTTCCTTACCTTTTCTCCAAAATGATCAAACTTCGATCTTAAGAGAGCTTTGGCAAAGTGATCTCTTTCCATCTATTTCTCTTAGATTTAGTTTTCAAGTATACGAAAAAGGTAAGAGATAAAGCTTTTTCTTCTTTTTCAATTATTTATAAATTTTAACGAAAGGAGGAATGAATGAGATTTGATGAGAGAAAGGTAAGCTAAAGAGAGGGAGGCATGGATTCCATATTAGGAAGGTGGAGTTGGAGTTGGGTATGGTTTGGATAGAAAAGTGAAGTGGAAGAATGAAGGAAAATGTTAGTGGTGGTTAGGAAGGAAGATTTGAATGGTTAAGAAAGAAGTTTACTTAGGAGGAAAGGAAGAGAGAAGATTAATGAAGGGGGCTTTATTTTGGTCAAATTTAGAAAGTGAGTAGGTGGGGGACTCTTTTTCAAATTAGGAAAATATGATGAATTTGGAAGATGGTGAGTTGGAAAAGGAATGAAGCAAGTTAATAGAAAAGTAAGGAATAGGTGGGAATGGAAAGAGATAGGATGGAAAGGGGGAGAAATAGAAAGTAGGTGGAGGTAATCAAGGGCATTCAAAATTAGAAAGTATTACAAAAGGGTAGTGTGGAATTCAAGTGGGTGTATGTGATTTGTTTATAGAAACCATAAGATGTATGGCCATTGGATGAAGATGTGTAGTTGAAATCTTCCTTTTCTTAGGGTTTTAGATTGACTTTTTAACATGAGAAAGGAGCTAGAGTTTTCCTTAACTTGAATGGATGAGATCATATTTAGATCTTCTTAAAACTTCACTCTCTGCACCATTGGATTGGATTGCCCTACGATGAATGACCTTGATTTCTGTAGATCTTCATATGTAAATGTGGACCAATTGTGTTTCAATATCTCATATTGATAAGACATCTGTGTGTGTGTGTGTAGCATTAAAAGAAAGTTAGGAACTGTGGTGTCTCCTCTCTCCTTTATAGTACAAACCAAGTCCCAGCACCTAGTATCGATCCACATTGTTCAATTAACTTGCCCTCTTTATTGGACAAACATGAAAATACCACATATTAGCCAATCCAAATATTTTTGGTTGGTCCAGAGTTTGTTACATTGCTTCAAACTTTCACCATTTGTACCTTAAAATGGCAGCTGTTAGGTTCATTGGATTGATAAGATTTTCAGCTGTAATTGACCTGTCTAGGACATATAGGATCCAAAAGATAAATTCTTTGGTCCCAAGCTCCACTAACACATGCATTTTCCTAAATCTTTGAATTCAGTTCGTTTGTTTATTGATCATAACTTTGTAAAGCTGCAGAAGAAATCAAGATACAAAGAGAAGGAAAAATAGAGAAAGATGTCATTCTTGGACAAATATCCTCAACTGTGGAGTGAATGGGAAAAGAAACAGGGGGAGTGGAATGCATGGGAAATCCGAATTTTCGTTCTATGGAGCCTTTTTCTACAATTCCTCTTAGTTCAGTTTGCATCTCTACGTAAATGCATGGCAGGTAAATTGGTCAACCTCTTCATCTGGTCCACATTTCTCCTTGCTAATTGGGTTGCGGATTTCTCCCTGGGTCTCCTCTGCAACAGCGGAGGTAATAGCAACCACTCCGCTACCAATAATGGCCTTGTTGCATTTTGGGCTCCATTTCTTTTGTTACATCTAGGAGATCCAGGTACCATCACGGCTTTCGCCCTTGAAGATAACGAGCTCTGGCTACGCCATTTACTCGGTCTCGTTTTCGAATTCCTTGCTGCAACTAATGTTTTTCTGAGGTCTATTCCTCATAACGAATTCTTCACACCGACCTTGCTTGTGTTTGTTGCTGGGCTTATCAAGTACGGTGAGCGGACTTGCGCGCTTTACTTAGCTAGCACGGATGGAATTAGAATTCCGTTGCTGAAAAAGCCCGATTATATAAAGCACATGGAGGAATGCGCATCAAAGAAGAACTCTGGACTCAGTGCGGACATCGAAATTGCTCAAGATCCCGAAAGGAAGCCTCGCATGGACCTGGTGGAGGATGGAGAGACAAATAAAAGAAAATTTGATGATGTGGAGGCGGTACAGTCCGCCCATGAATTTTTCATAACCTTCAGGGGGCTGATTGTCGATGTTATCTTCAGTTTTCGTCAGCGGAATAAGAGCATGGCTTTCTACCTTAAGCGAACGGCCGAGGACGCATTTCGGGTGATCGAGATTGAACTTAGTTTCGTTTACGACGTGCTCTATACTAAGGCCGTCGTGATACACTCCAGATATGGGTACATCCTACGTGCCATTTGCTCCTCTTCTATCCTATTGGCATTCTTCTTCTTCTTCTTCTTAGATAAACGTCATGTGGACAAGCTTGACAAGGCAATTACTTATGCGTTGCTCATTGGTGCAATGGCATTGGATGCTTTAGCTCTTAAGATGCTCATTTTCTCAGACTGGACGATAGTACAGCTTCAGAGATCTCCGACGATTAATCTATTTGTCTCTAAGATGGGGAAGCTCACTAAGAAGTTCAAAGACAAACCCCCCCCAGTCATCTACAAAATCATTTTATATATGGTCCCATTTCAATTCCATGAGCCTAGATGGTCTGCATCAATAGCACAATACAACTTGATCCACTTCTGCCTCCATGATCGAGAGACATTCTGCCAAAAGACAATGGATCTATTGCAGATCAACGATTTGTGTGACGAGTGGCAATATACTTCCTATGAAGCCGTTACAGAAGAACTGAGAGAATTCATGTTCACTGAGCTGAAGAAGAAGGTTGAGATAGCCAAGGATTCGAAGACCACAAAGCATTTGTGTTCGCGTAGAGGTGATTGGGCTCTCGCAGAAAGCGTTATATTTCTAACGTGCATATTGCCCGAAGTATCGAAGTCGAATTTGATGAGAGTATTCTACTGTGGCGCATTGCTACTATCCTATGCTATTACACCAATGAACCATCCGATCAAAGCAGCGAGCAAACAAAACAAACCGGACTTGAAATCCCGGCTAGCCGGAGCTTGTGAGGCTTTGCTCTCAATTAATACGGGTGTGGAGCTCGTAGCTGAGAGGGGAGACCGGTGCTTATCCTTGTTGTTCGATGCGTGTATTTTGGCCAAAGAACTAAAGAAGTTGCCGGAAGGGAGGAGATGGCAGCTAATGAGCGAGGTTTGGGCTGAAATGCTCGCTTACGCTGCCATTAGATGCAAAGGGCATTACCATGCCCAACGTTTAAGCAAAGGAGGAGAACTGATCACCTTCGTTTGGTTTTTGATGGCTCATATGGGCTTGGGGGAACAATTTCTAACAGACGCTGGTCAAGTTAGTGCTAATTTGATTGTGGAAGACTAGGCAAGTAGTTGAAAGTAAAGGGCATTCCAAAAGAGAACGGAGTAACTGAGAAGGATAAATTTGCGGTTTGTAATTGCTACCACCTTCGTTTCTACACATGCCGGATTGTAAAGCGCATTCATTTTACATCCGGTTGCAGTTTGGACACGAAGTGCAAATGAATTGGCCAGCCGAACTGATCAGAGGTGTGCGTTTTTTAAAAGGATCTGTGGATGATTGTTGAAACCTAAATATGTTTGTTGTTTTGGTTCAAAAGTTAGATTGTTCGGTGTCTCTTAGGTTCCTTTAAGAGAACATAAAATGTTGATCTTTTCTATCCTCAATTTTCATGGTTTAGCCAAACAATTTCGACATTTGTACCCACAACTCCAAAAATGTCGATTACATGGCAAAAAGAAGAAACTTGAGAACGTCCTGATCACTGCTGGATTGTCTGACCGTTCACTTGATTTCTCCAATTCTAATGATTAAAAAACTTTGCATTTTATCGTAGGAAATTAACAGTTGGAACTATACATGAACAATAGTCTAAGGAGCTCCGGCAGTTCCAAGGTTTTGAGATGTATGTGGAAAAGGATAACATTTTACATGCAAATTATTTAAGCTCAGAATCCTGGTAACCACCGAGGATTAAGAAAATAGAACATAATCACCTCGTCATGGGAGAGAGAACAATTTTCTTCTTGATTCAGCAGTTATACTTAAGCAAAGTCTGAGGATGAGAAGATACAGTTAGGACAAGTGCTACAGTAAAGCCCAACAACAGGGTGAATTTCACCTTTGGATCATCAAATCTGCATATCTGATTGATCCATATTTAGATGTCCCTTGAACCAAAAATGATAATGAATTGTTTTTGGTCGTTGATTGACACAGAGATAAAGTTGAAATTATAATCAGAGTCCCAAGAGTGAACCAAGTCACAACTTTTTCTTGTTTTTTTGTTCATGCATGATGAATATTTTTTTTTTATAGATTTAAACCCTTCGCCGTGTTTTCCGAATCAAAAAGAGGTAACCCATGCATTTGTATCATAGAAAAGACTAACAAAGATACAGTCTTTATTTTTTACTCAAAAAAATACAAGCTAAAATCATTCAATAGACATAAAATTTGACCTATGACCTATCTAAGTAATTGAAAACACAATGAATGACTTTATATAAAATAAAGAAATAAATAAAATTTCATCGTACATGAAAAGAAAGGAAAGGACTTCTTCTCAGCTTGTATGCCTACGGGACTCATAATCAAATGTCCAATTTATCTTGAGATCCATGCTAAGGGAACTTCACACTGTCTTATACAAGTTTCATCCACCAAGAAAAGGAACAAAATCATACTCAAATCATGGAGGGTGGGCCTTCTCATGGCATGATGTTATATAATAGAAATTAGCAAGCCCCACTAGGCTGAACCTAAGCCAGGCAAACGCCTTTAGATTTCATGACAAATAGATTTGTTTAATGAGAAGCAATCGATCTGGCCAGTTCAACACCGCCACCGTCAAATTGATCAAAACCTGACAATTGGCAGATTTGATAGCAAAATTAACATATGGAAGCCCATGTCTTGCAAGCCATTTAGGTCCACAGAGTCCGTTCTACTTCTACGACCCTGGGGGGAAGAAACAAACAGCAAAAGAATGGTTTAAAGGAATTCATTTCCTTGTCATGTCAAGCCGGATGAGCTATATTTCATTACTTCTCATTCAGTTTCCAAGGAGTCTTTCTTGGAGCTACTATTCAAGAAGGAATTCTCCGTAGAATTCAATTCTGTCCAACTCATCACACGGATATTAACCATGGGAAGCTAGCTAATGAAACTTTTTCAGATTTCAGCGAGGATTCCACCATAGAATTCAATTCCACATCCCTAAGTATCAGCCCAGCAAAATAAATCCCCACACAAACAGAAGGCCTCAATATCTAGTGCTTACAATGTTAATGCGGATTTTGTACAGCGGCAATGAAGGAGGAGACATCAAGGTAGCACCCAGGAGGCTGTCAACAAATGGTGGAAACCTCACCATAGTAACCCAAAAATTCCCCACTTTTTACAATGTGAATAGACCTAAAAGGACTCGTCAGGGAAAGAGAAAAGCGTAGAAAGAAGATAGTAACAGTAGAGACAGCAATGGCAAAACAGGAAATAAGTTTTGGGTCCCACTAATGGAATTGAGTTTTTCAAATTGGAGGGAATCAACGGCCAGTGGCATGTTCTCCTGATCAGGGCTGCACTTGGACTGGCGAGGGGGGTGAGCACTGTACATGATGGCGCGTAGGACCGCCGAAACAGTAGGGATGTAGGCCGTTTTGTTCCGGGCCAAGAGCCAGGTAAGCCCCATAAGCTGGCAGTCCCTGCTAAACATCTCGCTTGCCCTGTCGTTTCCCTCGCTCTTGTTTCCTCCACCTTTCAGCTGCAATCCAAACAAAACCCACAAGAAAAATCAAATAATATTAACGCATGGGGATTGTCACACACCCAAAAGGGGGTGTACGTTCATCTAGGG
Organism: Warburgia ugandensis; assembly: GCA_035236585.1. Taxonomy (NCBI): domain Eukaryota; kingdom Viridiplantae; phylum Streptophyta; class Magnoliopsida; order Canellales; family Canellaceae; genus Warburgia; species Warburgia ugandensis. Next base: position 64,883,692 of record CP141137.1, read on the forward strand.
GCCCACGTCCCCCATAATCTCAACCATTCATAAAATCAAGTAGTTTGGATGATCCTAGCACTGTTTTTTCTGAGCTATTACGAGGTATAAAACGGATGGCAAGATATTCCAAAGTAGATGATCTTTAAGATATTGCCCATCTACAGCGAGATGGTTGAGATGAATCGTTTAGATCATTCAAAAATGTGGACCCCATCCTAATCCAAACAAAAACACAGGAAAAATCAAACAAAATTCATATGTACGGATTCTATCATACACCCTCATAATCTCAACCTATTATAAAATCAAATAAATTAGAGGATCCTAGGATTGTTTATCTGAGCTATTTGGAGGACTAAAATGGATGGCAAGATCTTCCATAGTGATCTTTATATAGCAAGATGAACGGTTTAGATCATTCACAAAATGTGATCCGTCCTTTCAGCTGTAATCCAAAGATTTCAAACCAAAAAACAAGAAAAATCATATAAAATTCACATACGGAGATTGTCATATACGCCAAAAAGTGGGTGTATTCACCGACCGTGCCCACCCTCAGAGTGTGGATGATCCCGGCATTATTTTTCTTAGCTGTTTTGAGTTTTAAAATGAACGGCAAGATGTTCCAAAGTAATTGATTTTCGAAACATGGCCATCTACGGTGAGATGGTTAGGATGAACGGTGTTGATCATTCAAACATTTGAGCCCCATCCTCGGACTACATTTGAACAAAAAGACCACTTTATTTATCCCCTTTCTTCTTCCTTTGCTCTGAGTTTTGATGTAGGCCCTTTTTTGTAAAAGAACGCCCCAACGGCGTAGGTTAGCAGAGAGCATGAAAAGGCAAAGGGAAGACAACAATGGTAATTCCCAATAAATACCAATTTGCTGCTTTAGAAATAGCAAAAAGGGAGTCTCCTGAAAATGACCCTCATTTTTCCACTCCGCAAAAATGGACAGAAAAAATATCCCACTTGTCTTCTTCCTAAATTCCGCTAAGAGAATAAATTTGCAGAAAATCTGGAGAAAACCGAGAAACAACGGTGGAGATGAGAATTTCCAGTCCATTAAAGGATTCAAAGTGCCATTGGGGGATAAAAGTTCCTATCCAACAAGTGGGACCAACATGGTCATGTTATTGCCCATTAAGAGTTACAGGTGGGCCCATTTGTAAATGATCTCGACCATTCATCTACCAAGCGTGAGTGCTAGATAGGCAACCCCCTTTTGCTTTCTCTGATAAGTAGAGATATACAGTAAAAATATACGCCGTCCATTTTCTAGCACTGGAAAATAGAGGCTTAGCGATCATCAGAACTCTATAAGATGAATGGTAAAGATTACTTGATAAGTGGGCCCTACAAAAAGTGCAAAATAATGAACAAATTGTAGGAATACACATAGACGGCAAATTCTAACAGACAATGGATTAAGTTATCCATGAATACTGAAATTTATAGAAAAACAGAGAAAATAGCACTAGAAGCTTAGGCTGTTTGGTTTTTTATAACTAACTATCCATGAATAGCACAATCCAGGGGTCATTATCAAAATAGGTAAACCAAAAAGGCAAAGTAAAAGCATTGAAAAAAAGGATATCACCGGAAAACTGACCTTTTCCAGCGACTCCAAGCACCTGGTGCAGCCTGAGTAAGACGAATTCCGGCAGTTCTTCTCCAAATTCCTCACTGCTGCCGTAGGCGTGGCATTCCGATACGCCGTGGTCACGTTAAAAGCAGCCGGACAGCTCAATGAACTAATCTGATGGAGTCGAATTCCACAGAAACACAAAATCGCATCGCAAGAGGAATTCGGTTGTGGAATGTGAATGTCTCGGCTCTGTAACGAAGCCTGCAACGAATTCACGCATTTCTGTGAATCATCCGGCACCATCGGAAGATCTGACGATGCCGGAGAAGGAGCTGTGATCTGAAGCGCAGATCTGGCGTGAGCGGCGAAGAGCCACGAGGCGAGGACTGGACAGCAACGGCTGCGATCAAGCGTTCCGCCACAGGCATGTGATACGCCGCCGAAGAGCTCGGCGGAGAGATCTAGATGGCAGGGTTGGGTTGAGGTTTGGACTGGATAGGCTGGGACTGTGTTTGGAGCCGCAAACTGGCCGGGATTGAGTGGTTGCTGGGGTCCGTCGTTGGATTCCGACGAGATTCCAGCAAGAGTCAGAGGAACGATGGATATAAGAAGAAGAATGACGGATTTGAAAGAGATGAATGTGGAGGATTTCACACTTTTATGTTCAAATCGAAGCATTTCTCTTTTCCTGCTTTCAACTGATTAGAAGTAGAAGAGATGAGTTTCTTAAACAACCAGTAGCACAAGAAGGAGATAATCTCTGTTTTCTAAAACGCGGGAGCGTCAGAAGGCTCTGGTGGTTTTTGCATGAACTCTTGAATCCAGCAACAATGAAGCTCTGAAGAACACTTCTTATACAAAAATCTCCGTGCAATCAAGTGCAAAACCAGAAGAAATCAGTGTTCTCCTTTAAGAAGCAGCTTGTTGATACTTCTGAGACGCAAGAAAGTAGAGATTCCGAACTGGAATCGCTAGAAGCAGCTACTTGAAACTTATGAAGTTCCAGTTATAGCAATGTTTAGAAAAACAACAGCAAGAAGTAAGAGCAGGAATCCCTATTTTCTATAACTTGGATATAGGTTTTTCTTCTCCAGATTCATCAGAACGGGAACTGTAGTAGTAGGAATCTAGTAATCTTCCTTTCTTTTCAGAGAAATCTTTCCGAGGTTCTACAAAGCTTTTGCCGGAATTCGAGAAATATTCGTATCTGGCTCTGCTTTTCTTTCCTGCTTTAGACAATCTCACAGATAGCGATACCCAATTGCAGAAGAAAGGAAGAAGTCGAAGTCCTGCAAGCAAAATTATACAAGAGAAATAGAAAAGAGAGGAAAATATGGTTGCGAGGTGAAGGGTAAGGTGGGTTTCTGCAGAAAAAGCTAGAGGGAGAAGAGAATTTAAGAATTACAAATGGGAGCTTCGTCGATGGATGGAAAGAGGGGCGGAATACAAAAAAATGTTGGGGGAGTTGGGGGTGATGGGAAAGGCTATTTGGGTGGGGTTTGTCTGTATGTGCCGTCCTTTTCTTTTTCATTCCTGGCGAGGTTTTGGACCTTCTTCTCTCCGGACACCGTGACAGCAAAAGTTGTCCCTTTCTCTCACTTCACCAGTTTATAGTGTTCTGATATTTGCAGTGCCATGGAAGAAATGGCGTACGATTGAATAATAACATGTGTATACTAGCAGTTTAAGGTAGTGTTTATGTAAGCGCGGGATAACTTTTTGGATGATCGAAGCCGTTCATTTGATTGTCCTGTTTTTGGATGGCGTGATGGTGGATTGGATGATTCTAGAATCCATATGTTCTTCTCAGAAAACTGATATCTTAACTGAGTCTAATAGAATTATGAAATTCACAATCACTGAATGATTCTAGCTATGCTATTTAAAATTTTAGATTAAAATAATTAGTAATTAAAACAATCTAATGAGCATTTTTCTTTTTAAAAGCCATAATGAGGTTAGATTATATAAAGGTGAGGCTCCTTGGCAATTCACAAAACAATTTAAAATTTCAGTTCATATAGTATTTCTTAGGTTTTTAAATTAGTAGGGAAATAATTTTTTTCCTTTTATTTAGCAAATAATTATAAAACAATTCACTAGAACAATCTTCTAAAACTAATCCTTGCCCAGGAGAAAAGCAAGAACTCAACCTACAATCAAGTATATTCCAAAAGGATGCTGAGTTGTCCAAGGCCAACTATGCTAACTATTTGTTGGCAAAAAAAAAATAAATTAGAAGTAAATATATATATATATATAATATTGATGCTCAAATTATCCGGCCCAATAAACTGATCAAATCATCCCATGTAGCTTCCAAAGGACACCCCTTAAAGCATTGCTGTATTCTTTAAAAACTAAGGTGGGCAAAGGCACGTGAGGACAATTGTAACTCAATAATTGAAATCATACGATTGCAACCAATTCAGAGAGGCCGTGGGATATATCTTTTTATTAGACAATCATGACCTTTGGATCATGAGTCTAAGACTATCGAACGGTTGTAGATATTCCTATGGTTACGATCACCAAACTAGTTAGAGGTCCCACCACGATATAGGTAGATATGAAATCAATTCCCTTGGAGTGGTTTCAGTGAAGGATCTATCATTGTTACGCTCGTCCTTTTTTATTTCGATTGATTGGGTGTATGATTCCACTAGACAAACCTTAGTGACAAACTTTATGATTAGATGGCAAATTAATTGACAAGATAAGTGTACGGAAAGTATACAAGTTTGATAGAAAAAAATTGGTAAAAGGAAGAATGAAAGTATGTGAAGATAAGTTTGCGTATAATTAATTAAACTTTAGCTTTATACCTAGTTTAAAAGTTGGAAAACACTGTAGAAAAAAAAAGGCTAATAAATTTTAGTATAGTTGGTCACAAATAACTCCGCATTTTATTAATATGCCTGGTTGTATGTTCTGAGTTGCTGCTTTTTCTTTTGGTTGAAAATTATATTTAGGAATTTTTAAGAGTTATTTGTTGTGTAATTCTTCTCTGTGATAAGAGGAAAAATACTAGCAAATGGTTTAGTTAATATGCGAATAATTGTGCACTCTAAGATTTGCATTAACCATCCAAGCTTTCTGTAATCCAACTCGTTTATCTAATTTCTCCAATTCTGAATATCTTGTAAATGAAAATTCACAATGATTCAACGATTTGAGCGTCCTAAAAACATGACTGTTGAAGTATATTGGTGTAGAGTGCAATAACACCTGAATAATTGTGCAACTTATCCATTTTGTAATGTAGCCCTGTGTACCATTGATCCATAGAATCATTTGTCTCCATGAGTTGTCTAATATTAGACATTTAGCTTAATTTATCAGATGGACGGATCAGATCATCCAAAAGTGAGGCCAATCATGCAAAAGTCGATGATCACATGACTACTTGCCACATTGTCGCACAATACCATAGCATTCGAATTAGGAAATGAGAAAATAAATGGTGTGGGGATGGTACAAAAGCAAGTTCAGACTGATTGCTACAGACTGATTTGTACGCAGAGGAAACCTCTATTTACTAAAATACCCTCCAAGTGGGCCACAGGACAATCGCATCCATCAGATTTTGGAGTGTTTCACTTTGTCTGTTAAAAATCGAATCCCAGGCCAGTTCCAAGGTTATGAGTTGTCCAAATCTGGCTTTTGGTTAGACACTGGAGCCCATCTAGTACAAAGGCCAATTTAGTCGAACTACATGTGGGCCCGGAAAATTGATCGTTTCTGAAATTAACGTTTCAGTTGAACTACGTGTCTTCCTGGTGAAATTGATCCCCGATGAATGGTAGAAAGGATATAAATGGATTTTGAGGATCACCCTGATTGCCTCCGTCCATTTTGATGATCAATATTGGGATGCACATCTGGACATGTGAGCAATCAAGATTGATCATATGAACTAGTGGCTCCCTTGTGGAGCTTATTCGTGGTGAATGAACATCCAGATCAAGATGGGCCCCAAAGTAATAGGCTAGAATGGCAATCCATTACATTCCAAGACAGACAATGGTTTTGATGATTATAATTGTGGGTCCCATAACATTTGCCCCCTAATATGCAAATGAACAACTAGATTAGTTAGCAATGTTTTAATGCTATCACTATCATTTTATCCAATCCTTAAATACCATAGATATCAATCAGTAACTTTTCATCCAACGGCCAAAAATGCACAACAAAACATAGCAGAACAGTAAGGGGGCATGTTAGCCAGCTGACTATTCAGTGCTGAAGAACTCCAACGTCGGCAGGAGTCCTACGTTGTAGCAACAAAAAAAAGAGTAAAAAATAAAGGTAAGAGAGAGAACAGTCTAGAGAGAGAAAAAGACAAGAAATATAGTAAAACAGAGAGAGAGGAGAGGAGAGGAGAGAGAGAGAGAGAGAGTACAGCAGAGACTGGAGAGGGCAGCTTAGAGAGAGAAGAAATGGTAAAAAGGCAGAAGAGAGAGAAAGGAAAGTTCAGAAAGAGAAAAGAACTAAAAAGGGGAAGAATCTGAAGAGAGAGAGAGGCAGTTGCAGATTGGAGTCCTCACATGGAAAACATCCTTTATTTTATTTTTCATATTTAAAAATAATATTATCTAGAGAACCCCACAATTCTTTATTTTCTTTGTTTTTTATTTATAAATCCTTTTTCCATATTCCATTGCAAGAAGGACAAGAGATTGGAGTAGGCAGGTAGGGACGTCAGAGAAAGAAGACAGGCAAAAAAGGACAGGAAAGAAAGATGAACGTTAAAATTACAGACTTTTACCAAGAAAAGAAGGGAGAAAGCCAGAGAAGCTCGTGGCAGTGCTTGTGTAAAGCCAAATCACGAGATTCTACTGTTTATTAAATCAAACTGCGCAAAGGCAATCATGCACAATAATTCATGCCAAAAGGTTTTCTTTCTTGAAAAGCCATCAAATCTTATCATTTTCCTATTGATTTTGATGGGCTTGATCCATGGTTTTAACTTTTCGGTGGTCTTCAGGGGCTTGTTCTTGGTTTTTAATGGGTCCCACGCTAGATTATCATCTTCATCTCCAACAGTTGGACCACGCCTCTATGCATGTGATTTGTTCCCTTCTTAGTAGATGGTATGTTGGTATCCTATGTAGAAGCTGTTCTCAGTCTACATTTTGTCTCCAAAAATCAGAGGAAGCAAAGGTTATACAGGCATACCAACTTTTACATAATATGACCCACCTAGGATTAATCTGAACCACTCATCCAGGAGGACCCACATTGGTTGCGTACGTGTTATTCAGAGATGAATTACTGCTTACATTACCCTTTTCTTAAAAAATGGTAAACAGCTGCTTATATTGGTAAGCTGGGTGTTTCAATCTCCCACAATCGGGTTTTGGGGGCTACTAGATCCAATATGATCATAGCTACTAGATGCATGGTTCAGATTGACTGTAAGTGAGACTCATTTTATTAATTATGTAAAAGAATTATTTTTTTATATAAAAGCAAAGAGTTACAAAACAAATTGTTCGTATATTTATAATAGGAAAGTCACTGTGACCCATGGCTTGTTGTCTTCAAATTGCTGCATCAAAGTTGTCGGAAATTGAGGCTCAATTAGAAGTTATGAACTTCTAACTCTCTTTTTTGGTGTGTGACAAAGATACTGGGAGACAGCCACACACATATAGTCTTGAACCCTGGTCACCCTAATGAGAGCCTCTCCTTGCACTATTGGAAGGTGATACGTGCACACAAGCACACACATGAACTTCAAATTTAGCTACTGATTAATTAGTCTATTAGTAGGTATTAAATTCCAAGACAATGTTAACACCTATATCTTAGACGATCTATGTTCAGTTGGAAAACATAATCAGCTAATCTCCACCATTCCTATGTGTGCCCTCACTTTGAAAAGTATTGTGGGTGGTGACCACACAAATTGCTAGTACATTGAACTACCATCCTCTTTTCTTTCTTTTCTTTTATCTGAGTAGGGGCTATCTTGTTAAGCTACTTTTAAGCTTTTTGGGAAGATGGGTTCTTGGGTAATTGCGTTGAAATGATTTTTATATTAAAAGATAAGGGTTTGAACTTTTGAAGCCTACTCTTTAAGTTGGAAAGGAGAGGATAGAAAAGCAGTAATCATGACTTCAAAGATAATCTCAAAAGGAGTCTCAAGATCACAAGATCCTAGGGTTATTGTCTTTTCTGTGTTTTTTTTTTTTAATCCATCCAAATAATCTCATGGTGAGAATCTAAGGCTTCCCACCCTTCTATCCTAACTTTGATTTCTTTATTACACTGATGTCATGTAGCTCATGTGCTTGTAGACCTCAGAGTTGGACGCCCATTTTAATCCGCCAAATGCTTTACTATGATACAAGGCTGGTTGCAGGCGGTGCAGCAACGTAGTAAGGGGTTGAACCATAGTTCTCAAACTCACTACTTGACTCGGAAAACTCATTCAAGTTACTCGACTTTTTAGCAAATTGAGTCAACTGGCCACGTAACAGAAAGAAAAAAAGTCAAGCTAAAATTTAAATATTAGAACTCCTAATAAATAATAATTTCTAAAAATACTGGCCTAGCATTCATTTTTGTATGTAGAGTGCAAAATTTTAGTATAAGGAAAACCTAACAAATTTAATTCAAAATTAAAATCTTCCTTTAATCTCGCTTCCAAGTCACTTCGAGTTAACTCGACTTGCCTGACTTTAAAGTTTGAGTTAGAAGAACGATATATGGAGGTGCCCTTAACCGCCGCTCTTATGACTTTGGTTGAGTTATGAGCTGAACAAAAGTCCCCACCAGAGCCTTCACTCTGGTTCAGTGAGCTGCGGTTTTCACAAAACATTGGGCGCCACTAAAACATGTTTGTCCACTAAGTTTGTTCAACGTTCATAAACAAGGTTTCGTAGATCAAGGGTCTGGTGTGGTATCATCCGATCACGATAAGTTCAATCCCAGCCGGACTAACTTATCCTCGGCGGACCCCACATGGCTCTGATTGGCCCAAAGAGTGTATGTTACCGGACAAAGACAGTGACTTTCTTTTACAGTTCCAAGTTTACCAGCCATTCACGAGGAGAATAGGAAATGCATACAAAGTACAAGTACAAATCACTTGATGGGCTCCACCATGTGAAAATGTACGGTTTCTACTGTGACACGTAGCTTCTTCTCAACTCCTAATCACCTCTCCATGAACCTGAATTATTGGTGATACATTTCCTGTCTTTTTGCCTAAATGACAGATCATTTCTTGTATTGGAGGCAAGAACGGGTGCGCAGGTTAACACATACAGTAGCTGGTCCACGATGCGCACGTTAAGCATCCTAGTGGCTGTCTTACGCTTTGTCTGGTAGGAAAGGGGAACAGTATTTGCCACATGAATTGACTTGCGTACTTCCACTGAAAGAAGGAAGAATCCCGTGAGAAGCTTGGCCTTGGCCCTTCCATATGATGACAGGGTCATCAGGATCCTTCATCCTACAGGCCCAATAATCTAAAGATCATTCAAATTGCACCAGCTGATCATGGATCTCGGATATTGAATCCACATCATAGGAATAATCCGCTAATCCTTACATTTATCCAGATCTTGTTGATCAATGTAAATTATAAGCGTATACCATGAGATGACTTGAAATGTCTGCGGCTGCAACATGGCACAGCCCATGAGATGGATGGTCCAGCCAGCTTCTACTTCTACACCTTTAGATAATACTTAACATGGTATTAGTGGTTCTTGAGATGATGTGAGATGAGATGATATGGGATCTAACTTGAGATCACTTAACCTGGCTTGAGATACCTAAATTTGGCATTAGATAACTGAAAATTCAACTTAAACATGAGTTAAGATGAGATGGTTTTCATCTCAACTCATCTCATGCACCACTAACAATGAAATAGAGAAGATATTATTAGATCTCATCTCAACTCAAGCACCATTAGCAACGATGAGGTCTATATCATCTCATATCATGTCAGATCATCTCATCTCATTAACTCCCCTTGTAAGAAATTTCATCCAAAATGAGTTCTCAAATTGACTCAAGACTCACGTAGTTTAGTCCCACCTTTGGATGATCAGACCCATTCATCTCATTCGGCCTCACTTAGATTGACTAGAGTCTAGAGACTAAATATCATGTCCGTTGGATGGTTATTGCTTATGCCATTTAAGCTTTTAGACTATGACCGTTGAATTTTTCAATTAAAAACTAGTAGCTAAAAGCATTCAATGGCTAACATTTTTTGTAAATAGCCTAAATATAGGAGGTTGAAGAAGATAATAGGTCAGATCATTCAAAGGTGAGGCTAACTAGGTGGCACTCAATGTCAATCTTAGCAAAAATTATTGGCATCTACATCTAACAACCTATCTATCAATAGGCCATAGAAAGAACGTTCAGTGGGACTTTCCTTAGAAAACGAAGGAAAGGAAACCAGCAAACTTCAAGTAGAAAGTGAACTACTTTTTCCTTGTATATTCTCTTGTTCTTTGATTTTATGCCAATCCTAACAACAAAAGAATTGAAGGCATAAAGAAGTGGAAGTGGGTAAGAAAGGGAAAGCTCCATCCTAAACAATGGATTTTTCTCCTTGATAGAACACTTGAAAAAGTTCGATGCCTAAGCTATAATTCTAATGCAAGCTAGACCCACAAAGGAAGTGAAGGGACACCTAATTGTTTTCTTCTTTGTGTTAGTACTCAATTCTGGTCAAACAAATAATTCTTCTATTACCAGTCTACAAGAATTTCAAGATCAAAGATCCTCATACTTCCACACCCCTGCCCCCACTCCCCTAGTGCCACAGCAGCGCTTCATTTTTATTTCTATTAAAAATGACTTCAGATTTAGGAGACTCGGTGTCCATTGGGGGGTAAATGGTAATATCTGAAAGCACAAAACTAATAAGAACCAGACTGAAATATCAGGTACATTATTCTATTGAAATTGACAGTATAGTAATGGTTTTCATTTTAAAGAATAGAATCTTATTGGTATCATATCATTTTTATGCTTGGGCATCCAAACCAAAAAATATTAATTATTATACAAAAATATCCTTACAATGTTACCTTAAGCTTAAACTTTGGTATAGTAGAGGATAATATAATAATTTATATCTAATAAATTTTACTACTAATTAGTTATCCTTTTATACTATTTTCATATTTAGTTTATTTTAAATTCAATTTAGGGCTTAGTATAGTTTCTCACCAACTTTTATGTATATTTAGTCCTAATTTTGTTTCTTTACTTATTTGTATTTGGTTCCAATCTTCTTGGCTTCTTTGTTTCTATGTATTTGGTTTTCTAATTCTTTACATGTAAAAAACATAGCCACCATTCTTGAACAAGAAGGTTGGAATCTTGATCACACATGCTAGCCTTGTAAATATTTTTATGTTAATTCTCTCTCTAGCTTCTCAAACATATTTTCTTGTTTATTTTGAATTCATGTTATGGTTATTATTATTTTTATATGCTATAAGTAGCAATTCCATATGTGTTTTTAACTTTTTTGTTATTTCTTATTATGTATTTTTATTTGCCTATATAGTTAAACAACAAATAGATGAGGACTTGGAACCTAACCCTAGAATGGCATAATACTAAAAAATTAAAATCTTAATGATACAATTATGAGTTTTCATGAAATTGGGCCACTTGGACCCTTAGAACCCATTCACTGTCTCCCGGAAGAAAAGATATATAATACACAGTTAAAATGTTCTGACTGGGAAAATGTAGAAAAATTTTAAAACCTCGTGAAAAAGTCAGATGAAGTCCAAAAACATATGGCAAGTTTTAAATATTATAAATTTTTAAAAAATAAAAGTAATGACATCTTAATCATTAAACTACATTATTATAAATCAAATTAAACATCATATCCTGCAAAGGTATTATATTATTATATATAGACTTGAAGTTTATTGTCATAGTATTAAACAGAAAAAGGTCGTAAAAAATAGAGGTTTTAATAAAAAAAAGAAGGGTTCTAAACAGAAAAAGTAAAAATAAATCTAAAAAGACGAGTTTCATTGAAATGAGTGTCTTTTTAGTTTGACGAGGCTCATGAGAAAGGCACAACTTTTTAAACAGAGAAAATAAAAATAAAAATGTCATTTGTAACTATGATATAATCATCCGGAGGCCACGGAAATCCTACTTAAAATATTTGTCAAAAATAATCGGTCTAGATGGATAGTTAAGTACAGGCATATATAGCCGCCCACTTAAACAGCACCGTCGCTTTAAAATGACTTATTACGCTGCCAAAGACATTCAGAGATGAGCAATTCCTGATCACAGGCATGTTTCAAGTTCCCACCACAGAAGCTGGTCATAGAAGCACAAGCATCTTGGAAGAGTTATGTGTTCTGCAACACCTTCGAATGAGGAACATCAACTAGCATTTATATCCGAAGTTTCTAACTAGCTGGTTATTTTATTTTTTTAAAAGGTCAGTTTCTAACAAGCTCTTAGGACCATAGTCAATAAAGTCTGCAAATAAATTGAAAAGTTTAAAGAAACTCCTATTTTTTTATGCCCTGATTTTTTCCCAAACAATGCAGAAGTTTCTTACAGTTTCCATTTTTTTTTCCAAAATTTTCATTACTGGAGCTTTATGACTATGGTTAGGACGTTCGCTAAAGAAAATTCTCGTGCATAGGACATCTAAGGTTTCACCCAGAATGTCAGCGTTTGGCATCGAATGTATCTTGTCTCACCAGAATCGAGTTAGCAGCATTAGTTAGTGCGAGTAATATGATAGTCACAGAAACTAATATCAATGTCTGATCTAATGAAGCCAGTATGGAGGTTTTTCCAGCTGCTTATTTGCTGTTATAAAAAATGATACATTCTGAACATCCGAATTCCTTTGTTCCATTAACTGCACCATCTCAATGTTTATAACTTGTTAAATTCTCCGTATTATTTCTGATAAGTTTTCCCTTAAATTGCACGCAGGATGAATGGAAAAAGATTATGCATTCATTCACCCAAATAGGTCAGAAAAAAAAAAAAAATACAGATGACAGCACAGAGGCTAAGTACCATGACCATTACAAATCTCAGCTTACTCTATTAAGTGGCCTGTGCAAACATATTGCTTATGGAACTAGCCTCCTCTTTTGCAGCTTCCACCAAAGAATCCTGCGCCAAAACGATCATAATACAACAAACATGATGAACCTGTGCTGCTACAAGCCGAGCAACTGTTTTCTTGCATGACTCTTGGAGTTCCCCACCAATCAGAATTTCATCAAGTCTAAAGTATGCCTGACAGTTCAAAAGAAAACTTTCAATGAGCAGTTTGCATGACGGAATTACATCTAATCATGATTGTTTCTTCTGCTATCACCTCTACGTGGAGGTTCAAAGCAATCGTTTGTCACGTAATGCTGCACCGGAGCCTTCTAGCGCAGTGAGGCAAGGAGTCTCTCACTTCAATGACGAGAATTCAAGGCTGTGCATGGGTGAGGGTGTGTCTAATTTATAGAAAAAGAAATAATAACGATGGAGTACTAAAATAATGCCAAATCATGAAGCAACCTAGCATGCTTTGAGAAGGGACTGTAGGATATTACCTTGTGAAAATTGAATATCAAATCCAGCTCATAAACCTGAAGGGAGGGAGCAAAATGGAGAAACAGAATTAGTATATATTTAGTATGAACTTTTGCCTAGTTAAAATTGATGAACATTTGCTCACACTGCCAAAATAATGGTCTAGGATCTCAACGAAATGGTGAATAATTCCGAGCATCTCCAGTTCATTGTCATCTTGGTCGATGCACATGCAGAAATAGTGGCGTGCGCATCTGCAAATGACGATCAATCTATGGTAAGCATTGTAAACTTTCCATGAGAACAAAGATTTATTTTAATACATGCATTACCTCTTATATACAACCTTGTATGCTCTCCACTTGACACAATTACAGACCTTTGGACCACGAGTGAGAATCACTCCACTGAGCTCTCAGATTGTCTTCGCAAGAGAATGGAAGTAAAGAAGACTCATTACTACAAGGAGATGATATATGACGCAACATTCTCACAAATATCAATTTGCATTCTACCTTTGCTTCTACACATATTTGAGCACAGCTACCAAATTCAATTTCAAAAATAACTCGATGAGCCTAATCGAAGTTCATGGAATTTAAAAAGATAATTTTCAGCATTATATCTTCAGCAAAATAACATAAGCATGTATATTGCAGTGGTTAAGCACGTGTCCAAAAGACAAGTTGATCATTGATGGAAGAAAACAAGAACATTTACCTTGAAATCTTAAAAATGGAAGGAATATATTTGCTCTTACTCATAATTAAGATTTGATTTTCTCCTGAGGAAGGATGAAAAGATCTCTAGAACATGCATCAATGCTAACAAGTATAATGAAATCAATAATGTTACAAAGAAAAAACTGAACGTAGTCACAGTATCTGCTTTGAATGAGGAAGGTGCAGTTTTGGAAGAAATTATTTTTCCACGCCGCAATCAAAAGAAAACTCTACAAGTTTCATGTAAACCATAAATTCTTTGGCGATCTGTAACAAATTTTCTATGAACCGGCCCTTTTGCAACTCAAACAGTCAGTACTCTTTCTGCACGCAACGAGTCAGACGGGTGGCTACCAAAGGCTTTCGTGGGATTAGATTGAGGGTTTTGGAAAGACAATACAGAAGTTATAGAAGAGAGAACTTTTGGAAATCTGTGAGGAACGAGGGAGAAATCACTAAATCAGCAAACAGCAAGTAAAGTGGAATATGCACATTAGTTACCGTGGATCTGTCCTTCTGCCAGTATGGTGAGTACCATTTTGTCAACCTCACTTTCCCTTGTCGACTTATAAGAAGCACAAAGTGAACCTGGAAAGAGAGCAGTAGCTTAATCACTAAGGCAATTGACATTAAAACAGCTTCAAACATCTATCATTCATAGATACAAAAGTGAAGATGGCAAAGCCTTTGAACCAAAGATGCTATATTTACAACTAATTTCATCTATTTCAGAGGATCCCATGAAGATTGCTCAGTGGTCATTAAATATAGGAGATACAGAAGACGTCAGTAATATGCTTAACCGGGGCACTTGCCAAGAACAGAGGAAGAACGACTACTGGCTACAAACTCACTCATTGATGCAAGAAAGAAGTTTGAGACATAACAATTATGATTATATGTACTTCTGAGGGCATTGTGCTCATCTCTTTGCAAATTTTATTTTCCTTTGTATTTTTTCCTGGTTAAGTCTGTATGGCCACTTACATGTTGGTCATGTTTCAACGTTTTGTATTGCCCTCTTTTGCATAGGTCGTCTGACCATGACTAGAAACAATCTGGTCATAGTTATTGTTTCTATCATATCATGGCAGTTGTTTGAACTAGAAGGATGCTTTTTTGGCTATTTCAGGACCTGGTCCAATTTGTGTTTTCATCTGAAAATGGCTATGAAGTAGTGCATCCAAATAATGACATATTTGCACCGGCTTATGTTTATTTTGTTTCACATCAGCACCGTATGATTCACTTGTTGCTTTTCCTAGTGAATATATATTGTAACGACTGGAGCTCCCACAGCAATGATATTGTCCGCTTTGGGTCTCTTGCTTCTTCCAGGCTTCACCCTCACAGTTTTATTTTTCCCAGAGGAAAAGGCCTTGTTACTTGGAGATGCCACGCAAACCTTTATAACCAACCCAGTTCCCCTTCCACAGGCAATGTAGGACTAACTCTCAAGGTCACTCTTACATAGCCATCCTATAGCCCACCACCCTTTTACTAGGCAGTTCAAGAGGACTAGCAAGCCAAAGCTCCCTCTTCCCCCTTAGAGAACTGTGACATCTCAGGTTTTCTTACAACAATATAATAACAATTTATAAAAACAATCTGGATCCCTGTTTTAAAAACTTTGATTTTTAAAGTGACAAAAACAAAAACATAAATAAAAGCATTTCTTTTTAAAATCTGGGGAGTTATACAACCACAAAACTACGGATTTAACGGTGAAATAAAATACCATCTCTACCAAAAATTCGGCAAAGTCTCCTATGTATTTTAGACCATTGCACATGACCAGTGCAATACAAAATAACCTGATAAACATGACATGAGACATGACATATGGGAGACTCAGTCTCCACACTCATCCACACAATCAAATACTATTTTCAATAAAAAAAGATATACTCCAACAATGGATAAGAAAATCAAGTCATGAAAAAATTCCTTCCATGTAGCCATCACATCCAACATGAATCCATATTCTTACATCCATGTCACATTGCAATTTTAACTAAAGTATAGTCTATAGTCAAAACTCAAATTGAGGTCTTGAACAAACCTTGTCATATCTGAACATTCTCAATGCTTCACTGGAAATTGCCATCACTTTTACCTGCTCTATTAGTGCGTCAACCTGTAGTCACTCTCTGTATATGAGGTATTGCAAACAAAGTAATGCCTTAGCAAGCTATGCTTGTGTAGGTGATTACGAGAAATAAACCACGGAATAAAACACTTGCGAAGAGTACCAATATAATGTCGAGTATCAATAGAGTAAATAATTTATAAGGCAAATGAAATCATTAAGTGTTTAGAATATAAAGCTCATGAATCTCATAAATCTGAATGAAGCCATCAGGATCAAAACATGCTTTTCGTCTGAGGCAATAAAATATCAAAGCAAAACATTATGTCATGCAAGGCATGATCAAAACATGGATGAGCGTCCATCAGATGCAATAAGAATCCATGTCCACATCGAAATATAATGCATGTCATGATAAAATAGGGCACAATACGAAAAACAAGCCCTTAAAGTGTTCCACGACACTCAATCACCGGTAATGAGTACTCATACCAAACCTACGGTCCCTCGCTTGTAGCTCGCCCAACCCATAGGCCCGCCCACATCTGGCCGCCTACATAAGAGAGTCCCTCGCCTGTAGCTCGCCCAGCCCATAGGACTGCCTATATCTAGCAGCCCATATAGGCTTCACCCACATATAAATATCATATGAGCATACAGAATAAGTGTATGAGCTACTATGCTGCAGTGACAACCACACAAGATCTAAACCACTACTACTACCCGTCGACACCTAAATGGGAGACTTTCTTCGTCCCCATGGGGAGGAACGGACCTGTTTGGGGGATTACCTATGATACCTCCACCTACGTACCTGGCCATGTACCACTCACGGGCGGTGTCTAATCATCATCATCATAAAGTTAGAGAGAGGGTAGCCAACCCTACAACCCTCCTAGCATAGTACCCATTGAGTGAAAGCACCCGCCATAAATCAATAACAAGTCATAAATCATGGAAAGACTTCATAAAATAATCTCAATAAATATGATCAAAGCCCATGATAAATACAATACATCATGTATAAAACATCGTTATTCACAAAAATGAAATGTCATGCTGTCAACAAGAAGTATGAACACATTTATGTGAACATGAGAAAACACAAAAACACATGTATCAAGAACTTTAGAAAACAGGTCATGGTTACTGAAATCACAGAGAAACTTCGAATGAAATCACTTACACAAGCATAGCTTGCTGAGGCATTGCTTTGTTTTGCAATGCCTCAGATTTTTTAGCACGATAGCGCTAAGGGTAAGCAGGTGGAGCAGCATTGACTGAGTGAGGACCTCGAGGATCATCTACTTTTTTGTACTTCAAAGACTGATTTAGTTTACATCTTTTGGACTTGTGTTTTGACTTGTTGGGCTGTATATGGATGTTGACATTTTGGATATATTGGACTCACACTACTTGTATAGTGTACTTTTAATTGCCAATGTGTGTATAATGTGGTGATCATGGATGGGCCACCCTGGGGGAGAATTTATACATATTATTCTTATTATTGTCTTTTCATGACTGTGTATGATTTGTCGTGGTTTTACTTTGAGTATGCTCAATATATTTGGATTTGATTTTATTTATTGTCGTAGTTTTGGAATGTGGTTGACCCCCAAGGTTTTCTTTTTCGGGTAATTCTTTTAACGTGCGTAAGATTTATAAATCTTGAGTTTTTGCTTTCAGGGATCCCGCCTATTTTTCTTAAAAACATATTATTATCATTACTACTTCGGAAAAAGGTTTATAAAAATCTAGGGTATCACAGTTTGGTATCAAAGCCCAGGTTTATTCTATCATTACCACTTTAAGAGTCCAATTAGATTAATAGCCCATGAGTTCAAGATGAGACTCTGATAGGAGGAATGCTTACACGATGTGATATTGAAACTTTGAATAGATGGTTCCTCAAAGGAAGACTAATTCCACCCTCACTCCACTAGTTGCCACTCCTACCGAGCCATCAGGGCAAGGGGTACATGATATAGACTTAGTGGCTTGAGGGGTACAGAGCCTAATATTACATATACAACCCATTGAGTGAAGTAATTCCTAAGTATGAATTTCAGAGATATGATGATTGCGAAATAGTTGATGCCATGAGGATTGGCAGACTTTCTTTAGTAAAGATGAGACCTTAATCCTCGTATGATTATGAAAAAACACACTTTCAGGAAAACTATGTGATTCTTATAGTATAGCATCTAAATGGAGAGTATAATTGATGATGACAAATGAGAACTTTATTATATGATGGAAGTCTATATGCATGGACTACTCTATGAGGGTTCAAGTCCTGATTTGGGTAGTATGTATAAACATTTGAAGAAGTATAATGACTATTGTACTACAATCATGAGATAATAATGGAAAGGTATCAGAAATGATTACAAATAATAAGAGCTGGTGGAAGTTGAGAGGAGTATTGAGAAAAATGATGAGGTAAGATTTTATTGTCCTATGGATGAACATGAATTATGAGATGAAACTTAATGGGTTCTTTTGTATATAGAAATATTGATAGTCAGTCTTTAATGAGAAGTCAATGCGTATGAATTACTCTGAGGATTTTACGTAGGGTTGGCAGACATATTAACACTTAGAGGATATACAACTATTTGACGATAATAAATAGTAGTAATGATGTTAATCAATATATGAGTAAGGACTAACATTAAATAACCTCCTAATTAGGGGATGGGATGACAAAAAAAGGTTAAATTGAGTATCATACCATATATAAGTAATTGACAAGATTGGTTATTTGATTTCAAATCAGAGGCATCTATCATATAAAAGGAATGAGGTAAGATGAAATTGATTATAATGAATTACATATAGCATGAATAGAGATGATAAGGTAATCACCGATGGCTAAAAAAGTTATTATGAAAGAATCAATTTCATTAGGGTTTAAATTGACATAGTTGTAATTGATTTTGCTTGTTATGAGCATGAAATAAATTATCAGTTAAAGGAAATCTAAGGATAGAGATGAGTATACCTAAAATGCATTTTAGAGGATTCTAAGGATAGTCATTTGAGAGAATGTATTCCTCTATTGTCAAGATTTTTATCTAGAAGGGTTTTAAGAAGGCTTATAATGATCAGTGTTTTGTCATATGAGCAGTTAGGGATATTACGAGAGTTGCCAATGTAGGACAAAGGAATTTGATGGTTTAGTGGTATTAAGCTTGTTTACACTGGCAAGGATAATTTCCTTAAAACTATCATGAATGAGAGGCTGCAGATAGAATTGTTGATGTGTTGACACCTGAGTGGTAGAGATAGTTGAACTTAGTGCATTACACATTAGTGACAAAGGCAATTAACATAGATTTTATATCGAGGAAGATTCTCTTAGGGTTAAGAAGGTAAGTACAGAGGACTGGACATGGATAATTCGAGCCAGCCCAGTAAGGGAAATGGACTCTTTTACTGATATAGTTTTATAGGCCATGGAGCCAGTGACATCTGAATAGGCAGTGCTGGAATGTTGATGCGAGAAGGTGCATTAGTCGTATGGATAGGCACCTAGACAGTATTGTACCAGAGTGATAAACCACCATAGTAGTAGTGATAATATCAGTAGCCATCATTACAATGGCAATCTTGGAGACATTTGTGACCGTGATTGTTAGGACGTTCTTTAAAAACTGCCCTAGAGGACAATGTGTCAGACTGACTGACAGTAAAGATAAAACAAAAAATGGCCCCACATTGGTAATAATGATTATTGCCATTACTAGATGAAAGTACAAACCTTAACCCACATTATGAAAGGTACTCTTTTGATTGTGGACAAACATACCAAGATCTTCCTTGATTAGGATCCAGTCACCATTGTAGTTTGAGTGTTGGCACACTGATGAATGTGCTTTTATACGTTTAAAGATCCTTGGGTTGGAAGTTATGACACTAATTGACAAGTTATTGAAACTTGTAAGTACCTCTAACAAGTACCGGTGGAAATGATGACGAGTGAGAGGATAGATACTAACTTTATCATCCTCAATTTGAGGGATTATGATATCATCCTTGGGATGGATCCCATTGTTGGAGGATAGTTGATTGCAGTGAGAGGAGAGGTACTTTTGATATATCGGATAATTATTGATCTCACTCCTGAGTAAGAAGGGGCATCACTGAGAATTGCGTTAACCTTGCCTTGAAGGCAATATAGTACTTATCTAATGTACCAAGTTCTCCTGGTTTTGTGATTACGGATGACAGAGAGCGGTTATAAATTGAGCACATGAAGGGTGTGTAAAGATTCACGATCTTCTTAAGGAGGTTTCAGGAATTTACGCCATGGAAAATTATTTTTATACTGATTTGGCATCATATATAGTGTCATTTTCTAAGGAGCCATACAAGATAGCCCTGGTTGAGCTGGAAGGATTCCAACTATGGTAGTTATTTGATAAGAGATTATCAGATTTGGTGGCTCTTCATGAGATGCATTAATCCACTTTATGAGAAGAAAGATAGATGCTTATTACTAAGCGTGGATTATTGATTGTTCGATAGCTCCACGGTGGAGAATTTATATTCTTTATCATATATTGATGATCTATATGATCAGCCTTGGATGGTACATAGTATTGGTGGATATTGATTTGAGGTATGATTATCCCCAGCTAAGGATTGTGAATGAAATGTCCTTAAGACAATTTTTAAAACTTCTTATGATTGCTACAAGCTTTGAATCATATAGTATGAATGGATATGATGGGCTAAATTTCTAAAGGTTGCTAAGATGAGTTATGATTAAGTAGTGAATAATGTTTTCTATGTATCACAACTTGTAGAGCACAAGAAGTTCTTGTGTATTATTCTGAGTATATAAAGGACTCAACTTTTGCTATAAATGTATGTGAGTAGGAATTTTGGTAAAAAAAGATGAATTTTCTTAACCGTGATACATCTACTGATAGAGAGACAGTCTATGGGAACTGTGATAATTTGGGACTTGTTAAACTAGTGACTAAGGTTGATAATCTCCTTAATCTAGTGAACGGTTATTGCTGGATGATTGAGTTCTCTAGGATAGCAATGACATGGATACTGTTTTAATTACGCATATGAGCCTGATTTCTCATGCAGGTGAGAGGTGTGATAGTAAAGTATGCTTAATATGAGAGCATTTTCTTATGTGTAATCAGCTCAAAATTTTGACTCATACTTGTGAGTAGCCGATGAGGATGGCCTAAGAGGGTGGCCGATGAGGGCGGGTGCACGAGGCACCAGCATGCTTTTAGGTGGTGAGCTTTTAGGTGGTAGGCTTCTAGGTACTCACGGTATGATTGTGCTCTGTGTTGGCACATGATTGCTTATTACTGAGTTGGTATGATTGATTGAAGTGGCAAGTGATTACCTATTGATGAGCAGATAGGCTCTAATTTTTATTGGTACATGATTGCCTATTACTGAGTTGGTATGCACTGATTTTGATTAGCATATGATTGCCTATTGATGAGCATATATGCTTTGATTTTGATTGGTATGTATTGCCTGTTCCGGAGTTGATGTGATATGGGTTGATGGATAAACACTACCTAGTGATGAGGTAGTATGTGCTGGAATGGATTTGACATGGAATTGCCTATATATGAGTTGTGGCACTTCCATTTTTATTAACATAGTGATTTACTTATGCTAAAGATGTAAACAAATGATTAACCCTTGGATGAGAGTATGATTTATGTAAATTACATTATATGTGGTTATGATGTGTTCTAACCACAATATAAGTATCAAATGCAGAATGGTTTGAAACATACATTGGTTTATATGTATGAACTATTCTCTGAGGAGATAACATGGTATAAATTGTTTATTGACATTTGATTATGAAATGATGATCCCATATGTGGGTCTTATGATATGGGGATGTTTTTAGAATTGTTGAGGAATGATACAGAAATTATTTCGAGGACGAAATTTTCTATAAAATAAGTAGAATGTAATATTTGCTATTTTTAAATTCTAAAAATGCATGATTTGTGAAATTTTACAAAAATTGAGGTAATTGTGGAATTGAGAATTTTAGAGATTAAATCACAAGTTAAACCTCAATAATTAGAATGTACTTGAAAAATAGAATCCAATGCCACTAAGAATGCTTAAATCGGAGACCGGAGGAAGAATGGCTATTTAATTTAATTTTTGTATTTAATAAAACAAGCATGAAGGGCATATTGGTAATTTCACATGGGGACCCCCAAAACTAGACACAAAAGGAGTATTTAAGGGGTGCCTTAACGGTACCACCCCCATCGCATCCCCTTACTTATTTCCCCCCCTTGCGCACCGCTAGGTGAGCTTCAGACGACCATGACACTGCTATGCTTGATGGAACACACCTCTGGCCAGCCTGATTCGAGGTAAGCCTCATCCTCTTTCCTGCACTCTCCATTTCAATATGTGTGTTGAGTTGTTAATGCTAGAAAACAACATGGAATGTTGTTTTTTCGATGACTGCATGAACCTTCTAATTTTTGCAAAAATAACCTAATGAAAAGGTGTTATATGGATAATCCAAACTGTTCATCTTGTGTATGATGGAACAAAGAACAAAGCCATGAATTTTCATGGTAATCAGACGGCTAAGGATGTCGAAAAACTAAGAAAATAGTAAGAGGAAGATTTTTAGGCACGTAATAAAAATCATGTAAAAATGGCTGATAATGATAGAATTTGTTGAAGGAAAGCTTGAAAATGGAATGTATGTGAAAAATGGAGTGAAACGGTATAAAAATTCCACCATTTGGACAGATGGAAGTCACTAGCGGTGACTGGAGACCGGTCGTTGTCTCCAGCAATGGTGGCCAACAGGTGGTTGTTCCTGGCGACGGTTAGTGGTGGCAGCTTGGGTGGCGTGAGCATGTAGACAACACTCATGTGGCGTGCGCATGCGCGACAAGCGGCATGGCACGTGCGACGCACGAGCGACACCCACGCTCACATGAACAGCACACACGCGAGTGGCACGAACTTTACATGTGCCTGATTTAAACCCCTTTTCTTGATTTTTTTTGAATTTTCTAGGCCTTTCATTCACAAAAAATGTGTTTTAGGAGCTAGAGAGGTTCAAATCCCAATTCGAAAGAGGCGTTGCAATTGTCTTAGTGACGCAGACCTAGATTCAAGATAAAAATCTAGCTTTGAGCACCTTTTAAATGGTTAAATCACTAAATACTATTCGATAACCTAAATTAGGCCGATCAATGTATGATTAGGCCTTAGACATTGATTGTATACATCAAATATGAGATGATCTAGGGGATTAGAAGAGTAGTTCTTATTGAATTGCCAAGAAAAGTGGTCTTGACCGTCGATTTGAGTAGGTGCCTTAAGATATGTTGATCAGAGGGAGATGTAACTGTCAGATCAACGCATAATCATAAAGATATATGTGAATCACTAAATGAAATAGAAATTTAATGGATCATGATGAAAATGAGTAGGATTGAAATAAAAAATGACATATGACGGTCTAGATGTTAGGAAGACAAACATTTCGCTCATGATTTCCCTAATGGAGGGTTAATCAGATAATTTGGGCTGTTAATCTAGGATTAATTATCATATCAGGGAACTTATCACTTGGGCATATTATTTGAGATGTGAGAACACCAAGTGATCGATGACTTATAATGTGACAAGCATGTCAGGGTGCATGATGTGATATAGCTTACGTGCCTGATTGGAGTACCATGTTTATCGAGGTAGGTGATTACATTCATGATTTCTTAAACCATTACATAGTATTCGAAACTTTAAGATGTAAGTTTTATGCTCTACCGCATTGCATGAGATCATTTTCAACATGTATTGCCAATATACTTACTACTTCCTTTGTGCATGATTTATGCACTATTTTTAGTATATTTCAGTTGCATCGACTTGATTATTGCAGATGTTATTTCATTGATTTGTGATGCATGATGTTGATATGCTGAATTACTCACTCGATTTAGTTTTATTGAGGATAATTATCCATTATCATGTTTTAAGGAAAATTTCTTTATTTTACATGATTTGGTCATATATTTGAACATATGGCTAATGGTACACTACCATATCTTTAACTAGATCTTATTGAGACTTCAACATGTGGGAGTTTCTATGCCTTGTTGATTGGGACAAGTGATCTTGTGTGACGACTCGGGTTTTCTCATGTTTTTTTTTAAATGCAATACCTAATTTCTTAAGGAGGGATGCATCCCTATTTAAAAACCATTCTATAAAAACCATACAATGCAGCGAAAAACCTTTAGTTTTAAACTCATTTTTGAAAACCCCGAGTGTCATTTGCCTTCACAACAACCAAAGTAGTTTTTGATGAACTTCAGAAATCATAAATATTTTTTCTCCAGGTCTTTCCAGTCACAGCGCACAGCCCAACTATAATTAAATACAACTTCATGTCCAAAGGGTTGAGAGTTTACTTACATGTATAACTTTCTTCTTTTTTATTCACTTGCTCGTAGCACTAATATCTCCTGAGACGTCTTCTATTTATCAGTGGAACTATCCTGAAAAATGTTAAGGATAGGGTGAGTATATACTATACTCAGTAGGAGTCTATCACTACTAGTTTTATAATGCATGCGATGTTTTAAAATCATATGCTCTTTTCAAAACATGTGCATGTCTGAATTCTCAAGTTCAATATCGACATCAAAAATCCATTGTCAAACTGAAATACTAACGACTTAAAGGATCATATAATCCAAAATCAAAAGTATCATATACATATATATCATAGCATTATGATATGCATAAAATGCTTCATGGAATCTAACTCATGGATCTCTAGTATGGTATGGTCGACCAACCTCATATCATACCATATGCAATGCACATAAATCATCAAACCATAGGGTCCACTATGCCCACGACCTCCTCGCCGTGTGGTCCCCGGATACCTGAGGACACTTAGTCATAGCCTCCACGGGGCCTATGACACGTCTTTGTCGTAAATCATGCAATTCATGAAATCGGTTGCAAAACATGCATGAAATGCATAAAATCTGCTCATGCTAGTATTGCATTCAAAGTCATAACCCTGCCTAGAAGCCTGCTAGCCTAGAAGCCTTGTCAGCTCTCTCTGGCCCGCCCTCATCGGTCAAGGCTACACTTATCATGCAACCTATGCATGTAGCACATGTCTTGGCAATACATGCACAATGTATTTTTCAAAACCTGTCCTCTTTGGGTTCCTCACAACTGCCTGGCCCTCGGCACTCCAGCGTCTTTTGGCAACCCTCAAGGACATGCAATCTTAGCAAGTACTTAAATCATGCAATGTATGCATTTGTTTGCAACACATATATGTGCATAATGTATATGCAATCATTTCAAAACATGGCTATGTACAAAGCATTTATCATGCATGTTGAATTAAGTCATGCAAATCAAGTCATATATTTAAAACATATGTTCTCAAAATAATAATAGTTCTTTCAAAAGAATCTAATGGTGATATAGCACGTACCTGGCTAGGTCGCGCTAACCCTTTTGTCCTCAGACGCTCCTGATCATGGTTTGGGGAATCAAGGTTAGTTTGACCTATCTTTTATAGGTTTTAGAGTAATTGGTCTTTTTACTTAGGCATTAGGGGTCCATCCCTATGCCTATGGGTGTCCTAAGGTCTTAATTGGGCCTTGGTATCCTTAGTTTTCCAACATTCTAGTGGTCACGAGCCACTATCCTATTCTAAGGATCATGCCCACCTTTTATTGGGCCTTGATCAGGGATTTTATAATTTGGATGTGTCCGCATCGTCGATACGAACACAACAACTTTTGCGGCGCCTCAATCGGAACTCTAGATCTCAAGTTATAAGCGTTTTAGTGTCGTATGTACATAGAGTCTTAAAGACAAAAGGACGGAATGCTAGGGCGCTGCGCGTTTGCGACGTGCGCCCTGGCTTTCTTAAGGAACCAAAAGTCTACGCACTGCTAGCGCACTGCGCGTCTGCGGCGTGCGCCTCAGCGGGGCGCGTCTGCAGACGCGCGGTACTTCTCCGCCCGTCTTTCTCTTTAGCGGGCGCGTCCCTGGACGCGCCCGTTTGGTTTTTCAAACGGAGACGACGTGGAACGTTCCAACTGGAACGTTCCATCGTCTAGGGGACCGGAGCGTCCTCAGGACACCCTAGTTCGATCCCTGTCGAACCAGTGCGGCCCAGGGAACATCCCTGGGTCCTTGATGGCTCTCTTGGGCTCCGTTTTGCATGGTTTTTCATGCAAAAACTTAGGGAAATTGACCTTGGAACTATGAGGGAGATGAGTTTTGAGCGATCTCGGACGTACCTGGCTCGTTGCTGGGTTTTTCTCCTCGTTTTTCCCTCTAGGTCACTGCTCCACGATGGGTTTTCTCCAAGGTTTTGGGCTGCCATTAGAGGCACCCAAGAGCTCTATTTATAGAGCTAAGAGAGGGTTCTGGAGGGGGCTCTCACCGCCTTTGAATGGCAGTGGAGAAACCTCCAGAATGACAGTGATTTCCCCTCCAATCACCGCCGTTCTAGAACTCTTTAGGAGGTGGAAGATGAAGGGTGTCCGTATCAAAACGGGCCCCTGTGTTATGCAACTAAACCCGTTTTTGTAAAAATTACGATTTTGCCCTTGAACTTCAAAGGGCCATAACTTGCTCATTTTAACTCTGTTTTGGGTGATTTTGGCCTCGTTGGATTCCTTTTTCTGAGACGCATCTAATGGAACCATTTTTAGGACCGAATTCCTGGGTTTAGTCAAGGAAACTAGTGAAATAACCAAAATGCCCTTATCTAAACTTTTCATGGGATTTTAATATTACAAAAATTGGGGTCATTACATCTTGTGATGTGATGCATCCCCCCGTGAGTGCTTGAGTGCCCCATGTGGGTGAAAGCAGGATTGGAATGCGTCTTACCTTGAGTGTGTCTCAGTGCCCCGTTGTGGGTGAAAGGGTGAAAGCGGGATTGGAACATGTCTTTTCGTAAGTGCTTGAGTGGCCATTATGAGTGAAAGGGTGAAAGCAAAAAGTATTAAAAGTTAGACCCATATTGCCATGAGTGTATTTGAGACACTCATGGGCTTAACCGTACATAATGTTTTGTTGGTTTTGACATGCCTTTATGTTATTCTATGGATACCGATTTTCATTGCTTTAGCATACATGTATCTACATATTTTCTTATGTTATGTATGTCATGATGCCCAGGATTGATATCGCTTTATTCACGTCATCAATTTCGTAGATTGTTTGTCATGGATATTTGATGTTTCGTGTTTCATATATATATATATATATATTCATGTCACTTGATTTACCATTACTTTGATACTTGCACCATGTGATTTTCTATGATTTTTGTTATTAAATATAAATCACCTACACAAGCATAGCTTACTGAGGCATTGCTTTGTTTTGCATTGCCTCAGATTTTGGAGCGCGATAGCACTAAGGATAAGCATGTAGAGCAGCATTGACTGAGTGAGGACCTCGAAGATCATCTACCTTGTTTGTACATCAAAGAATGATTTAGTGTATGTCTCTTAGACTTATGTTTCGATTTATTGTGCTATATATACTTGTTGACATTTTGGATAGATTGGACCCACACTACTTGTATAGTGTACTTTTAATTGTCGATGTGTGTATAATGTGGTGATCATTGATGGACCTTGGGGGAGAATTTATACATATTATTCTTATTATTGTCTTTTTACGATTGTGTATGATTTGTCGTGGTTTTACTTTGAACATGCTCAATGTATCTGGATTTGATTTTATTTATTGTCGCAGCTTTGGAATGTGGCTGACCCTCGAGGTTTTTGTTTTAGGTTAATTCTTTTAATGGTACGTAAGATTTATAAATCTTGAGTTTTTGCTTTTAGGGATCTTGCCTATTTTTCTTAAAAATATATTATTATTATTACAACTTGGGAAAAAGGTTTATAAAAACATGGGGTGTTACAAGAACACACGTCCTTGCATGATCTTCTCTAGCTTATCGGTCTTGGTAGATGGCCCAATAAAGAGGTGGTGAGTTACAGGATAGCTATGCAGGGTGACCTTGAGAGTTAGTCTCACATTGCCTGGGGAAGGAGAGCTGGGCCAGTTATAAGGGTTTGGGTGGTATCTCCTAGTAATGAGGCATTGTCCTACGAATAAAACAAAACCATGAGGGTAAAGCTCGAAAGGGGCGAGGGACCCAAAGCAGACAATTCTATTGTTGTGAGACTCCCAGTCGTTGCAGTTGATATTAGATCCAGTTCTCCTTGTGATAATGGGCTAGTTGCATGGGGGAACTAGGTCATGACAACATGTGGCGACACGTATTACCTAGGGGAGAGAGGGGCTCTAACTTGTAGGTCTTGGTGGGCGGTCCGGTAAAGGGGTGGTGAGTTATAGGATGACTATGTGGGGTTGACCCTGAGAGTTAGTCTCACCTCGCCCTATGAAGGAGAGCTTGTTTTGGCTGGTATCTCCAAGTAATAAGGCCTTTTCCTATAGGAAAACAAAATTGTGAGGGTGAAGCCTGGAAGGAGTGAGGACTAAAGCAAACAATATCGTTGTTATGAGACCTTTGGTCATTACATATATGTGGTTCAGTTGAGACTCTCTCTTCCTTTTTTATTAGCATGAGATAAAAGGTTAGGGAAGCAAAGATGACGCATTCCAGTATGACAAATGTTGTCCATTAAAGAAATCCAATGTTGTGCACATGCAGTTTACTCATTTGCAATTTTTTGTTTTTGTTTTATGTTTTCATACTTCTATTTTATGTTTTCTTTTCTTTGTATTTGGTAGTAAAGGCTTTTTTGTTTTTGTTTCTAGTATGTAATATAGGAATCTTTGAATAATAATGCTTTGGATTTTTTGTTATATAGGGTTCTTTCTTCTTGTCTAGTTCTGGAGAGGTGTCTTCGCGGGGATCTTTCTTTGTTGGTGTTAAATTCTAACTATAATGCATGTGTTTGAAACTAAGCACTATGAGGTCCAATGAAAAGAAAGAATACCAAATATGATAGATACAGAGTTCTCTATATGTCTCCCATGGATGAGGGTGAACTATGAATTGTAAAAACATATTGCTAGATTCATTCATAGCTACCTATACCATTGTGGGCTCATTTCTGGGTCTATTTGAACATAAATTTCCCATTTACTATGATGCACTTTCTGGTCTAAAATAAGATCAATATAAACTTCTTCATTGATTCAGATTACAATTATTGTTACATTGACTCCACAGCTTACTCCCACAAAATATAACATTAGTTTTGATTACTAAGGGTTCTACTCAATTTTAGTGGTCATCCTACACTTCCAGCAGCATATTTGCAGTTTCAATGATTAAAAGCATGGGTTGATGATCAGCCTACCCTCCAAAATGTATAGCACAATTGGATAACTAGTAAAAAAGAAAAGAAAAGGGCAGCCTGGTGAACAAAGCTCCTTAATGTGCGGGGTCTACAGAAGGGGCAGGCCACAAATGGATATCTGGTAATGCTTTCAATTTTGTTTATATCGGGGTTTTAGTAGGCCAATCTTTGATTTCATTATTGATTGTTTCTTCCATTATTGGTGATATGTGACAGCCATTATGCACCTACTGCAAAAAAGGAAAGATTTTAAGTGATAATCCTTCAAGTCCATGGGAAGGAATGCTTGAGAGGAGAAAACGAAGATAAAAATGCGTAAGAAAGAAACTACCGGTTTGTCTTTCTTAAAAGTATTTAAGCCTTTTACTGTTATCCAAGTGTATGTTCCTTAATCCAATCTTCATCAATGATCACGAGGAAGAAACTTGCGAATAGACTCCTTTGATTCTCCAGCATATACTCCAGCCAGCAAAAGTAGTTATTTTAATGCAAATAAACCAATTTCAAATAGGCCAATTCTTTAGAGTCTTTCAACCTTTTTGACAAATATGCTAAGCACTTACTAATTGATGTGGATGGTTCTTCTCAACCCAAGACCATGGGACTGCAAGTCGTCCAATTTCTTTGTCAAGCACTTTGAGTATGATGAAACTTGAATCTGGTAATTCCTCTGGATCCTGAAGTCAAGCCTAACATGGAAAAAGAGCAGGTGGCAAATGTTTTGATGGATATTGATGTAAACTGTGAACATTTTTTTTTTTCTGAGAAGATGATTGTGTATATTACCAAAGAAAAGTAAATACAAGGGGAGAAAAGAAAGGCCTGAATAGAATTATCACTTCTAGCACCTCTTTTAGCTAAAGAATCCACAATATAATTTGCTGATTGAGGTAGACAGTGAAAATTATCACTTCTAGCACCTCTTTTAGCTAAAGAATCCACAATACAATTTGCTGATTGAGGTAGACAGTGAAAACAAAAGACATCATGTCTAGTAACTCAAATTTCCCCCATAACAGGAAATAACAGAGACCATCTTCCGAGGACCTCGCCTAGTCGAACTCAACCAAGTAACATGTTGAATTTCTGTCCAACCTAACACAATTGAAACCCATTCTTAGCACCACCTCGACCTCTGATTAGATGGTTTTCAAATCCCATCATACAAATGATAATCAAGTACAAGAGAAGAGGCATAATTAACGATGCCAAATATATTGCAATCCCTCAAAATTATTACAAATTTCAGCATGGATGAATACCACTTCAAGAAAACAAAAAAGAAGGTTTTACAGCACCAATCTCATGATCAATTCAAGGAAAAAAAGCCACTAGGTCCATTAAGCAATAAGTGTTACATTCTCAAAACAACAAAACTTTTTACGGAACAGTAAAAAATTCTGGTTCTAGAAAAACACAAGATCTAAATAAACAGCCGTGGTCATCACAGGCTCAAATAATGCCAAATTTAACAGAACAACTGAACCCATCACGAATCCATGGCTTTTAATGATATTCCCAGCAGAGACCTCAATTTTCCACAGGTTTTAACGGACCGAGGGTAAAATTTAGAGACAGAAAGGCCGATACTTTCTACTGGAACAAATATGAGAAGAATCAAAACTCCCTTGCCATAAGTGTGTATGACAGGATCCTCTAACAATCGTCGGGAACATGGGCAATATCCCAGAGCACTGAAAATAGGATAAGAAGCAAAGTATCAATGTCGAAGAAGATAAATATAAATAAAGACATATCTGCCGTCATAAGATCTCCAGAGTTAAGACGTTGCCGGGATAGAGAGAGAAGCAGGGCGAGAGAGAGGGGGGGCAATACCTCTCTTTATCGCGGAAATGGCCTCCGCCAAATACCGGAGAAGATGGATCGACGAAGAGAGTTTGGCTGGGGAGGTCTGGAGAGAGAGGGAGAGAGGGTCGTACCAAAAAAATTCTAAATCCGGATGCAAAAATAAAAGTAGGCCCACTTCTCTCCACGATCTAACCGTCTATTTCGTATCTCATGCTATGGATGAAGCGAGGAACCATATAACGAAAAGATAATCCATCTCCCAGGCATGTTAATTGTGTAGTATGCACACAGTCCATCAATATTTTCAGGAAACAGGAATGCTAAACAGATCGTCATGAGCCGTATCCAGATGAGATGGAGCCGTATCCAGATGAGATGGGGCTCACATTTGGATGATCTAATCCGTTAATCTGATCAATATTTCAGGAAACAGGAATGCTAAACAGATCGTCATGAGCCATATCCAGATGAGATGGAGCTGTATCCAGATGAGATGGGGCTCACATTTGGATGATCCAATCCGTTAATCTGATTGATCCAGCTTCGGATGTCTACTAATTTATAAAGTACGTGGATACCCATCCCTATAAGTACCTCACATTTGGCAAAAGGCCCCACCTTAAATGGCTCTATTGTGACACCCCGGGTTTTATCAATTTGTTTCCCATATTT
This sequence comes from Warburgia ugandensis, assembly GCA_035236585.1. Lineage (NCBI taxonomy): Eukaryota > Viridiplantae > Streptophyta > Magnoliopsida > Canellales > Canellaceae > Warburgia > Warburgia ugandensis. Next base: position 64,915,501 of record CP141137.1, read on the forward strand.
ATACTCAAATAATAATTTATTTATAGAAAATAGATGAGATTTTACAACTTAAAACGCATAATTTAAAATTTGTCGCAGCGTCAAGCAAATACCATTTAAGAAAACCCCGAGGGTCACTTCTCCTCAAAACCATACTTAAAAACAGAACGAAAAGTAACCATTTTGAGCATGCTCACAAATTAAAACCACGATGAAATTTTGTAACTGCAAAGACACGTAATAGTAAAGTTCCAAAGCTCCAGGGTTTGTCCAAGATCCACATCATCCATGAATAAACATATAACCACTATACAGTGATATGGGTCTAATCTATCCATATATACAATGACTAAGGAGAATGTCAAAAAGCCAATACCAGTTCAACCAAAAGTACACCACTCTGTCAGTATCTGACAGTCTCTGTTCTCAAGCCCTCGTCCAACACCACGCTAGTCCACCTTCTTTCCTTTCTGACTGTCGTGCTCTGATTTTGAGGCATTACAAAACAAAGCAATGCCTCAGCAAGCTATACTTGTGCAGGTGATATACATTCAAAATAACTCAATAAAACAAAGCATATAGCGCAAGGCATAAAGATCGAAAGATGATCAATAATATATAAAGTCTTAAATCACACGATGAAGGACATACCATGTCCATGCAATAAATAAGATATCATCAACTATGATAATCAAGACATGCACAATTCGAGAGAATTTAGAAGCATCTGAATGCATGTCAAAAGAATCAAACCTTATACACAGTCAAGCCCTATGAGTGTCTCACATACACTCACGACAATGTGGGGTCAGCTCTCTGTACCATCCGCTTTCACCCTTTCACCCTTGCACCCTCACGGGTACTCAGGTACTCAGGCACTCACGGGAACTACACGTACCACTTTCGCTTTCACCCTTTCACCCTCACAGGCACTCAGGCACTCACGAAAAGTCGCGTTGCACACCCGCTTTCACGATTTTACCCTTTTACCCTCACGGGCACTCAGGCGCTCAGGGGGTGAAAATTGTATCCTACCACAGGATCAATAGTCTCAAATATCAAGCCAGAGCGACTCCCACATGTCAAGAAGACCAACAATCCAAGTGGATATCACGAAAGATATCAAAAACAGTGCATGCAATAACCACCATAAAGATAGCAAGCACATGCAAAGCTACATGTTGAAGTCAATCTCACACATATGGTAAAGCATAAATCATATGCCTTAAAGACTCAAATCATCAAATCACTATTTAAGAATCATAGAAAAAGTATGAATGAAATCACCTACCTCAGTATCGCAATATCGCTAAAAATCACGTATCTAATATCAAGGTGTATGCCCTGATATACCTGTTAGGACATAAATCATGTCATGGTTAACAAATATAACTAAAAGCTAAAGCCTGATCATCTATTGATCAGCTCGATCTAAATCATCTAATAGCATTTCGTAGTTTGCTACTAAAAAGTTACTCCAAACTAGATTTTTATCCTAAATCTAGGTCCGCCTTGTCAAGACAATCACAACGCCTCTTTCGGATCGTGATTTGGACCTCTGTAGCTCCTAAAATCAAGGTTTAAAGGCAAAAAGGGTTTAAAAAAAAGACCAAAATCCCGCAAATGGGGCCCACCGCACGCGCAACACGTGCCGGGCACTTCTGTGGAAGTGCCTCGCATCAGAACCCCCCCAGGGGAGAGAGCGCTTCTGTGGACGCAACGGGCGCTTCTGTGGAAGCGCTCCACATCAGAATCCGATTTGGGCAGTAGGCGCTTCTGTGGAAGCGCTCTGCGTGTAGGGGACGGAACAGCGCGCGTGTCGCATTCCAGCCCCTCCACGTGGCGCGCACGAGTCGCACCACGTGCCCCAGCATGTGGAGCACCCTCATCGCTCCACGTGGCTCTCCCTCAGCCATGTAATTCATCCTGTTCCGGTTGCTGTCGCCGGAGACGACGACCAGACTGGTTCGCCGTCGTTGGCGACCCTAGGAGCTCCGTTTTTTGTGATTTTTTCACCCTTGTGTCCGGTTTTTCACGTACATTCCATTTTCACCATCTATTTTCCCAAAACCTTCCTAAATCTAGTGTTTTTTCACGCTTTTTGTTTAGTTTTCAAAAACTCCCGTATTACTATTTTTCGTGTTTTCGGCGTTCCTAGCCGTCCGATCGTCACCAAATTTGTGGGTTCTTTCCTCTCCTCATCATACACAATATGAACGGTCCATATCTAAATCCGATACCGTTTCATCCAAATTTTTTAGGAAAATCAGTACGCACGGATTTTTGCAAAAACTTACGTTTTCATGCCGTTTTTCGGCGTGTACAGGTACTTAAACTTTGAAATTAACACAAAAGGGAAAGGTGGAGTGATCCTACCTCGTTCCTGGCTGTTCAATGGTGGCGAAATCCGCCTCCCTAGTGCGTGATGGTCCACGTGAAACAGAGAGACGTGAGAGAGAGGAGAGTGCGTTTTGAGCACTCTCTCTCTTCTCCTTCCCTTATATCATTTTTTATTTTTATTTTTTATTTTTTCAAAATGTTACATCCTACCCACCTTATAAAAAAATTTCGTCCTCGAAATTTAAAATATGCATACCTCATGAAAAGAGCTCTGGGTGGGTACGCCTCATCTCATCCTCCAGCTCCCAAGTAGCCTCTTGTGTCGAGTGATGCTGCCAGAGGAATGGTCTTAGTCCTCAACTCCTGGATCTTGCTATCTAAGATCTATATGGGGTGCTCCACGAATGTCAAGTCAGGCTATACCTCTGGTAGTATCTGCTCTAGCAGGTGGCATGGGTCTGGTATGTACTTCCTCAGCATAGAGATATGAAAAAGATCATGTACTCCAGCTAGCTGTGGGCGTAGGGCTAACTGGTATGCGACTGGTCTGACTCTGCATAAGATCTCAAAAGGACCAATGTATCTGGATTTGAGTTTCCCCTTTACACCAAATCTCATCACGCCCTTCATAGGGGAAACTCTCAAAAATACATGCTGTCCGACTTCAAACTCCACGTCCTTCCGTCTCCTATCCACATAGCTCTTCTGACAGCTGTGAGCTGTAAGTAATCGTTTCCGAATGAATCGGACTTTTTCTGCACACTACTCAATCAACTCTGACTTCACAATTCGTCTCTCTCCTACCTCACTCCAGCACAAAGGAGACCTGCATGGTCTACCATACAGTGCCTCATAAGGCGCCATGCCAATGCTCGCATGGTAGCTATTATTATACGCAAACTCCACGAGTGGCAATTGCTCATCCCAACTACCTCTCCAATCCAAGACACAAGCCCTCAACATATCCTCCACGGTCTGGATAGTCCTCTCAGTCTGGCCATCTGTCTGGGGGTGGAACGCTGTACTGAATCTCAATCTCGACCCCAAAGCCTCCTGTACACTCTGCTAGTACTTTGAGGTAAACCGTGTGTCTCAGTTTGAGATAATTGTCAATGGTACTCCATGAAGGATCACGATCTCCCTGACGTACAGCTTCGCCAAGCTGTCCACGGTCTGAGTCTGTCTAATAGGAAGGAAATGGGCTGACTTTGTCAATCTATCAACTATAACCCATATCATGTCGTGCCCACTAGCCATCCTCGGCAAACTCACTATAAAATCCATTGTGAGGTGATCCCACTTCCACTCTGGAAGATCTAAAGTCTGTAATAACGCAGTTGGTCGCTGATGCTCTGCCTTGACCTGCTGACAGGTCAAGCATTGTGCTACACACTCACCAATATCCCTCTTCATCCCATTCCACCAACAGTGTCGTCTAAGGTCTTGGTACATCTTCGTACCTCCAGGATGAATAAAATACGGGGACTGGTGCGCCTCCTGTAGCAAGTCATGTCTCAACTGCCCATTTGCAGGTACTACCAATCTGCCCCTATACCTGACACCTCCATCGAGCCCTCTAGAAAAGTCGGCCTTATCGGCCATGTTCTGCATCTCAGCATCGCTCACCTGTGCCTGAAGGATCCTATCAAGAAACCTGGATCGAGTCGAGAGGTTAGAAAGCATCACTCTCGACTTCCTACTCAGGGCATCAGCTACGACGTTAGCTTTCCCCGGGTGGTACTGTATCGTAAAGTCGAAGTCCTTGAGGTACTCTATCCATCTCCTCTGCCTCATGTTCAGATCGCTCTAAGTGAAGAAATACTTGAGGCTCTTGTGGTCAGTGTATACCTCAAAATTCTCACCATATAAATAGTGTCTCCAGGACTTCAATGCAAACACAACTGCGGCTAACTCAAGATCATGTGTCGAATAATTCACCTCGTGCGTCTTCAACTGTCTCGACGCATAAGCAATGACCTTCCCATGCTGCATTAGCACTGCTCCGAGACCTTTGCCTGATGCATCACAAAACACCACGTAACCACCTGATCCTAAAGGTAGGGCAAGTACTGGTGTAGAAGTCAACCTCCGCTTGAGCTCCTGGAAGCTCTCCTCACAAGCATCAGTCCAAAGAAATCTGGTGTCCTTTCTAGTCAAAGTGGTCATGGGCAAGGCAATCTTCGAGAACCCCTCAATGAATCGCTGATAGTAACCAGCTAAACCGAGGAAACTACGAACCTCTGTCACCGTCGTAGGCCTCTCCCAATGCAAAACTGCCTCCACCTTAGTTGGATCTACGGCCACACCATCCTTGGACACCACATGCCCCAAAAACTGCACATGTCCTAACCAAAATTCACACTTACTGAGCTTCACATACAAGCGATGATGACAAAGTGTGTCCAACACAATGCGAAGATGCTCCATGTGGGCTCTATGGTTAAGAGAATAAATTAGGATATCATCCACAAAGACAATCACGAACTTATCCAAATAAGCTCGAAATACCCTGTTCATCAAATCCATGAACACTACCAGTGCATTCGTTAACCCAAACGGCATTACCAAAAACTCGTAATGGCCATACCGACTCCTGAATGCAGTCTTAGGGATATCCTCCTCCCTAATCCTCAACTGGTGATAGCCTGAACGCAAGTCGATCTTAGAGAACACCAGTGCCGACTGCAACTGATCAAACAAGTCATCAATACATGGTAGAGGATCCCGATTCTTCACAGTAACACTGTTCAGTAACCGGTAGTCTATACACAACCTCAATGATCCATCCTTCTTCTTAACAAAGAGGACTGGTGCTCCCCAAGGAGACCCACTCGGCCTGATAAACCCCTTATCCAGAAGTTCCTGCAACTGCACCTGGAGCTCTCTCAACTCTGCAGGGGCCATCCTATAAGGCGCCTTAGAGATAGGCATTGTACCCAGCACCGAGTCTATGGTAAAATCAATCTCTATACGTGGAGGTAGTCCTGACAACTCGTCTGGGAATACATCAGCAAAATCTCGTACTACGTCAATCTCCTCAATCTGTGGCTGCTCCCTATCAGTCGTCGTGACGCAAGCCAAAAACACTCGACACCCTCAAGCATAACATCGAGCTGCTCTCATGGCAAAAATCGTACAAGGGCCACTATCACTCCTCCTGCCCTAGACTACAACCACTGGTTGACCTGGTACACTATACATAATCTGCTTCTTGCGGCAATCTATAGTAACCCAAAACATCGCTAGCCAATCCAACCCCAAGATGACATCAAAATCCATCATGTCTAATAAAATGAGGTCGGCATCCATCCTCATACCTGATATCTCCACTGAGACCCTCTCAAGGTACTTAGTAGCCTCCACTGTCTCTCCTGATGGCATCGACACATCTAACCCAAATGCAAGCTTGCTCGTAGGCAAGTCAAGGCAAGATGCAAATGTACATGCAATAAATGAGTGGGTAGACCCTGAATCAAAAAGAACCCTAACATGTCTATCAGCTACCAGAAAAGTACCTTCCACCACCTGGTTTGAGGCTTGTGCCTGCCCTGAAGTGATGGCGAAGACGCGGCCCTGACTGCGTGGCGCTGCCTCCGTGGTGGCATCTGTCCTCGGTGGTCTGTCTCCCAAACCTCTCGGGCACTGTCTAATCATGTGTCCCGTCTCGTCACAGCCATAGCACCTAAATGGATCGATCAGCCGAAAAGGCTGCTGTCGCTGCTGCTGCTAATACTGATGGGGCTGCTGTGGACCCTGATGCTGACAACCCTGTACCGGGCAAAATTGCCCCACGTGCCGGCTATTACAACGAGGGCATACTCTTCGACCCTGATCTCTCCTCTGTCTAGGAGAGTACCACGAATCATCTCCCCCCTAAGATGGTGTGGATGTGAAGGGCCTCTTGCCCTTGGAAGGCAGACTCACCTCTCCTCTACTCCGTCTCGAATCCCTCTCTAACATCACAACCCTATCTGCTGCCTGTGTCATCGTAGTCGGGTATGCTATCAATACTTCGTGCCTCAACTGTGGCACTAACCCGTCGATGAATCTGTCTGCTGCCTCCTGCTCTGAAGAAAAAGGGGTATCTGCAAATCTACGCAGCCTAGTAAATTGGTTCAAGTACTGTTGAACCGTAAGGCTTCCCTGTGTCAATGTGGAGAACTCCTTCTTCATGGCGTGCCGAGCATGAGGAGGGAAATACTGTGCATCAAATATCTTCCGAAAATCCTGCCAGGAGAATGGCGCTAAAGATGAGGGACGTATCTGTTACTGGGTCTTCCACCAAAACCCGGCTTCTCCGACCAACAAGTACGAAGCCAATCTAACTTGATCCTCAGGTGCAATCTCCATCCCCGTAAAAGCCTTCTTTACCTCAAACAGCCATCTCTCTGCTGTTGCTGGCTCCCCTTCCCCATGGAAGCTAGGAACCATCCTCCGAAACCTCTCGAGCTGCTTCGCTGGTGGAACACGCATGCTCGAGGATCCTCCCTCAGCAACTACCTGTGTGGGCACCAACGGTGCTACATGGGACGATTGTGCTGCTGATTCCTCTCGGACTGTTGCAGTCGCTGCCGGGTGGACAGGGTGTAAGGCCTGCACCTCCACTCGAACCTCCGCCTGAACCTGCCTCGAAATATGCTCTGTGAGGCGTGGTAAGAGGCTCTCGACTACTCGAGCCGCAATGTCTGCTTCCTGCCCCCCTTGCTTTGGTGTAGCGGCAGGGGTAACAGGGGTGGCAACTAGTGGAGCGGGGGTAGACCTGGTCCTTCGTCGAGGAGCCATCTGTTGACAACACATAACCCATGGTCTAAGCATTTCTCCTTTCTCAGTCTAAGCCAATAACGAATGAGCTATCATGCTAATTAGACCCTTAAAGTGGTGATGATGGACTACACCTGAGCTCTGATACCAAACTGTGACACCCCGGGTTTTATCAATCTGTTTCCCATATTTATACTCAAATAATAATAATTTATTTATAGAAAATAGATGGGATTCCAGAACTTAAAACGCATAATTTAAAATTTGTTGCAGCGTCAAGCAAATACCATTTAAGAAAACCCCGAGGGTCACTTCTCCTCAAAACCATATTGAAAAATAGAACGAAAAGTAACCATTTTGAGCATGCTCACAAATTAAAACCACGATGAAATTTTGTAACTGCAAAGACACGTAATAGTGAAGTTCCAAAGCTCCAGGGTCTGTCCAAGATCACCACATCATCCATGAATAAACATATAACCACTATACAGTGATATGGGTCTAATCTATCCATATATACAATGACTAAGGAGAATGTCAAAAAGCCAATACCAGTTCAACCAAAAGTACACCACTCTGTCAGTATCTGATAGTCTCTGTTCTCAAGCCCTCGTCCAACACCACGCTAGTCCACCTTCTTTCCTTTCTGACTGTCGTGCTTTGATTTTGAGGCATTGCAAAACAAAGTAATGCCTCAGCAAGCTATGCTTGTGCAGGTGATATACATTCAAAATAACTCAATAAAACAAAGCATATAGCGCAAGGCATAAAGATCGAAAGATGATCAATAATATATAAAGTCTTAAATCACACGATGAAGGACATACCATGTCCATGCAATAAATAAGATATCATCAACTATGATAATCAAGACATGCACAATTCGAGAGAATTTAGAAACATCTGAATGCATGTCAAAAGAATCAAACCTTATACACAGTCAAGCCCTATGAGTGTCTCACATACACTCACGGCAATGTGGGGTCAGCTCTCTGTACCATCCGCTTTCACCCTTTTACCCTTGCACCCTCACGGGTACTCAGGCACTCATGGGAACTACACGTACCACTTTCGCTTTCACCCTTTCACCCTCACAGGCACTCAGGCACTCACGAAAAGTCACGTTGCACACCCGCTTTCACGATTTTACCCTTTTACCCTCACGGGCACTCAGGCGCTCAGGGGGTGAAAATCGTATCCTACCACAGGATCAATAGTCTCAAATATCAAGCCAGAGCGACTCCCACATGTCAAGAAGACCAACAATCCAAGTGGATATCACGAAAGATATCAAAAACAATGCATGCAATAACCACCATAAAGATAGCAAGCACATGCGAAGCTACATGTTGAAGTCAATCTCACACATATGGTAAAGCATAAATCATATGCATCAAAGACTCAAATCATTAAATCACTATTTGAGAATCATAGAAAAAGTATGAATGAAATCACCTACCTCAGTATCGCAATATCGCTAAAAATCACGTATCCAATATCAAGGTGTATGCCCTGATGTACCTGTCAGGACATAAATCATGTCATGGTTAACAAATATAACTAAAAGCTAAAGCCTGATCATTTATTGATCAACTCAATCTAAATCATCTAATAGCATTTCGTAGTTTTGCTATTAAAAAGTTACTCCAAACTAGATTTTTATCCTAAATCTAGGTCCGCTTTGTCAAGACGATCACAACGCCTCTTTCGGATCGTGATTTGGACCTCTGTAGCTCCTAAAATCAAGGTTTAAAGGCAAAAAGGGTAAAAAAAGACCAAAATCCCGCAAATGGGGCCCGCCGCATGCGCAGCACGTGCCGGGCGCTTCTGTGGAAGTGCCTCGCATCAGAACCCGCCCCAGGGGAGCGGGCGCTTCTATGGAAGCGCTTCGCATCAGAACCCGATCTGGGCAGCAGACGCTTCTGTGGAAGCGCTCTGCGTGTAGGGGACGGAACAGCGTGCGTGGCACGTTCCTGCCCCTCCACGTGCCCCAGTGCATGGCGCACCCTCATCACTCCACGTGGCTCTCCCTCAGCCATGTAATTGGTCCTGTTCCGGTCGTCGTCGCCGAAGACGGCGACCAGACTGGTTCGCCGTCGCCGGCGACCCTAGGAGCTCCGTTTTTTGTGATTTTTTCACCCCTGTGTCCGGTTTTTTACGTACATTCCATTTCCACCATCCATTTTCCCAAATCCTTCCTAAATCTAGCGTTTTTTCACGCTTTTTGTTTCGTTTTCAAAAACTCCCGTATTACTGTTTTTCGGCGTTCCTAGCCGTCCGATCGTTATGAAATTTTGTGAGTTCTTTCCTCTCCTCATCATACACAATATGAACGGCCCAGATCTAAATCCGAACCGTCTCATCCAAATTTTTTAGGAAAATCAGTATGCATGGATTTTTGCAAAAACTTACGTTTTCATGCCGTTTTTTGGCGTGTACAGGTACTTAAACGTTGAAATTAACACAAAAGGGAAGGGTGGAGTGATCCTACCTCATTCCCGGCTGTTCAATGGTGGCGAAATCCGCCTCCCCAGTGCGTGATGGTCCACGTGGAACAGAGAGACGTGAGAGAGAGGAGAGTGCGTTTTGAGCACTCTCTCTCTTCTCCTTCCCTTATATCATTTTTTATTTTATTTTTTCAAAATGTTACATCTATACACGCTAATCTGTTCTTTCTATAGCCCCCAATAGTATATACAAACACATTAGACCTTAAATGACAGCCATGATCCACTTCAACCTGTAGGTCTAAACATGCTAATCCCTATACACACAGAATTCTTGTTAGAATGTTCTTGTTTCCGACACAAAACTAACAGATAGGTTTTCTTAGAAATACACTAGATCTTTTATGGGTCAACTAAAGTTTGTAAACTTCAGGGCATATAGTTTGGATTTTGCTTTGTTACAATAGATTTAGAGTATTTCAACAAAACCCTTTTAACTAAGCTTCTATGTTTGCACTCTAAAACAGCCCTTTAAAGTCATTAACTTCACAAACATTCTAACAATTATGGTTTTTTTCGTTTCTTCGTTTTGATGTATCATTCTTCTGTTTCATCTCTACGTAGGTCGTTCATCTTACAGTTCGAAAACTCGAGATTCGCCGATGGACGAGCTGAAGGAGAAGAGGCGTGTTGATCAATATTGGCATTGGAAGAAAACTTCGTCCTTTGAAATTAAGTGTTGATACAAAGCTCTTACAGTTCTAATAGAAGTGTACACTATATCATCATTCACCACTCACTATTCAACAAGTAAAGCCATATCCTTGTAACCCTCATGTTAGTGCTTGCTCAAAGCTCTCCAACTAAATCGAACCAAGTGAGAACAAAAGCCTGTATTAACTGTTAACAAAGCACAGAAAAGTTTGGCATCTCTCAACCGAAACGTCTCTTGTTTGCGGGCTCCTTCTGTGAATTGAAATAGACGGCAGCGACCGGGGAGTCCAGTCGGTGTTGTTCCGCAAACTTGCGGGTGCTGAAATTATTACGGGCATCGGGAAGGTGAAGATCATCCATGGGCGCTTTCTGTCCGAAAAGGGCAAAGACGTATCGGTGAATGCCGGTCGGAGGTGTCGGTCCAACGTACGGTACCACCTCTTTACCTGCATTATTGGCCATTGTTAATACACCTACTTGCGCTGATATCATTTTCAGATTCAAGGATAGGATAATAGACTGCCTTGGCAAACAAATATAGTTTTGTTTAGGTAGGTGCAAATGATGAAGTCAGACTGTAAGAAGCCTCGTCCATGCTAATCCCATCTTTGAATGGGCCTAATTGTAGAGATAAGCATGATAAAAAAAAAAACTACTACTCACTATGCAAACAAAAAATTACAAAACAAATCACTTGCACACTTGCGGAGTCACACATACTACTAAATCTAATCCGGTGACTCCAACCAAGTGTATTAAAATTGTCTATAAGATACGTAAGTTATTTGTGACCAACTGCCTGAGTTGTTTGTGACCTAAGCATAATATAATCAAAATTGATCCAAGTTGTTTGTGACCAACTAATCAAATTTGATAATGCCGCTATAGGGACGTTGAAAAATGGGCGATTGACTGACAGCATCCCGCTTTTGCAAAGAGTCTTACCTTTGGATGGTCCAACTCTTTGATCTGATTGCTATGACTTTAGATATCCATCTAGTAAAATAAAAAATCATCCATGTCTGGACCAACCTAACATCCTAAAAACTGTGTTCTCTGGCAAAAATGGGGCACAACATGGCAACCTCCCATTGCCGAGCTCTACAAAAGCATTCTCCATACATCTTCTACAACAAGGTCAATAAAAAATCATAGTGCTGGTGGGACCATGCAAGCTATTGTGGGTGTACAAAAGTCCAATTAACAGTTTTGGGAGCTTAGTAAACAAATCTAGACGCTATTTTGCATTATCATCGACAGGCCCCACCAGAAACAGATACAATGGATGGATATGGATAGAGATGTCGTAGGTTACTTTCAGGCTAATAAAGACAGTAAGTCCTTTGTCTAGCTTGTGGATTTCATGGATGTCAGCACATCCAATTGCAAATATTTTTATTTGTGGAGAGGCAGCCACCATCACCGGCCACACAATTTCCATGTTCCCATTGGTCCAACGGTGGAATGACGGAAAATTATCTGATTGTCATACCCACGGCGGGACCCATCGAAGACTTCTTTGCAGAAAAGTCATAAAAGCAAAACCAAAGACTTATGACCAGAGAACTAAGAAAGCGAGAAAACAAAAGTACAGGTCTGGCCCACCTACTTTTAATCAAAACCATTCATCTACGGCAAATGTGACCCCAAATTCTACCGTGAATTGCGGGTTGGTAGATGGTCACGGGCACACAGAATATGGCATATTCGAGTCAGACCAATCGATGAATGGCATGGATGGGCCTCACCTTTGTCCAACCATTACGATACCATAGTTATGCTTTGACATACCTTTTGTAGCATCTGATCCTCCTGGTATATCTACAACGAGCCTGCAAGAAATCAAACATGAGAGAGAGAGAGAGAGAGAGAGAGAGAGAGAGAGAGAGAGAGAGAGAGAGAGAGAGAGAGAGAGAGAGAGAGAGAGAGAGAGAGTACCAGTGCAGCCATTCCCTCATGGTGGGCTCACTTGGGCTTGGGGCATCAGGATCTGTCATAACCTACCAACCGCAAAGAATTATAAGCAAGAAAAGTAAACAATGTGATCTAGACCCTTAATTTATGCTGTTATTTTCTGAATGTTGATCTAAATACCCTTGATTTGGCCTACCCAACCAGCCCATGACATGTTTAATTTCGCACTAAACTAAGAAATTACCCAACTAACAAATCAATGAAGAGAATGATAACCACAATCAAGTGCCATACTGAATGATTAATGAAAATGGGCAAAGATTCGCATGTCATGTCATATCCTAACCGTTGGATCAACGATTTCAGTCATGTATCATTCATTTACTCTGCAAACTTCACCTGAACTTCCCTTGTAAACATTTCTTCATTCCTAAGGTAATAATCCAAGTATGCATGTAAGCGTAATGCATGCTAGTGTAGGTCGTGGGTTCAAAAGAAGGAAGAAAAACTCCAAAACAATACAGCCCAATTGAGAGCAAGAACTATACATGCATGTAGATATTAGATTCCAAGCAATTTTGGTTTCATGATATTCTAATTCCTCCTTGCATGAATATTACTTATATCTGTTATCAGTTCAATTGCAGAAGAAACCAGTTGGAAAGGATGGAATTTGCTTACCAGGGTGTAGAGCTGGTTGGAGAGACGAGGGCCGTGGATTTGGACTGGGGGTCTATCAACGGTGGCGGATGGCTTGATTTGGCAGCCATTAGCAACCTGCTTGGACCCATAATGAACTACAAATTCGACGGTGGGAGTGAACATGTCCAGCACGTCCCCGATCACTCTCCCGACGGCCAGAGGCTCCACTGACCGAGCCATGCAAGCACCAAGAAGACGAGGATGAGAGAGAAATCAGAAACTTGTAGAGCCTGTCTCTCTCTCTTTGTCGGCAAGGAGTTTGGTGCCACGTTACTAGGCTATGGTAATTATTGACACGTTGCTTGTACGCCTCAAATTCAATGCTAGACACGTGTCTGATAGCCCTGAGATGATACTCTGAGACGGAACCATGTCAGACGTGCATTATGGGCGCTCAGAGCCTCCATTTGTTCTCCCTTAACCGTTTAAGCAAAGAGGTTCATTTGTCCATAATATATAGTCGGAATTCAATGCTTTATCGATGATCTTAACCGGATAATCAATAGGTACATAGCAAAGGCAAAACTAAGGTTTAAAAAAAAAAACCTAAAGTTTCATTGTGCAGGTCTATTGTATGGGGTGTGCATCTGTAGATCAGTAAGTTGATTTACGTATACAAAAAAAGCATGTACGGCCCAGATGGTTGGTTACGGAAACCTTCATTGGGTCACATATTCTTAGGTAGGCAGGATCCTTTATTGGATGATTTTTAACCACCGATCGATGTCAATCCATTCTACAATCAAAACTGCATAATACGGTACATGTCAAAACAGAATGATTTTCACATGAAATTCTGATGTTATTGATCTAAGATGAACGATCACGATCATGTGGAGATTAGGTTGGTGGGCCAATCCATGCGTCTTTTGTATCTCGCCTGTCATGGCATAGTTTCCTCTTTTCTGTATCGGTCGCCTACTCCACCTGCAAAGACGTACTTATATCTAACACTGACGTCTCTAGTTTGAAATGCTCCGCCCAAGTTTGTCCAATTCGTTGAATTCCTCCATCTTGCAAATGGCACCTTGATTGGAGATCTGGATGGCTTGGACCCACAAGCTGACCCACGATGGCTTGATCAACGTTCAAGATCAAATGATGCATGTCCCGTATGTACCAATGGGTCATTATCACCGTCATCAATGAAAATAAATATAGTCTTGCTAGTGATTTCCACCTAAAATCATATAATATGTTGTCTGAAAATATTACAAGTGCGACAATGTAATAAATACAGGGCAGATCTACGGTCATGGTTGCGTATTGCGCATAGATGCACGACGAGTGGGATAGGTTAGTGGTGGTCCCTGATGCCATAAAAGCTGCAATTATCTTAATAAATTGTTGATAGGCTAGGGCCATTATAATTGGCGATAGAATTGTCAGCCAATTAGAGAGAAGAAACAGTGAGGTGGCACCCTTGTAACGTGTGAGAAACGTAAGTGCCAAATCCATGATAAGATATTGTCCATTTCCAAGTGCCTTTGAGAAAGAAACCACTTGGAGAGGGACATGCACTCAAGCAACTTCAACATGGAAGATACCCCAAAATAAGGGCGTCTGATATAATATGAATCAGATAAACAGCTACTCACAAAAATATTCGACCTACATGCACTACCCTCTTTCTCATCCACGTACACACTTATTACTTGCTGACAATACTGATAAGTTGAAAAGTATATATGTATATATATAACGAGAAAGAAGTTGGAAATACTAATAAAGTTAAAAGAATATATATATATATATATATATAAAAGGAACTGTAATTTCAGTAAAAAGTTGCAAGTATAAAATATAGGCAGTATTTGATTAATCGGAAAAAAGTTTTAAATTACTATTTTTTTAATTTTTTACTTTTTTTTTCAACCAATCAAATATCATTTACCCTACGCATTTAGAGCTTATAAGTAATTATAAATTAAAGAGGTAGACTTTAGCTACTGACAAGTTCTTTTATTTCGCCGTACTATGGACAAAGTTTTCCCCTCAAGCAAACATTATGAGAACTTATAACTTCTAATTTATCGGATAAAAAAGGCTATTTGAGTTTCATATCGGCTGCTTTTAAAAGTTTGAACTCGTAAGTTCTTGAAACAAGAGTTCTCTCTTTTCAATGAAGAACTCACACCTCTCTTAGTCTCTCTTATCTATATTCATCTTCGTTGCCACCTCTGTTCTTTTAATATGGGACCCAGGTGAGTTTTCTAGTCAGACCTATAGTTCTTTCTCTTATTCTCTCTCTCTCTCTCTCCATCCACTGCCTCCTCTATTTCTTCATCGTTGGACCCATGTGACTTCTGTAATAGGACCCACACTTCCTCCCTCCCTCCCTCTCTCTCTCTAGATCTTCTCAATGTAGGTGAGTTGGCTCGACTCTTTGAAAATTTTGAGTTAGGCTGAAAATTACCAGAGTTAGGAAAGAAAAGAGAAAGAAGAAGGAGAATGAGAAGAGAATAGGAAATAGAAAATAGGAAATAGGAAAGAGAAGAGGACCAAGAAATTTAATGTTATAAGTTCTTAGAACTCGAGCTAATCTAAGAAGCAAAACTATAGCAACTCGGTCAAGGTCTACGCCAAACGCCTTAAGCTACATGCTTCAATTATAGTTTAATATAACTTATAATACATTTCATCTCATAAAATATGACAATGTGCGGTGGTGTGTTGCAGTTAACAACTCATCGAATTCAATTCCTTCGAACAATGTTTTCTATTTTCTGAACTACCAGAGGCATGGTCATAAATGTTCACCAGCAATCACAAAGAGAATATATATATAGATATATATATATATATATATATATCAAAGGACTCCCATATATGCAAGGGCCCAAAACTGCTTATCTCACTAAAACTTGCTTTTGATACAGCAGGTATGCGGAGAACAAATTACAACATAATGATGGACACACTATTTTCACTTTAAAAGTAATGAGCATCTAAAAGAAACACGGACCCACTATTGGAAGCATCCCAATCACTCTAGTTTATAGGAAACTTTCCTACTTAGTGTAAAGGGATGTAGATTTTAAAAGGGCCTAAAAGAACAGTATTTGCCTAATATGTGACAGATAGATACGAGAATAGTTTCAGGATTTTTTTACAGAAAGATTTCCATTAATCATTTTTTCAAAAGTTATCAAATTTTAAATTCATTTTGTTGCAGCTTCTGGTAATGACGACTTTGAAGATGGTAGTTTTCTTCATCCACCTCGTACTATTTGTTGGGCTAGTCCTAGCAGAACATTGGATCTATTTCCCCTAAGAGTGCAAAATGGATCCTCGTTGGTTGGGTGATTTGTGTAGTCATGTTTTATTCTTAGCGCGTCTTGCCACCATTATGGCATTACATGTCCCGCCCTGTGAGAGAATATCTCAAAAATCGACTCTTTCAGGGGACTCTCGACCAGTTTCCATTCCCCTTGGGCCCTGCTGCATAACCACTTTGACGGATAGTTGAGTGTGCAATCTGTAGGCTCTTCATAGAAGACGAAAAGACCATTTGTCTAATAACAGGACCATATTTTTAGATAGCCAGGCTATTACTCTTTACCAGTTTTTCTCCTTATCTGTTTGAGTTTCTTCTTCTCTTCTTCTTAGGATTAATGGATGTAGTTTAGTGTTTGTGCTGTCAGTAACATAGTAAAGTATTTCACTTCTTTTCTACCGTATGTTCCCGCAAAGTATGCAATTGGAATTATTAGTAGATACATATGCTGCATTACCAAAGAAGCCGCTTTGCATTATTGCCACGTTGAAGGCATTAATCTGATGCGCTATCTTCGTATTTATAGCTGTCATTGCCATCCTCGATACACTACGGATGTTTGCATCATTGATCATTGCCCATAAATTTTTGGCTTTGTCAAAACCTATAGGAAGTGCAGAAAGGTATGGGCACTGATCATGACACTAGGATCACTGATTTTTTTTGTAGAAAGCGCATCCGTCAGCATAACGTCTTGACGCCATGACTGTTGAGGATGGAAGCGTCGAAGGTGTAGATTTGGAGGGCTCGAAGTCTGGATACCTGGGTGTGGCTAGAGTTCTTGAGGGCGTAGGTTTTGGAGGGGTGCGAGTTTGATTCGAGACGCATATGGTTAAATAGTTCTTGAACTTCTAAATAGAAGTAACCCCTCCATTACATTCGATAGGACGTTTGATATTCGAGCCTTGGGTTTGTAAAAGATTAATCATGGTTTAGAAGGGGTGTTAGGTCAATCCTTCTAAATCCCCATAACCTGTTGATACTGTGTCCTTAATGACTTCTTAAATGCACAAATTATGTACCATAGACTCTCAAACAAGCTGGTTTAGTGAAATCAAAACGCAAATCTCTGTGTAACACAAAAATATGTAGCTGTTCTACACTCAGAGTGCAAGTAGAAATTATGATGCAAGTTATTGCAGGTTTTAATTAATATTTGAGGATCTTGTCTGAAGGATTTGATTCTCTCAAGATTCAAAAATTGCTTCGAAGAATTTAAGAGTACCACTGACAACCCGTCACTTGGAAAAGCACTTATATATCCCAGACACTGTTGTCGTATACTCTTCTCCATGGTTGTCATTCTCACAAAAATTATGCCATCGGCTTTACAATTTAGTTGAGGCAGTTGATTACCTTTACGACTTTTAACAATGGTTTTTTCGACCTCCACCAGAAGTTTAATGTAACTAAGCTCTCAGAAGTCAGGTCAGTCCGAGAAAGTAAATGTGGAAAAGGCAAAACTGCACGCCTAACATGTTAAGCTACATGCTTCAATTATAGGTTAATATAACATAAAATATTTTATCTTACAAAATATCTTAATATGCGGTAGTTTACTTTTATTAAATTCAATTTTTGGAATAATAAGTTCTTATTTTTCCAAACCACCACGCGCACGTTCATAAATGATCACGTGATCACATCATAAGAGGTGAAAGAAAAAACTAGAGCTTTGCGTTGCAGAGCAGCTTATCATCACTAAAAGTTGCTTTTGATGTAGTGACAACACAAAGAATAAATTACAAAGGCTAATAGTAGACCCATTATTTTCACTTGGAAAGTAATTGGGGCCTAAAATACAAATAGGACCCACTATTGCAAGAATCCTAACCATGATTGTTTATGGGAATCAACTGACACAAAAACATTCCTTGTGAGGCTGCCTTCGTCCTTCAGGCTGCTAAAAATATTACCAAGATTCGAACAATTGTTGACCTAAATTGCCAGTCTACATATTCATTTGAAAATTGGATTCATTTTGTTTATTAAATAAATTTAGAGAATTTATTTTGAAAACCTTTTTTTATTCCTTCTTTAATAGAGTTAACTAACTCTTATATTAATTGTCTTACAGCTCATGGTAATGGCCACTATAAAAAATAAAAAATAAAAACAGCTGAACCAGTACCTTGTGCTTCTGCCTCCATTCAATGTATCCTTCACATTTGACTTTTGTATCTTTTTCACAACTGCATCCTCCGGTGGGAGTATGTCACACAGGTGGCCCAGCACTTGACCGAGCTCTTCACGGACTTCTGTCATATTATGGCCAGTACCCTCCGACCTCTCGACTTAGCTTTCAGTTTATCGACCCTTTTTTCAAGCTCATGTACCACTCCACCAGCACCTCTCCGCTTATTTCTATCGATGAGTTCAGCCTCTCTCTTCTTATGTTTACCTGCCATGGCCTTTCCCTGATCACTGAGATTATTAAGCCTTCGCAGATGTTACGCAGTCCCATGTACTGGTTAATTAGATCAAATCTTTCTTTCTTAAAATCTGCAGGAATACGGACATTCCCCAACAATGCAAGGTTGCTTCTTGTGTTTGTGGTAAACGCATCTGTGGGCATAAGGTCTTGGTGACATGACTGGTGAGGATGGAGGCGTCGAAGGTGTAGGCTTGGAGGGTTAGAGTCCGGATATGTGGGTGTGGCTGGAGTTCTCGAGGGCATAGACATGGAGGGGTAGGAGTTTAGTATGAGATGCATATGGTTAAGAGTTATAAAAGGGCAGACTCGGTGCATGAAGCTCCCGCATATGCAGGGTCTGGAGAAGGGGCGGACCGTAACCTTACTTGGCATTTTGCAAGTCTGGGCCTCACGTTTATAAAATATTTATCATAGTTTGGAAGGGGTGCTGCATCAATCCCTCTAGATCCCCATTACCTGTTGACCCTAAGTGTGCTTAATGACTACCTTCGTGCACAAATTATGTGCCATAGGCTCTCAAACTAGCCAGTCTAGTGAAAGCAAAATGTATATCTCTTCGTAACAAAAAAGTTATGTATGTGCCGTGGACTCTCAAAGTGCGAGTAGAAATTATGATGCAAGTATTGTAGATTTTAATTATTGTGACGTTCTTATATGAAGGATTTGAATATTTGTCTAGATTCAAAAACTGCTTCAAAGTCTTTAATGCTATTGCCAGCCTTCGCTGGGAAAAGCACGTATGCATCTCTATCAATCAAAAATACAAGTTTGGAATCAATTCCTTCCCAGAAATTGTTGTCAAATACTCCTCTCCACGGTTGTCACTCTCACTAATATATCTTCTGCTTTATAACTTAGTTGAGGTTGTCGATCACCAAGTTGGCATTCCCCTCATATTTCCCTTATTTTGTGGTGGAATTTGCATCTTTAGAATTTGGCACCTAGCACTATGCATTTCAGTTATCAAGTACATACACAGCCCTATATATGACTGAGAAATGTTATCGGGACTGAGTTTTGCAACTAATTTCCATCGTTTAAATGATATGACCCTATCACTTTCTTCAGCTTCCCCTATTTACTCTACCTACAGCAAAAATCATTCCCATCAGATGCATTTAGCAACTAGCTTTCCCAGTTGAAAATTTCAATCGACATTTTTAGATGCTAAAAATGGCATAAAATCATTGAACAGTCATGAATTTTGGTCCCTAGCAAATTTAAGGGATGCATTTAGAGAAAAAATGTTTTGAACCCATGGAGCAGAGATAGGTTGTAATTATATTTGACTATGAGCATTGTCATATTCTCGTGACCTTTAAATAATACATACATGTGCGCATGAATTGAGATTATAGTTGCAAAACTTGTAAAGCTGAGTGAGTCAACTTGAGACTTAAGAACTGAGTTGAACTAAGCTCAAGGAAACAAGCATGTCGAGTAATCAATTCCACTATCTCAGGTTTCTTAAGAAATCTAATTGCACGAGCTTTACATAAACATCAACAATGGCTGCTAAACCTTCAAAATGTGCAAACCCAAATCTTTCCCTTTGAGCAAAAGTTGAAGGGATCAATCACATGTGGTCCCCATTACCGTTATCTCAAAGTCGACTGCATGTCACTTGCAGCACTCTGCAACAGAGCATGCCTGTGCACATGCATGGCTACCCGTTGGATTAGATGCAACTAGTTAAGTTTTAGTTTTGGGTGATCTGAACTCTTCATTTTATTTGGCCTGCACCTTTTAGGCTGTGTACCAAATTCAGTCCCTTCAAAGGCTTCTAGATATTAGATCTTTGGCAAATATTTTCAACATCGATGATTTAAAAACAAAAGTTACATGACTGCAGTCATTCAAAGGTCATAAATTTTTGTGGATAGCCAATTTAAGGCTTGTCTAACTTGATGAATGGATCAGATGATACAAAAGGAAGCTCCAGCTATATTGCGACCATTTTGGCATCGTCTTCAGCTTAGGTAAAGCAATTCCCGAGGAAAATCACCTACCCATCATATGTATGCAACATCAATCGAATATGGAAGTAGATCTGGTCATTTCTCACTATACAATCTCATTTCGATCTCACAATTTCTGCACGAGAAAGAAGGACAAGCTAACATGCTTCATTACGTTGATTTTTCCGCTGAAGTAGCAAAAGGGTTCTTCTCGGTAAGATGCATACCTCTCTTTCACGTAATAGATAATACTTCCAGACTGGGATTAATTGCAGCCAAATTGCAAAATGCAAATGGATAGGACAAGGCAAAGTGCTAACTGGTATGAAGTGGTAATTGGTAGGAATAACCATTGTTCCAAAGCTCGGCATGACAAAAAATTCCAAAAATTTTGGGTACTGTTGGGCTAAAAATTTGGGGGACAAATATGATTAGGACGTGAATTTCATTGTTAACATGGATTCTAGTGGGACTTGCAAACAACTTAAAATTTTGACAAGTTATTCGTGACAAAATTTGGGCTTGATTTGGTAATTTCTTTGTTGATTTGGAGAAATTTGGAGAAACATGAGAACCTTTGAACCATTCAGGATGAAATTTCTAATTTTGATCATTAAGAGACGTTAGCAACTACGAGAAGAATGTCTCTTTTGTCTAGAGAGCCTGCAACTAAAGCTTAACTAAGTGTACAACAACACAAATTAATTACAAAGTTAATAAAGTAAAAAAATTTGGAGAAGCGGGCTTCTTGTTTAAACCCAACTAACAAGGACGTTATGGCTTTTGTTTTAGCCCCTTTCCTTCAGCTTGTACTATAAATATGAGGAGTTTAGGAAGCCACATCCATGAAAGAGAGAGCTTCCCCACATTGATGTTAAAGAGTCACGGAAGACATGGCCTCTACACAGAACAAAGCAGTCATGTTTTTCAATTTGGTTTTGTTGCTCTCTTCTCCTCATAATTTCCGTGGCCGAAGCTAGGCTATTCAATTGTAAGTATAAGGATTCTTTTATGACAAAATTGTTTCGGGGAAAATAATTAGCTTAGAAATGTAATATTTTTGCATTGTAAGGTCTGAAAATCATTCTATTTACACAAAACGCGCACCTAATGCAAGTGGGTTGGCAACAAAACTTGCCATGGCATCAGACCTCGATCTGAAAGTCATAAAATGGTGAGATTTACCACCTGAGTGTTGGTCTATTCTCTGAGCCAACAAGATCAATTGTCTTTTTATGACATTTTTGGCTTTGTTTAAAATTGAGATTAACTTTATAACTACCCTTTGTTCAACTTTCATGTTATTCTAATTTGCTTACGCCTTTCTGTGTTTGGTTTTATAACAACAGCTGGGATTAAAGATGAAGGAGATGTGGTAGAATGTGATGTTGTGACCGGAGTAAAAAGCGGAGATACGTGCTTCGCTATCCAGCAAGTATTCAACTTGACCGATGAGTTCTTTACTGTCGTTAATCCGAATCTAGATTGCGACAAGCTCTTCGTGGGTCAGTGGATCTGCATTGGAGGCTCTGTTAATAGATCTCGTGAAATTCTCCTCTTCCAAGTGATGAAACCTACGTACGAATAAAGGGACAGAAATAAGTCCACTACACCCTCGAGTAGGGTTATGTAGTCGCTATTTTAAGAACTTAATTCGAATCCCCTGTCGTGATGAAATCAGTGAATCCAAGTAACCCTTGAGTCCATTTCATTTTTCTCAATTTTACGTTTAAGTTGAGGTTAATTATATTGTACAGTCTTACCTTGCTTTTTTGCTAGAGGCTGTTTTCACATATCAAACCAGTAACCTCAAGGTCACAAGTCTGCTACTGTGCCAAGGCTCCCTTCGTATGCCAATTAGAAAGAATAAATTAAATAGAAGACAATATTGCCCAGTAAGGATGTGCACTCAAAGAAAAATAAAGAAAAGATGGGGACTATCCATGATGGGCTCTACCTTTGGATTATTCAATCAGTTCATCTGATTTCCAGCTTCAGCTATCTCATAAATGATCAAAGCCACCGGATGATTCTGGTTTGCAAAATGTCCGTGATCAAAAGTACAACGTTTAAGATGATAGAGTCATTCAACACACGATTTTTGACTTACTAGACATCCCAATCCAAAATAAATAGTCAATCGGATAATGGAGGGCAGGTGTCAATGGCAAATCTGTTGGGAGAACACCCCTGTGTTCCGATCGTACGTCCATGAATGCCCACTAGGTTGGGAAACATGTGACTTGCAAATTGCAATGAGATGAAAACTTAGGAAATGGATTCCTGCTTTAGGAAGCACAATAACACCCCAACATGGATGATTTTGGGGGAAGGGTTGAAAAATAGTGGATGTGGAAATTGTTTTCCCGTGAAGTGCTTTTCCAGGAAAAGGACTATTAGAGTAATATAAGATAGTTCCTAAGAATCGTCCTATATTTGTAAAGGAATATAAAACGGTTTCAGAACCATCTTATAAACTATCTTATATAATATTATATAAGACGGTTTTAATAACCATCCTATATTATTAACAATATAAGACGGGTCTTAATAATTATTTTATATTTTTCATATCTTATAAATTAAAGTTGAATTGACTCTGACTGCTTGGATGAAAACTTGAAAATTGGGTTAGATTTACATGCATTTTTCCAAACTTATATTTCCCCAGTTGATATCATGTAGTTAGTATTCGTTCTTTTACTTTTCATTATGTTTACTTTATACATGTGTATGGATCAGTCTGAATATTTATGTGCATTAATTAGCCATATTTTTGCTTCCTACTAAACAGGATTTCGCATCTCCGTACTACCACCCTTTTGGTATTACTTGCGTTAATCTTATAGGACATGTTTACTTTTACTAGGAATTGCACCGTACCCCTTATGATATAAATTGCCAGCTGAATATGATCAGTGGAATAACGTTAAGTAGTTGGTTTGAGCAAAGTAACAGACCTTTAACAAGTGCTTGTGCAACAGCTTATTGTGATGACGATAGTGGAAAAGGTGGCTTTTCTTGTTGTCCTCGTGCTGGGTGGACTAGTCGTAGTAGACGGCCGTGATGAGAGGCAAAAAAGGAGAGAAAGATTTTCATTATCGTCACGATTGCTATGCCTGGTATCCTGGTGGCACTGCTGGTCGTCGGCTTGGTGGTCTTTCTATTATACTATCAATTTACAAAACCAGAGCGTGGAATGAAGCGGGAAGAGAGAAAAGTTTCAGGCAGAACTGGCAAGCCAAGCACTACTACGGTGGTATACGCCGGAATGCGTCATTTGCTTGACTCAATTCCGGGCAGACGAGACTGTTCAGACGCTGCTACCTGGATGCGCCCATTATTGCCACCAATGGTGTACTGATACATTGCTAGCGCAGTACGCAAGGTGCTCTGTCTGTAACCGCGTCCTGCGTCCCGACCGTTGACGCTGTAGATGCGCAACGATCATGGGGCAGCAGTTGGGATTCTGATCACTCTATTATAGTTGTACGTATTCTTGTACTTACACTTAGTTATAACTAGAAAGATACTAGGTTCTTGGAATAATGCATTAATTTCTTGGAGATTTTTTTTTTTAATGCCAAACATGATGAACAATTAACATCTAGAAACCCATCTTTCTGTGGTGAACGGACGGAGTAAAGGGATTTTGCAAAAGTCAGTGGAAAATTACCCGAGGCACTAGGCCATGCAAAGAGGCCCATAGTGGATGGCATTGACTCTAGAAAGCCTGTAATATAGGTGTGTGAAGAGTTCTTATGTGAATATCTAATTCTAGAATATTGTATAAAGAAGTCCAGAAAAAAGCAGAACTAGAGCTATTTTATAAGAGCATTCTAGAGGACGATCTTAGTCATTCAATTAGGAGGTGGTGGGGCTTCTCACCTGTAGACTACAGGTGTCATTCTTTGTCAAGTAATGGAGTGCTTTGGTGCGTCTAAGTGTGCTAGATGCTAAGAGGGCAAGGTTAAGAACTTGACGAGACAGACTCAAGGATAAGGGAAAAGGCTTAGCAAAAGTGCTGGACAATCATGAGGATAGGGAATTAGCTAGGGTCATGACACCCCAACCCACATGGTTCTGAGTTCAGACTTTGTATGCACCTAGCACGGCCCAGGTTTCTAGAAATCTCAACCATTAAATCAATGCAAGTTCTATCTAAGATCGACATGCAACAAAAATCAGGTCTGGCTTTTGTTAGTTGTAAGATCAATAGTTGCAAACTTCTATTTTCATCGTCCCATTTAAACCTCACCAAAAACTGAGAAAAAAAGGTTAGCACTATCAAATGAATGATATTCTTTGGGGCACAGTCTGTCCAAAAGAAGATTAATGTTTGTTATAATGATGAAAAAAGAGAGGAAAAATAACACATAGATTTACGTAATTTCATCTAAATTGAGGTACTTTCTCAAATTTACACTAGTTTCACTTTCTTCACCATTTTACATAACCTTAGATTCGTGTGAATACATATAAATCCTAGCAAAACAGGAAACTGTTCACCCATATTACGAAATAGGAAATTGTCTACCCTTTTTTCTTAAGCTAGAGGCTCTATCCCTGCACTCCCTGAAGGGACCTGCAGCCGCTTGCACCCTGGCTTGATCAGCACTGGAGGCCGGCCCCCATACTCCAATTTGTAATGTAAAATAATTTAATATGGGCACAACATAATCAAACCAATCAACCTCCAGACTCAAAACAATGTTTTGAATTACCCAAAATAGGCCATGTACATTTTAACTTTGTCGCCAGCAAGATCCATATCTATTATAAAATGAATCAGATTGAAAGGGCACACTATGGAGAAATAATATATGTAAGGGCATTGACCGTGCTTAGGACTGAGTAATCTGAAACCCAAGATGCTTGTTAACTGAGTTTGATTAAGCTTAACCAGTCTGGTTAATTTGGACACGTGCCTTCTCAAAAAAGCTCCTAATGTGTGAGCGGTTAGGGTTCTGCACAAATCACTACAGGTTTAGAAGGGGAGTCCCGACGCAACAAAAGAGTTGTGGTAGTGTGACTTTGAAGTTACTAGGAGCCTCTTACAAAATGCTAGATAAATCTGCATATTATTGAGTCTTGTGGTCCTCTCCAAATAGAGCTTTGTGCACCAGGCTGTCCTTTTATTACCTAAATTATGCCCACAAATTACTGATCCATTGTCTTTCGATTACTCTAAGAAGCTCGCTTCTATTTTAGCTCTCCTCTGTGCTTTGCATGTGCAAAAATTATGCATTTCATTCAAGTGTCATCTTGTGCCTCGGAAGTCGATACACGTTTCAATTTAGCTAGGCAGCCGTAGCATTTGCCACTCAAACAACGGAGGTGTGACTGAGATTTGTTTCCAAATAAATGGAAAATAAGTAAAAGCTTGGGAGTATACAACTCATTTCAAGATGAATCGATGTGGGAGCAGAGTCGATTCTTTCATGGGTTCTAAGGAAAAGATGGTAGTTCTGATATTAGCACTTCATCTCTTCTTCGATACCACCCAATTGATAGAAGGAAAAAGAAGTATATTGGGAAAAGCAGAACTGGATATCGATAAACTATTCAATATTCTCAGCAACCCAACAATCAAGACTATCAAGGTATTCTTATTTATATTGCTTATTAGCTTTTTATTTGAACAATTGGGATGGGGCTTTCTTTTAGTTTGCGAGAAACAAATGCTATTGTTTATATGAGAGGATGACTAATTAAGATATGTAATGTTTTGCATGATTTTCAGACTGAATATGGACAAATCTTCGATTGCATTGACATCAACAAGCAACCTGCTTTTGATCATCGATTGTTAAAAGATCACAAGATTCGAGTTTTTGCTCATGTCCTTTTATTTTTGAATGCTTATGATTTTATTAGAATAGAAGGGGCTACTTTCCCATTGACTGGGAAGGTAATTTGTGGGTCCATTTACTTAACACTGGGACCCACTGGAGAAGAACTGATAGTAACAATTCTTGAAGATTCCCTATTCCTTGGGATAATCCATCAAAATTGAACCTCGGGCACTCAAGAAATGGAGGCTACTAGTGAGGCTCAAGCACCTACTTAACTTCAAAACCTTTGTGCAGCATTATTCTTTTACTCTTAAGGCATCATAAAAATCGTATATAAAATGTTGCATAACATCATGATTACTAATTTTCTAGTTTCTTATTCGTGGCAAAGCTTAGTGTAAGCGGATAATAATATAAAGATGTTGACCAATGAAAATAGACAAAGAAACGAAAACTCTCGAGTTGATTTGAAAAACTCAGGATATACATAGATAAGTGCGTGAAATTCTTTTGACAATCCCTCTCGAGATTTTTCAAGTCACCAAGCAGTTGCTTCTAGTTGAGCTGACTCACCTCACTTTTGACTCAAGTTTGCGTTCATGACAGGATTCTAATGGAAACTGGTGGGTAGTGTATAACAATAACAGAAATGTCAGTATTGGCCGAAGATAATCTTCAACTCTTATTTAGCTAATTATGCTAACAAGATTCAGTGGGGAGGAGTGGCGGGCAAGAACCTCGATTTTAGGGGTCTAATTGTCACAGGGTCACAGTTTCACTTATGCTAAACTTGTGCAACATTTGTGCATAACTTCTTTTGCTAGGCATAAGTCAGCCTTTCACCTCTACTTTCACTTATTAGGGCTATACTCGCTCATCCACAAAAGCAATGAGAGGAACTCAAGAGAACTTAGAAAAGAAACACTCTAATATATTGAGAGCTTTACTGAGTTAAGCTAAGCTCATTACAAATAAGGAGCTAATCCCTATTTATCTTGCTCTCCACCATCCACATGTTCCATGGATGGCTAGGATTATTATATGTGTCAATATATCAATGGTCCAAATCGTATTCTAGAACTCTTATACTCTTTCTAAAAATCTCTACTCTTTCTAGATGTTTACAAGGACTCTTCCAAAAACCAAGCCTTCTAGAATCAGGCCTCGCACAACATATCCAAAAACGTGGGCCTAAGTCCTTTAGGCCACATTCTTAAGTTGAGTAGACCTCTCTTAGAGCTTGCCAGCCTTGGTCACAGGCCTTGTTAAGTAAGTCCATGACATTCTCCCCTAGCTGATAATGTCTATGCCCTTGTCGACACATCTCCATTGGTGTTGCAAACTTCCATCTTTGAAACATCCCATGTTGCCTTGTAATCCTTAGGAGATACCTTGCCTCATTTTCCCCCTTACTCATTAGCATCCAACCACGCTTGCGTTTCACAGGGATGACATTTTTTTATCCTCTTCAATATATGGGCATCCTTTCCCTTATGTGTTGTAATATTTGTTATTTTTAAATTCAAGAAATATTTAATTTTGTGAAATTATGGGAAATTGGAAAAAATTAAGAAATAGAGAAAATTGGAATTTAGAGATAGAATCTTGAGTTGAAACCTCAATAATTAGAATGTATTCAAAAAATGTAATCCAACGCCACTAAGAACAAAATCGGAGACTGGAGGAAGAATGACTAATTATTTTAATTTCTGTATTTAATTAAAATAGCAAAGAGGGTAAAACAGCAAAATCACGTGGGGCCCACGGATTGGGCACTAGAATCCACTGAGGCTTTAAATGCCTGTCTCGTCTCTTGCACAACCATAAATTTCCCCCCCTTAGTTCCCATGTCATCGACAATGGCGACGACACCAAACGTTGACAATGACGCGAAAATCCCTCCCAAGTGTGCATGGTAAAGGGAAGCCTCTCGTTCTAGCCAGCCTAATACAAGGTAAGCCTCATCATCCTTTCCACGCTCTCCATTTCCAATATGGGTGCGGAGTTTTGAGTTTTTAATGCCGGAAAACGATGTGGAATATCGTTTTTCTAGCGACTCCATGAATCTTGCTATTTTTGTAAAAAATAAATAGATGAAACGGTGTCAGATGGATAATCTGAACCATTCATCTTGTGCATGGTAACATGAAGAACAAACTCATGAATTTTCTGTAATGTCCTTAATTTTTAGTATAAAATAGAAAATTATTAAATAAATAAAAATAAAAATTTATAGATGGAAAATTTTCCTAAAAACTTAAAAATTAGAAATTTCTCGTCGATACGAGTCCAATGCCACCAAGAACGCGAAAAACGGAGCTCAAATGAGGGAGTTATGAGCTGTCGAAGTTGTAAGGGCATTTTGGTCTTTTGACAGAGACGTGTTATACAAGGGTCCAAATTGATAACGGCACCCCTGTCTTCTACACTTCTCTACCAGTGCCGACAAAATTGCTAGAGAGACGTGGAAAGAGACGTGTGGGGAAGAGTTTCTATTCCCTAAGACTCTAAACCCTATATCTAACCATCCTCAGGAGCCAAAACACTCCACTTTGAGCGTTCCTCTAGGGTTTTTTAACTTAGAACCATAGCCTTGCAAGGTATGAGTTTTCTAGCGAGTGGAACCCCGGCAACACGAGCAACCCCGGCCAAGTGCAAGGTAAGCCTCAAAACTTTGTTTTTCTGTATTTATTAAATAAAAAATAAAATAGGAAAACATTTAAAATTTTGGAAAAAAATTGGATTTTTTTTGGAACTTTGTGCACGCTACTATTGGAGTGTGATTTCATGGATCAAACCTCGTCTGTTTGGAAATCGCACCATCCAACTAGTGCACAAGAGACCCAAGAGCAAACCCTTTAAATTTGGGAGTGATCCAATGGTGGGTTTTTCCCAAAAACGTAAAAACCAGTACCTAGAGATGATTTTAGGAACTTGGGAAAAATCATTTAAAAACCATGGTTTTTGAAAAAATCAGCGCAAAAGGAGGGCATAAATGAATTCTAGAGAAATTCTGAGAAAAAAGACATAAAAATTGCGCAAAACGGAGCTCTGTAGCTCCGTCGGAGACGACCGGAATCCAGTCGGCGCCTTGGTGCTAATGCTAGGACACACTCCGGGATGCACAATAGATGACGTCGAACGATGTTAATGTCGCATGCGTGTGCGACGTCGCGCGCGTGCGGAAGAGCCACGATTGGCGATCTCGGTGGGGTCGAGACATGCTGCGTCCTAGCGACCGTGACACACGCGTCGGTGTAAACCAGCGAAAAACCTAGCCGCCGATATAAACCACCTTATGGTGGTCCGGCATGCCCCATTTTGCGTAGGTTTTCACTAAAATTTGATTTTTGGGAGCTAGAGGAGTCCAAATCACGATCCGAAAGAGGCATTGTGACCGTATTGACGACGCGAACTTAGTTTAACTTAAAAATTTATAAATTACTACTTTTTCTTTAGAAAAATTTTAAAATAGTAGTGGGACATGTATAGGTGCACTTGAATATACCAGTTGAATGGAGTTATTAGCAAGCTAGTGATCTCACATTGAGGTATGTGACGACAATTTATGCTTTGCCTTAATTGTTAAACCATGTTTAAACATAGCATCATGTGTGATTGTGTTTTAAATTGCAATTATTATTTGCCGTGGATTTCATGCGACATTGAGTACAGTATGGTTATTCCAAATTGAAATCTTTTACTGAATAAACTTATTTCAAATGCTTTTACAAGCATGATGTTAATTAGTTATGCTTAAATAGAGACTTATTTCTTATTATATATATAGGAAATGCATGGATTTATATGGAAATGAGAATAGAGACTTATTAGCTGGTCTTTTTATAGGCTAACCCCAGGATGAGGGGCATGTCTTGGGGATTGCGAGCTATAAGTGCTCTTGAGTTTTAGCATATACATATGATTTCCGTGTTTTATATTTGATGACGGGTGCTCTCGCCCAGTGGGCGTCATTCTAGGAGGGATAGGGCCGGCCACCCACCTTCTGAGATTATGATGTGATGATTTTGTGATATGATAGACACCTGCCCATAGATGGCATTCAGTAGGGGTTTGGTAACATGGATAGTCCACACTATCGGTCTAAGCCTTTCCATGGGGACAGACGCTAAGTCTCCCATTATGGTGTCAACGGAGAGCGGCGGTGGTTTATACCCATGGAGGGTTGCCACTGCAGCATGATGGCCCATATTCTTATTATGTGTGCATGTATGATGAGCATGGTTATGGATGGTATGCCTGGGTGTGACGACATTGGGTGTGACGACATTCAGAGGTTGACTATGAGTACTCCTGATCAGTGATATTAGTGCGATGGTGGGACCCATTACCTTAAGGTGCCCTTATTCTTGTTGTATGTTCATTTATATTAATTCATGTCATGTTTTAACTCCATGAATTGCATGTTTTATCATGGGGAATAAATTGGCATTTATTTGAACATGACTTATGAAACTGCTATTTCCATAAATGATAGACTTTTTATCAGTATTGTTAACTATTTCTTTCATTTATTACATTAATTGTCTATGTACCTACACAAGCGATAGCTTGATGAGGCATTGCTTTGTTTTGCAATGCCTTAGATCTCGAGCACGACATCAGGAAAAGAAAAGCTGTTGAGAAACCGTGAGAGCTGCTGAAGACTACTTTTTCCTATATTTTTAGACAGTGATGTGAGTCATTAGAGAGGATTATCATTTGAATTTAATTATGGATTGCATACTTTATATTTGGATTTGATTTAGATGTTTGGACATATGTTGGACATTTATATGGGATGTTATGATGGATAGACCCTGGGCCATATTATTATTGTGTTTTGGACATTTATTTGATTTAAAATAAAGGGGCCGATTTATTTGACATTGATTGATACGCGTATTATTTTATTTACATGCATGTGGGTTTGAGAAAGGAAGAATAACACCGGGAGTTTTTTTAAGAATTGTTATAGTAAAATGATAATTAAAACTTTTTTCATGGGATCCCAAATGCTCTTTTTTTAAATGCAATTATTATGTCCAAAAAAAAAATCCGGGGTGTTACATTTTCATAATAATCGACGGCTAGGGACACCAAAAACTAAGAAAATAGTAAGAGGAAGATTTTTAAGAACGTGATAAAAATTGCTTAAAAACGCGAGATAATGATAGAAATTGATGAAGGAGAGCTTAAAAATGGGATCTAAGTGAAAATTTGAGTAAAACAGTGCAAAAATCGCACCATTTGCACACCTGGGAGTCACTAGCGGCGACCGGAGTTCGGCCATCGTCTCTAGCGACGGCAGCCAGCCTGTCATCATTCCCGGAGACAGTACCCAGCGGCGGCAGCTCAGGTGCCACGCACATGCGGGCGACGCTTGAGTGGGGCACACACATGAGTGATGCTCGGGCAGCGAACATAGATGGGGCACGCAGCAGGACACGCATGTTGCACATGCATAGCTCACATGCGGTGCGATTTAAACCCCTTTTCTTGATTTTTTTTTTTTTGCTGTTCATTTACAAAAAATGTGATTTGAGGAGCTAAAGAGACCTAAATTGAGATCTAAAAGGTTGACCAATGTATGATCAGGCCTTAGACTTTGATTGTATACATCAAATATGAGATGATCTAGGGGATTAGAAGAGTAAATGTCATTGAATTGCCAAGAAAAGTGATCTTGACATTTGATTTGAATAGGTGCCTTAGGATGTGTTGATCAGAGAGCAATATGACCGTCAGATTGACTTAAACATAAAAATACATGTGAATCACTAAACGAAATAGAAACTTAATGGATCATGATGAAAATGAGTAGAATTGAAATAAAAAATGACATATGACGGTCTAGATGTTAGGAAGACAAACATCTAGCTCAAGATTGCCTTAATGGAGGGTTAATCAGATGATCTAGGCTGTTAATCTAGAATTAACTACCAGATCAGGGAGGTTATCACTTGGACCTATTATTTAAGATGTGGGAATACCAAGTGTTCGATAACTTATGTTGTGACAGGTATGTCAGGGTGTACGACGTGATATAGCCCACACGCCTGATTAGAGCACCGCATTTATCGAGGTAGGTGATTACATTCATGATTTTTCTATGATTTCTTAAACCATGACATAGTATTTGAAACTTTGAGCGTAGGTTTTATGCCTCCCATGTTGCATGAGATCATTTTCAGCATGTATTGCCAATATTCTTGATACTTCATTTGTGCATGATTTATACATTGTTTTTAGTATATTTCGGTTGCATCGACTTGATTATTGAAGATGTTATTCACTAATTTGTGATGCATGATGTTGATATGTTGAATTACTCACTTAATTTGGTTTTATCGAGAATGATTACGTATTATCATGTTTTCAGGAAAATTCCTTTATTCTATATGATTTAGTCATATATTTGAACATATGGTTAGCGGTTCACTATCATATCTTTGACCAGATCTTATTGAGACTTTGACATGTGGGAGTTTCTATGCCTTGTAGATTGGGACAAGTGAGCTTGTGATGGGATGCATCCCCCCGTGAGTGCCTGAGTGCCCTGTGTGGGTGAAAGGGTGAAAACAAGATTGGAATGCTTCTTTCCGTGAGTGCCTGAGTGCCCTGTGTGGGTGAAAGGGTGAAAGCTGCATTGAAACGTGTCTTTTTGTGAGTGCCTAAGTGCCCGTTGTAGGTGAAAGGGTGAAAGCGAAAAGTATTGAAAGTTGGACCCATATTGCCATGAGTGTATTTGAGACACTCACGGGCTTGACTGTATACGATGTTTTGCTAGTTTTAACATGCATTCATGATGTTCTATGGATACCAATTTTCATTATTTTAGCATGTGTATCTACGTATTTTCTCATATTGTGTATGTCTTGATGCCCATGATTGATATCGCTTTATTTATATCATGGATTTCGTGTATTGTTCGTTATAGATTCTAATGTTTTGTGCATATATATTCTTCTTATTGGAATTTCCATGGTCTTGATATCTTATGACATGTGATTTTATATCTTTTTTGCAAATTAAATGAAAATCACCTGCACAAGCATAGCTTGCTGAGACATTGCTTTGTTTTGCAATGCCTCAGATTTGGAGTGCGATAGCCAAAAAGGAAAGCGGCTGGAGTAGCATTGATTTGGGTGAGGACCTAAGGACTGTCTACTTTTTGTATTTGGAGACAAATTAGTGTATGTCTCTTAGACTTGTAATAGACTTTTAGGACTCTACTTGGATGCTTGTATATTTGGATAGATTGGACCCATACCATTGTGTAGTGTACGTTTATTTATAAATGCAGTTGTTTTAGTGATCACAGATGGAACCTGGTGGCTTTTGGACTTGTATTATTATTATTGTCTTTTCTCAACTTGTGTATTTATCGTGGTTTTAAATCAGCATGCTCAGAGTATTTGGATTTGATTTTATTTATTGTCTGAGTTTTGGAATGTGGTTGACCCCCGAGGTTTTTGTTGTCGGTTAATTCTTTAACATTGGGTAAGATTTATAAATCTTGAGTTTTTGTTTTCAAGGATCCCGCCTATTTTTCTTAAAAATATATTATTATTATGACTTTGGAAAAAGGTTTAGAAAAACCTGGGGTGTCAAATATGCACCCTTGCACAATTGTGATTTGCATACCCTCTTATGCCTCTGTGCAACTACCCTTTGCTGATGTGCCTCCTGCACATTAGTGTGGTACCCACAAGTCGTTGTGTTGCGTGTGACATCCTTGCTCGGTCTTGTCCCTCATTGAGTCCTCCTATTGTGGAACCCTCCCCTTTGTGTCAACAATTATGTCAACGTCCTTATTGATCGATGGTTTCTCTTAGGACTCATTAGGCCCAAGTAACCTTGTAGCACTTAAGCTTCGTAAGCCTAGACATGCCATATCCACACCAAATGTGGATTCATATGCTAGCTCAATATCCTCTGACCTAACCACTTTCTCATGTGGATTGGTCATCTCGTCTTCCATAGACTCAAAGCAATCAAGCATGCACTCCTCTTTGTTCATGTTCTCAACATCCATAACTGTAACAGCCTGAGGGCCCACACCTGCAATGATATTGTTCCCTTTGGCATACTGGCTACCCATACAACCAGCCCACCTCACGGTTTTGTTCTTCCCCCTTTAGGGAAAAACTAGTCGTTGAAAGGAAAGTCCCCACTACTCTTATTAATAGCCCAGTTTCTTTCCCCTTAGCGAAGTGGGACTAATTCTTAAGGTCTCTTGCCTCAGAACTGCCTACCTAGCGTCTCTTGGCTCACCCCTCACCCCACTAGGAAATGGACGTCCACATCCGTCGGCCAACCACACACCAGTTCAGGGGTATTTTGCATGTCGACTTAGAGGATTTTTAAGGCATCGCTGAATGCACTCGATTTGTTCAAACAATCAAACAGAGTTTGTTCAAACTTACTGAGTTGAATATCCAAAGTAGAAAGTCGAGTGTCCAAAGCCAACCTCTATGATGGGTCTTTGAACTTCTCCCACCTCAACTTCTATTGAACCTCCACTGGCATGTTGGTCACTCTTGACTCACTCACCATGATGTTGCCATAAACTTTTCTCAATACTCAATAAGCAATGCCCAATTTTGACCTGCTCTGAACCAACTGTCAGGGGTCGTAGTTTCACCTATGCTAAACCTGTGTAGCACTTGTGTAGCACTCCTTTTGCTAGGCACAAGTCAACCTTCCACCCTCACTCTTACTTGGTAGGGCTATACTCACTTATCCACAAAAGAAATAAGAGGAACTCAAGATAAATAAAAAAAGAAACCCTCCAATGTATTAACTGTTACTGACTTGAGCTAAGATGAGTTAAGCTCATTATCAATGAGGAGCTAACCCCTATTTATACTTGCTCTCCTCCATCCACCTGCTCTTGGATAGCTAGGATTATTACATGTGTCAATATATCAATAGTTCAGATCGTATTATGGAACCCTCTTACTCTTTCTAAAAATCTCTACATAAATATCTAGGTTTCCCTCTTTCTAGATATTTACAAGGACTCTTTCAGAAACTAGGCCTTGTAGAATCAAACCTTGTACCACATATCCAAGAACGCGGGCCTAAGTCCTTTAGGCCACATCGTTGAGTTAAGAGAACCTTTCTCAGAGCCTGTGGGCCATGGTCACGTGTCTTATTTAGCAAGTCCACGACAAATGCCACCAACGGGAGTGGACACTTCGCATATGAAGGATTTAAAGGCGCATGTTATATTATAAGCCTTTAGCTTGTGGAAGAAAAAGGCCATGCCTACGAAGTAGATAGAACACAATTCTATCAGTCAATAGATGAATTGAAGTGCTTTAATCTTCAGGGTTCTCATCAAATTCCCGGTGGTGGATATTCCTTTACTTTTGGGGGACTTGGGAGAAAATTATTAATTGTTGGATGTCCATTTCAATAAAATAAGTGCTTCTTCTTGACATAATTGCATACTTATCTGCATTAATCCAAATATATGTGTACTCGAATATTAGGCACATGTGATGAAACAAGTAGTGCTACTAGTTACTTCTCTAGGTAGCTAGCAAGAAGCCTTAGCCATCTTATGCATGAAAATAGCTTATGCCATGTGCTTTCTCAGTTCAACTAAAAGCTTTTGTCTGCCTATTTCTGCAGGCCGGACAAACAAGTGTCCGCAGTGTGTTATGGAGGTTTTGGGATGCCAAAAATGAAGGTACATTAGAGGAAAAAATGTTCAACAAGCCTCTTAGGAGACATCCAATAAAATTGGAAAGATACATAGACAATAAGCACGGCCCCTGCACAAGGATGATACCCATAAATCGAGAAGCGATCCAAAATTTGCAATTAAAAAAATAAATCAAGAAATGATCTAAAATTTCCCATTAAAAAGAACAACCATAGTTGCAAAGTTCAGCACGAAAAAAGTTCCAAAAATTTTGGGAACAGTTTGAGTAAAAATTGGGGGACAAATATGATTAGGACAGGAATTTGAATGTTAACATGGATTCTAATTGGACTTGCAAATAACTCCAAAATTTAACAAATTGTTGGGGAAATTTTCCTTTACTTCAGAAAAAACGTTGCCTTTAATTTGATAATTTTTGTTGAAATCGAGAAACATGAGAAGTTATGAACCATTAAAGATGAAACTGGGAATTTTTAAAAAAAAAATTCAATTATTCAAATACTTTCACAACTACAATAACAAGGCCAGAGAAGAATCTGTCATTTGTCTTGATAGCCTGCCCTGATCTCAGCTAAAGCATAACAAAATGTACAATGACATACAAATTAATTGCATTTCCTGGTCCTTGACACACAAATTACTACGGTGTTTACAATGTAAAGACATGTAAAAGCCGGCCTCTTGTTTAAACCAGTATAATAACGACGTAGTGGCTTTTGTTTTAGCACCTTTCTTTCAACTTGCACTATAAATAGGAGTTTGGGAAGCCACATCTAAGAAAGAGAGAGCTTCCCCTTTGAGTTTAAAGGACAACGGAAGATATGGCCTCTACACACAACAAAGCAGCCATGTATTTCAACCTGGTTTTGTTGCTCTCTCTTCTTCTCATCATTTCCATGGCCGAAGCAAGACTATTCAACTGTAAGTATAAGTGACCTATTTGACAATTAAAAGTGTTACAG
The DNA here is from genome assembly GCA_035236585.1 of Warburgia ugandensis. Lineage (NCBI taxonomy): Eukaryota > Viridiplantae > Streptophyta > Magnoliopsida > Canellales > Canellaceae > Warburgia > Warburgia ugandensis. Next base: position 64,952,460 of record CP141137.1, read on the forward strand.
GCAAAAGAATTAGCTTATACATGTAATTTATATGCACTGTAATGTCTGAAAAGTCATTCTACTTACACAAAATGTGCACCTAATGCAACATAACTTGCCATCGCATCCGATCTCGATCTAACAGTCATAATTTGGGGAAATTCACTACCTGACCTTGGAGCAGGACTACTATGTGAGCCAATATGATCCAGTGTCTTGTTATGGCATATTGACCTTCCTCTACTTCTTAGAAAGTTCCGAATAGAGTGACCGAGCAATGCCATTAGCAAAGGGCACTAAAAATGTCATTTTCTTTGTTCAAATTTAAGATTAAGCTTTGTAACTTCCTCTGTTTAACGTCCGTGACGTTCTAATTTGCTTACGCTGTTCTTCTTTTGGTTTTATAATGAAACAGTCGGGATTAAAGACGAAGGACATACTGTAGAATGTGATGTTGTGACCGGAGTAAAAGGTGGAGATTCGTGCTCTGCTATCCAACAAGTCTTCAACTTGAGTGATGAGTTCTTCGCTGCCGTTAATCCCAATCTAGATTGCAACGAGCTCTTTGTGGGTCAATGGATCTGCATTGGAGGCTCAGTTAATTAATTTCATGTTCTCCTCTTCCAAGTGATGGAATCTGAGTAAGAATAAAAGGACAGAATTAAGGCCATTTTCTTTCTGGAGTAGGATTACGTCACTAAATTCCTCTCTCTCTCTCTCTCTCTCTCTCTCTCTCTCTCTCTCTCTCTCTCTCTCTCTCTCTCTCTCTCTCTCTCTCTCTCTCTCTCTAATATATATGTGTGTGTGATACACAATGCTACATTTGTGGCAGTAACAAAAGTGAGAATTAGGCCCACTTTTTTTATATCTTTTTAACTGCTCTCACGCGTTAGGTTCGCCCTCCTCGAGATTAGACTTTTTTGGTACGTTGGTGGTAGGGTTTACAAAAAATTTCATACAGCGAACCCCTCTAAGTTTGGACCGGTTCCAGCTGAAATGTCGACGATGTTAACAGAAAATACTCACCCCTAAAATAGTTTCACATTTCTGATGGAGGGGTCTACTTAGAAGTGTCCATTAGATAGAGATTTCGGAAACGTCTAACTTTTTTTTGTTTTTTGGTTGGGTGCAAACACATAATTACCCAGAAAATTAATGACACATTCTTACTCACAGACATTTATAAATTTAATCCCTGGCAAAGAGAAAAAGCGAAAACTTGAATCAATGACCTTGGGTACTTCAGGTGAGATAGTAACTGCGGTAGAATTTGCTGAATGATCAAATCACTGAAAATATACCAAAATATGGACCTAATTCTCACTTTTCTTGCCACCCCATGCTCTGCTCAAATGCAGTCGAATAATCTCTCTCTCTCTATCCTTGTGGCCCACCTGTAACACAGCCTATTTAGTGTAACAACAACGTTTGCGTGCACATGTAGTTAATAGCAATTTCAAAATAGACAGACATACAAATGCGAGAACAAAAACAGCCGACTGGGCGACGCATTGAGTTGTTTGGAACCATAGGTTGGTCTGACCTGTACTTTTATTACTCAGAAAGGATCATTTGGCTATTATTAAATTTTCATTATTTTGTAATACGTAAAAAGAAAAAAATTGATTAGTCACTGTTATAAAAAGACCATTCGTCTAAGCGTCGAAGATAAACTATTCTCATAGTGGTCTCAGCATTGGACAGAAATGAAAGTGAAACAAACAATCATAATGGACTTCATAGTCTGTTCATCAAATAGTCGTAGCAGGTGCATGTGCCTCTCTAGAAAGATGGAAACGTTAATGGTCACTTGTAATATTTCTCCATCATAAACTTCTGAAATGAGTTTCAGTGACATGATGGCAATCACTACCCTCTTTCTTCACTATCGCATTGGAAATCCCAGCAAGAGTGCTAATCAAACCATAATGGCGTATCGATTGGCAACTTCTCACTACGATACCAACAATTCTTCCTTTTTCTCCTCATCAATGTCAAGGGACACCTCTCTCCTATCAGGAAAATATCCTTCCAATTTGATCAACACCTGAGTCTCTTCACATTTCTTTAGCATGTCTTCTATTTGGGGATGCAATGCATCGCCAACGATGAACTGATGCACTGTCCCTCTAATCTCAACTGAACTACAACCTGACATCTTCACAATGACCTCACCTTCTGGGCGTCCTCCTTCCTCGCAGAAGCTGCATATATGTTAACTAGTTGAACGTTAAACTCCATTATTACCCCAATCAAATGATTTACAAACTCTGCCAGCTGATTATTCCAATGAAATCTATACCCTGGCATTAGTGTACCTCATAAGCAAGCATGGGGCTCCATGAGCATACCTTCAACCGTATCTATTTGCTTCTTCAAGTTGCCCCACATGCGCCAAAAGATTCACCTACTGATGGTGCCATACCGTCACCAGTAGTCCTTGCAGGTGCATGCCCCTTCTCTGAAAAGATGGAAGCGTGTTCTATCCCTAACAACAATTTCACGACTATAAACTTTAGAAATGAGTTTAGTGACATAATGACAATCATTGCAAACTCTAAGGTTCTTCACTATGTGAATGGTGCTCCCAGCAAGAGTGCTAATCAAACCATAAGCAATTGCCAACTTCTCACTATGATAAGCCAACACTTCTTCCTTTTCCTCCTCATCAATGTCAAGCAACACCTCTCTCCTATCAGGAACATATCCTACTAATTTTATCAACATCTGAATTTCCTCCCATTTCTTTAGTATGTCTTCTATTTGAGGATGAGACATATCACCAACAATGAACTGATGCACTGTTCCTCCAATCTCAACTGTACTGCAACCTGGAGTCTTCATAATACCCCTAGCTTTCATCAATTGCCTCACCTTCCAAGCATCCTCCTTCCTCCCGGAGACGGCATATATGTTAGCTAGTTGAACATAAACTCCACTATTGTCCCGTTGTAACCGTGTCAAATGATTCGCTACATACTCTGCAAGCTCAATATCTCCATGAAATCTACATCCAGCCATCAGTGCACCCCATATACGGGCATCAGGTTCCACTGGCATATCTTCAACCAAATGTCTTGCTTCTTCAAGTTTCCCCACACGAGATAAGAGATCCACCATGCACCCGTAATGCTCAAGTTTAGGCACAAGGCCATAAACCTCTGTCATTGAATAAAACAATTGATGTCCTTGATCAAGCAAAGCCGCATGTGTACATGCGGAAAGAACCCCGATAAGTGCAATATCATCAGGCACTATACCCGATTTCTCCATCTGGAAAAACATATCAAGCGCTTCGTGACCTCGTCCATGTATCGCAAGCCATTTTAATCATAGTACTCCAAACCACCAAATTCCTCTCTCCCATCTCACTAAAAACCTCCAAAGCTAACTCAAATTTCCCTCATTTCGCATACATATCTATCAAAGAAGTGCCTAGAAACACATTTAGCTTCAACCCACTAGTTTTCAAGTACCCATGCACCCATTTACCCTGTTCAACTGCACCCAAGTGGGCCGAAGCACTAGGTACACTCGCCAAGGTAGCTTCATTATGCTTAACCATCCCAACCTGCAGATCCAAAAATAACCTTCGATTCCTTAACTATATTTTGCATGTCATCTTGGATGCTTTATAAGGCATCGCTAAATGCACTAGATTTGTTCGAACAATCAAACAGAGTTTGTTTGAACTTACAAAGCTGAGTATCCAAAGTAGAAAGTCGAGCATCCAAAGCCAACCTCCACGATGGGTCTCTGGACTTCTCCCACCTCGACTTCTGTTGAACCTCCACTGGCATGTTAGTCACTCTTGACTCACTTGCTATGATGTTGCCGTGAACTTTTCTCAATACTCGATAAGCAATGCCCAATTTCGACCTGCTCTGATACCAACTGTCATGGGGTCATAGTTTCACCTATGCTAAACCAGTGTGGCACTTGTGTACAACTGCTTTTGCTAGGCATAAGTCAACCTTCCACCCTCACTCTCACTTGGTAGGGCTATACTCACTTACCCACAAAAGCAATGAGAGGAACTTAAGATAAATCAGAAAAAAAAAAAAAAAAAAAAAAAAAAAAAAAAAAAAAGCCCCTCCATTGTATTGACCTTTACTGACTTGACCTAAGATGAGTTAAGCTCATTATCAATGAGGGGCTAACCCCTATTTATACGTGCACTCCTCCATCCACCTGCTTAGTGGATGGCTAGGATTATTACATATGTCAATATATCAATGGTCTAGATCATATTCTGGAACCCTCCTACTCTTTTTAAAAATCTCTACATAAATATCTAGGTTTCCCTCTTTCTAGATATTTACAAGGACTCTTTCAGAAACTAGGCATTGTAGAATCAAACCTTGTACCACATATCAAAGAACGTGGGGCCTAAGTCCTTTAGGCCATATCGTTGAGTTGAGAGGACCTTTCTTAGAGCATGTAGACCTTGGTCACGTGTTTTGTTAATCAAGTCCGTGACAAATGCCTCCTACGGGAGCAGTCACTTCGCATAGGAAGGATTTAAAGGCGCATGTTATATTACAAGCCTTTAGCTTGTAGATGAAAAAGGCCATGCTTACGGAGTAGATAGAACACAATTCTATCAATCAGTAGTGTAATAGCCAGGAGGCCCACCCAGTAACAATATTGTCTGCTTTCCACTGATGGCGCTCATACATCGCCAGCAATCATGGCTTTGTTTTTCCCCAGTTGCCTAGGAAAAATGCGTTGTTATTGGTAGAGTCACCCCGAACTCTTATCAACAGCCCAGTTTCCCCTCCCCAGGCGATGTGTGACTAACTCTCAGTACCTCTCGCTTCGTCCCTTAGTCCATCTCGAGCTACCTCAACCTATCTTAGAGCATCCCCCTCAAAGCATCTTGGCCCACCCTCAAGGCATCTTGGCGACTACAACGATTCACCTTTTCCCCTTTAGGGACACGTGTCCCCACGTGTTTCCATGCGTGCGCCCATGTGCGGCTAGCCCGCCCCATCAGAACTGGCTCTGATACCATTGTAATAGTTGGGAGGCCCACCCAATAACAATATTGTCTGCTTTGGGGTGCCCATACACCCCTTACGGCTTTGTTCTTACCCAGTTGCCCAAGTAAAACGCGTTGTTACTGGTAGAGTCACCCCAGACTCTTATCAACAGCCCAGTTTCCTCTCCCTAGGCGATGTGGGACAAACTCTCAGTACCTCCCGCTTCGTCCCTTAGCCTATCTTGGGCCACCTCAACCTATCTTAAGGCATCCCCCTCAAGGCATCTTGGCGACTACAACGGTTCACAGGCACCTCAAAGAGGACAATATTGTTACTGGGTGGGCTTCTGGGCTGTTACAATGGTATCATAGCCAGTTCCCTTGTGATGGGGTGGGCTAGCTACACGAGGGAGCTGTCGTGGAAACACACGGTGCCACGTGTCCCTAAAGGGGAAAAGGTGAACCATTGTAGTTGCCACGATGCCTTGAGAGTGGGCCAAGAAGCCTTGAGTGGATGCCCCAAGATAGGTTGAGGTAGCCAAGATAGGCTGAGGGATGAAGCGGGAGGTACTGAGAGTTAGTCCCACATTGCCTGGGGAGGGGAAACTGGGCTCTTGATAAAGAGTCCTAAGGTAACTCTACCAGTAACAATGTGTTTTCCCTGGGAAACTGGAAAAAAATAAAGCCGTAAGGGGTGTATGGGCACCCCAAAGCAGACAATATTGTTACTAGGTGGGCCTCCCGGCTATTACATCAAATAAGCATTTGCAGTGTGTTTTGGAGGTTTTGGGATGCACAAAAATGAAGGTATATTAGAAGAAAAAATGTTCAACAAGCCTCTTAGGAGACATCCAATAATATTGGAAAGATACGCAGACAATAAGTACGGCCCCTGCACAAGGATGATACCCATAAATCGAGAAATAATGCAAAATTTTCCATTAAAAAGAACGACCATAGTTACAAAGTTCAGCACGAAAAAAGTTCCAAAAATTTTGGGAACATTTCAGGTAAAAATTGGGGGACAAATACGATTAGGATGGGAATTTGAATGTTAACATGGATTCTAATTGGACTTGCAAATAACTTCCAAAATTTAACAAGTTGTTGGTGAAATTTTCCTTTAATACAAAAAAAAAAAATTTTGCCCTTAATTAGATAATTTTTGTTGAATTCTAGAAAAATGAGAAGTTATGAACCATTAAAGATGAAACTGGAAATTTAAAAAAAAAAAAATTCAATTATTCAAATACTTTCACAACTACAATAACACGGCCAGAGAAGAATCTGTCATTTGTCTTGATAGCCTGCCCTGATCTCAGCTAAAGCATAACAAAATGTACAATGACATGCAAATTAATTGCATTTCCTGGTCCTTGACACAAATTACTACGGTGTTTACAAAGTAAAGATATGTAGAAGCCGGCCTCTTGTTTAAACCAGTATAATAACGACGTAGTGGCTTTTGTTTTAGCACCTTTCTTTCAACTTGCTCTATAAATAGGAGGAGTTTGGGAAGCCACATCTAAGAAAGAGAGAGCTTCCCCTTTGAGTTTAAAGGACAACGGAAGATATGGCCTCTACACACAACCAAGCAGCCATGTTTTACAACTTGGTTTTGTTGCTCTCTCTTCTTCTCATCATATCCATGGCTGAAGCAAGACTATTCAACTGTAAGTATAAGTGACCTATTTGACAATTAAAAGTGTTACAGGCAAAAGAATTAGCTTATACATGTAATTTATATGCACTGTAATGTCTGAAAAGTCATTCTATTTACACAAAATGTGCACGTAATGCGACAGAACTTGCCATCACATCCGATCTCGATCTAACAGTCGTAATTTGGGGAAATTCACTACCTGACCTTGGCGCAGGTCTACTATGTGAGCCAATATGATCCAGTGTCTTGTTATGGCATATTGACCTTCCTCTACTTCTTAGAAAGTTCCGAATAGAGTGACCGAGCAATGCCATTAGCAGAGGGCACTAAAAATGTCATTTTCTTTGTTCAAATTTAAGATTAAGCTTTGTAACTTCCTCTGTTTAACGTCCGTGATGTTCTAATTTGCTTACGCTGTTCTTCTTTTGGTTTTATAATGAAACAGTCGGGATTAAAGACGAAGGAGATACTGTGGAATGTGATGTTGTGACCGGAGTAAAAAGTGGAGATTCGTGCTCTGCTATCCAACAAGTCTTCAACTTGAGTGATGAGTTCTTCGCTGCCGTTAATCCCAATCTAGATTGCAACGAGCTCTTTGTGGGTCAATGGATCTGTATTGGAGGCTCAGTTAATTAATTTCATGTTCTCCTCTTCCAAGTGATGGAATCTACGTAAGAATAAAAGGAGAGAATTTAGTCCATTTTCTTTCTGGAGTAGGATTATGTCCCTAAATTAGCATCACCTCTCTCTCTTTCTAATATATATACGTGTGTGTGTGTGCACGTGTGTGAGTGTGTGAGTGTGATCCACAATGCTACATTTGTGGCAGCAACAAAAGTGAGAATTAGGCCCACTTTTTTTATATCTTTTTAACTGCTCTCACGCATTAGGTTTTCCCTCCTCGAGATTAGACTTTTTTGGTACGTTGGTGGTAGGGTTTACAAAAAATTTCATACAGCGAACACCTCGAAGTTGGACCGGTTCCAGCTGAAATGTGGACGATGTTAACAGAAAATACTAACCGCTAAAATAGTTTCACATTTCTGATGGAGGGGTCTACTTAGAAGTGTCCATTAGATAGAGATTTCGGAAACGTTTAATTTTTTTTACGGTTTTTTTTTTGGGTACAAACACATAATTACCAGAAAATTATTGACACATTCTTACTCACAGACATTTATAAATTTAATCCCTGGCCAAGAGAAAAAGCGAAAACTTAAATCTATAACCAAAGGTACTTCAGGTGAGATAGTAACTGCGCTATAATTTGCTCAATGATCAACTCACTGAAAATATACCAAAATATGGACCTAATTCTCACTTTTCTTGCCGCCCCATGCTCTCCTCAAATGCAGTCTAATAATCTATCTCTCTCTATCCTTGTGGCCCACCTGTAATACAGCCTATTCAGTGTAACAACAACGTTTGCGTGCACATGTAGTTAATAGCAATTTCAAAATAGACAGACATACAAATGCGAGAACAAGCACAACCGACTGGGCGACGCATTGAGTTGTTTGGAACCATAGGTTGGTCTGACCTGTACTTTTATTGCTCAGAAAGGATCATTTGGCTGTTATTAAATTTTCATTATTTTGTAATAGGTAAAAAGAAGAAAATGGATTAGTCACTGTTATAAAAAGAACATCGTCTAAGCGTCGAAGATAAACTATTCTCATGGTGGTCTCAGCATTGGACAGAAATAAAAGTGAAACAAACAATCACAATGGACTCCATAGTCTGTTCATCAAGTAGTCCTAGCAGGTGCACGTGCCTCTCTGAAAAGATGGAAACGTTAATGGTCACTTGTAATATTTCTCCATCATAAACTTCCGAAATGAGTTTCAGTGACATGATGACAATCACCACACACTCTTTCTTCACTATCGCATTGGAAATCCCAGCAAGAGTGCTAATCAAACCATAATGGCGTATCGATTGGCAACTTCTCACTACGATGCCAACAATTCTTCCTTTTTCTCCTCATCAATGTCAAGGAACACCTCTCTCCTATCCGGAAAATATCCTTCCAATTTTATCAACATCTGAGTCTCTTCACATTTCTTTAGCATGTCTTCTATTTGGGGATGCAATGCATCGCCAACGATGAACTGATGCACTGTCCCTCCAATCTCAACTGAACTACAACCTGATATCTTCACAATGACCTCACCTTCTGGGCGTCCTCCTTCCTCGCAGAAGCTGCATATATGTTAACTAGTTGAACGTTAAACTCCATTATTACCCCTATCAAATGATTTACAAACTCTGCCATCTGATTATTCCGATGAAATCTACACCCTGGCATTAGTGTCCCTCATAAGCATGCATCGGGCTCCATGGGCATACCTTCAACCGTATCTATTTGCTTCTTCAAGTTGCCCCACATGCGCCAAAAGATTCACCTACTGATAGTGCCATACGGTCACCAGTCGTCCTTGCAGGTGCATGCCCCTTCTCTGAAAAGATGGAAGCGTGTTCTATCCCTAACAACAATTTCACGACCATAAACTTTAGAAATGAGTTTAGTGACATAATGATAATCATTGCAAACTCTAAGGTTCTTCACTATGTGAATGGTGCTCCCAGCAAGAGTGCTAATCAAACCATAAGCAATTGCCAACTTCTCACTATGATAAGCCAACACTTCTTCCTTTTCCTCCTCATCAATGTCAAGCAACACCTCTCTCCTATCAGGAACATATCCTACTAATTTTATCAACATCTGAATTTCCTCCCATTTCTTTAGTATGTCTTCTATTTGAGGATGAGACATATCACCAACAATGAACTGATGCACTGTTCCTCCAATCTCAACTGTACTGCAACCTGGAGTCTTCATAATACCCCTAGCTTTCATCAATTGCCTCACCTTCCAAGCATCCTCCTTCCTCCCGGAGACGGCATATATGTTAGCTAGTTGAACATAAACTCCACTATTGTCCCGTTGTAACCGTGTCAAATGATTCGCTACATACTCTGCAAGCTCAATATCTCCATGAAATCTACATCCAGCCATCAGTGCACCCCATATACGGGCATCAGGTTTCACGGGCATATCTTCAACCAAATGTCTTGCTTCTTCAAGTTTCCCCACGCGAGACAAGAGATCCACCATGCACCCGTAATGCTCAAGTCTAGGCACAAGGCCATAAACGTCGGTCATTGAATAAAAAAATTGATGTCCTTGATCAACCAAACCCGCATGTGTACATGCACAAAGAACCCCGATAAATGCAATATCATCAGGCACTATACCCGCCTTCTCCATCTGGAAAAACATATCAAGCGCTACGTGACCTTGTCCATGCATCGCAAGCCATTTTAATCAGAGTACTCCAAACCACCAAATTCCTCTCTCCCATCTCACTAAAAACCTCCAAAGCTAACTCAATTTTTCCGCATTTCGCATACATATCTATCAAAGAAGTGCCTAGAAACACATTTAGCTTCAACCCACTAGTTTTCAAGTACCCATGCACCCATTTACCCTGTTCAACTGCACCCAAGTGGGCACAAGCACTAAGTACACTCACCAAGGTAGCTTCATTAGGCTTAACCATCCCAACCTGCATGTCCAAAAATAACCTTAGATGCCTTAACTATATTTTGCATGTTGTTTTGGAGGCTTTTCAAGGCATTGCTGAATGCACTAGATTTGTTCAAGCAATCAAACAGAGTTTGTACGAACTTACCGAGGTGAGTATCCAAAGTGAAAAGTTGAGCGTCCAAAGCCAACCTCCATGATGGGTCTCTGGACTTCTCCCCCCTCGGCTTTTGTTGAACCTTCACTGGCATGTTAGTCATTCTTGACTCACTTGCCATAATGTTGCCATGAACTTTTCTCAATACTCCATAAGCAATGCCCAATTTCAACATGCTCTGATACTAACTATCACGGGGTAATAGTTTCACCTATGCTAAGCCCGTGTGGCACTTGTGCACAACTCCTTTTGCTGGGCACAACTCAACCTTCCACCCTCACTCTCACTTGGTAGGGCTATACTCACTTACCCACAAAGGCAATGAGTGGAACTCAAGAGAAATCGGAAAAGAAACCCTCTAACGTATTGACCTTTACTTAGCTGAGCTAAGATGAGTTAAGCTCATTATCAATGAGGGGCTAACCCCTATTTATACTTGCTCTCCTCCATCCACCTGCTCAGTGGGTGGGTAGGATTATTACATGTGTCAATATATCAATGGTCCAGATCATATTCTGGAACCCTCCTACTCTTTCTAAAAATCTCTACATAAATATCTAGGTTTCCCTCTTTCTAGATATTTATAAGGACTCTCTAGGCCTTGTAGAATCGAACCTTGTACCTCATATCCAAGATCACAGGCCTAAGTCCTTTACACCATATCGTTGACTTGAGAGGACCCTTCTTAGAGCCTGTGGGCCTTGGTCACGTGTCTTGTTAAGCAAGTCTGTGACAAATGCCTCCTATAGGAGCGGTCACTTCGAATATGAAGGATTTAAAGGCACATGTTACATTACAAGCCTTTAGCTTGTGGATGAAAAAGGCCATGCCTACGGAGTAGATAGAACACAATTCTATCAATCAGGCAATGGATTGAAGTGTTTTAATCTTTAGGGTTCTCAACAAATTCCCGGTGGTGGATATTGTTAGGCGTAGCAGTTATGATCTAAATCACACAGAAATGCAATCACACACAGAACACAGGGATTTACGTGGTTCAGCTATGTATAGCCTATGTCCACAAGAGGAGGAGGGAAAATTTTCACTATGAGAGAGATTACACCCGTTTGTGTTCTCTTGATTTTGGCTCTACCTCTGGTCCTATTTATAAAGGCCAGAGGCGGTGAAAAGTTTCCTAGTAGGATTCTCATCCTACTTTCCTTTTTTTTCTCTGATTAGGACTTCTAATAATGTTTAAGATTACATTTAACTAACTTGCCTTATTTTTGTAGGATTCTTCGGGTGTGATTATGTGGATGGACTTCATCAATTCCCCCAGTCCATGCCCATGCCATACTCCACTAGTTTGAACTCATGCCTGATATGTTTTTACATAGCAGTAGCTTCTCATAGGTTACCACCTTTGTCAACATATCTGTAGGATTCTCATTAGTCTGAATCTTTTCCAGCTATGGCTTCTGTTCTTCTGTCACCTCTGGTATCCAGTGATACCATATGTCAATGTACTTGGAGCGCGTGTGATACATCGAGTTCTTGCTCAAGTCTAGAGCACTCTGACTGTTGCAATGTATCTTGTATTCTTCTTGTGTGATATCGAGCTCCTGAGGAAACTGCTTTATCTACAACATTTCCTTACTTGCTTCAGCTATGATAATATATTCAACTTCTGTTGTTGGTAGAGCTACGCACTTCTGCAACTTGGACTGCCATGATACAGCTCCCCCTACAAAAGTGAAAATGAACCTTGATGTTGACTTTCTTCCATCAAAATCTCCAGCCATATCAGCATCTGTGTAACCTTCCAAGAGTGTATCTGTACTTTCGAAGCACAGGCACAACTTAGATGTGCCCTTCATGTACCGTAGTATTCACTTCACGGCTTCCCAATGATCTTTGCCTGGATTTGAAAGAAATCTGCTCACGACTCCTACTGCATGAGTAATATCCGGCCTTGTGCACACCATTGCATACATCAGACTCCCAACTGCTGATGAGTAGGGAATCTTAACCATCATATCTGTTTCCTGTGGTGTTGAGGGACACGTCTTCTTGCTTAATTTGAAATGATTACTTAGTGGAGTATTAACTGGCTTATCGCTCTCCATGTTGAACCTCTTGATTACTCGTTTAATATATTTTCCCTATGATGGCCAAAACTTCCTTGTTTTCCTGTCACGTGTAATCTTCATCCCCAAAATTTGCTGTGCAACCCCTAAGTCTTTCATGTCAAAAGACTTAGATAACTCTCTCTCCAACCTGCTGATCATAGTTATATCTAATCCAACTATCAATAGGTCATCTACATAGAGTAGTAGAATGATGAATTTACCCTCAAGTAATCTCTAGACGTAAATACGCTTATTTGCAGCTGTTCTTTTAAAACCTTGACTCGTCATGAATGAGTCAAATTTCTTATACCATTGTCTCGGCACTTGCTTGAAGCTATAAAGACTTTTCTTCAACTTGCATACTAGATGCTTGTTAAGTGTTCAATTTTGGTCAAAATACCTATAATTTAGTGTTCAATTAGAGCATCTAGGCCATTATTTTCAAGATTTTGCATACAATATTTTATTTTAGCTTTAATTGACCATCCAACCGTTGAATTGCAAAATTAATGGTTAGATGATCATCAAAGCTAATCAAGAGAATAAAGAACAGTTTAGATGATGCTAATTGAGTCATGTGCATTGCAGATCAATCAACACAGCGTGGATGATCCAGATCAAATCACGAAGATCAAATGAGGATGATGAAGTTTCCTGGAAAAAGAGGACTTTGAAGACTCCTAGGACAGAACAAAGTTAAAGAATTGCAAAGTTCTAGCAAGACTAGACTTCTAGTGGACCCTACCCCTTTATCTCTCTATCCTTTCCTCTCTCTCTCTCTCCATCTTTTCCATGTTTCTCTCCCACAACTTTCTCTCTCATCTCCCTTTTATTCTCTCCTCTTCACATTTCCTCTTTTAGACCTCTTGGGCAGGCCCGTGGTGGCTGGCCTAGCTCCTTCCTCTCTCTCTGTAAACGCACGTTCTCCTTCCTCCTCTCCCTCTCCCAACGTCCCTCTCTCAGATTCCCTTCTTCATCTCTTTGGTTGGCCAGCTGATTCCTTCTCTCCTATCTATATACGCACATCACAAACATGGCCCAGCACCTGGGTTTTTCTCTCTTCACTGGCGTCTAACCAGTGGTTAAGCCAGACCTCACCAACCAGGCATCCTCTCTCTCTCTCTCTCTCTCTCTCTCTCTCTCTCTCTCTCTCTCTCTCTCTCTCTCTCTCTCTCTCTCTCTCTCTCTCTCTGATTTCCAGTTGATCTCCCTCATCCAACTCCCTCTTCTCTCGTATCCGGTGTCTCTGTGTTACCAGTCGGATCCGGGAATCGGATTTCGACTCCCGCATCCATCTCCTCCTCTTCTTCTCTCACTTTCCCCATTCTTCTTCCTTCTTCCCCCTGCTTCTCCGGTTTTCTCCTCAATGGTTTTCATCTAGTTTTCGATTAAAACTAGAAACTCTGCTAATTTCCACTTGTGCCCCTAAAAAATCTGAGTTATGCCTTCTCTGTCCTTTGTCTTTAATTCCATCTGTGTCCCTGAACATTCTGGTTTTACATTATCCACATTCTGCCTATCCACGGATAGCTTATCCAGGACAACATATTTAGTTTTATTTTCTATTTTTTTGGAATAAATAATTGTTTAAATTTCAACGGTTGAATAAATTTGGATTTTATTGTTAGTTTATTTCTGGTATAGTATTTATTTTTATTCTTTTAATAATTGAATTTTATTTAAAACTCCATCATTTTAAGTCAAGTCTCCATGAGATCGACCCGTATGTGCATAGCTATATATAAAAGACCGTGCACTTGCGATTAAACATCAACAAGTTTTTGGCATCGTTGCCGAGGACTTGCAATGGAGTTTTTATAAAATTTAATTAAAAATTCAAAAAAAACATTAGAAAAATCTAGAAAAACAAAAAAAAATTAGGAATTGCATTTTTTTAACATTTTTGAAATTTTTAGGTGCATCTTTAAGTTTTTTTTAGTGCATAACCACTTTATTTCCTGAATTTGGTACTAATTGTTATCTTTCTTTTTCAGGAAATTGGAGTGGAGCATCATCAATTAGATAGATTTTTCTTGCTTTCCTAGATTAGGAATTTTTTTTTTATTTTTGAGTGAATCTTGTAGTGAGGCCCCTTTGCAATTTGCATTTTTAATTTTAATTTTTAAAGGGTTGTAATAATACAGGGCAAGTGTGGGATAAGGTAGCCCACACTTGATCTTCATCAAAAACCCCACTATAAGTCTCCTCACTCATTTATTTTCTAGATTAGGGTTTGCATTTAGAGGAATTTTGTATTGTTTGGTAGTTAATTGCATATAGAAAGCATTTGTTATAATTGTTGCATTTTAGGATTTTGCATTAGTTTACTACTTTTAATTGCATTTTAGGACACGTCTAACGCTTTAAGGTGAATTATATGTTGATCAAATTGCCCCTATAGAAAATCAAGAAAATCAAAATATGTATGCTTGTTAGCCTTAGGGGATTGTTTGATTGTGCATCATTCTAGGCATTTAGGTTACATCATTTAGGATAGTCTTTCAAAAAAGAAAAAAAGAAAGATAAGTGCTCATTCATTGTATACAATGATTTTGTTGTGTATAAAGATTGATTCTAATGGCTTATCAAGAAGGGGATAGATAAAGGATGACTCATACAAGGGATAGGTTATTTGCCTCAAAGCAAGATACTGAGTCGTATTTAGAACCTCAGTATAACAATTACTATGCTTATCTAGAACCTAAGTATAATGATTACTATGCTTATCCTGAACCACAATATCCTAATTCTACTTGGCCATATAGCTCTGCAAACAATGATTATTATCAGGAGCCAATGGATGAACCTTATGCATTCACTGAACTTAGCAATAATTACTATCTCGAGACAAATTACTAAGATTATAATGGATGTGCTAGGCATCAGGAACAATCATGGTCTCAGAATTATCAACCATCTCAAGAAGAACCAACATGGTCGTACCCTAATCAACCCTACCAGGATTATCATGAAAATCAAGGACAATAATTATGATTCCGACCTGATCAATCCTTTCCTGGTACTCCAATGATACAGTAGTATATGCCTGTTGAGTCGATGCCTTCATCACAGAAGGAAGACACATTCGATGAGAACCTTAGGGTATTAGCAGAATCAACTAAACAACTTCATGAAGAGGTGGGTCAATTACATGCTATATTTATGGAAAGATTTGGAGGATTTGTACCAAATGAGAATAAGAATGAACCATCTATTAGTGATGATAGGATAGAGAATTCATGTGATCATTTTGAAATACAAAGTCCCCTACCATCCACAGAAATCTCCAATACAGATATACTCAAGGCAAATCTTAGTCATTGTTATGATTACGATGAAGAGACATCCATTGAGGAAGATGATGTATTCATAGAAACCTTCAACGCAAAACCCCTCAATTCTTGTCCTGTCTATTTTTACAAAATTGATGAAGGAACATCCTTTGAAGAGGTAAAGGAATTATTGGAGATTGTGCCACTAATAAAAACTCCTCAATGGCAAGACAAAGTAGAACCCCTTCCAGACCCTCAAATTCAAATTAAGCCATGTAATGTTGAAGATGTACCTGATTAGGACCTACAGACCTTATTTGAATAATCATTAGATATGAAATTAGGCCCACTTGAAGTATTGCAAGTGCCAATAGAACAGGATAAGAAAGAGTCCATTGATATACTATCCATAGATCAACCAACTCTAAGGTACACACTAGAAGAAAATCAGGATTTAAGTAAAACCATGCCCCCTCCTCTATTAATGCAAGAACAATCTTTTAAGAGAGGGCATAGTCAGCTTATACCTCAATTTCAAGAAAATTTAAGGGAAAAAGAGGAGCATCCACATCCATATGGTCCAAAAGAATTCACGATAGTTTACATTATTATAGAGATTCCACCACCCAAATTTTCAAGGTGGAGAAATTATATTGATTACCGTGAAATTTTGAAGAAAGGAGATCATCAGAGTGGTCCCACTCAATTTACATTCATGGTAGTCTATTGTGTCATAATGTTACCATCACCAAAAATTTCAGGGTGGATAAAATATATAGACTATCATGAGATTTTGAAGTGGCGTGAGAAATCTTGCCATTTCATTGTTAGGATTTGGAGAACTCAATAACAATTGGGTATAGATTAGGATATATTAGAATCTATCTGGCTGAAGACGTTAAACTTAGCACTCATTGGGAGGCAACCTAGAGTTTTTCATTTTTGTTGTTTTCTACATCACCCATATTCATTTTAGGTCCTATTTTTTTAAGCATTAAGGACAATGTTTCTGTCAGTTTGAGGGTGTAGAATTCTAGCAAATTCTAGGTTTTTTAGATTTTTTAGGTGCTTTCCTTGATTTTTCAAAAAAAAAAATGAAAAAATTGGAAAATTTTAGGTCATTTCCTATACTATGATGAGAATTAGATTTTCTGAAGTATAATCTAGATAACTTTAGCTTATTAATGGAATTGAATGTGATTAATTCATTATTTTACTCATTTTCTAAAGTATTCCATAAAAGCAAAGTCTCAGATTACATCTGTACACGTAGTTGCATAGAGATAGTCTAAATTGATAAGTGGTTATAACTTAGAAATCCTGAAGAAATTTAGTGGAGACCTATAACCTAAGTGAGTTTTAGAGCCATTCATTCATTTTGAGAGGTTATAAATGTTCGTAATTTTCTTTAGCGTGCTTAGAGGAAATTGATCCCAAACTCTTAAATTTGGATAATTACTTGAATACTTAGACTAATACCTTTAAAATTCTTGAAGTTTATTGAATTTGATAGATTATAGGAAACTTAGAAAATGATTTAGGCCATCATTGTTGTTTACCTAGAGACATAAAGCCTACCAAAAATATTTTTACCACTAGTAAGCCAACTTGAGCCTTTCAATATAAGTCTTTTCTTTTGTCACATAAATTACCCTCTACCCATATTAACCCAATATAAATTATCCATTACCCATTTTCTTTGAAAAATAAGTTAGAGATGAATGAAGGAATATCTTTTAGTTGAAATAAAAAAGTGGATATTAAGAAAAGAAATATTCTTCAAATTGATTCAAAAGTCCTGAAATATAAAGAAAAGAGTTTGAAAAGAAAAAGAAGAAGAAAAAGTTTGAAGAATGCAAAGAAAAAAAATAGAAAAAGAAATATTCACTTTAAAGCAAAGAAAAGAAAGAATTGTCAACTTTAGTAGAAGACTTCTACTTATTTTTAAAGAAACTTTGAATACCCTTATACCTTTTCTTTGGTACCTTGTCCTAAGCCTATGTTTCGTCGTATTTAAAGACCTATTGATTCTAAGAGGAATATAATCTTGAGGAGAAAATGAATGGATAGGATTAAAAGACTGGTATTTCTAAATATTCAAAGGTAATGGTATCTATTCCAAAGGGATCAGAATAATTAAATTCCTTAGTAACTCTCGTTCTTCATGAGTATATGTAAGATAAATTTGTTTTTATTGACTCTTCTCACATAATTAAAAGAGATATATGATTTGAACCCTCTATCTGAGAGATTTTATTTCTAAGCATATGCCATTAGTAAGGATTGAGGTCAAAACATATTTCAGATGGAGTTTCAAAGTTAGAAATCTACTTAGAGATAAAGATTATTCTATGTGTAGAATGTATATGCACACACTCACTCTAAGATCTGAGCTTAAGTAGAATATTTTTATTATATGGGTAGGGTTTTGAATTCTTCAGTCATCTTTATTAGTTTTCTAAAGTTGACAGATTTATTGAAAATAATTCTTTAAGAAAAAAAATTGGAGATGACCTGAAAAATAAAATAAAAAATTGAGTTGATTTTTTTGCATTTTTTGCTAAGGACTAGCAAAATGTTAGTTGGGGGTATGTTAAGTATTCAATTTTGGTTAAAATACCCCTAATTTAGTGTTCAATTAGAGCATCTAGGCCATTACTTTTAAGATTTTGCATCAAATATTTCATTTTAGCTTTAATTGACCATCCAACCGTTGAATTGCAAAATTAACGGTTAGATGATCATCAAAGCTAATCAGGAGAATAAAGAATGGTTTAGATGATGCTAATTGGGTCATGTGCATTATAGATCAATCAACACAGCGTGGATGATCCAGATCAAATCACGAAGATCAGATGAGGATGATGAAGTTTCCTAGAAAGAGAGGACTTTGAAGACTCCTAGGAAAAAACAAAGTTGAAGAATTGTAGAGTTCTAGCAAGACTAGACTTCTAGTGGACCCTACCCCTTTATCTCTCTATCCTCTCTATCCTCTCTCTCTCTCTCTCTCTCTCTCTCTCTCTCTCTCTCCATCTCTTCCATGTTTCTCTCCCACAACTTTCTCTCTCATCTCCCTTTTATTCTCTCCTCTGTCAAGAGCTGGAACTGATATCAGGTTCAGTCTGAGTTCTTGTATGTGTCGCACATCCTTGAGTACTACTGTGCAGCCTATGTTTGTCTTTATCAGCACACCACCGATCTCAACTATTCTTGAGGAACTGTCATTCACCATCTTCACAATGCCAAAGTCTCCTTCTTTGTATGTGATGAAGAAGTCCTTATGTGGAGTGGCATGATAGGAAGCTGCAGTGTCTATCACCCACTCTGCTTCGCTCTTAATTACATGGAGGCATGACTCTTCCTTAGTAGTGAGCACTGCTATGTCTTGAGCAATGGTGATTAGTGTCTCACCATTGTCCTCCTTTGGCTTATCATGACCCATCTCTTTCTTTAGTTTTCGACAATCTCTCTTCATATGCTCTTGAATGCTGCAGTGGTAACACTTGAACTATCCTTTGAGTTGACTTTTTAATCTATTGCGAGCCTGCGATCTCCCTCTTAGCTTGCTCTTGCTCCTCCCCATTTGCCTATCTCTCCCAGTGTGCTTGTTTTCTGTTACTAGGGCATGTGCCTGGTCTATACTAGCTTCTTTTCTTCTGGTCTCTTTATTGAATCACTCGTCTTTGACCATAGCCATGGTCAATTTTCCTTCTGGTGCTAAGTTGATGAGTGAATTTACCAGTGTCTTCCAACTTTCAGGTAGTGAGCTCAGCAATAGTAGAGCTTACCATTCATCTCCAAGCATTAACGCCACAGTTCCTAACTGATTTACCAAATTTTGAAATTCGCTAGTATGTTCAGCCACAGTCATTCTGCTCCTTAGCTTTAGATTAACAAGCCTTTTTATCAACAAGGCCTTGTTTCAAGCAATCTTAGCTTGATACATATTCTCTAACTTTTTTCAAAGAATATAGGCATTTTCTTCTTGAGCAATGTAATGATATACAATGTCATTGATCCACTGTCGGAGCTGACCTATGGTTTTCTTGTTCATTTTTATCCTATCTTTTTCAGAAACTCCCTCAAGTCTTTTTCCATTATCATCTAAGGGGTCATGAAGATCTTTGTAGTGCAAAAGATCTGCCATTCTATATTTCCACAATGCATAATTAGTGGTGTTTAATTTTATCATAGCTCTAGCCATGATATTTTCAAAATTGGTCTCCTTCATGGTTTTAAACTTTATTTCTATCTTTTCTAAGTAGAATTAAGAAGAATGGAGTATATGGATGAGTCTAGAATAGTCAAAATCCTTAGAAAGGGCATTTTTTACAATTTTAGGGGTGCCCTAAATTTTCTCTTCGAGGGGGTGTCCTTATCAATTTACAGGGGTGTTGATTGAGCACGTAGGGGTGCCCTCTGTAATTTTACACTGTTCTATTTCAAACTGTAGAGAGGGTATCGTTATCAATTTTTTGGTCTGCCAAGTTTAGGCACTAGGGGGTGTCTTTATCAAATAGGCATCTGAGATTTTGGACACCTGATATAAAAGATAAAGTCCAGAAGAGAAAAAAAACCTAACCTTCTCTTCTCTCCTCTTGGTGTGGCATGCGGCAGTTTGTTGCGCTGCTACTGGGTGTATTGTTCTCTTGCAAAGGGTTTTCAGGGTAGATCATTCTCCAGTGTGGCTTTTCGAATTGCGGCGTCTATGGGTGATCCTCCTTTACAATGATCATCCGAAAAAAGGTTTTCCAGAGTGTGGAAGTCTCTGGAAAGGCGGATCTTCTGAGATAAGTGTCGCCTTCTTTTTCTTCTTCTTCTTCTTCTTTCGAATTTGCCGATAATGGGGGTTTCTGGATAGTTTTTCTACCGGCCGGCTAAACCCTCTTCCCCCTTCTTTTTTCTTCTTCCTCTTCCTAACGAGGAGATCGTCGGCATAGAGTTTTTGTTTTTTTTTTTTTTTCTTAAGGGTTAGCCAGAAATGGGTTTCGGTCGATTTTCCACCGGTTGGCTGAAACCCTTCTTCTCCCTCTATTTCGGCTACAGCAACAAGGGGTTCCTGTCAGGTTTTTCTTTGCCCAGCCGGAACCCTAGTACCCCGCTCCTATTTTGTTGGTTTTTCTGACTAGAAAACTTACCAGAGAATGGTTCTCCGGCTTAGGGTTTTTCTCTAATCGATCTTCTAGGGTCGTTCCTCTAATCGAGCAATCTAGGTCGTTCAATCTGGGTTGATCTCTGATTGGAAGACCTGTATCATTCTCTGGTTGGACAATCTGGGTCGTTTGATGATCAACCAATATGATCCCTCAGATCTAGGGTTTCCCTGTGATTTGAGCTTCCACTCGGCCTATGTCTAAATAGGATCTGGGTCGAGCCTGTCCATGTCCAAACGTAGTTTGGGCTTGGACTTGGACTTGAGCTGGGCTACACTTGAGCTAGTTCCGATTGTGGATTTGGGCCCTACAAGGACTGAGCCTGGACGTGGATCTGGACAGCACTAAGCCCAAGTCTGAACGTGGATGGAGCTGCTCCTGGCCCAAGTTCGGTCGATCTCCTGCGTTGCCAGTACTATTTCCGGCAGTCTTTTTCTGTGTTCTTCTTCTGTGTTCACCTGCTTTGATGCCATTTGTTAGGTGCAGTAGTTAGGATCTAAATTACACAGAAATGCAATCACACACAGAACACAGGGATTTACGTGGTTCAGCTATGTATAGCCTACGTCCACGAGAGGAGGAAGAGAAATTTTCACTATGAGAGAGATTACACTCATTTCTATTCTCTTGATTTTGGCTCGGCCTCTAGTCCTATTTATAGAGGCCAGAGGCGATGAAAAGTTTCTAGTAGGATTCTAATCCTACTTTCCCTTTCCTTCTCTGATTAGGACTCTTAATCAGGCTTAAGATTACATTTAACTGACTTGCCTTATGTTTATAGGATTCTTCGGGCGTGATTATGGGGATGGACTTCATCAGATATTCCTTTACTTTTGGGGGGCCTGGGGGAAATTGTTAATTGTTGGATGTCCATTTCAATAAAATAAGTGCTTCTTATTGACATAATTGCATACTTATCCGCATTAATCCGAATATATGTGTACTCGAATATTAAGCATATGTGATGAAACAAGTAGTGCTACTAGTTCCTTCACTACGTAGCTAGCAAGAAGCCTTAGCCATCTTATGCATGAAAATAGCTTATGCCATGTGCTTTCTCAGTTCAACTAAAAGCTTTTGCTTGCCTATTTCTACAAGCCAAACAAGCGTCCGCAGTGTGTTATGGAGGTTTTGGGATGCCAAAAATGAAGGTACATTAGAAGAAAAAATGTTCAACAAGCCTCTTAGGAGACATCCAATAAAATTGAAAAGATACGTAGACAATAAACACGGCCCTTGCACAAGGATGATACCCATAAATCGAGAAGCGATCCAAAATTTGCTATTAAAAAAATTAATCAAGAAATGATCTAAACTTTTCCATTAAAAAGAACAACCATAGTTGCAAAGTTCAGCACGAAAAAGGTTCCAAAAATTTTAGGAACAGTTCGGGTAAAAATTGGGGGACAAATACGATTAGGACAAGAATTTGAATGTTAACATGGATTCTAATTGGACATGCAAATAACTTCCAAAATTTAACAAGTTGTTGGTGAAATTTTCCATTAATTCAGGAAAAAAAGTTGCCCTTAAATAGATAATTTTTGTTGAATTCAAGAAACATGAGAAGTTATGAACCATTAAAGATGAAACTGGGAATTAAAAAAAAAAAAAAATCAATTATTCAAATACTTTAACTACTACAATAACAAGGCCAGAGAAGAATCTGTCATTTGTCTTGATAGCCTGCCCTGATCTCAGCTAAAGCATAACAAAATGTACAATGACATACAAATTAATTGCATTTCCTGGTCCTTGACGCACAAATTACTACGGTGTTTACAATGTAAAGACATGTAAAAGCCGGCCTCTTGTTTAAACCAGTATAATAACGACGTAGTGGCTTTTGTTTTAGCACCTTTCTTTCAACTTGCACTATAAATAGGAGGAGTTTGGGAAGCCACATCTAAGAAAGAGAGAGCTTCCCCTTTGAGTTTAAAGGACAACGGAAGATATGGCCTCTACACACAACAAAGCAGACATGTTTTTCAACTTGGTTTTGTTGCTCTCTCTTCTTCTCATCATATCCATGGCTGAAGCAAGACTATTCAACTGTAAGTATAAGTGACCTATTTGACAATTAAAAGTGTTACAGGCAAAAGAATTAGCTTATACATGTAATTTATATGCACTGTAATGTCTGAAATGTCATTCTATTTACACAAAATGTGCACCTAATGCGACAGAGCTTGCCATCGCATCCGATCTCGATCTAAGAGTCATAATTTGGTGAAATTCACCACCTGACCTTGGCGCAGGACTACTATGTGAGCCAATATGACCCAGTGTCTTGTTATGGCAAATTGACCTTCCTCTACTTCTTAGAAAGTTCCGAATAGAGTGACCGAGCAATGCCATTAGCAAAGGGCACTAAAAAATGTCATTTTCTTTGTTCAAATTTAAGATTGAGCTTTGTAACTTCCTCTGTTTAACGTCCGTGATGTTCTAATTTGCTAACGCTGTTCTTCTTTTGGTTTTATAATGAAACAGTCGGGATTAAAGACGAAGGAGATACTGTGGAATGTGATGTTGTGACGGGAGTAAAAAGTGGAGATTCGTGCTCTGCAATCCAACAAGTCTTCAACTTGAGTGATGAGTTCTTCGCTGCCGTTAATCCCAATCTAGATTGCGACGAGCTCTTTGTGGGTCAATGGATCTGCATTGGAGGCTCAGTTAATTAATTTCATGTTCTCCTCTTCCAAGTGATGGAATCTACGTAAGAATAAAAGGAGAGAATTTAGTCCATTTTCTTTCTGGAGTAGGATTATGTCCCTAAATTAGCATCAGCTCTCTCTCTCTTTCTAATATATATACGTGTGTGTGTGTGCACGTGTGTGAGTGTGTGAGTGTGATCCACAATGCTACATTTGTGGCAGCAACAAAAGTGAGAATTAGGCCCACATTTTTTATATCTTTTTAACTGCTCTCACGCATTAGGTTTTCCCTCCTCGAGATTAGACTTTTTTGGTACGTTGGTGGTAGGGTTTACAAAAAATTTCATACAGCGAACACCTCTAAGTTGGACCGGTTCCAGCTGAAATGTGGACGATGTTAACAGAAAATACTCACCCCCAAAATAGTTTCACATTTCTGATGGAGGGGTCTACTTGAAGTGCCCATTAGATAGAGGAGACAGACATACAAATGCGAGAACAAACACAACCGACTGGGCGACGCATTGAGTTGCTTGGAACCATAGGTTGGTCTGACCTGTACTTTTATTGCTCGGAAAGGATCATTTGGCTGTTATTAAATTTTCATTATTTTGTAATAGGTAAAGAGAAGAAAATGGATTAGTCACTGTTGTAAAAAGAACATCGTCTAAGCGTCGAAGATAAACTATTCTCATGGTGGTCTCAGTATTGGACAGAAATAAAAGTGAAACAAACAATCACAATAGACTTCATAGTAAAAAGGCAGCCCCGGTGCACAAAGCTCCTGCCTATGTGGGGTCTGGGAAAGGGGCGGGCCACAATGGCCTAAAGTAGGCAGCCTTTCCTTGTATTTTTGCAAGAAGCTGATTCCATGCCTTGAACCCGTGACCTCAAGGTCACATGACGACAATTTTTACCGTTGCGCGAAGGCTCCCCTTCTAAAAAGATGCATGTGCCACTCTAAAAAGATGGAAACGTTAATGGTCACTTGTAATATTTCTCGATCATAAACTTCCGAAATGAGTTTCAGTGACATGATGACAATCACTACACACTCTTCCTTCACTATCGCATTGGAAATCCCAGCAAGAGTGCTAATCAAACCATAATGGCGTATCGATTGGCAACTTCTCATTACGATACCAACAATTCTTCCTTTTTCTCCTCAACAATGTCAAGGAACACCTCTCCTCTGAGGAATATATCCTTCCAAGTTTATCAACATCTGAGTCTCTTCACATTTCTTTAGCATGTCTTCTATTTGGGGATGCAATGCATCGCCAACGATGAACTGATGCACTGTCCCTCCAATCTCAACGAACTACAACCTGATATCTTCACAATGACCTCACCTTCTGGGCTTCCTCCTTCCGCGCAGAAGCTGCATATATGTTAACTAGTTAAACGTTAAACTCCATTATTCCGCCAATCAAATGATTTACATACTCTGCCAGCTGATTATTCCAATGAAATCTACACGCTGGCATTAGTGTACCTCATAAGCATGCATCGGGCTCCATGGACATACCTTCAACCGTATCTATTTGCTTCTTTAAGTTGCCCCACATGCGCCAAAAGATTCATCTACTGATAGTGCCATACAGTCACCAGTAGTCCTTGCAGGTGCACGCCCCTTCTCTGGAAAGATGGAAGCGTGTTCTATCCCTAACAACAATTTCACGACCATAAACTTTAGAAATGAGTTTAGTGACATAATGACAATCATTGCAAACTCTAAGGTTCTTCACTATGTGAATGGTGCTCCCAACAAGAGTGCTAATCAAACCATAAGCAATTGCCAACTTCTCACTATGATAAGCCAACACTTCTTCCTTTTCCTCCTCATCAATGTCAAGCAACACCTCTCCTATCAGGAACATATCCTACTAATTTAACAACATCTGAATTTCCTCCCATTTCGTTCGTATGTCTTCCATTTGAGGATGAGACATGTCACCAACAATGAACTGATGCACTGTTCCTCCAATCTCAACTGTATTGCAACCTGGTGTCTTCAGAATACCCCTAGCTTTCATCAATTGCCTCACCTTCCAAGCATCCTCCTTCCTCCCAGAGACGGCATATGTGTTAGCTAGTTGAACATAAACTCCACCATTGTCCGGCTCTAACCGTGTCAAATGAATGCTACATACTCTGCAAGCTCAATATCTCCATGTAATCTACATCCAGCTACCAGTGCACCCCATATACGGGCATCAGGTTTCACGGGCATATCTTCAACCAAATATCTTGCTTCTTCAAGTTTCCCCACACGAGACAAGAGATCCACCATGCACCCGTAATGCTCAAGTGTTGGCACAAGGCCATAAACCTCTGTCATTGAATAAAAAAATTGATGTCCTTGATCAACCAAACCCGCATGTGTACATGCACAAAGAACCCCGATAAGTGCAATGTCATCAGGCACTATACCCGCCTTCTCCATCTGGAAAAACATATCAAGCGCTTCATGACCTCGTCCATGCATCGCAAGCCCTTTAATCATAGTATTCCAAACCACCAAATTCCTCTCTCCCATCTCACTAAAAACCTCCAAAGCTAACTCAATTTTCCGGCATTTCGCATACATATCTATCAAAGAAGTGCCTAGAAACACATTTAGCTTCAACCCACTAGTTTTCAAGTACCCATGCACCCATTTACCCTGTTCAACTGCACCCAAGTGGGCACAAGCACTAAGTACACTCGCCAAGGTAGCTTCATTAGGCTTAACCATCCCAACCTGCATATCCAAAAATAACCTTAGATGCCTTCACTGTATTTTGCATGTTGTCTTGGATGCTTTTCAAGGCATCGCTGAATGCACTTGATTTGTGCAAGCAATCAAATAGAGTTTGTTCGAACTTACCAAGGTGAGTATCCAAAGTAGAAAGTCAAGCGTCCAAAGCCAACTTCCACGATGGGTCTCTGGACTTCTCCCTTCTCGGCTTCTGTTGAACCTCCACTAGCATGTTGGTCACTCTTGACTCGCTTGCCATGATGTTGCCATGAACTTTTCTCAATACTCGATAAGCAATGCCCAATTTTGACCGGCTCTGATACTAACTATCACGGCCCCTGCACAAGGATGATACCCATAAATCGAGAAACAAAACAAAATTTGCCATTAAAAAAAATAAATCAAGAAATGATCTAAAATTTTCCATTAAAAAGAACAACCATAGTTGCAAAGTTCAGCAAGAAAATAGTTCCAAAAATTTTGGGAACAGTTTGGGTAAAAATTGGGGGACAAACACAATTAGGACGGGAATTTGAATGTTGACATGGATTCTAATTGGACTTGCAAATAACTTCCAAAATTTACCAAGTCGTTGGTGAAATTTTCCTTCAATTCAGAAAAAAAAGTTGCCCTCAATTAGATAATTTTTGTTGAATTCAAGAAACATGGGAAGTTATGAACCATTTAAAATGAAACTGGAAATTAAAAAAAAAAAAAATTCAATTATGCAAATACTTTCACAACTACAATAACAAGGCCAGAGAAGAATCTGTCATTTGTCTTGATAGCCTGCCCTGATCTCAGCTAAAGCATAACAAAATGTACAATGACATACAAATTAATTGCATTTCCTGGTCCTTGACACACAAATTACTACGGTGTTTACAATGTAAAGACATGTAAAAGCCGGCCTCTTGTTTAAACCAGTATAATAACGACGTAGTGGCTTTTGTTTTAGCACCTTTCTTTCAACTTGCACTATAAATAGGAGGAGTTTGGGAAGCCACATCTAAGAAAGAGAGAGCTTCCCCTTTGAGTTTAAAGGACAACGGATGATATGGCCTCTACACACAACAAAGCAGCCATGTTTTTCAACTTGGTTTTGTTGCTCTCTCTTCTTCTCATCATTTCCATGGCCGAAGCAAGACTATTCAACTGTAAGTATAAGTGACCTATTTGACAATTAAAAGTGTTACAAGCAAAAGAATTAGCTTATACATGTAATTTATATGCACTGTAATGTCTGGAAAGTTATTCTATTTACACAAAGTGTGCACCTAATGCAACAGAACTTGCCATCGCATCCGATCTCGATCTAACAGTCATAATTTGGTGAAATTCACTACCTGACCTTGGCGCAGGACTACCATGTGAGCCAATATGATCCAGTGTCTTGTTATGGCATATTGACCTTCCTCTGCTTCTTAGAAAGTTCCGAATAGAGTGACCGAGCAATGCCATTAGCACAGGGCACTAAAAATTGTCATTTTCTTTGTTCAATGGATCTGCATTGGAGGCTCAGTTAATTAATTTCATGTTCTCCTCTTCCAAGTGATGGAATCTACGTAAGAATAAAAGGAGAGAATTTAGTCCATTTTCTTTCTGGAGTAGGATTATGTCACTAAATTAGCATCGGCTCTCTCTCTCTCTCTCTCTAATATATATGTGTGTGTGTGTGTGTTCGCGCGCGTGTGAGTGTGATACACAATGGTACATTTGTGGCAGCAACAAAAGTGAGAATTAGGCCCACTTTTTTATATCTTTTTAACTGCTCTCACGCATTAGGTTTGCCCTCCTCGAGATTAGACATTTTGGTGCGTTGGTAGGGTTTACAAAAAATTTCATGCAGCGAACACCTAAGTTTGGATCGGTTCCAGCTGAAATGTGGACGATGTTAACGGAAAATACTCACCCCGAAAATAGTTTCACATTTCTGATGGAGGGGTCTACGTAGAAGTGTTCATTAGATAGAGATTTAGGAAACGTCTAACTTTTTTGTGCTTTCTCTTTTTTGGGTACAAACACATAATTACTCAGAAAATTAATGACACATTCTTACCCACAGACATTTATAAATTTAATCCCTGGCCAAGAGAAAAAGCGAAAACTTGAATCTATGACCCAGGGTACATCAGGTGAGATAGTAACTGCGCATTAATTTGCTGAATGATCAAATCATGAAAATATTCCAAAATATGGACCTAATTCTCACTTTTCTTACCACCCCATGCTCTCCTCAAATGCAGTCTAATAATCTATCTCTCTCTATCCTTGTGGCCCACCTGTAACACAGCCTATTCAGGGTAACAACAACGTTTGCGTGCACATGTAGTTAATAGCAATTTCAAAATAGCAATTTCAAAATAGACAGACGTGTTGGGGATTTTAGTCCCCGCCCAAGATCACACACACAAAAACACACCGATATTAACGTGGTTCGGCCAATAAGCCTACGTGCACGGGAGAGGAAATGATTTCACTATGTAAAATGAAATATAGGGGTTTTTACAGAGAAGAAGACACGGGGATTTTACAGATCTGTGTTCTCCTAATGCATTAATCGCATCCCTATTTATAGGGATTTTTGGGCCCTAATTTTCAACACATTTTACACAAAAGTCAGTGAACTATGGCCGACGGCGGCGCCCGCCACTGTTGAAGTCGGTGGCAGCTGACCGCGGTGCCCGCCATGGTTGAAGTCGGTGGCAGCTAACTGCGGTGTCCGCCATGGTTGAAGTCGATGGCCACCTGAAAATGGGGTTGGACCAACAAATCTCCCCCTCCAGGCCCATTAACTGAAGGAGGTTTCTTCACGTATGGACTTTTAGCAGAAGCCCATTCCGGTCAATTCCCTACAAATCTTGAACTTGCTCCGAGGTAATGCTTTTGTCATCATATCCGAACTATTATCGTCACTATGAATCTTCTCAAGCTCTAACGACTTCGAGTCCAAAATATCACGTATCCAATGATACCGAACATCAATGTGCTTTGACCTTCCATGAAAGGTAGAATTCTTGCTAAGGTGTATAGCACTTTGACTATCACAAAATAACGCATACCACTTCTGGATAAAGTTAAGTTCGTTCACAAACTTCTTCATCCACAATAACTCTTTGCATGCTTCTGTCACAGCAATAAACTCAGCCTCTGTCGTAGATAAGGCAACACACTTCTGTAACTTTGATTGCCATGACACAGCTCTCCCTGAAAAAGTAATCAAGTAGCCTGAAGTAGACTTCATCCTGTCAATATCACCAGCCATATCTAAATCAATGTAGCCCTCAAGTACGGGTCTTGCCAGTGCCAAATCCTAAACACAACTTGGAAGTACCATGTAGATATCTCAATATCCACTTCACTGCATTCCAATGTTCTTTTTCTGGATTTGATAAAAAACGGCTCACTGTACCAACTGCATATGCAATGTCTTGTCTGGTGCATATCATGGCATATATAAGACTGCCAACAGCTGAAGCATAAAGAACATCTTGCATGTATTCCGTCTCAGCATCACTCACTGGAACTGGATTCTTACTAAGCTTAAAGTGAGTAGCAAAAGGCGTACTAACCACTTTAGCTTTATCCATGTGAAATCGTTGAAGTACTTTTTCTATGTACTTCTCCTAAGACAGCTATAACTGCTTATTCCTCCTGTCACAAATGATAGAAATCCCGAGAATCTGTCTCTCGAGTCTCAAGTCTTTCATAGCAAAGACTTTGTTTAACTCCTTCTTTAGTTGACTGATCCTTGAAGAGCTTCTTCCAACAATAAGCATATCGTCGACATAGAGTAGCAAGATGACAAAATCATCTGCTGAGAATCTCTGCACAAACACACAGTGATCTGAAGTAGTCTTTCTGTAACCCTATTGGGTCATGAATTGCTCGAACTTCTTGTACCACTGTCTGGGAGCCTGTTTCAAGCTATACAGACTCTTTTTCAACTTGCAGACGTACTTCTCTTTTCCTTTAGCAACAAACCCATCTAGCTGCTCCATATATATCTCCTCTCTTCACATCCATCTGCTCAACCTCCAGATCAAGGTTTGTGGCCAAACCCAATACAACTCGGATTGAAGACATTTTAACAATAGGAGAAAATATCTCCTCAAAATCGACACCTTTTCTTTGACCAAAGCCTTTAAACACAAGTCTAGCTTTGTATCGTGGTCGTGAAGTGTCACCCTGTAAATCCATCAATTCTTCAAAGCTTGTTGGCCTTTAGGTAATCTTACCAGCTCAAAAGTGTGGTTGTCTTGTAAGGATTTCATCTCATCCTTCATAGCTGCAATCCACTCTGCATTCTCTTCACTTTCAGCTGTCTCTGTGTAGCTCTCAGGCTCTCCCCCGTCATTGAGGAGCACGTACTCATCTGATGAATATCGAGTGAAGGGTTGACGATCTCTCAAACTCCGTCTCAATGAAACTGCTGGTTCCTCAGTAGGAACCTCCTGCTGTAAATCATCAGCTTCTAGCGAAACATCCATGTCTTCAGTAGCTTCATGTTCTCCCTCAACCTAATTATCTTGAATATCAACTCGAGTGCCACCATGGTCATTGGTGTCATCTACACTTGGTGTATGTGAAACATGAACTGGATCTAAATCGATAAGAGTATCAGAACTCCGAGTTTTTGATACTTCGGCTTTGTCAATGTGTTCAATGGTTTGGTCTTCCATAAAGACCACATCACGGCTTCTAACCAGCTTCTTTGCACTAGGATCATATAGCCTGTAACCAAACTCATCCTACCCATAGCCAATGAAAATGCATTGTTTGGTCTTGACGTCTAACTTGGACCTCTCATCCTTGGGTATATGTACAAACGCCTTACACCCAAATACCCACAAATGATCGTAAGAGACATCTTTTCCATACCATAGCCTGTCAGGAACATCTGCATTCAAGGCAACAATTGGAGATATGTTATTCACATAGGCTGCTATGTATAGCGCCTCACCCTAGAAGGAACCGGGCAGCTTTGCTTTAGAAAGCAAGCATTTGACCCTCTCCATCAATGTCATGTTCATCCTCTCTACTAAACCATTTAGCTGAGGAGTCTTCGAAGGAGTTCTTTGATGTCTAATCCCTTGCTTCTTACAATAAGCATCAAAATGTCCACAGTACTCGCCACCATTGTCTGTGCGAATACATTTCAGCTTCTTCCTTGTTTGCCGCTCAACAGAAGCTTGAAATTCTTTAAACTTGTCAAGTTCCTGATCCTTACTTTTCAAAACATAGACCTAGAGTTTCCAGGAATAATCATCAATAAATGTGACAAAATATAATGCACCACCAAATGTGTGTACCTTCATAGGACTGTATACATTTGAATGTACCAATTCAAGCACGCCTGGCTTTCTGGAAGAAGGATGGCTTTTGAAGGAAACTCGTTGTTGCTTCCCTGCAAGACAATGAGCACATTTGCTCAACTTTATAGCTTTGAGCCCTGAAAGCAAATTCTTCTTGACTAGGCAATCTAGTCCTTTCTCACTCATGTGATTGAGCCGCCTATCACACAACTCTGAAGAACCAGCAACATCAATTGCGTTCACATAGTTAATAGGAATCGAAGCTTGCATCACATACAAGCTAAATGATTTCTTCCCTCTGGCAATCACAAGCGCTCCCTTAGAGAGCTTCCACTGTCCATCGCAAAAGGTACTACAATACCCATCATCATCAAGCTTTCTGGCTGATACTAAGTTCAACCGGATATCTGGTACATGTCGAACATCCTTGAGAATCAACCTCATTCCATTGTTGGTGTCCAAACAGACAAATCCAATACCAATAACCTTTGACAGCCCATCGTTACCCATCCTCAACACTCCAAAGTCACCAGCAGTGTACGAGGTGAAAAACTCCTTCCTCGAGGTAACGTGAAAAGAAGCACTACTGTCAACAACCCATCCAATCTTATTGGAGGTTAGGTTGATTTCATTTTCATCACAGACCACAACAAGGCATAAAGTAGTAGCAACTACACGATCATTCCCCTCATCATTTCTTCTCTCCTGCTTGGCATTCTTTGTTTTGTTCTGGGCTTTCCACTTATAACACTGCCTTTTAATGTGACCCTTCTTGTCACAATAATTGCATTCCATATTCTTGTATCTGAACTTAGATTTACTCCTGCTTCTGTTATTCTTCTCCTGTCCTTTGATCTTGCTTCTCCCTCGATTTTCTGAGATCAAAATCTCAGACTGTGATGTGGTGACAACTTGAGATCGTCACCTCATTTATTCATTTAGAACTGCGCTTCTTACAGATTCCCATGTCACAGCACCACCTGGAGTAGAATTGGCTAAAAAAACATGAAAATTTTCCCATGAGTCAGGCAAAGTATTTAAAAGCCATAAACCCATAATATCATCATCAAACTTGACGCCAACGTCGGATGGTTCCTGAAAGCATCCGGTCAACTCATTCAAGTGGTCGGAAATAGAACTCCCTTCCTTGTATCTCAGGTGCATCGCTCGATTAAGTAAGAATAACTTATTATTCCCAGTTCTCGACGCGTACAAGGTTTCTAATTTGATCCATAGAGTTCTAGCATGTGTTTTATTTTGAATATGATTCAAAACGTTATCTTCTACCCATTGTCGAATAAAACCACATACCTGTTCGTGTTCAAAAGCCCACTCATCTTCGGACTTATCCTCCGGTTTTTGAGTAGCAAAGACAGGTAGATGTAATTTCTTCACAAAAAGAAGATCTTTCATCTTTCCCTTCCACTTGTGATAGTTAGTACCATTTAAGCAAATCGTTTTGCTCATGTTTGCCTCCATAAGTAAAGAAAAAGTACTTACAGCAATTTCAGGAGAAAATCT
This sequence comes from Warburgia ugandensis, assembly GCA_035236585.1. Classification (NCBI taxonomy): domain Eukaryota; kingdom Viridiplantae; phylum Streptophyta; class Magnoliopsida; order Canellales; family Canellaceae; genus Warburgia; species Warburgia ugandensis. Next base: position 64,985,511 of record CP141137.1, read on the forward strand.
TGCAAATTTGAGAACACCACTGTGTTTGCCAAGAACTAGTCTATCCCCTTCGAAAACCTGTCAAAAAATAGGTCTGCTCCAATCGAATCACTGTTGCAACTCAGCTACGGTTACACTCGACTGTTGCAACTCGGTACTGTTGCAACACGCTACTGTTTCAACTATGTACTGGTGCAACTCGTATTGTTACAACTCTGTACTGTTGTAACTTTGTATCTGTTGAAACTCGAATTGCTGGAACCCACCTCAGGGGGCACTATGCCAACTTAGCATTGTAGCCGACAGTAATGATGATGTTTTTACTGTAGCAACATGATAATATGTTTTTCACTATAGCACAATGATGGTACTGTAGCAACTGTAGCAGGAACACTTTTCTTCTTCCTCTCAATCGGCAGAACTACAAATCTGTTTTTTGCCTCTGTTTCATGGCAGAACCTCGCTCTAATACCACTTGTTGGGGATTTTAGTCCCCGCCCAAGATCACACACACAAAAACACACCGATATTAACGTGGTTCGGCCAATAAGCCTACGTCCACAGGAGAGGGAAGGAATTTACTATGTAAAATGAAATACAGAGGTTTTTTAAGAGAAAAGGACACGGGAATTTTACAGATTTGTGTTCTCCTAATGCATTAATCGCATCCTTATTTATAGGGATTTTTGGGCCCTAATTTTCAACACATTTTACACAAAAGTCAATGGACGGTGGCCGACGGCGGCGCTTGCCACTGTTGAAGTCAGCGGCAACTAACTGCGGCGCCCGCCATGGTTGAAGTTGGTGGCCGCCTAAAAATGGGGTTTGACCATCAAGACATGCAAATGCGAGAACAAACACTGCCGACTGGGCAACGCATTGAGTTGTTTGGAACCATAGGTTGGTCTAACCTGTACTTTTATTGCTCAGAAAGGATCATTTGGCTATTATTAAATTTTCATTATTTTGTAATACGTAAAAAGAAGAAAATGGATTAGTCACTATTATAAAAAGACCATCGTCTAAGAGTCAAAGATAAACTATTCTCATAGTGGGCTACCTCAACCTATCTTAGAGCATCCCCCTCAAAGCATCTTGGCCCACCCTCAAGGCGTCTTGACGACTACAACGGTTCACCTTTCCTCCTTTAGGGACATGCGTCCCTGCGTATTTCCATGCGAGAACCCATGTGCGGCTAGCCCGCCCCATCAGAATTGGCTCTGATACCATTGTAATAGTTGAGAGGCCCACCCAATAACAATATTGTCCGCTTTGGGGTGCCCATACACCCCTTACGGCTTTGTTCTTACTCAATTGCCCAAGTAAAACGTGTTGTTACTGGTAGAGTCACCCCAGACTCTTATCAATAGCCCAATTTCCCCTTCCTAGGCGATGTGAGACTAACTCTCAGTACCTCCTACTTCGTCCCTTAGCCTATCTTGGGCTACCTCAACCTATCTTGGGGCATCCCCCTCAAGTCATCTTGACGACTACAACGGTTCACAGGCACCCCAAAGCGGACAATATTGTTACTGGGTGGGCCTCTGGGCTCTTACAATGGTATCAGAGCCAGTTCCCTTATGATGGGGCGGGCTAGCCGCATGTGGGCACTGTCATGGAAACACACGGGGCCACGTGTCCCTAAAGGAGAAAAAGTGAACTGTTGTAGTTGCCAATATGCCTTGAGGGTGGGCCAAGATGCCTTAGGGTGATGCCCCAAGATAGGTTGAGGTAGCCCAAGATAGGCTGAGGGATGAAGCGGGAGGTACTGAGAGTTAGTCCCACATCGCCTGGGGAGGGGAAACTAGGCTCTTGATAAAGAGTCCAGGGTAACTCTACCAGTAACAATGTGTTTTCCTTGGGAAATTGGGAAAAAATAAAGCCGTGAGGGGTGTATGGGCACCCCAAAGCAGACAATATTGTTACTGGGTGGGCCTCCCGGCTATTACACCAAATAAGCATTTGCAGTGTGTTTTGGAGGATTTGGGATGCACAAAAATGAAGGTATATTAGAAGAAAAAATATTCAACAAGCCTCTTAGGAGACATCCAATAATATTGGAAAGATACGTAGACAATAAGCACGGCCCTTGCACAAGGATGATACCCATAAATCGAGAAATAATGCAAAATTTTCCATTAAAAAGAACGACCATAGTTACAAAGTTCAGCACAAAAAAAGTTCCAAAAATTTGGTAACATTTCGGGTAAAAATTGAGGGACAAATATGATTAGGATGGGAATTTGAATGTTAACATGGATTCTAATTGGACTTCCAAATAACTTCCAAAATTTAACAAGTTGTTGGTGAAATTTTCCTTTAATACAGAAAAAAAGAAGAAGAAAAAGTTGCCCTTAATTAGATAATTTTTGTTGAATTCTAGAAAAATGAGATGTTATGAAACATTAAAGATGAAACTGGAAATTTTTTAAAAAAATATTCAATTATTCAAATACTTTCACAACTACAATAACACGGCCAGAGAAGAATCTGTCATTTGTCTTGATAGCCTGCCCTGATCTCAGCTAAAGCATAACAAAATATACAATGACATGCAAATTAATTGCATTTCCTGGTCCTTGACACACAAATTACTACGGTGTTTACAAAGTAAAGATGTGTAGAAGCCGGCCTCTTGTTTAAACCAGTATAATAACGACGTAGTGGCTTTTGTTTTAGCACCTTTCTTTCAACTTGCACTATAAATAGGAGTTTGGGAAGCCACATCTAAGAAAGAGAGAGCTTCCCCTTTGAGTTTAAAGGACAACGGAAGATATGGCCTCTACACACAACAAAGCAGCCATGTTTTTCAACTTGGTTTTGTTGCTCTCTCTTCTTCTCATCATATCCATGGCTGAAGCAAGACTATTCAACTGTAAGTATAAGTGACCTATTTGACAATTAAAAGTGTTACAGGCAAAAGAATTAGCTTATACATGTAATTTATATGCACTGTAATGTCTGAAATGTCATTCTATTTACACAAAATGTGCACCTAATGCGACAGAGCTTGCCATCGCATCCGATCTCGATCTAAGAGTCATAATTTGGTGAAATTCACCACCTGACCTTGGCGCAGGACTACTATGTGAGCCAATATGACCCAGTGTCTTGTTATGGCAAATTGACCTTCCTCTACTTCTTAGAAAGTTCCGAATAGAGTGACCGAGCAATGCCATTAGCAAAGGGCACTAAAAAATGTCATTTTCTTTGTTCAAATTTAAGATTAAGCTTTGTAACTTCCTCTGTTTAACGTCCGTGATGTTCTAATTTGCTAACGCTGTTCTTCTTTTGGTTTTATAATGAAACAGTCGGGATTAAAGACGAAGGAGATACTGTGGAATGTGATGTTGTGACGGGAGTAAAAAGTGGAGATTCGTGCTCTGCAATCCAACAAGTCTTCAACTTGAGTGATGAGTTCTTCGCTGCCGTTAATCCCAATCTAGATTGCGACGAGCTCTTTGTGGGTCAATGGATCTGCATTGGAGGCTCAGTTAATTAATTTCATGTTCTCCTCTTCCAAGTGACGGAATCTACTTATCTACGTAAGAATAAAAGGAGAGAATTTAGTCCATTTTCTTTCTGGAGTAGGATTATGTCTCTAAATTAGCATCGGCTCTCTCTCTCTCTCTAACATATATGTGCGTGCCCTCCTCGAGAATTAAGCCACACTTTTTTATATCTTTTTAACTGCTCTCACGCATTAGGTTTGCCCTCGAGATTAGACTTTTTTGGTACGTTGGTGGTAGGGTTTACAAAAAATTTCATACAGCGAACGCCTCTAAGTTGGACCGGTTCCAGCTGAAATGTGGACGATGTTAACGGAAAATACTCACCCCTAAAATAGTTTCACAATTACCCAGAAAATTAATGACACATTCTTACTCACAGACATTTACAAATTTAATCCCTGGCCAAGTGAAAAAGCGACGACTTGAATCTATGACCAAGGGTACTTTAGGTGACATAGTAACTGGCTATAATTTATTGAATGATCAAATCACTGAAAATATACCAAAATATGGACCTAATTCTCACCTTTCTTGCCACCCCATGCTCTCCTCAAATGCAGTCTAATAATCTCTCTCTCTCTCTCTATCCTTGTGGCCCACCTGTAATCCAGCCTATTCCGTGTAACAACAACGTTTGCGTGCACATGTAGTTAATAGCAATTTCAAAATACACGGACATACAAAAGCGAGAACAAACACAACCGACTGGGCGACGCATTGAGTTGTTTGGAACCATAGGTTGGTCTGACCTGTACTTTTATTGCTAAGAAAGGATCATTTGGCTGTTATTAAATTTTCATTATTTCTTAATAGGTAAAAAGAAGAAAATGGATTAGTCACTGTTATAAAAAGAACATCGTCTAAGCGTCGAAGATAAACTATTCTCATGGTGGTCTCAGCATTGGGCAGAAATAAAAGTGAAACAAACAATCACAATGGACTTCATAGTCTGTTCATCAAATAGTCCTAGCAGGTGCATGTGCCTCTCTGAAAAGATGGAAACGTTAATGGTCACTCGTAATATTTCTCCATCATAAACTTCCGAAATGAGTTTCAGTGACATGATGACAATCACCACACACTCTTTCTTCACTATCGCATTGGAAGTCCTAGCAGGTGCATGTGCCTCTCTGAAAAGATGGAAACGTTAATGGCGTATCGATTGGCAACTTCTCACTACGATACCAACAATTCTTCCTTTTTCTCCTCATCAATGTCGAGGAACACCTCTCTCCTATCAGGAAAATATCCTTCCAATTTTATCAACATCCGAGTCTCTTCTCATTTCTTTAGCATGTCTTCTATTAGGGGATGCAATGCATCGCCAACGATGAACTGATGCACTGTCCCTCCAATCTCAACTGAACTACAGCCTGATATCTTCACAATGACCTCACCTTCTGGGCGTCCTCCTTCCTCGCAGAAGCTGCATATATGTTAACTAGTTGAACGTTAAACTCCATTATTACCCCTAGCAAATGATTTACAAACTCTGCCATCTGATTATTCCAATGAAATCTACACGCTGGCATTAGTGTACCTCATAAGCATGCATCGGGCTCCATGGACATACCTTCAACCGTATCTATTTGCTTCTTTAAGTTGCCCCACATGCGCCAAAAGATTCATCTACTGATAGTGCCATACAGTCACCAGTAGTCCTTGCAGGTGCACGCCCCTTCTCTGGAAAGATGGAAGCGTGTTCTATCCCTAACAACAATTTCACGACCATAAACTTTAGAAATGAGTTTAGTGACATAATGACAATCATTGCAAACTCTAAGGTTCTTCACTATGTGAATGGTGCTCCCAGGAAGAGTGCTAATCAAACCATAAGCAATTGCCAACTTCTCACTATGATAAGCCAACACTTCTTCCTTTTCCTCCTCGTCAATGTCAAGCAACACCTCTCTCCTATCAGGAACATATCCTACTAATTTTATCAACATCTGCATTTCCTCCCATTTCTTTAGTATGTCTTCTATTTGAGGATGAGACATATCACCAACAATGAACTGATGCACTGTTCCTCCAATCTCAACTGTACTGCAACCTGGTGTCTTCATAATACCCCTAGCTTTCATCAATTGCCTCACCTTCCAAGCATCCTCCTTCCTCCCGGAGACGGCATATATGTTGGCTAGTTGAACATAAACTCCACTATTGTCCGGCTCTAACCGTGTCAAATGATTCGCTACATACTCTGCAAGCTCAATATCTCCATGAAATCTACATCCAGCCATCAGTGCACCCCATATACGGGCATCAGGTTCCAAGGGCATATCTTCAACCAAACGTCTTGCTTCTTCAAGTTTCCCCACACGAGACAAGAGATCCACCATGCACCCGTAATGCTCAAGCTTAGGCACAAGGCCATGAAAGTCTGCCATTGAATAAGAAAATTGATGTCCTTGATCAACCAAACCCGCATGTTTACATGCACAAAGAACCCCGATAAGTGCAATATCATCAGGCACTATACCCGCCTTCTCTATCTGGTAAAACATATCAAGCGCTTCATGACCTCGTCCATGCATCGCAAGCCCTGTAATCATAGTACTCCAAACCACCAAATTCCTCTCTCCCATCTCACTTAAAGCCTCCAAAGCTAACTCAATTTTCCCGCATTTCGCGTACATATCTATCAAAGAAGTGCCTAGAAACACATTTAGCTTCAACCCACTAGTTTTGAAGTCCCCATGCACCCATTTACCCTGTTCAACTGCACCCAAGTGGGCACAAGCCCTAAGTGCACTCGCCGAGGTAGCTTCATTAGGCTTAACCATCCCAACCTGCATATGCAGAAATAACCTTAGGTGCCTTAACTGTATTTTGCATGTCGTCTTGGATGCTTTTCAACACATCGCTGAATGCACTCGATTTGTTCAAACAATCAAATAGAGTTTGTTCAAACTTACAGAGTTGAGTATCCAAAGTAGAATGTCGAGCATCCAAAGCCAACCTCCACGATGGGTCTATGGACTTCTCCCACCTCAACTTTTGTTGAACCTCCACCGGCATGTTGGTCACTCTTGACTCACTTGCCATGATGTTGTCATGAACTTTTCTCAATACTCGATAAGCAATGCTCAATTTTGACCTCCTCTGATACCAATTGTCACGGGATCGTAGTTTCACCTATGCTAAACCCGTGTGGCACTTGTGCACAACTCCTTTTGCTAGGTATAAGTCAACCTTCCACCCTCACTCTCACTTGGTAGGGCTATACTCACTTACCCACAAAAACAATAAGAGGAACTCAAGATAAATCAGAAAAGAAACCCTCCAATGTATTGACCTTTACTGACGTGAGCTAAGATGTGTTAAGCTCATTATCAATGAGGAGCTACCCTAATTATACTTGCTCTCCTCCATCCACTTGCTCAGTGGATGGCTAGGATTATTACATGTGTCAATATATCAATGATCCATATCATATTCTAGGACCCTCCTACTCTTTCTAAAAATCTCTCCATAAATATCTAGGTTTCCCTCTTTCTAGATATTTACAAGGACTCTTTCAAAAACTAGGCTTTGTAGAATCAAACCTTGTACCACATATCCAAGAACGCGGGCCTAAGTCCATTAGGCCATATCGCTAAGTTGAGAGGACCTTTCTTAGAGCCTGTGGGCCTTGGTCGCATGTCTTGTTAAGCAAGTCCATGACAAATGCCTCCTACGGGAGTAGACACTTCGCATATGAAGGATTTAAAGGCGCATGTTATATTACAAGCCTTTAGCTTGTGGATGAAAAAGGCCATGCCTACGGAGTAGATAGAACACAATTCTATCAATCAGCAGATGGATTGAAGGGCTTTAATCTTCAGGGTTCTCAACAAATTCTCGGTGGTAGATATTATTCGGCGCATCAGTTAGGATCTAAATCACATAGAAATGCAATCACATGGAGAACACAGGGATCTACGTTGTTCGGCTATGTATAGCCTACGTCCACGAGAGGAGGAGGGAAATTTTTTACTATGAGAGAGATTACACCTATTTGTGTTCTCTTGATTTTGGCTCTACCTCTGGTCCTATTTATAAAGGCCAGAGGCAGTGAAAAGTTTCCTAGTAGGATTCTCATCCTACTTTCCTTTTTTTTCTCTGATTAGGACTTCTAATAATGTTTAAGATTACATTTAACTAACTTGCCTTATTTTTGTAGGATTCTTCGGGTGTGATTATGTGGATGGACTTCATCAATTCCCCCAGTCCATGCCCATGCCATACTCCACTAGTCTGAACTCATGCCTGATATGTTTTTACATAGCAGTAGCTTCTCATAGGTTACCACCTTTGTCAACATATCTGTAGGATTCTCATTAGTCTGAATCTTTTCCAGCTATGGCTTCTGTTCTTCTGTCACCTCGGGTATCCAGTGATACCATATGTCAATGTACTTGGAGCGCGTGTGATACATCGAGTTCTTGCTCAAGTCTAGAGCACTCTGACTGTTGCAATGTATCTTGTATTCTTCTTGTGTGATATCGAGCTCCTGAGGAAACTGCTTTATCCACAACATTTCCTTACTTGCTTCAGCTATGATAATATATTCAACTTCTGTTGTTGGTAGAGCTACGCACTTCTATAACTTCGACTGCCATGATACAGCTCCCCCTGCAAAAGTGAAAATGAATCCTGATGTTGACTTTCTTCCATCAAGATCTCCATCCATATCAGCATCTATGTAACCTTTTAGGAGTGTATCTATACTTCCGAAGCACAGGCACAACTTAGATGTGCCCTTCATGTACCATAGTATCCACTTCACAGCTTTCCAATGATCTTTGCCTGGATTTAAAAGAAATCTTATCCGGCTTTGTGCACACCATTGCATACATCAAACTCCCAACTGCTGATGCATAAGGAATCTTAGCCATTTTGTTTGTTTCCTATGGTGTTGAGGGATACGTCTTCTTGCTTAATTTGAAATTATTGCCTAGTGGAGTGTTAATTAGCTTGGAACTCTCCATGTTGAACCGCTTGATTACTCCTTCAACATATGTTTCATGTGACAGCCACAACTTCCTTGTTTTCCTGTCATGAGTAATCTTCATCCCCAAAATCTGTTGAGCTGCCCCCAAGTCTTTCATGTCAAAACACTTAGATAACTCTCTCTTCAACCTGTTGATCATGGTCATATCTAATCCAACTATCAACATGTCATCTACATAGAGTAGTAGAATGACGAATTTAACCTCAGGTAATCTCTCGACGTACACACATTGATCTACAGCTGTTCTTTTAAAACCTTGACTCGTCATAAATGAGTCAAACTTCTTATACCATTGTCTTAGCACTTGCTTAGGGCCATAAAGACTTTTCTTCAACTTGCAATACTAGATGCTTCTTCTTTTCGACTTCAAAACCCTCTGGTTGTTCCATGTATATCTCCTCCTCGAGATTTCCATATAGAAAAGCTATCTTGACATCTATATGTTCAAGCTCCAAGTTGTGTCTTGCCAGCAATCTGAGTATAATCCTAATTGATGTCATCTTCACTACTGGTGAAAAGATCTCGTCAAAGTCTATTCCTTTTATCTACTCAAAACTTTTGACAAGCAATCGTTCTTTGTACTTGACTGGTTCTCCATTGCCTCCTCTTTTCACCTTGAAGACCCACTTGTTCTTTAGTGCTCCTTTCCTTTTGGGAAGTATCACTAACTCATATGTCTGATTTTTCTTAAATGAGCTAATTTCTTCTTGCATAGCTTGCATCCATTTGCCCTTGTCTGCATGCGCCGGGGCTTGTTGAAAATTCTCTGGCTCCCCCTCGTCAGTGAGCATGATATATTTTGATTCAGAATATTTCTGTGATGGAATTAGAATGCGTCCTCTTATTAACATCTTTGGCTAAGCTTTTGCTTCAAGCTGAGGTGATGATTCAACATCTAATGCTGGAGCATCTTCTGGTATAGGGGACTGATGCTCCCCCTGCTCGAACTCCTCTGCCTTTGGTTCAACTTCTAGTGCAGCTTCTGAGTCGATCTAAATGGATGTTGAATCTGGTACTAGAGATGGAGTGCTAGTATTTTTAGCCTTTCTTGGATCTTCATAGAATTGATTCTCTTGAATTATTACATCTCTACTATGGATGATTCTTCGCGTCTCAGGGTCCCACAATCTGTATCTGAATTCTTCATCTTCATACCTGATGAAGAAACATGGGGTAGATTTCAGGTCTAGCTTTTGTCTTATCTCTTTAGATACATGTGCAAAAACTCTGCACCCGAATACCCTCAGGTGTGCATAGGTCACTTTCTTGCCGGTCCACTTCTGTTCTAGAATTTTGAAGTCAAGTGGTGCTGATGGTGACCTGTTGATCAAGTAGCAGGCGGTCTTCACAACTTCACACCAGAATGGCTTAAGTAGCTTAGCCATACTGAGCATGCATCTTACTTTCTCCACAATGGTTCGGTTCATCCTCTCAGCTACTCCATTGTGTTGTGGGGTACGTGGAACTATCTTCTCGTGTCGAATGTCATGTGCTACATAATATGCCATAAACTCTTTTGATATGTATTCTCCTCCATTGTCTGATCCAAGGCTCTTGAGCTTCTTTTCATTTTATTGCTCCACCATCGCGTGGAATCTTTTGAAGCATTCAAATGCCTGGTTTTTATTCTTTACAAAGTATACCCATACCCTCCTAGATGCATCGTCTATAAAGGTTACAAAATATTTGTTCTCACCATGTGACTCTACTTTTATGGAACCACATACATCCGAGTACACCAAACTCAATATTTCATTTCTTTTATTACCAGAGGAGGAGAATGCAACTCTATGTTGCTTGCCAAATAAACAGTAATTGCATGGATTAAGGGTTATACCTTTGGCTAGTTTAATGAGCTGCTTCTTTGCAAGTGTGAACAGACCTTTCTCTCCCATGTGTCCGAGTCTTCTGTGCCAAAGGTTTGGAGATCCTTCATCCTCCACTATGTTAAGGATGTCTTTAGATATTCTTGTATGAGTCTACGATCTCCCTCTTGGCCTGCTCTTGCTCCTCCCCCTTTGCTTGTCTCTCCTAGTGTGCTTGTTTTCTACTACCAGGGCATGTGCCTGGTCTATGCCAGCTTCTTTCCTTCTGGTCTCCTCATTGAATAGCACATCTTTGACCATAGTTATGGTCAATTTTTCTTCTGGTGCTGAGTTGCTGAGTAAAATTACTAGTGTCTCCCAGCTTTCAGGTAGTGAGCTCAGCAATAGTAGAGTTTACCATTCATCTCCAAGTTGGAACGCCACTGTTCCTAACTGATTTACTAGAGTTTGAAATTCGCTAGTATGTTCAACCATAGTCATTTCGCTCCTTAGCTTTAGATTAACAAGCCTTTTTATCAACAAGGCCTTATTTCAAGTGGTCTTAGCCTGATACATATTCTCTAACTTTTTCCAAAGAATATAGGCATTTTCTTCTTGAGCAACATGGTGAAATACGCTGTGATCAATCCATTGTTAGATCTGACCTATGGTTTTATTCATTTTTATCCAATCTTTTTTAGAAACTCCCTAAAGTCTTTTTCCATGATCATCTAAGGGGTCATAAAGATCTTCCATTCTAGGTTTTCACAGCATATAATTAGTGGTGTTTAATTTTATCATGGCTCCAACCACGATATTTCCAAAACTAGTCTCCTCCATGGTTTCAAACTTTATTTCTATCTTTTCTAAGTAGAATTAGGAAGAATGGAGTATACAGATGAGTCCAGAATAGTCAAACCCCTTAGGAAGGGTATTTTTTACAATTTTAGGGGTACCCTAAATTTTTTTATTCCATGGGTTGTCCTTATCAATTTAAGGGGGTGCTGATTGAACACATGGGGGTGCTCTCTGTAATTTTGTATTGTTCTGTTTCAGACAGTAGAGAGGGTGTCATTATCAATTTTTTGGTTTGCTAAGTCTGGGCCCTATGGGGTGCTTTATCAAACAGGCATCTGAGATTTTTGACACTTGATATAAAAGATAAAGTTTAGAAGAGAAAAAAAACCTAACCTTCTCTTCTCTCCTCTTGATGTGGCGTGCGGTAGATTGCTGTGCTGCTTCCTGAGGTTGAGGCGACAATCAGCCGCTTCCCTTGGTTGAGGTGGCGATTTGCACATGCATTGTTCTTCGGCAAAGGGTTTTTCGGGTAGATTGTTCTCTGGCATGGCTTCTTGGATTACAGCATATGTGGGTGATCCTCCTTTACGATAATCTTCCGACAAAGGTTTTTCGGAGTGTGGAAGTCTCCAGCGAAGCAGATTTTTTAAGATAAGTGTCTCCTTCGTTTTTGTTTCCTTCTTCTTCTTCTTCTTCTTTCAAATATGCCGGTAATGGGGATATTTGGACGATTTTTCTACTGGTCGGCTAAACCCTCTTCCCCCTTCTTTCTTCTTCTTCTTCCCAACGAGGAGATCGTTGATGTGGATTTTTTTTTTTTTCTTTAGGGTCTACCAGAAATGGGTTTTGGTCGGTTTTCCACCAGTCAGTTAAAATCCTTCTTCTCCCTCTATTCTGGCTACAGCAACAAGGGGTTCCAGTCAGGTTTTTCTCTGGCCGGTCGGAACCCTCGTACCCCTCCTTTTTGTTGGTTTTTTCAACAAGAAAATCAGCGTAAGGTTTTTCTCCGATCGATCTTCTAGGATTGTTCCTCTGATCAAGCGATCTAAGTCGTTCGATCTGAGTTGATCTCTGATTGGACGACCAAGATCATTCTCTGGTTGGACGATCTAGGTCGTTTGATGATCAACTAATCTGAGCCCTCAGATATAGGGTTTTCCTGTGATCTGGGCTTCCACTCAGCCTAGGTGTGAACAGGATCTGGGCTGGGCCTGTCCATGTCCAAACGTAGTATGGGCTTGGACTTGAGCTGGGCCGCACCTAAGCTAGTTTCAATTATGGATTTGGGCCCTACTAGTCCTGAGTCTAGACGTGAATCTGGGACACACCTGACCCAAGTCTAAACTTGGATCTGGGCCGCCCCTAGCCCAGGTCTAGTCTATCTCTTGGGGCACCGATACTATTTTTGGCAATCATCTTCTGTGTTTGCTTTGATACCATTTGTTAGGTGCAGTAGTTAGGATCTAAATCACACAAAAATGCAATCACACACAAAACACAGGGATTTAAGTGTTCGGCTATGTATAACCTACGTCCACGAGATGAGGAGGGGAAATTTTCACTATGAGAGAGATTACACGTTTCTATTCTCTTGATTTTGGCTCTTTCTCTGGTTCTATTTATAGAGGCCAGAGGTGGTGAAAAGTTTCCTACTAGGATTCTAATCCTACTTTCCTTTTCCTTCTCTAATTAAGACTCCTAATAAGGTTTAAGATTACACTTAACTGACGTGCCTTATTTTTACAGGAGTCGTCGGGCGTGATTATGGGGATGGATTTCATCAAATATTCCTTTACTTTTGGGGGACCTGGGGGAAATTGTTAATTATTGGATGTCCATTTCAATAAAAATAAGTGCTTCTTATTGTCATAATTGCATACTTATCTGCATTAATCCGAATATATGTATACTCGAATATTAAGCATATGTGATGAAACAAGTAGTGCTACTAGTTACTTCTCTAGGTAGCTAGCAAGAAGTCTTAGCCATCTTATGCATGAAAATAGCTTATGCCATGTGCTTTCTTAGTTCAACTAAAAGCTTTTGCTTGCCTATTTTTGCAGGCCAAACAAGCATCTGCAGTGTTTTATGGAGGTTTTGGGATGCACAAAAATGAAGGTACATTAGAAGAAAAAATGTTCAACAAGCCTCTTAGGAGACATCCAATAAAATTGGAAAGATACATAGACAATAAGCACGGCCCTGCACAAGGATGATACCCATAAATTGAGAAACGATACAAAATTTGCCATTAAAAAAATAAATCAAGAAATGATCTAAAATTTTCCATTAAAAAGAACAACCATAGTTGCAAAGTTCAACACGAAAAAAGTTCCAAAAACTTTGGGAACATTTCGGGTAAAAATTGGGGGACAAATACGATTAGGATGGGAATTTGAATGTTAACATGGATTCTAATTGGATTTCCAAATAACTTCCAAAATTTAACAAGTTGTTGTGAAATTTTCCTTTAATACAGAAAAAAAAAAAAAAAGAAAAGAAAGTTGCCCTTAATTAGATATTTTTTGTTGAATTCTAGAAAAATGAGATGTTATGAACCATTAAAGATGAAACTGGAAATTTTAAAAAAAAAATATTCAATTATTCAAATACTTTCACAACTACAATAACGCGGCCAGAGAAGAATCTGTCATTTTTCTTGATAGCCTGCCCTGATCTCAGCTAAAGCATAACAAAATGTACAATGACATGCAAATTAATTGCATTTCCTGGTCCTTGACACACAAATTACTACGGTGTTTACAAAGTAAAGATGTGTAGAAGCCGGCCTCTTGTTTAAACCAGTATAATAACGACGTAGTGGCTTTTGTTTTAGCACCTTTCTTTCAACTTGCACTATAAATAGGAGTTTGGGAAGCCACATCTAAGAAAGAGAGAGCTTCCCCTTTGAGTTTAAAGGACAACGGAAGATATGGCCTCTACACACAACAACGCAGCCATGTTTTTCAACTTGGTTTTGTTGCTCTCTCTTCTTCTCATCATATCCATGGCTGAAGCAAGACTATTCAACTGTAAGTATAAGTGACCTATTTGACAATTAAAAGTGTTACAGGCAAAAGAATTAGCTTATACATGTAATTTATATGCACTGTAATGTCTGAAAAGTCATTCTATTTACACAAAATGTGCACCTAATGCAACAGAACTTGCCATCGCATCCGATCTCGATCTACCAGTCGTAATTTGGGGAAATTCACTACCTGACCTTGGCGCAGGATTACTATGTGAGCCAATATGATCCAGTGTCTTGTTATGGCATATTGACCTTCCTCTACTTCTTAGAAAGTTCCGAATAGAGTGACCGAGCAATGCCATTAGCAGAGGGCACTAAAAATGTCATTTTCTTTGTTCAAATTTAAGATTAAGCTTTGTAACTTCCTCTGTTTAACGTCCGTGATGTTCTAATTTGCTTACGCTGTTCTCCTTTTGGTTTTATAATGAAACAGTCGGGATTAAAGACGAAGGAGATACTGTGGAATGTGATGTTGTGACTGGAGTAAAAGGTGGAGATTCGTGCTCTGCTATCCAACAAGTCTTCAATTTGAGTGATGAGTTCTTCGCTGCCGTTAATCCCAATCTAGATTGCGACGATCTTTTTGTGGGTCAATGGATCTGCATTGGAGGCTCAGTTAATTAATTTCATGTTCTCCTCTTCCAAGTGATGGAATCTAGGTAAGAATAAAAGGAGAGAATTTAGTCCATTTTCTTTCTGGAGTAAGATTATATCACTAAATTAGCATCGTCTCTCTCTCTCTCTCTCTCTCTCTCTCTCTCTCTCTCTCTCTCTCTCTCTCTCTCTCTATACATTTGTGGCAGCAACAAAAGTGAGAATTAGGTCCACTTTTTTGTATCTTTTTAATTGTTCTCACGCATTAGGTTTGTCCTCCTCGAGATTAGACATTTTTGGTACGTTGTTGGTAGGGTTTACAAAAAAATTCTTACAGCGAACACCTCTAAGTTGGTCCGGTTCCAGCTGAAATGTGGACGATGTTAACAGAAAATACTAAGCCCTACAATAGTTTCACATTTCTGATGGAGGGGTCTACTTAGAAGTGTCCATTAGATGGAGATTTTGGAAACGTTTAATTTTTTTTACGTTTTTTTTTTTTGGGTACAAACACATAATTACCCAGAAAATTAATGACACATTCTTACTCACAGACATTTATAAATTTAATCCCTGGCCAAGAGAAAAAGCGAAAACTTAAATCTATGACCAAAGGTACTTCAGGTGAGATAGTAACTACGCTATAATTTGCTGAATGATCAAATCACTGAAAATATACCAAAATATGGACCTAATTCTCACTTTCTTGCCACCCCATGCTCTCCTCAAATGCAGTCTAATAATCTCTCTCTCTCTATCCTTGTGGCCCACCTGTAATACAGCCTATTCCGTGTAACAACAACGTTTGCGTGCACATGTAGTTAATAGCAATTTCAAAATAGACAGACATACAAAAGCGAGAACAAACACAACCGACTGGGCGACGCATTGAGTTGTTTGGAACCATAGGTTGGTCTGACCTGTACTTTTATTGCTCAGAAAGGATCATTTGGCTGTTATTAAATTTTCATTATTTTTTAATAGGTAAAAAGAAGAAAATGGATTAGTCACTGTTATAAAAAGAACATTGTCTAAGCGTCGAAGATAAACTATTCTCATGGTGGTCTCAGCATTGGACAGAAATGAAAGTGAGACAAACAATCACAATGGACTTCATAGTCGATTCATCAAATAGTCCTTGCAGGTGCATGTGTTAGGCCAGGAAGACATAGAGCTCACTTCATTAATAACATGGATGAATTACAGAGAACTTCAAAAGCAACCAAGCAAAAAAGACTACTGAAACTAGTAGGAAGTAAGAACCTAAGTTCCTCCCCTGCACTTCCCACTCGCTTTTTCTTCTTCACCCCCCCCCCCTCCTCTCTCTCTTTTCTCTCTTTTATCATCCCTTTTCCTCCCATTCTCGCCTAACTCTGTAACAGACTAGATATTAACTGCCTATTTGATATATCCTACTCAACTAATTATATCTGTATATCCTAACTGACTGCATCACTTGGTTGTTATATCCTAACCAACTAATTGTATCCATATATCCTAACCAACTGATTCCCTGGATAATCTTCTGTCATATCTGGAAAATCTTTTGCCAACAGATGTTTTTTTGTTTCCTTGCAATTATCTCCTCTTCCTGGAATACGTCTGGTGTATGAGAGGTGTAACATTACCCCCCCCCCAAGTAGTTTTACCTTGTCCTCAAGGTGCAAAGAGGGAAATTGAGTGTCCAACACCTCATGGAGCTCTCATGTACTATCACAATCAGGTAGGTGTTTCCAATTTTACCAAAACTTCTGTGCAACCATTTGGCATTGTCCTGATGTTCTTGATGGATTCTAGATACATCACAAGTTCCATTTCTTCAGTGAGACTAGTAGATAAGGGTTGATATTGGGCTGAACAGGACAGGGCGGCCTTCAGTTGGGAGACGTGGAAAACGGGATGGATTCTAGTAGTGGAAGGTAAATCAAGGCGGTAGGCAACTTCGCTAATTCGAGCCAAAATAGTGTAGGGACAGTAAAACCGAGGGCTAAGTTTTTTATTGGGTCTTTCAGCTAGTTTCTTGAACTTAAAGGGCTGGAGTTTCAAAAAAACTCAGTCTCCTACCTGGAACTAGATGTCCCTGCGGCCCTTATCTGCTTGGGATTTCATTCTGGCCTGGGGTATTAATAGGTTACTCTTAAGCTCCTGTAAAATTGTATTCATGTCTTGAAGTTGCCTGTTAACTTCCTCCACGATTGACCCTTCATCCGACAGCCTTAACATAGTAGGAGGATCACGCCCATAAAGTGCTTTGAAGGGGACATGCCGATAACTCCTTGAAATGTAGTATTATACCAAAATTCAGCCCAAGGAATCCACTTGGGCCATAGCTTAGGATGGTGTGATGTGAAGCAGAGCAAATATGTTTTGAGACAGCGGTTGATGACTTCCATTTGTCCATCCATTTGAGGATAGTAAGCAGTACTCATCCTTAGCTCAGTCCCCGCTATCTTGAATAGTTCAGCCCAAAATTGGCTAATAAAGAGACGGTCCCTGTCGAATACAATGGAACGCGGGTATCCATGTAACCGCACTATGTCTTTGACAAAAAGAGCAGCCACCTCCTGAGCAGAAAACGGATGGCCCAATGGAAGGAAATTGATGTACTTTGAAAGACGGTCTATTACCACCAGAATAGTATCCAGTCCATGAGATTTGGGTAAGTCACCAATAAAATCCATGAATAAGTCATCCTAGACTTGTTCGGGAATGGGTAAAGGCTGAAGAAGACCTCCAGGTTTGAGTGCTTGGTATTTATTCCGCTGGCATACCTCACAAGAAGCCACAAATTCCTACACATCCTTTCTCATTCCCCTCCAAAACACCACATTAGAAAGCCTTTTGAATATCCTAAAGGTCCCGGAATGTCCACCTGCTAGAGTGGAGTGAAATTCCCTGAGTAAGGTGGGAATCCGAACAAAAGTTTTTGGGATAACGACTCTGTCATAAAAGAGCAAGTGGCCATGACGTAGAGAGAATCCCTTGTGATGGTTCAAGCCAGCCAATAAGTCCTGTAGGATGGGGCCTAAAGTCTCATCTTGTTTGATCTCATCTGTTAGAGCTTGTAATGCTGAGTGCTGGACTCTTGAAAGGGCTAGGAAAGGAGAAGTGTGCGCCAGGTCTAATGCACCCTCAGGTTTTGATGTGGTGTGTGCATCCATGATGCCCTTGTCATCCATTCTGGAGAGGGCATCTGCTGCCCGATTATTCTTGCCTGGTTTATAGTGAATGTCAAAGTTGAAACCAAGCAATTTGATGAGCCACTTCTGCTACTCACTGCTGAGTACGCTTTGGTTCAGGAGGAATTGGAGGCTCCGTTGATCTGTTAAGATAGTGAACTTCTGGCCTAGTAAGTAATGACGCCACTTCTGGATAGCTAGGACAACCGCCATGAGTTCCCTTTCGTATACAGACTTGGGCTGAGCGCGGGGAGTGAGTGCTTGGTTGAAGAAGGCAATTGGCCTTCCCTCTTGCATGAGAACTGCTCCAATGCCTTTTCCCGAAGCATCAGTCTCCAGAATGAACGGCTTGCTAAAGTTGGGAATAGTTAATACTGGCACCGTTGTCATGGCGCTCTTTAACTCGTTGAAGGCTTGTTGTGCCTCCATTGACCAATGGAAGCTATTTTTCTTGAGAAGACTGGTAAGAGGCGCAGCAATAAGGCCATAGTTCTTCACAAATTTGTGGTAGTACCCAGTGAGCCCCAAGAAACCCCTTAACGCTGTAACATGCTGCGAAGTAGGCCATTTGAGCATACAGTCTATCTTTGAGTTAGCTGCTGCTACTCCATCTGCTGACATTATATGGCCTAAATATTCTAATTGAGTTTGGGCAAAACAACACTTCTTTTTGTTAACAACTAAGTTATGAGAGCCCAACAATTTTAGTATAATTTTCACATGCTCTAAATGTAGGTGAATATCAGACTGTAAACAAGTAGGTCGTCAAAGAAAACCAGCACGAACTTGTGGAGATAGTGGCGAAAGATGTCGTTCATAAGAGCCTGAAAAGTGGAGGGTGCATTGGTCAGGCCGAAGGGCATGACCAAAAACTTGTAGTGACCCTCATGCGTCCTAAACGCCGTCTTGGGAACATCCTCTTCCTTGATGCGAATTTGATAGTATCCGGATTGAAGATCCAGCTTAGAGAAAACAGTAGCTCCTCCTAGTTCATCAATTGTTGGGATGGGGAATTTATCTAGAATGGTGATCTTGTTGAGGGCGCGGTAATCAACGCAAAAACGCCAACCTCCGTCTTTCTTCTTAACTAATAGTACTGGGCTGGAATAGGGACTCGTGCTTGCCCGAATGATGCCTGCCTCCCACAATTGTTTGATGATCCGCTCAATCTCATTCTTTTGACAGTGTGGATAACGGTATGGCCTGATATTATGGGGTGTAGTATGGTCCTAGACCCTAATGGCATGGTCTTGTGGTCTGCTAACAGGCAATTTTAACGGCTGATCAAAGAGATGCGCGTACTGGTCCAAGAGAAGTCTTAGCTTATGATGGTCCGAGGGTGGTTGCTACTCCATCTCTAACTGCAGGCCTTGGTACTCAACCACATAGCTCGCACCTGAGCTGGGGATGGCACGCTGCAGGGCCTTGAAAGATAAGAGTGACCGTGACAGAGATGGGTCACCCTTCAGGGTTACCCTCTGGCCCTGCAGGACGAACTCCATGGTAAGC
Source organism: Warburgia ugandensis (assembly GCA_035236585.1). NCBI lineage: Eukaryota > Viridiplantae > Streptophyta > Magnoliopsida > Canellales > Canellaceae > Warburgia > Warburgia ugandensis. Next base: position 65,004,917 of record CP141137.1, read on the forward strand.
TCGCGGTAGTTTGCAGAAACTTCCCCAAGAGTGCGCAGCCATGCCATTCCGAGAACCAGATCTATTCCGTTTAATTTGAAGGGAAGGAAGTGGGGTTTGATCACCAAACCAAGAAGGCGCAGGACTATATCCCGACACACCCCATAGCCTCAGACGCAGAATCCGTCGCCAACTTGCACTCTGAATGGCTTGGTGTTGGTTACCAGAAGGTGCAACTCGTCTACCAACCTTTGAGCTATGAAATTGTGGGATGCCCCCGTGTCGACGAGGACAACAACTTTCCGATGCTCCAGAACCCCTCATACTTTCATCATGTCTGCAACCGACATCCCAACTAGAGCTTGCATTGATAGCTCGAGTCGGGTCGATTCCTCCTTGCACGGACCCTCCTCGTCGTGGTTCTGGTTTTCCATATCTTCCCCCTCGTTGTCTTCCTCGCCCAGAAGAAGCACCTGCAACTGGCGATTCTTGCATCGATGCCCTGGAGAATATTTCTTATCGCATCTAAAACAAAGCCCCATAGCATGTTTGTGCTGGAGCTCCTTCTCCGAAAGTTGCCAGAAAGTGTCGCGCCTGACCGAGGAAGGCTCTCCTGTGCAGGATGACCATTCTCCCTGAAACCCTAGCTCCTTCGTCGTCTCCGAGAGTCTGGAGTAGGTTTGTGATGGCAAATTACAAAAAATGCCCCTGTGGACCAGATTCAACAGCAAGGCCCTTTAGGGAAGGTCCATGACCCCATGATGTCCTAGGTCCCGACCCACCTTTGTTCCCTTGGGCTCGCAACCGTTCAAGGGCTTCATTTTTTTCCTCGATTTTCTGAGCCAGGTCCATAAGCCCAGCTAACGAAGCGGGCCAGAACATTTTCACCTCAGCCTTTAACTCCTCTCGTAGCCCATTCAGAAAAGCCCCCTTTAGCAGGTCGGGCAAATCCACCAGGGGGACCGACATCAACTCGAAATCCCTGCAGTAGTCAGCGACGGAGACGACCTGCCGAAGCAACAACAAGGCCTTGTAGTCGTTGTCGGACTGCGATGGCCAGAACCTCTAGAGAAGGGCAGTCCGGAAAATCTGCCAAGAACGGAACAGTGATCGCGCATTTGTCCAAAGAAACCAGTGGAGGGCTTCTCCCTCCAAGCATACTGACGTTGCAGTCACCTTCTCCCCATCGGGGAGTCGGTTCAACTGGAAATACCTCTAAGCTTTGCACAGTCAGCCGTGAGGGTTGTTGCCGTTGAAGATCGGGAGGTCCAGGTGTCTGGATTCGAGCCTAGGGTTCTCCGATATCACCGGCGGGACCTGGTTGTCCCCACTCGATGACTCCCCTGCCTCCGATGCTCGAGCTCTTCCTCTATCCCCAGCCTGATTCGGGTCGGTTCTTTCCCATCCTGCTTTTGCCTCATCCAAGCCTGGATCTCCATCAGGTACTCTCCCATAGCCGCGACGTTGGTTAGCAACCTTCCTAGGTCTTCTTTCATGCTTCCCACTTCCGATCTCACGTTCTCTAGCTCTTTCTCCATGTTCTCTACCTTTTCTGATATAGTCCTTACCATGTCCCAAGAATGGAACCGTGCTCTGATACCATTGTTAGGCCAAAAAGAAATAAAACTTAATGATAAGCAATATTCAGGAAGAAATGGAGCTCACTTCATTAATAACATGGATGAATTATACAGAATTTCAAAAGCAACCAAGCAAAAAAGACTACTGGAATTAGTAGGAAGTAGGAACCGAAGTTCCTCCCCTGCACTTCCCACTCGCTTTTTCTTCTTCAGCCCCCCCCCCCCCCTCCTCTCTCTCTTTTCTCCCTTTTATCATCCTTTTTCCTCCCATTCCCGCCTAACTCTATAACAGACTAGATATTAACTGCCTATTTGATATATCCTACTCAACTAATTATATCTGTACCATATATCCTAACCAACTGATTCCCTGGATAATCTTCTGTCAGAAAATCTGAAAGTCTTTTGCCAACAGATGTCTTTTTGTTTCCTTGCAATTACCTCCTCTTCCTGGAATACGCCTGGTGTATGGGAGGTGTAACAATGTGTCTCTCTGAAAAGATGGAAACGTTAATGGTCACTTGTAATATTTCTCGATCATAAACTTCCGAAATGAGTTTCAGTGACATGACGACAATCACTACACACTCTTTCTTCACTATCGCATTGGAAATCCCAGCAAGAGTACTAATCAAACCATAATGGTGTATCGATTGGCAACTTCTCACTACGATACCAACAATTCTTCCTTTTTCTCCTCAACAATGTCAAGGAACACCTCTCTCCTATCAGGAAAATATCCTTCCAATTTTATCAACATCTGAGTCTCTTCACATTTCTTTAGCATGTCTTCTACTTGGGGATGCAATGCATCGCCAACGATGAACTGATGCACTGTCCCTCCAATCTCAACTGAACTACAACCTGATATCTTCACAATGACCTCACCTTCTGGGCATCCTCCTTCCTCCCAGAAGCTGCATATATGTTAACTAGTTGAACGTTAAACTCCATTATTACCCCTATCAAATGATTTACAAACTCTGCCAGCTGATTATTCCAATGAAATCTACACCCTGGCATTAGTGTACCTCATAAGCAAGCATCAGGCTCCATGGGCATACCTTCAACCGTATCTATTTGCTTCTTCAAGTTGCCCCACATGCGCCAAAAGATTCACCCACTGATACTGCCATACAGTCACCAGTAGTCCTTGCAGGTGCATGCCCCTTCTCTGAAAAGATGGAAGCGTGTTCTATCCCTAACAACAATTTCACGACCATAAACTTTAGAAATGAGTTTAGTGACATAATGACAATCATTGCAAACTCTAAGGTTCTTCACTATGTGAATGGTGCTCCCAGCAAGAGTGCTAATCAAACCATAAGCAATGGCCAACTTCTCACTATGATAAGCCAACACTTCTTCCTTTTCCTCCTCGTCAATGTCAAGCAACACCTCTCTCCTATCAGGAACATATCCTACTAATTTTATCAACATCTGAATTTCCTCCCATTTCTTTAGTATGTCTTCTATTTGAGGATGAGACATATCACCAACAATGAACTGATGCACTGTTCCTCCAATCTCAACTGTACTGCAACCTGGTGTCTTCATAATACCCCTAGCTTTCATCAATTGCCTCACCTTCCAAGCATCCTCCTTCCTCCCGGAGACGGCATATATGTTGGCTAGTTGAACATAAACTCCACTATTGTCCGGCTCTAACCGTGTCAAATGATTCGCTACATACTCTGCAAGCTCAATATCTCCATGAAATCTACACCCAGCCATCAGTGCACCCCATATACGAGCATCAGGTTCCACGGGCATATCTTCAACCAAATGTCTTGCTTCTTCAAGTTTCCCCACACGAGACAAGAGATCAACCATGCACCCGTAATGCTCAAGTTTAGGCACAAGGCCATAAACCTCTGTCATTGAATAAAAAAATTGATGTCCTTGATCAACCAAACCCGCATGTGTACATGCACAAAGAACCCCGATAAGTGCAATATCATCAGGCACTATACCCGCCTTCTCCATCTGGAAAAACATATCAAGCGCTTCATGACCCCGTCCATGCATCGCAAGCCCTTTAATCATAGTACTCCAAACCACCAAATTCCTCTCTCCCATCTCACTAAAAACCTCCAAAGCTAACTCAATTTTCCCGCATTTCGCATACATATCTATCAAAGAAGTGCCTAGAAACACATTTAGCTTCAACCCACTAGTTTTCAAGTACCCATGCACCCATTTACCCTGTTCAACTGCACCCAAGTGGGCACAAGCACTAAGTACACTCACCAAGGTAGCTTCATTAGGCTTAACCATCCCAACCTGCATATCCAAAAATAGCCCCAAAGCTTCCTTAGAGCACCCTCCTTGAACATACCCAGAAATCATAGCAGTCCAAGATATCTCGTTTCTCTCAGGCATTTCATTGAAAAAATTCCTAGCAGATATCATCTGGCCCGCCCTAGCATAACCACTTAACATAGTGTTCCAAGAAACAACATCTGTTTCAATACTTCTATCAAACAATTGTCGTGCAACGTCAACGCGACCAATTACCGAATAAAAATGAATAAGGGCATTGTTTACATGCAAAATTGAATCTAAACCAAGTTTCATTGACTGCAAATGAACAGATTCACCTTGTGGGACCGCCTCAATTTGCGCGCAGGATTTGAGGAGAAGTGGAAAAGTGTATATGTCGGGGAGAAGGCCTGCCCGGAGAGAGCGGGCATATGTGGAAATAGAGGTTTGCGGACTAGGTGTCTGTGAATAGGACTTAATGAGGGTGTTGTAGAAGAAAATGTTGGGATTTGGGATTTGAGAGAAGAGGAGATTGGCGTAATGGAGGTCACCAAAATTTGAGCCGGCGAAGTGAGAGAAGAGACGGCCAAGTAGCCGGTCATCGAGGTAGAGAAGGCCGCAGGTGGTAAGGTGAGCATGGATTTGTTTGAGTTGGTTCAAGTGAATGCATCTTTTGAGGAGGTTGTGGTAGGGAGTGAGGTCAGGAACGATGGGCATAAGGAATGCTTCAGGTGAGCAGCAACCTCGGGCTATACAATGGGTTGAACGGCCTTCACTAGGTGGGGCCCACCAAAGGTCGATATCAGCTGTTCATGTGTGGCGCTCACGTGTTATCTCTGGCCTTTGAATTGATGACGATTGGGCACTCCTAAGTGTGATCCTCGGCTATTGCCTTTTAGTTGCCTAAGTTACTAAATTATTTACCAACAAATGTCTAGCACAATTAGTCCAAGATAATTTGAAATCTCCTTTGAAGCATGTTTAGTTGTAAGTTCACGTTAATACGACACATATTATGCTACACAAAGAGACTAGAAGAGCCGCACACTCCTATAAAGTCTGCATGAAATATTGGCATACATGCTTGTATTATTTATTAACCAGCTAAAAAGGGGTAACCCAATACAAAAGCTCCTGCGTATGCAGAGTCTAGGAAAAGGGCAGACCACAAAGGTCAATAGTATGTAACTTTACCTTGCATTTTACAAGATACATTTTTACGCTTTGAACCCATGACCTCAAGGTCACATGACAACAATTCTACTGTTGTGCCAAGGTTACCCTTCATCATTTATTAACCAGCTAAAATTGTAAAACTAAGTCAAGAATCTAATTATATTGTAGAACTGATTCAAGCCAGCCAGCCTCTAAAGATCATTAAAGTCATGCATCACTGTACCTTAGTTATACCCAACCAACCTCTAATTAAAGGTATTTTCCTTGTTATATGTAGATATGGCTGGTAATCAAAGATTGCCTACATATATTCAATTAGAAAAAAATTACCTGTATTATATTTATCTATCAAAGAAATGTAATTACCAGCTACAGAATATAAATGAAGCACTCAACATAATCGGAGAAATATATTCCACTATCACTTAATAATAATAATAATAATAATTCTCTCCAAAAACAAATCATAGTGATTGAATGATCTAGCATTTCTCAAACCCAACTTTCGGATGTTGAATTTTAGTCCGTTCTTTAATTTATGCAAAGTATCCAATGCCACTTGGGTAGAATCAAGTCCATTGATATCTCCTCACTGCTCTCCATGTCCTTTATTTTCCCCTTAAGATATTCTCACCCTACTTTAGTAAAACTGTACGTTTCATGGCAATGTCCTGGACAACTCTCATCAGCACAATTCCTCGGGGACTATCCATTGTGTGGTCGAACTGGTCGGTCATTGTTGCCTGCAGATCCCGGACCTATCATGAGTTCTATCCAACTTCAGCATGCTACATAAGAGGTTGGAAATGAAACGTGAAAAAATCCCTATAAAAAATGCTTCATGCAACCTTCGACTGTCTTTCAATTATCAGCCACGACAAAATGGAGAGCGGAAAGGGAGCTCTCCATGATGGAGGTTCACCATGCATTCAAGGGAGAGAGGACGGATTTGTTTAACTATTGGAGAGCAAATTGGAAAGGTACATTGGTGGAAAATGTGGACACATGAAGAGTGACTTGTAGAAAATTAGAAAGGTACTCTGGAGAAACATATGGACACATAAAGAGTGATTGTTTAACAATTATAGAGAAATTGAAAAGAGTGTGTGTGTGTGTGTGTGTGTGTGTGTGTGTGTGTGTGTGTGTGTGTGTGTGTGTGTGTGCTTGAACATTAAAAGTGTCTAGAACAATGGGCAAGAAGATGGTTTCGTATGCTTAGGTCATGGGTTTAAGTGGGCAAGAAGAGGCTTTCTGTGCTAGGTCCTGGGTTCAGTTGCTTGTTGGTTTAGTATTATATATGAAAACACTTGCCTATAAAAAACAAAAAAACAAATAGAGCCCATGTATTAATAGAAAACCTTGTATTAAGGTTCTTAATTTATTGATTTTCTATTCTACTCTTAACATGTGCAAGATTGCTTCCCTAGGGGTGCGGTTGTACTGTCATAAGGCACGACCATACTTAGGATTGTGTTGCAATTTATTTGATATTCAATTCTTTCTATATGAATTTTCTTTGTTTTTCTTGCAATTTTGTGTCCATGCATCAAAAGACTGGATTATCAACATCTTATGGTGAATCACTTTCAGGCTTTTAGTGAATTTGATTTGCCTCTCTATGTCGGTATTAGAGAAACAAAGTGCAAAGATGGGACCTAAATAATATGCTAAATGGCGTTGCAGCTATAGTGCAGCCAAACAACATTTAAAATATTAAAAAGAATTAATAATCTCCGCTTTGCATGTGAATTCCTATTCTTGGCTTTGTACGTCTTGAAGGTTACAACTTAGTTCCGATACTAGCTTATATAGGAAATGCAATCTGATTCTATCAAGAATATCATGTCATAGACCATTTAAAACCGCTATTAATTGTTACCAGCCCGGCCAAACAATAATCGAAGCCAGGATCAGAATAATAGTTACAAAAAAACTCTGAATAATTGAATTTTCTTTAAAAAAATCTGACCTTTTGATCTTCCAATTTTTTCCGAATGATTCAAGCTTAAGAGTTGTAATATATTTTAATTTTGAGTAGATTTACTCAATTAAACATGAATGTGTGAAATCAAACTCAAATTTTAAAAGTAATTTATCAAATTCTCAAATATTAAATCTAGCTAAAATTGCAAGTTCCAAGATAAAAAGTATATTCTCATAATTTTTTCTGATTTTTCCCAAATGTTTTTTGAATTATAATAATTTTTTCGTGCCAACTTATTTCTGAATCCGAACTTTGTAATTATGGTTAGAACCAGGATACAAGGCATTCTTACATAATGGTAGGACCATCCGAAATGAAAGATTTGCAGAAGATAGAGTATTTTTTAAAGGAGACAATCGAATGAACAGCTTATACGTACTTAGATCATGCAGCTAGTCGAGTAACATCCATTGTCTTCCCGGGCTCTTGATCAAACATTTAGGATAATCCATTTAGTTCATATTTACTTGTAGGAAATCGCGCCATAAGATTCGCCATATCTATGTTCTGGAAATCAAATGTTAGGAGCCACATTTTATAACAGTCATTCCTTACTGTAGAAGGGGAGCCTTGGCGCAACAATAAAAGTTGTCATCATGTGACTTTAAGGTCATAGGTTCAATGAGTGAAAACAACCTCTTGATAAAATACAAGGTAAGGCTGCATATTATAGGCCCATGTGGTCCACCCCTTTCCCAGACCCCACATAGGTGGGAGCTTCCTGCAGTGAGACTGCTAGGTCATTCCTTACCAGCGCACTTTGTTAAGTTCTTAGCTTAGCTAAAGAAGGGGAAGAAGAAAATAAAGAGTTATTTAATGTTCTCCTGTTCCTTGTTCTCATTTTCCTTCGATTAACCACTACTTCGATTAAGAGACTTTGACGAAGCTACTTAAAGTTAGTTCATTTCATTAAAGCAGTTACTGGTGTTCTCCATGAGTTATGTCATCTGGGGAATTGTAAGGTCAGCTCCCAGGCTCACCATAACTAGATTTGTAGACCATCAAAATTCCTAGATCCACCTACTTCTCCACATGCAGGCGGACCCAAGCTATTTTGAATATCCAAGATCAGAGAGATGCTACAGTAGGAGAGACCTCCAAATTATAGTCGAGCACCCGGCATCTGCTTTATCTAAACCACTTATCTCATTTCTCACACATTTGATATGTCATAGCCCGAAACTAACATTAATATGGCAATTCTAGCATCCAAGAGAATGTGTTTCTAGTTGTTGAATGCGCCTTGTTGCTTTACACAGTTTGGAGGTGCAGGAATTGTCCATTCTGCATAATTTTTGAGCTACCGGAAATCCGATGAGGGAGCAATGAAATTAACAGTTTGAATCAACCACAGGTGGACCTCATTAGCCCTACTGTATCATTCCCTATCCAAGAAAACATCAAGCTTACTGCATAAAGAAGAGGTCATTTGGCCCATCAAAACTGTGTTACCAACCACCATTAAAGATACAATCATAAGTTTGAAAATTAGACTGATGGGAATATTTATGAGAAACCAAAGGTTGTTGTCAATGTCTTTAACTTCTTGTATGACTTCAAACAGGAATATTGACTACAGGCCATTTTCCTCCACAAAATGCATAAAGTAGCACATCATTGAACAAGAAGGCATTTTCCACTTGCTACGGACGAAAGCGCCAAATGCCAGCTTTCCATGGTCAAAAGAACAATTTTGAAAGGCCTAAGGAGAAGGCTTAAATCATGAACCAAGGCAACATTTCACTTGAGTTTGTCTGTATTTCAGTTTGGAGCTCATGCTCATAAAATCCATGTGCAATATTGGGTTTGAATTTCTAATTTTCGGCTATCTCTTGAACCTTTGGCGTTTTCATGACCATACACGCAAGCGTAGCGCCTTTTTGTTGAATGCTTAGGCCTTTGTGACACGGAACCCATGGCTAGGTCAAGGACAGTAGCTAAACTTCCTCTTTTTCCTAAATCATTTCTTTAATTCCTTGTTTTTAAGTCATTGTAGGAAGAGAAGTATACCGTAGTCCATAGTCGAGTGACCAAAACATTATGTTATGCTAATCAGGTGGTTGTTAGGTTGAGCAAATTGAAATCTGGCAAGCAGTCTTTATAATATGTTAGTTCCCCATAAAATTCCTCTTAGTAACTGATGGTTAAACTTTAGACCGGATCATAGGAGAATTCTAAGAAGCGACAGTTCCATCTTAATTGTTACCCTCATAGTAAATGAAACAGAATAGTGAAGCAAATAGAATGTAATAAGGGAAACAGGATGTGTAGTCACTTGTTTTAATTGATGCTATTCTTGACTTTACTAAACTTTATTTTCAGTTGGCTGTTCATACAATCAAGAGGGGGCATTAACGTTTCCGAGTTCAAATCATCTATCTAGTAGGTTATACTAAGGATAGTCACAGCTCTAGCGCACAAAGCTTTTGCGTATGCAGGGTCTGAGGAAAGGACATACTACAAGGATCTATAGTACACAGCCTCACTTTGCATTTTTGCAAGAGGCTATTTCTACGCCTTGAACCCATTACCTCAAGTCACACGACAACAACTTTACCGTTGCACCAAGGCTTCCCTTCATGCTAAGGAAGAATCAAGCACCAAAATTTGAATCCATTCGGTCATTTCACACCTGTTGTTTTCCAACTTTCAACAGAAGTTCGATTTAACTCTTGGAAAATTAACAGGTAACTGGAATCATTTGAGAGGGAATAATTTTGTGGAGGACTCATCAGTAGCAACCTACACCAGATAATCAGGATGATTGCAGCAGTTCCCAACTTGTACTTTTGCCCTCGCGTTAAAATATGCCCATCCCCCACACAAGGACCAAACATTTCACGCCCTTTTCTAGCAGTCTAACCCATCTTTGCTATCGTTTTCTTAGAAATGAGCGTTTCCACCTCCTTTGCCTTTGTCTCGTTCTACCACTAAGTCATGCTTAAGAAAAGATGAAGCGGAAAGGCGTGTCAGAAACCAACTGCGAACTGGCAAAGGAAAAAGTATGCCATCAAAGAGCAGAAATAAACAATTCCCACGTGGAAATCATGCTTTCCTCTGCTCTGGCAAATGGGTTTTCTTCTTGGGGCCAGCTAACCATTCAAGTGCCCTTTCACCTATCAGAAACTGCCCATGCAGTGGGACTCTCTAAGCGGGCCATGTCCCTTGATTGGTAAACTACCAATCACATGGTCAGTTCTGTCCAATAATAGAGAGTCATCAAGACATGACTAATAACCAATGGGATCCACCCATGACTTACTTGGATCACCAAACCAAGGGTTCCAAGGTACGCTTCTGCCTGGCCTAGCATTATACAAATATATACTCGTCAAGAAACACTTTCCTTGATTGTCTTTCCAAAGGAAAAACATGATTATTTATTCATCCAAGCCAAAAAGAAGCTTCAAAGAGAAATCAATGCTCTTATTGCATCTCTTTCTCATACTTTGCCACTTAAAACAGCAGAAGGTAACAAATAATCAATTTAAAAAGATGGACTTTTTCTTCTTTTCAACCTCCTTTGCACGTCTCCTTCCGACCATTTTGACATGGCTTACCTCCTTGCTTACGTTCAAAACTACAAACTACAGTGTCAGAGGGACAAACTGTTTCTTGTACAATTCAAGAAGAGAAAGACAGCTCATGAACCTCGGAGAAGAAAGCCATGAAAATGAAACTTATGTTACGAGTCAGCAAGTTCGTCACCGTTGAGTCGCGAAAATGGAACAAAGTGACCAGTGTCTTGTCTGGGCAAAACAAGGAAAGAGAGAAAACTCAAACTGATACAAGGAAGCCAACAAGGTTCAGTAGGAAACTCACCTTATCATGGAAAATGAGAAGAAAGAGATTCTCGTGTTCTTGATCTTCTTCTAGTGTTTGTAGCCGACCGATTAGCGGACTCATGAGGTCACCATTATCTGTAACATTTACCTATGGGTCTCAAACTGTGGATACACTTCTTTCCATCTTGGTCGTTCATTTGCAAGTGAGATATTGGTTTTGTGATCATTTGAAAATTACCATTTTTTGCTCCAATCATCATCAGAAAGTCCCGTCGAGCCTGTTGGGCTTGAGTATGACAAACTGTGTTATAACGTATTCATGGATATTGACCTTATCCCTTAACTTTGACAGCCACAAAACATGGATAAATTATTCAAGAATAGGTAAAAAAGTCTTAAAACCTCAACATGTTTGTTCTTAAACAAATTTATCTATGTTTCAAGAAAGTCACTGTCCATGGATAGCTTAGTTGAGTGATTGTTATACGTATTTCAAACAGCTATACGAAGCTATTAACTTGAAGGCCGTAACCATTACGTCATGGGGTTGGCCTAGAGTAAGCTCTTCAACTTTTTTCATTACTTGTCTAAGATAGAGCAGAGTAGATAAGTATTAGGAAATTTATGGCCTGTTGACCTTTTTATATTATCCAAAAGGAAAATAAAGAAGGTGAGAAGGGCGTTTATGGGGAGTGGGGCCATGTTAGCAAGTGTTTCGAAGCTAGGGAAGCTTAGGTGGAAATTTTATTTTAAGGTGAGAGAAAAGGATGGAAGCAACTAAATTAAACGCTTCGTTCAATTTGCTCTAATACTCATTTAGTAGACACCGAGTAGAGTGCGTAAGCCCCCAAAAATAAGGGTGAGGCCTTGCTACAAAGGCATAGAAACGAGCACTTACCATTGGATAACACTAACCTTGAACATTACATGAGTTGGTTGAGTGCCCTATCTCTCAACCAAGAGGTTGTGGGTTTGATTCCTCTTATTATCCAAAAATATACTACAAAAACATTTCAAAGAATGTGCAGCAACACCAATACCAATGCATGGAATCTCATCAGAACTCTATAGGTGCAGTGGTGCAAAATGAGTCTCTTCACTTGGGTAAATGGGGTTCAAGATTATGCATGGGTCTACTTGTTTGTAACTTCCAGAAGAAAAGAAAATAAAGGAGCTCTGCAAGTAAGCATGTTTGAGTGAAGGTAGTACCAACACTTGGGGACTAAATGGTGTGAGTCCTACTAGAGTTCTACAACAAGCATGCTTGGGACTTAGCACTAGGATGGTTAATCTCTAGGAAGTCCTTGTGTTGCACTCCTTAACAAGTCAATATTCACACCAATACCAATGCCCACTAGATCCCATTAAATTTTTAATGTATGTGCTCGGGCAAGAATAGTACTAGAATGGGTAACTTCCAAGAAGGTTCTTGTGTAGCATCTCTCGTTATCTTCTGCCATTAAAAATGCAGAAGAAGCAATATTTCAAACTCTTTAAAGATAGCAGTAGAGATTTTTCTCAAACCTAGGGTGCTAACATTATCAGACGAAATAGACTTTAAGCATAAGTTATAACACCATCACCAAACTAGTCAAACCGTCCGTACTTCCATTGCTAAGTTCTGGAGGCTCCACATATGCAAACACAAGGACTTGCCATCGATGGGCTGTAACCCAAGTTGCACCTCTAAGACTTTGGTTGGTGGAGGCGTGGACTATCTTTCTTTATTATTTCCTAACCGTCCACTTTAAAAAGCGACAAATTGGAGACTTCCAATTGTCCAATAGGGTTGATTTATGATGCATGGTTCATCCATAGTACGCCCTAGCAGATGAATCATCTTCCCAGTCCCTATCGTTGCAATGGAAAATAGGAACGTTTATGGTCTGGTTTAATCCTTCCATATGAACGTTGACCATCAATGCGTGTCCATTCATTATCTTGTTGTTCTTTTAATGCCCTTTAGCCCGAAGAAGCGCACCTCGTCGGCCTCCTTCGTGATACTTTTGGCGTTCTTTTTGCATTGTTTTTCATTATGAGACCGACTATGGAAGAAGTCATTGTCGTACAAGGAGAAGCACACTGGAAATTCTAGTGTTAATCCATTCCGGTAAACTTGTAGGATATCGATAGACGACTCCGATGGTTTCGCTCCAGTGCCAAATTGATGTCCTATCCGTTCAATTTTCTTTTCTGACAGAATTCGTGGATCAAGGGTCTAGGATAATCCGATCAAGACAAAACCAGGTGTTTGGACAGATTTGTGGTCAGCTGTCAGACTTACGTACTCAATCATTCCACATGGCATGCATGGGCTCCAAAAGTCCCACGCATTATGATCATCCGATCAAAACGAAGCCAGAAGCATTTGGATCTAATTCTCACATGTTATCCCATGAACGGATTCTATCGTTCCACATAGTATGTAGGCCCCAAAAGCATTTGCCACAAACCACTTGGCATTTGTCCCATGAGGTTCCCATGCTCTTATCTTGTATTTTTCTTAGGCCTCATTGCTAGTCATTGGGTTCACAAGGTGCCCAATGTGGGACCCACGTATGACCCATTTTTTGTTTTGCTTTTTCTGCTAAATTTGTCAAGAGCACTAGAGAGAGAGAGAGAGAGAGAGAGACAAAAGCACACTTTTTAGCCAATCGATTGGCGCCTGAAACAAGCTAAGATTTGGGCGGTCGAGCGTCGAAAGAAGGGTGGAAATGGCGTCTGAAAACGCAGCCGTGAAAGCGAGTCCCTGGATCAGGGTCGGTAACTTTGGGCGGCCGGCAGGGAGTCAAAATGACGGATGATCTGGATCTTCTGATCATGGCCAATTTCTCGGAAACGTGCGACGCATCAGAGAGTGGACGCTCTGATTTATCCAATTTGTTTATTGTAGGAAAACGACGCTTTGGATGACATTTTGGTGACGCAGTGCTTACCCGGCGAAGATGCTAACCTGTACTATCGGTAGCCGGATAAAACCTTCGGATCGCTGGAATAGAAGTTTGCCGGATAACGCGTTTGTTCATGTTTTCCTCGGCGATTAAATGAGTTTGAGATGATACGCATACGCTATGGGGAGAGGATCTTAGGATGAGAGGCTCTGAGAAGCATGATATGAGACTTTCACACTATGTTAATGGATCTAGATCGTTCATTAGAGGGCCTTGCTTATCGAAACAAGTGTTTATGAATAAAAACACCATCTAAAACATCATATCATATGAGTTAGACATAAATATTATTAGTCTACTTTCTATCAACACAAGCTTTCAAGTTGAGTGGTAATATAACGTAGTAGTAGAGCTTTGTTCACCGAAGTCGGGAGTTCAAATTTTGAGATATCATATTAATTTCTGAAAAATGATTGATGAGTTGCACTTGGATTCATGTACAATAACCTAAAAATTAAACTTCCACAGGAGGAGATGTGTTAAAGATAAAAATAGTGTTGGTTCACTTCCTATGAGCTTAAGCTTTTGGTAGAATGGTAAACCAACCCATGACAAGTTAAGATATAATACTCACTTTTACATGAATGAAAGGCATTATCATGATTGATGCGACCCTTTGGTCTTACTTTAGATGACTTATAAACCAAAATTCACGAAGTTTGGATAATTTCTAACATCCTAAAGGCTCCAAATCTAGTAAGTGAATGTACATCAACGGAAATCAACTAAGAAAAGTTTCTATTATAAAAAGTGGTCAGTTTCAAGACACCATTACAAAGTAGTTCATCTAACAAACTGAATATAAAGTTTTACATTCGTTTCATGCAATTAAAAATATAAGTTTTCAGATGTTAGAATCATCATAAGCACGGTTTTTGGAATATGAGACATCTAAAGTAGGAGCAATCAGATGAATAATATCATCGCCAAGAGCTAAGCCTCTTCATGCAAAACTAGTGGGTCATATTCTGAATGATACATTATCTCACACAAACTTGAATATGGATCATGCATTACGTATTCTTGTTATATACTTATAATATATAGTTTTTTTTTTTTTTTTGGCCTTTGCGGGGTCTAGATTATAATATTTAGGCTTCATGAAGCATCATATTATTATTAATTTCTTTACACGGCATAATATCAATTCTTTTGTTTAATGTAAATTAGACTTTGAAGTCCTACTATAGTACTTCGGATCCTCTTGCTTGTTGTTCACCATGAGATCATGTGGATAAGTTTGGTCACCATGGATCTAGAAAACAGTGTTTGCCGGCTTAATTTCATGGAAAATTTCTTTTGGGATTGAACTTCCTTTGCTCGACCCTTGAATTCCTCCACTTCCCATGTGATATTCCTCTCACACGGGTCCTATATTCATGAAAGTTTTTAGCCGACATCAAAACCCACTTGCAAACAAAAAGATGGTACCAGATGGTAGTGTTAAGCTCAATGGCATGAAACATCTGGTCCCCAAGATCAATGTTGTCCAGACTTTAACACACAGCCTAAAGAGCAAAAGCTTTCAATTGAAATGGCATCGCCAGCACCTTCTACACACAATTTGCTGTTATACGCAACCCTTCTCAGGCACTGTCCATATGCAACACGATCTGTAGAAGGTGTTTTTCTTCCTTCTTTTTTTTTCTTTTTTTTTTTCCCTCTCTAGAGGGTTTTTTCTATTTTCTAATATAGTAAAAATTTACAAAGAAAATGTTATCTTAGTTGCCAACAAATGTCTAACATAGTTACTAGTAAATAACTCAATATCTCCCTTAACATACCTTGGTTGCAAGTGTGGTTTGCCATACTTTGCTCTTTAGTCGGGGACTAGATTTAAGAGTACAAGTGAGTAATTTGTGTTTATAATTATCTGCTTATTAGAAAAAAAAAAAAAAACTATTATCCTATTTGATAAATGTACTTAAAAATCTCTCCATCGAAAAAATTGCCACATGAAACATCTTCCAACCTAGCATTCAAAGGAGAGATACCTTGTTGTTTGCAATCAATTACACTAAATGGGTAATCAGTGTTTGAGACTGTGCATAAGTGGATGTGTCTATTGATCCTCCTCCGGAGCAAGAATATTTCTATCTACTCATTCTTACTATTTTGTAGTTTACAAGTAAAGAATTAAAAAGCAAATAATTCGGACACAATCACTTGCTCGTACTCGTAAACTAACCTTCAGCCAAAATGAGAAAGTGACAAACTGAGAATAGCATGTCCTCTCCAATATGATTGATCATTTTGAACACGCAACTGAGAATAATCCAGTGTAAAGCGATATAAGATTTTAATGCAACAATCACCGTCTCGGAACTCAAAATTATCCAATATAAACAAGTATAAGTTTCGATCGGATCACCACTGTCCACTGAAGTTCATCCCCATCAAACCACAAATCCAAACGCATGCGTTGTGGCCTCACCACTTACTAGCTTCATCCGAATCGCCCTTTATTAATCGCCTACAAACTATACGGCCGGTTCAGCCCACGAATGCCACCGAGTCAACCGGTTCGTCCACCTGAAACTCAGGCCTACGTGGCAGGGAGCGCTAACGTAAGCAGCGCTTGAGACTGGTTACATTAATGGCGGATAAAGAGACAAACCAGAACAGGCGGCTCATGTTAGCTGTGCTCCCAACGAGCTTACTCCCACAGCTGAAAGCAAGACGCGTGTCCTTCTCTGTCAAAGAGACGCCAGCGACTATTACCACACGACACGACAGTTGCTCACCAGGTGGCGCTGCCGCGTGTCCTTTTAGATCGCCGCGATCTCTGACTATCCAAATCCCACAACTAGGGGGTGCTTTTTCTTGATTAGATTATGGGATTAATTAAGAATTAATTGTCCAGATTAGGATTTAAGAGTGTGCTTAAGTAGTAATTAGAATGTGATAGGGCACTTTATGGGTTTCTTTTTAGTTCTTAAGTTTAGATATTTTGGCATCGTTTAATAATTACTAATGATCATTGGGAGATTGTATACACCAAGTTATAGTGTATATAAGGTCGACGGCAATTCCTTGAGTTTTAAGGTGAATTCCATTATCTTTTCGTCGAATCCACTAGTAAGTTCTAGTTGAAATTCACCACATCAGATCACTCAGGTCTGGATTCTGCCCAAAATCTGAAAGCTTTTCTAGCAAACACTCAACCAGTGGAAGCCGAATTGAATTCCACGGTGAACTCCGACTTGACCCGTCGAATTCTTGAGGCACATCCAAGGTAGTGAAATGGTAAGTACACTGAAGGTTTGGTGTATTGCTTGATCCTTACTTGGATTGTGTTCTCTTCTGGCCACGTGAGTGAATCTACACTTAAAGGGGAGTGCTGACAATGAGGAAAGTTTGAGCAATTAAAGTTCTTTTGAACATTGACCTTGATGGGGCAGGTGGATGGACTATTCACAGTTTTTTGGTGTGTGCTACTCTAGTGATCATGTAACGAGAAGCAGCGCACTGTCTCTCTGCCTTGGCCTTTCACCTCTTTCAGGAACTGGTCTCTTGTAGATGAAATAAACAAAAGGGAAAAGAAGGAAAACAACCCATTCTCATGAAACAGATAACAGATCCTGTGAGCGACAACAACATGCATGTGGGTCTGAACGTGATTTTTTCCTTTTCATTTGCATGTACCAAAATTTTCTCCTTTTTTTTTTTTTCTGTTTTTTTATTTCTGCCAAGGAAAGTCACTAGAACTGGTGTTGGCATGAAGCATAATCAGTGATAAATTGAAAGAAAAATGACAAGGAGATGGACACTTGCCTGATTGAAGAAGCAAGGACCTTTCCAGGCCCCATATTTGCCATGTCGGCATGATCGAATCTGCAAATCTGAAAGCAGACGATGAGCCATCTCACTGCCACTGATCTTGTCTTGATCGGATGGTTTTAACGGTTAGATTTTTTCCCATGTGAGCCTGGAAAGTGCCTGCTCCCTTAATCAAGCAATTGTCTTGCTAAGTAGTCATTCTCAAATTGAAAACATAAGAAGGGACAAAAATAAAACAGTAGCATAAGGAAAATTCTCAACAAATTCGTATTGATTTTACAGTATCAGCACAAAGATAACAACAGAAAAATTTATAAAATAAAGAACAAAGAGAAAACAAAGACTCCAGCAGTAGATTTTCTTCATCTACTGTTGCATTTTTTACATGAAGTCATTAACATCCAAAAGATCCGGGATTTCAAACTTCAACATGTTACTGCAGTAGCTATCCCTTTCATCTTCAGTGCTGCTGTTGATGTAAGTGGAAGAAGAATTCAAAGGAGTAGGGCTTGTGTTACTGCTGTTGATGCGAGTGGACGAAGAATTCAATGGTGTTGGGCTTGATGCAGGAGTTGATATCACTGAAGCAAAGTTGAAGTTTTGGCAATTGCTATTGGGCTGAAAATTTGAGGCCCCGCATAGAGGATCAACCATACTAGGTTGATCAGAGCTGTAACACCCATAATTCACAAGTGGAGAAAAGTCGTCCAGGTTTGAGGCCAGTGTGTTGTCCTGCCACATAGTTGTTTGGGCATTTCCGGAGTCCAAATCCGTCGGATTCGATGGGCATTCTCCTACATTGGCCTGCATGAGTTGTGCTTCATTAAAAAACTGAGTGTTTGATGCGGTGCAAGTTGGAAAGTCTTGAATTGGTGTTTGGAGAGTTTGGGGTTGCATCTGTGGAAATTGGTTTTGGATCTGGGGGTCGGAGAACTGAGTTTGGTGAAGATTTTGCAAGAGATCCGGGTTGCTTTCACGCTGGTTCGAAAGGAGATTTGTAGCAAGCCTTAGTAGCTCCGTGTTTACCAGAGGTTCAATTCCAAGCAATCTGGAGACATTCAACTGAGCTGGGTTGTAAATTGAGGAGCTTAGAATGGAAGAGAGATCAAGCAGATCGAGTCGTGGACTGTGCGTCACCGGATCAATTCCCATTCGGAGAAGCCTTTTCCTGATGTGGGTGTTCCAATAGTTCTTGATTTCATTGTCTGTTCTTCCAGGCAACCGAGCAGCAATTGCAGACCATCTGTGATTAAAGGAATAGAAAAATATCAATCACGGGCACTGGTCTCAATTACCCACTAAACAATAGATAAAGAACGACTGCTACTAGTTGAACAAATCTAAACCAAGTTTGAAAAATGATTTAACAACTACCAAAAACAGTAATGGTCTTACTTGTTCCCCAAGATGCTGTGCAGTTGGATTATCGTCTCTTCCTCCTCAAATGAGAACCGGCCTCGTTTGATATCCGGCCGGAGATAGTTCGTCCACCGAAGTCGGCAGCTCTTTCCGCACCTCGCAAGCCCTAACAAATTGAGGAAAACTTGTTTAGATCTCTAACGCAAAAAAGAGATTGAAATTCTCAGACCCAAAACTCAAAAATGTTCTCCTTACCAGCATTTTTGGGCAGAGTTCTCCAACTCCCATGCCCATGTTTTTGAATGTAATCGATCAGCTTTTGGTCCTCCTCAGGTGTCCATGGTCCTTTTTTGAGACCATTTTTATCACAACATGGTGCTCTTCCCATTGTCTTCTTGGTGCTCGGAGAACTTGCGCAGGTTGTCGATGAATATGAGAGAGGTAATTCGGAAGGTAGAGAGAAAGAGAGTTTTGAATTGTGGCGATGATGTTGGTGGGGTAACGGGGAGTACGTAGAGACGTTTATATAAGGGAAAGAGATGGAGAAGAAAGGGGAAGGAAGTCAATGGAATTCGGTGCCGGCCTTTGTTTATCACACAGGCGACGTGTCTCCCTTTTGGTGTAAAATCCTCTCGCTCTCAAGGCTATGGGATGGCTTTCCCTTTTTTTCCTTTCTCGATTCACATTAGCTGTCACAAACCGCTACCCGCCACGTAATTCCGCAGAGACGGTGAGGGAGCCTTTCCTTGCTAAAAGCCATGGACTTCACGGCTTTGAATGCATTGGCTCTCTCTCTCTCTCAGAGTCTCACTTCGGCTTCCTGCTGTATTTATTTTATTTTTTCTAAAAACAATTATTGGGAGATGATATCGCGAGAGGGTTTACTTTAAAGATGAGTCAACAAATGTCTAACATAATTAATTAATTTTTATTTTTATTTTAAATTGCGCTCAAGTGACCATTTTTATCTTTGGTCAGGATAAAATTAGACTTAGAAGTGTGTAGTAGCCAAAATTTGTAACTGATTTTCTTTTTAATTATTCACTTGTCATAAAAGGTAGTCATCCACTCAACAGCATAGTTACCAAAAAACTTCAAAATAATTAAATGTTTTTAGAAAAATTCGATTTAATTCAGAAATATATATATATATATATATATAATTCTATGCAGATCTATCAATTTAAATAAGAATCTATGAAATTAAACTCAAAATTTATGACTAATTTATCAAAGTTTCAAATATTATGTATAAATCTAGTTAAAAAAGAAAATTAAAAAATAAATTCATATCTACTATTTTTCTTTTTAAATTGTTTACAAAATATTTTTGAATTTTATGAATTTTTTTCTCTGCTAACTTGTTTTTAATCAAAACTTTATAATTATGGTCAACAGAAGGAGAAGAAATTCATTAAAAAAAAAGGGGGGGGGCGGGGGGGGGGGGAAGCAGGAGAAAGGTACTTGTGGGACCATGATGATTGATTAATGGAAATTGTTCGTTTTCGTTCTAGATTGGCATACCCAAAACATCTTCCCTCTTTGATGACCTTCTAAGATATGGTTAGGATTTAACTAGTATTGTTTTTAAACTTTTCTAAGCCGTCCATATTTCACTTTTAGACATAGTAATGGTCAGCATCGACAGAGGGACATATTTTCTTCTGCACTGTATCAAATGGACAAAATTTAGGCGCATGTCTATCAAAGATGTAGATGCGGCACAGATGATGAAAAGTTTGGACCAGTAAATGTCTGGGGCCCACAAATATCATGTTTAAGTTTCCATCTGGATCCTTAGTTTGGTACCGCATGTTGAGCTGACGAGCCTAAAAGCCAACAGCAAATGGATGATCCCGACCGTCCAAGCATTTGAGATTGAGCTTTCCTTAGTCTACAGGTCAAGGACTCTTCAGTCAGGCCTTAAGTGATGATATTCAGTAGGTGGACCAGATCAGTTTTCACATGCACTCTCATGTTAAGAGCTTCTCCTAATATCATCCTCAATTTATTTGTAACGATCAATGCAGGTGAAAGGTGATGATGTGTAGCATGAGATATCTGTATCCCATGCAGTTTGACGTGGGGCTCATTTAAGGAAAACGAGGGGAGGGAGTTCGGTGCTGCCGGAAAATAGGAACATTTAATGAGGGAAAAGGTTCTACAATTAATAGAAGTGGGCCTACGATGGATAAGGTGCACAATGATCTTATAACATGATTATAAATGGATATTTTCCGAGTCCAAGCAATTAATAATGATCTTCTCCATTCAGGAGGGACCCAAATCATCTTCTCCGAGTCTTCATCTTGATTAGACCAATCGAGTTTGGATCTGGATAATCCATTTTTCCTGAGGAAGTTTTTCAAAGCAAAATTGTAGAAAAATGAAAAAAGAAATAATAAATAAAATAATGACCTAAAAGTTTTGTCTTGATAGATCAAATGAACCACATTCGACGGGCAAGATCTGTGATGACTTTTCCCATTGTCATTGAACCAAAAGAAAGAGAAAATTATGAGATTAGAGGGAACTTATTCAGTAGTTCTCATATTTTTGGAGTGAGATCAAGAATCAAGTGTATTCTTCTATGTTCTAATAAATTTTAATGATTTGCAATGAGACCTTGCAAATTAAAAAATTAAAAAGAAAAAGAGATACCTTAGTTTTCTATTCTTGATTGCTAGGGGGAGACTGTACTACTAAAATTGCTACACTTAATCCAAATAAGGACAAAAACGACAATGAAGCATTATTTAATGTTTATATCAATAATTGGAGATAGTCAATATTTATATCAGAGGCTTTTTTCTTTTTTTTTATCTATCTCAATATCCAGTCTTCCCACCTCTCTTCAAAGGTATGGCAAGGGTCAGCAGCCATGGTCTAATATTTATTATATTTCTTATATGGGTCTACATTTTTCTGTCATTATAAATTATAAATAAACAAAGATCACCAACGACAAATCTCTGCCCTCGTGCATGTCTATATTCCTGATAATCTTTAAAAATATGGACTCAATAGAACTCCTATTTTCATGTAAATTAATAGGAAATTATATTCCCGCCCGTTCTGTAACCATGAAAGTAACCTTCTTTTTTTCTTTTTTAGCATTATGAAATTTACCCGTTGCACAACTAAATACCAAAAAAAAAAACCAATAAAGGGCCAAGAGTCATTTCCATTAAATAGTTCACAGTATCTTCTTTTCTAATATTAATAGACACTTTAACCACCATTTTCCTTTATTTACTTTATTGAATGAATAAGCACTAAAGACATTAACACAAGTGTTCGAAGACAACTCTGAGTCTCTCTTAAAATACACTTGGTTGCAAGTTCATATTGCCGCTTTCCTTTTAAGTGAGTGATTTTGTAGTTTTTTGCAAGTTTTTGCTTATACCCACACAAAAAAAGGGAAAAAAGAATCATTTTAGCTCTATTACTCTACCATCTTTTATTTCTGCTGGACTTTTTTTATCCTTCACCAGCTTTGGAACCTGTATCACTGAACTGTACTGTATTTCCATTTTTCCTTATTATTTTCAGTTAATTTCCCCTCAAAGTCAAACACCGTAGAACATAACTCATATAAGAAAGTCATCGGCTGAGCCATTCTAGTGCAGCTAACGGAGCAAAACTAAGGGCATTCCTGTCCGAAAACCTTCTCCCAATAAAAAATTCCACTCGTTATCCTCTATCCAACCTTACAATATTTGCATGACGAAACTCCATGCACGAACCCGTCCTTGTTTACCATTTTCCAACCCCATGGCTACTCGTCAATGAATTAGCCCCCCCCTATCCCCGCAGTGGGGCCCAATCCTAAAAATCAACCGTCCAATTGGGGTTCAACAAGTAGCCACGTCACCTCGTGACATGTGCCGCCTGCCTGCTCTCCAACAACAAATGCCTCGCCCTGCTCTCCTCACCACCAATCTTTTCTGCCTTACGAGACACACAAGCAAGAATTCATTTCCATCGGGCAGTATTTTAGTGCAAGGAAATGGAACTCAATTCCAGGGCCATAGAAATCTTAGCTATGTGTCTCATCCACTTCTAACTAATACATGTCTGGTCAAATAATATCTTAATCACCTCACTGAGATTTTCCCAAAGTTTTATAACGAAATATTTGACCATTCATGCAGTTACTTGCAGTATGTTCTTACCTTGTGAAATGAGTAGAGGAAGAGATTGGCAGCTGGTGGGTCCCCTCAAAATTGTGGATCAACCAATCTCCAACTAGCTCCATCCTCAGTGGGTCCCAACATAGGTCAAACAGCCCTCGTTATCTCTGTTAAAATGGCCACCTTCACTGATTAGAACAATGTGGGTCGTCTGATTAGCTGATTTTGGGGAGGACGCATCTCTTCTCCAAATACGGATACATGTCAGATACACAGTGGAAGCTAACAAGAAGCACAATTATCAGGAGGTCCTGCAAGCCATCTGTAATCTTCCTCCAAATTAAATACAGCGATTGGAGAAGAAATTTCAAATTGGCTAAGATTGAAAGTTGAAACACTACGGTATAATAATCATATTATGGAGTACTTAAATTCTGATGCAAGAGTCTAAATAGATAGATATCCAGCCATCTTTCGCCCGTGTCTCCGTGTTCGGTGTCATGGAGACACCTACGTGTTTTATCAACTTCCATAATCAAGATTTACATACTATAATGAAGATTGCTTATATCATATGCTCGTTTGGGTAATTACCTGGCGATAATCTAGGGTCTTTTTGGACCTGAGTTGCCTGAAGAAGTCTCCTACGTCGTTCATTTGACTACACCTGTTCATCGGGTGGACGCACTGAAGGACGTAGTGTCTGTGAGGTGTCCGATGCATCCAACAAACTTAGACGATGAGTGAGATTTGATAATGTTTTGGCTGCATACTCTTTACACGCATTCACATTCTTTAGAACATGTTAGAGATACGAGATCTTGCATGCTTGTGAAGTCTACAATAGTATACTATATGTATGAGACCATGCATATTTATTTATACTACTTGTTGTATATTATCTGTCTTGGACATGAAGGATAAGACCGTGAAAAATCATATTGTGAATGGAAGATGCACGTACTGTTTTATAAAAAAACATAGCAGTTTACCGCTGCTTACCCTCTCCAAAGTTCAGAAAATAACAAGTCTATGATTCCGGCCGCGATGACACATGCCGGAGTTTGCCTGGAACTGTATCTGTGTGACATCAGAGACAGGCATCAAGTACGTCTACCAAATACATGCTAGCTTGATGCACCAAATGTTGGATCGGGATAAGCCTTCAAGTATATTTTCTTGTGCTTCGCTGTATTACTTTATGAAATAGTTATATGATTTTCCTGTTTGTTTTTAAGAGAGTAGGTAATTCTGAATCAAACCTGCAACTCAAGGTCCTTCCCAGGGTTCCGCCAGATACGGAAAGAAATTCCACCCCGCCACAGTTTTAATGCATTTATAGTTTGTTGTGCAGATTTTTTGTTTGTAATTTATGTCTGTGTGAAGAAATAGTAAATAGTTCTTAGTAATGTATATTTCTTTGTTTATTACAGAAATGCTTCAACGTGTCAGTGTATTGGAAACCTCGCATTGGTCTGGAAGTTGCATAGAATTGAAATGACACTTGGATCTGTTTGGTGACTGGAAATTCAAATGGGGAGTCATTGTTTTGCATATTGGTAAGTTAGGAAGTCAATAATGTAGACCAGTAATATCCCTGACTTAGAGATGCAGAAGAGGTAAGTAGCCAGGAATCATGATACGTGGGGCAATACAATTCTAAATTCTTATCTGAAGCTTAATCTACAAAAGAGAAGGATGTACTACCAGAGATGCCCATGCTTCAAGTATAGGCTTTAGAGAAAAGAACCCACATGTTACAACCAGTTGTTGACTTGAGTAACATAAAGTCCCTTAACCATGGTACATTTACTGCAATGCTGAAGACTTACTGCGGAAGAGAAGAATACACATATAATAGAAGCAGCAATTCTTGATCCGGAGTTACTAGAATTCTGTGATAGCAGACAATGCTGACAAGTTCGCTCTTCCAACTAATATAAACCTTTAGTTTTAAAGACGATGTTTTAGTTCCAGAACCAACTGCAGGCTTCCCGTCCTTTAAAGAACTGCTGCATAACAGAACACAAACACATGCTGCTAACTACTTTGGCCCCCTATGAAACTGATCAACAATTGTTTGACTCGGATTTCCCCTTAGAGTCCAGATACTATATCTAAGGGCAGATGATGAAATAACTTTGCTAGTTGCAAGCTAGTCTACAACTTTCGACATGGATACCAGAGGGTCACCTTTTCAGAATCTGTAATCCGTTACTATTATAGATGCAAAGTTAAATTTCATGTGCTTGCCGTTTACAGAAGCAGAGACTTAATGTCAATTTGAGGTATCAAGGATAGATAAATTGTAAGGTGCTAATTTATGTACCTTGGCATGTGGAAGTGGTGAACAGAAAACAACCCCAAGAGCCGGGGGAATTGACAACCAATTCCCACGTCATCTTATACATGATTAGAAGCTATGTAATATAGGATGGTTTTTTAAAAACTGTCTTATAAATGCATCTAATATAGGAAGTTTTTTCAATAACCATCTTATAAATCTATCTAATAAAGGATTATTTTTCAAAAACTATCCTATAATCTTATAAACTATGGATATTATAGGATGATTTTTGAAAAATCATCTGATAAAGCTGAGTAATATAGGACAATTTTTCAAAAACCATCCTATAAATCATGTGAATAATATATTAATATATATGATTAATTAATGTAATTATACAAATCAATTAATTCATCATAGAGCATTATTCATTATAATTAAATACCTTTTGCTAAAGCCAAGTGGTGAAGGAACAATAATACTCATCTTACAACCACTTCTCTTTTCTTGCATCTCTTGAATACCTCTCTTTTAGGAAGTCCATGTGCATACTACACAATGATCAGAGATGAAAATTATATAACATGCCTACTTAATAATACATTACGTACCCTTTACTATATATATATATATATATATATATATATACATATGGCTAAACTTTATCAATATTAATGATTAAATTAATTATGTGAAAGAAACCAAAGAAAGAACATTAGTTATGTACTCAATGTATGGCTAAACTTCATCAACATTAATATTTCATAAGGCGTAAAGTTGTGCCTGGTCTCATTCCTTATGATCAATGGTCGACACATGTTCACTGGATAAAGGTTCACCAACTCATGGATCAATTAATGCACCTGAATGTTTCTTTCTTAGGATTCCAATAGCATCTACTCTTGACAAATACTCAGTGCAAAACTCAACCGCTTCTTATGCAATGTAACATTTAGCAATATACCCCTCTAGCCGATTATTATTTTGTACATACCCTTTTAACACCTTCTTGTTCCTTTCAAATGGGTACATCCATGGCAAATAAACATGTCCACACAATCTAACCTCATTAACAAGGTACACTATTAAGTGTACCATGATATGAAGAAGGATGGTGGAAATATTTATCTCAAGCTGGCATAAGGTTGTTACTAAATGCTCTTGGATTTCTTATAATTTAGAAGTATCCACCACCTTCTTACACAAAGCATTAAAGAAGTAGCAGAATTTAATAATAGATCCTCTAACCTTATGTGGTAGCACTAAACATATTACTACAGGCAGAAGTTGTTATATCAATGCATGACAATGTAAAACTTTATCTCCAACAGTTTCAACTCTTCCATGGAGACAATGTTTTTAAAGCTCAAAGAGTACCCATCTAGAACTTTGATATCTGATAAGGTTTTGCACACTATTATTCTCTCCTCTCTATTAAGCATACAATTTTCTTTAGGTAAGTATGTTCCTCGGTTGCCCCTATCCCATAGATACGACCTTCTCTTCAAACCCATTGTCATGAGATCCATTTGAGTTATAAGTCCATCCTTTATTTTTCTTGGCATGTCAAGTAAAGTACATGCCAAGCTTTCACAAACATTCTTCTTAATCTGCATGCATCAAGCACATGCCACATGTGTAAGGATTTCTAGTATACAAGTTCAAAGAATATTGACTTCTTCTTCCAACAGCTTTTAGAGTTGCTTTCATTTGTACTCGAAGTTGCCTTCTTGTTCTTTCCCCATGATACATTAAGGTTCTCAACTTGTTCCAATACTTGTCATCCAATCAACCTCTTCAGAGGTGTCCTAATCTCCACACTACAATTAAATTTTCCCTTTTTAAAACACTATGGATGGTTTCTATGCAACCATCTTCTGTGACCTAAGAATGCCATTGTCGTACCATGTTGAAGTCTTGTGGCACAAGTTTGATTGCTACAAATAGGGCATGTATTGTATGCCTTCGCTGTGCATTAAGCCAAATTAATGTATGTAGGAAAGTTGCTTATTGTCCATAGTAGTACATCCTTAAGGGTGAATGTCTCTTTCTTATATGTATCATAAGCTTCAACCCCTACTTCCCACAATGTCCCTGTCTTGTTGATCAACGGAGCCAAGTACACATCACTCATTCTTAAGTTGCTTGGGACCTGATATTAACATAGTTGACACCATGAACTTCCTCTTCATGCATAACAATGATGAAAGGCTGTCACAAACTATTATAATAGGCCAACAACTATACCTGCTGCTCATAGAACTATGAGGATTAATCCCATTTACAGATATTGCAAGCAGTAGGTTTCTGAGTTTTTCTCCTAAATTGAGCCACATGAAGTCTACAAGCTTCCACGTAGGGCTCTTTGTTGGGTAGCATAAATAGTTATCACCCACTTTCTCCTCTGCATGCCATACTAGTTTCTTCACTGTTTCTTTAATATGAAACATTCTTTGGAATTTCAGAATAAAGAGAAAATACCATAGGATCTTTGATGGGACATCTTTCACTTGCCGATCACTTGAATTTTTCCTCATCTTCCATCTTGAATGTCCACAAGTTGGACATATACTTTTGTCTTTGTGCTCCTTTCTATACAAGATACAGTCATTAGGACAAGCATGTATCTTTTCATACTTCAAGCCTAGTGGAGCCAAGGTTTATTTTGCCTCCCATGTTGACCTAACCAATTTGTTCTCCTTGGATAGCATTTTACTAATGACTTTCAACAATTATGTAAAACTATGATATGAAATACTAAATATTGATTTCATGTTGTAAAGTTTTACCACTACAGATAACTTGGTATAGTTTATACACCCAACATATAATGGCTCATCGACTTCCTCCAGTGCAGTTTGAAATTGTTCTAAGTTGTCTTGAAAGTCATTGTATACATCTTGAAACATATGTGCAGATGTACTACTGTCTTCACCACTTCTTAGAGTGGCTTCTTTTTTATATACACTTTCATTCCTTACCAAGCGCCTATGAGATACTTCCTCTCCATGCCACATCTAGGGGTGATAGCTTTCATCAACTCCATTGAAGCACAAATGTTCTCTGAACTCACCAACAGTAATCTTTTTTAGGTTTTCACATCTCAAGCATGGACATCGCATTCAATTACAATCACTGCCTGCCCCCAGTGCAAACTCAATGAACTTTTTATTCCCTTGATGATCTTTTTGCACGCATCTAAGCATATTTGTATATTTTTCTAAAAGTTAAAGTTCAAATGTGTGTAAAGACTTTTTAGACATGAAAAGATTAATAACATAGGCATTTAACCAAATACTTAGTGGACACATAAAATGTACATAGTTAGTAAAAACATATATAATTAATATATATATATATATATATATTAGAAGAGTCAATACCTTTCAAGTCTAAGATTGAGAAAAGTAAGAATAATGAAAAACATGACTAATACATACATATAAGTGTTCCACACACTGATCCATACATATGAATATAACACACAAATGCAAGAAGAAAGAAGAAAAGGAATTTTATACCCATAAACATCAAATAAAGTAAACGTAGGACAAAGTACAAGAATGAATACTACCCAACTAATATCAATTGAGAAAATATAAGTTTGGAACAAAGTGCATATAAATCCAATCTAATATTTGAGTTTTTGTTGAAGTAGCTGAGAGTCAAAAATTAAATGTTGAACTTCAATTTATAAAACATGAAAAATATAAGACGGCTTTTAAAACTTCTTATATTGTCAATAATATAAGACAGTTATCAATAACCATCTTGTAAAATTTTTATATAAGACAATTATAGATAGTAGTCTTATATTCTTTTAAAAATATAAGACAGTTTTTAAGACTATATTATATAAAAAATTTACAAGTTGGTTATGTTAAAACCGTCTTATAATATTATAATAATAAGATAGTTTCTCAAAACCATCTTATAAAATTTTATATAAGATGGTTGTATTAAAATTGTATTATATTTGCCATTTTATAAAGCCCAAATTTTAGTAGTGTTTTCAACCATGTCTTTATAAATTATCTCTTTGTCTATTTTGTGCTCACTTTTACTTAAATCCCTTATGAAACAAGTACTTATCAAATAAGCAAGTAAGAGATACAATTACTTTCTTTAAGAGGACTCTTTATATTATTTCTAGTTAGAAATCTAACCTACTTTTAATTATATAAGCCTTTCTGCTCCTATGGGTCGGTTAGGAGTTAGAGTTCTCTCTTTATATGGTTCCTAATCGACAAGTAACCTCATCTTAATATTCTAAGCATCCATCTCTTCATAATTAATAATTCAACATCATTTTAAAGATTTAAGACCTCCATCTCCGATACTTTGGTAAGGAGTTAGAGTTTCTCTTTACAATTTCTAAAATCTCACTCTAATCTTTCTTATTGATCTTATTATAATTATAGTTATCCTTTGTGTTATAATATTATATTACATGTAATGTAGGTATTTTTAAAATTTTAATTATTTTAGATTTTATCCCATGTCATTATTTGGATGAATGAGTCCCAAACAATTTGCTTTATATATCCTTTCTTTTTCAGCCACATGACATTTATATCTCAAATTTTGTAACTTCTAATTCTACCTAAATACTTTTGATTCTAATTATTCGTATTATATTATTATATTATTAGTATTTTCCTGTATTTTCTTTAAAATATTTAATTTATCATTTATATATTTACTAAAGAATAGAACTTCTAAAGAAAACTTTATCTATCCTATTTTGAATCTATATATCTTTCTTATTTATTTTCTATTAGTCTTTCTAAATATACTATGTTCTATGAAAATATCTTTATATATATAAAGATAAGGAAGTTCTACATTCACTTATCTTATTATTATTTTGTCAAAGAAGCTGACCCTACTTGAATTAGTGATTTGGATCAAAGAAAAAAATGGCTATCCCATGCATTGTATCGACAAATATACTAGTAGTTAATTGAATAGTGAAGTTAGACTTCAAAAGACTAACACTTGAGATAAGCTTGACCAATATTTGACACTTCTAGAGAAGAGCGTTTTAAAAGTTAGTTAAAAACACTAATAGAAGTCTATTATTAAAGTGA
The DNA here is from genome assembly GCA_035236585.1 of Warburgia ugandensis. Classification (NCBI taxonomy): domain Eukaryota; kingdom Viridiplantae; phylum Streptophyta; class Magnoliopsida; order Canellales; family Canellaceae; genus Warburgia; species Warburgia ugandensis. Next base: position 65,035,283 of record CP141137.1, read on the forward strand.
CTTCCATTGAGCCGACTTGAAAAAATCAGTAAAAGAAATCAACTTTAATTCATGATTTTTAAAGATGGTTAACAAAACAAGCTCAGTTTACAATTTTCGACTTGAAAAGTCCTTAATTGTGAATACCAAATTAAAAAATTGGCTTTAAAAGTCTAGGACTTTGAAGTCAAATTTTGGAATTCAACTTTAAAAGTGTGTAAAAAAAATTTCCTTTACTTTATACTACAATCACAACCTGCATTTCTACATACATTTAATGCACCACTTACTACATTGTTCTTCCAATATTTAAAGACATGAAAAAGAAATGTACATTCTCTTACACGGTCAATAAAATATCCAAACTCATTATCCATCCACATCTATATAAGAAATATGTAGCCTTTCTCGATCTTGAAAATACATGATAAAAGAAACGATGCCATGTTCACTTCATTTACAAGTTCATATACACATACTCATTTACTCCCACATTCCACCTTCCCCTCATTCATCCCATAAAATATATATACTTCAATAAAAAATAATAAAACTTAGAAGAATACATGAAGAAGATATTTTATTAATTGATAATTTAATTTACATTAATATGGTTGCTCCAATTGTTTTAATTGAAACTTATTAAAGACTCAGCTCATTTGCTGCATGTTTTATTAATGTTTGTTTTGAAGTAACTCTTCTTATTTGCTTATTCAAAAAGCATTATAGCCTACAATACAATATATTTAATTTAGTTAACACATTCTTTTAAGCTAGAATTCATTAAAAATTGTGAAAAAATGTAAGATTATGACCAATAAAAAGTGTCTTGCTTTTTTAATTGGGAGATACCAACATCATCAAGTAGTAGGGTTCTCATATATCTCAACATATAGTACTTACACTCCCAATTAGATTGTTGTTTAGGGCACTGTGCATCATAAAAAATAAAAAGGATCAATAAATTCCATGTGTAATATTATAAGTCTAGCTTATAAAATAGAGTAATTAACTGTTTTTCATACATTAACATTCTTCCAAGTGAGTTTCAGTGGTTGCATAGTCGCGGTTACATTAGCTTTTTCCAACTATGCACTACAAATTTATATTTCAAATATATTTGATACAGATAAAAAATTATTTATTTGTTATAAATAATATATGAAAAGATTAAAGCTTACTTATTTATGATTCCTATAAGGTAGGGACTGAAGTGCAATTTACAAGAATAAAAAGAAGAAGAAGAAGAAAGCATGCCCACCATACACATTTAGAATAAGTAGCATTCAATGAGACATATATACACAATCATATGAATTATAATTAAAGTTTATAGTCCTTATGTATAGAATCTAAGCTAGCAAGAAACTAAAAAAATTTAAACTTACCCACTATTGTAGTGAATTATTAAGCCTTACCTCTTGGAGCATTGGAAGAACCCCAGTAACATATTATCAACTCGCCTCTTTATTAGCAATTACTCTGGCACTCCACAAATGACGTCAAGGTTAAGAAATTGGTAAAGTACATCCTAGACCTCAAAAAGGCTCTTTGCATCGTTCAAGAAGCTACATAAAAGAAATAACTATTATCTACCATGAAAAAATAACATGTAATGTTAAGTATTATAGAATTAGATATTTGCATATACCCTACGTAAGAGACAATGTATATTCGAGTTTATCTCATTGACACACTCCTAATAGGCCCTTAGTTATAAGTGACACTTCAATAACATTAATGGCAAGCACTCCACCCTTGATCCGTATAGGGTTGATTGTCTTATCTTCATTGATTGGATTAAGTCATGTTAGGTGGGACTTCCACATGATCCTTAGAAGGCTGTTATAAAAGTTACAGAGATTTTTAATCAATATTGGTCATTGAAGACATTCAAGTTTATGATGAAAAATTAAAATAAATACTAGTACTAGTTCCATTAGTACGATGATAGCTAATGGTGCTACGGTGGACAACCTCGACACCACTTTCTACTACTGATTAACCTTAGATACAGTTAATAAACAATTTTTTTGAGGTCTCCAACTAAAAAATGTTGTCAGAATGGTCATATAAAAAGATATATACCTTGGATTCTATGGGAATGACAAATTCCTCTAACCAACTAACGTGATATGCAACTGCCTACCCAACAGCTACAATATTTGTCATTTATAAAGAAATTGGTAGGCAGGCATTTGCATTTAAAACCATGGCAATAGACATGCTCTTAGTGTTGTGGATTCAATGCAAAATGATTGATTCAATCTCAAAGCATGAACTAACTACAACAACATTTTGAAGGGTATCAAAGGCCAATATGCATTAACCCACATGTAAATTAGAAATACATCATACATTACAAATGTTTAGACAGAAGAATTATAGAAGGAGAATGAAAAAGTTATGGTGTTTATGTATAAACCTCCTTGGCTAGAATTTCTCTTTTGAAGGGCGCAGGTTGTCCTTTATGAACTTCTTGTGTGGGAGAATTGTAGCTAGCATTTGATTGAGATGTAAGGATAGTACAAGAATGAGGTTTACACGTATAAGAAACTGTCTCTAAACCTCCTTCATGCAACTACCTAATTACAACCATTTTTATCTTTTCACATATCTACTTGTAGTCCTCCTCATCAAGTGTGGGTATTTTTTGACCAAAGAATTTGGAAGGAGCAATATTGTACCCTAGGCCCCTTGCTTGGCCAGAATGGTCCTTCTTATTACCCATAACCCTACACAAGACATCATCCTTGGTAACAATGCTGCTTAGAGTTCTTACACTTGTACTTTCTTGGGTAAGTATGACCTGCAAAATTTAATTAGAATGACATGATTGGTTCAATTAATTAATTATACAAAAGTACAAGGTAGTCAAGGGTAGATAGGTGCAACCACTTATAATGTGAGAAGCAACTTCTATAATAGCTTCATCTATGAAGGTTTGGGCGTTATAGCCCACTGAATGCACCATCTTTAAGAGGACATCATAGTCAATGGGATCCTTAGACCCTATTTTCTTTTGTTGCCAAGTAAGACACTATATTTAAGTAATAAAACATATATGACTGAAGTATAATTTGAAAGGAATAAACTATCACAGATACTTACTTCACATTCTTTTAAATGGACATAGCCCAACTTGGAGAGATGGTGCTTGCATATTGGTTTTATGCACCTTTTTTCTCTCATATTCTTTGTTTACACATTTGTATGTATGTAATTAAGTGCAATTGGATGTTATATATAATTAATTGAATGAAATATTATTTCAATATATACATCAAATTCGGTGGACATGTGAATCTTTACAAATTCATTTCATATGTCTTCAATGATGTCAGAATAAATGACAGGCATAGTCTACAGCCTTGATGGATCATCAACATATGGAACTGTGTGATTCTAAACAAGGTAGTTCTTCCATTTTTCTTGTTGTTCACCAACTCCTTGCAAAGCACACATCTCCTCCTCAGGTACCTCAAATACAGTCTACAAAGTACAAAAGCATGTTATTATATTTGAAAATAAGAAGATAAATTATGTTATATATATATATATATATATTATAATATAATATTTTTACATACCTTCACCATCTCCCGTATTGAATATTTGATTGCTAATGACAACGTCTCCAATCATCAATCGTGAAAGGCACCATGCTTCTTACTATGGAGTAAAGAAAATCATCATAAGATGTTGCACTATCACCTATCTCTTGCCTCTTATCATTCCATGGATAATTTCTTTGATTCCTTTTAACTTTCTCTCAATAATATTTTCTATTATTATTAACCCTTTGCCCTTTCTCTTTATGAGCTACTGAGGTTCACCATTTGTTCATGTTGTTCAGTAAAGATGAGAGTATAATGAAATCAAGCAGTCCATTTTAAGCATGTAAACAACACAAAGAAATTACTTATGTATTTATTTGTACAAATATTTTATGGGTATAATGCAAAAGCATACAACAAAATGAAAAACTAGCAATTTTACCACTTCAAAACAAATGAATCATAATCAACCTTTAGTTAATTTGATGACAAAACTTGAAAGCAAAATCATGGCATGATCAAAATAATCATTAATAGAAGTGACACCCTGGGTTTTTATAACATTTTTTTATAATAATAATAATTATAGTCGGGATCCCAAAATCAAAATATTCTATTAATTATTGTATTAGAACATTTACTTAAAACATTCGGGTATTATCTCCTTTTTCCAAAACATCATGACCACAAATAAAAGATAAATAGAAATACACAGTAATAAAGTTGACACAATACTAATATCAAATCTAACGTCAAACTCAAAGGCACCTTTATTTTTTAAAATATAAATATAAAAAAAACATAATAATGTCGCCTAGGGTCTATCCATCATAACATTCTATCATACTTAAAGACATGTCTATAATATATGTGTGTGTGTGTATGTGTGTCATAATCAAATCCATCTAATGAAGGTATATAATCCATAAAATAGATTCAAATTGTAGTTCATATAATCACTCATGTCAAGCTATCTATTAGCCAAATCAAAGTGGTCACCACTACTATCACTGTCCCTCCATGGCCTTGCCTTTCTTGTTGTCGCGCTCGGTATATGAGGCATTGCAAAACAAAGCAATGCCTCAGCAAGCTATTGCTTGTGTAGGTACATAGACATTTAATATAATAACAAATAAAAAAAATCTAATAACAATGTTGATATAAGTGTAGGTCAATTTTCTATGAAAATATAAGTATTATAAGCAAGGCCAATATAGTCTTAAAACATCATATGTGATGAAACATGCACCTCATGGATGTAAAATATTATAACCTCATAGATGTAAAATAGGATATGCTCTAATATAAATGAGCATATAATAACAAACAGGGTACCCCAAGGTACGTGTGTCCCATGAGTGTCCTATACACTCATATAACAGATCATGAGTACTTATGTCAATCCTTTGAGTATCGTCACACCCAGGCATACAATAATATCTCTATGCTCATCATGCAAGCATATAGAACAAGAGTATGGATCATCATGCCATAGTGGCAACCACTCCAAGGTCTCAACCACCGCCGCTCCCTATCGACACCATAACGAGAGACTTAACATCCGTCCCCATGGAACGGCCCGGACCAATAGTGTGAACTATCCATGTTACCAAACCCCTACTGAAAGCCATCTGTGGGCATGTGTCTATCACATCACAATTTCATAGGGTGGGTGACCGGCCCTACTATGTCCTAGCATGACATCCATTGGGTGAGAGCACCTATCATAAATCACAAAATACGAAAATTGTGTATCTCGTAAAACCAGGAGCACTCATGGCTCACAATCCCCAAGGCACCCCCATCATCTTAGGGTTAGCCTCTCAAAGGACTAGCCACCAAGCCTCCACCATCAATTTTATGAAAACTCACCAATCTCAATGATGCAATAAAGAAAGATAATTATTCATTATACATAAGATATACGATATCAATACCATAAAAAAACGATCATGAAAACCTATTCAATACACTATCAAAATCTCATATCGATCATAGCATAAAACTTTGAATCTCACAAAATCTTAGAATAAATAAACAAGTGACAATCAATTACAATCAGCCATGATGCTATGATAATGCAAAGTTTTGGAAATTAAAACATAACATTAAATGTCGTCACCTACCTCAATGAGAGATAACCCAAATCAAGCATGTAATCCTCTTATCTCTCATGCTCTAATGTACCTATCAGTATCACAGTATAATTTTGTGTTATTTATTTCATCTCAGTTGAAGCTATGGCGATCCAACCATTGGATCGTTATCTAAGATCTCTATTTATGATTAGATTCTTAATCCCAACATTAATTTTTATTAATCAATTCTATCTCATATTCATCTACTCATTTTTGTGTGCATTTAAAGTTTACACCTTGATCTGACGGTAAGATCATCCTTAGATCAACAAATTTTCAAGATCTGGTTAGATAAATGGTTTGGATCAATTATTAGAGTAAATACTCCTCATCTGATCCTTAGGATCCTCAGTTATTACTTTATATTATCTAGTTGTTCAAGTTCTAGGGCCTGATCACCCTTTGATCGACCTGATCTAAGTGATTTTGTGTTATTTTATGAATTTTACCTAACTAAATGTGATTAGATTAAGATTCTAATGCTAAAATCATGTCCGCATCATCGAGATGAATTCAATGGATCTTACGAGTCGAAAATCAGGCTTTTGTAGCCTCTAGAATCTCAGAACAACCATTTCAAATCAAAAATCCGATCAAAACTGATTTTTACACCAGTTTGCATCGGTGGGACGGTTTACACCAGTTTATACTGGCGTCCCCAGGACGCACAGACTCCAGAATGCACCACGGAATGCGCTGCATGCATCCTGATTTCCAAGACACTAGGCGTTCTGGTTGTCCAAGACAGCGCGCGTGCACTACATGTGCGCGTGACAAAGCACTCGCATGTCCCGTCTACTCCTGGGCTCATTGTCCATCGAGGACAATGAATCCTAGCCATCCATTTTCTTTTGGCTTGATCAGAGCCCTAGATGCTCTGATTTTTTTTATCTATTTTCGTCATTCCTAATGTTTTTAGGTCCAAAGATAACATTGAACGGTTCAGATCTATCATTAGAAGTGTCCTTAATGTGGGTCTAACCATGCTCCACGGTTTTGATTCCTTAAGTCATTCAACTCAGATCCAGCCCGGATCTGTGAGGGAAAAGTTGGAAAACAAGGTGAATAACAAGCTAGAGTGTGTGGCTTACCTGATTAGAGCTGGAGATGGGAGATCGGTGCCCTATGAAGCATGCAAACTTCTATTCATTTTAGTAACGTACAAAGGAAAAAACTAGGGCTTTTCTCTAGTTGTTTAGCTTGGGAATGGAAAGGGAATGCATTTATGTAGTTGTATATCCCATTACTTCGCAGGGAAAGGTAGATCACCGCCTATCTCCTCCTGCTATGGGTTAAGGATAGAAAGGGGGTGCCATTATCAAAACAACCCCCTCTAATTCATGTATGTACATAATTACCAATTTACCCTCATAACTTAAAATATTCATCTCTCTCTCATCCAAACTCTGTTTTCGACGCTCTTTAACCATTCAATTCCTATCGACATGTACTTTCTAAATTTAGTGGTTTCAAAACCAAATTCTATTTGTAGAATTTTTAATTTAATTTATTTATTTTATTACTAAATTAGGGTTAAAATTTGAGCATATTACAAACTCGAGACAAAATAAAGAATATAAGGGAATGTAACCATAAAACTCACCAAAGCCTCTAAAAATATATTAAACCTTTGAGACTTTAGTAAAGACCACCTACAATACAATCTTAACTCTTAAGATAAACAAACAAGTATAAGCCATCATAAACATGCTCCTTTCCAATTCATAACCACATACCACCTTAGGAAACATCACATTCAACCAAAAGATATATCTACTTAGTATTAAATACTAATTTCAATTGAAAACTAGAACTTCAGGAAACCTCACATTCAATTCATAGTATTCTATGTAGTAAAATGAAGCATTTGAGTTAAAGGTAATCAAGCATGTAGACTACTAGTTTATAGCATCAAATTCAAGGAAGTACAAGTAGAAACAACATAATTATCTACAAAGTAAAATGAAGCATTGGAATTTAAGGCAATTAGACATGGACACTACTAATTTATGACAGCAAACTTTAAGGAAGTAGAAGCAAAAACAACATAGTTCCAATTCTTTAGAAATTACAAGCATTAATACATAGACATGAATCTCAATCCATTGAAATTACAAGTATTTCTACATGCACATGCCTACAATAAGACATTACCCTTAAAGCAAATAGATAAGTATAAGCAAGCATTAACATGCTCTGTTCCAATTCATAACTGTATACTACTTTAGAAAATGTCACATTCAATTGAAACATATATCTACTTCATATCAAACACCAATCTCAGTTAAAAACTAGAACCTCAAGAAATCTCACATTCATTTATTCTACAAATTAAAATAAAGCATTCAAGTTAAAGGTAATTAGACATGTACATCACTAATTTATGGCATTAAACTTCAACGAAGTAGAAGCAAAAATAACATAGTGTCAATTCTTGGCAAATTACAAGTATTTATATATGCACATGAATCTCATTTCATTGGAATTATAAGTATTTCTAGATGTACATGTCTGCAGTAAGATATTACCCTTGAAGTAAACAGACAAGTATAAGCCACCATTAACATGCTTCCTTTGAATTCACAATTGCATACTACTTTAGAAAATGTTACATTCAATTGAAAGATATATGGACTCCATATGAAATACTAATCTCAATTGAAAACTAGAACTTCAAGAAACCTCATATTCAATTCATAATATTATACAAAGTAAAAGTAAAGCATTTGGATTAAAGGTAATCAGACATGTACGCTGCTAGTTTTCAGCATCAAATTTCAAGGAAGTAGAAGCAAAAACAATGTAGTGTCAATTCTTTGAAAATTACAAGTATTTCTACATGCACATGCTTGTAATAAGGTATTACCCATAAAGTAAATAGATAAGTAGAAGCCATCATTAACATGTTCCATCTTAATTCATATGTAATCACCTTTCTAGCAACTCAGATAGAAGCAAAAATCACTAAATTGAATGTGCAATTCTACCCTATATGTAATTTCTTCATTCCACAACCACAATCACAATCACACCAGCATCGATGATTGATTAGGACTTGGTTGGGGGGGGGGGGGGAGGCAAGGGTTGCGTGCATAGCCAGCCAGCCATTGAGAGAGAGAGAGAGAGAGAGAGAGAGAGAGAGAGAGAGAGAGAGAGAGAGAGAGAGAGAGAGAGAGAGAGAGAGAGAGAGAGAGAGAGAGAGAGAGAGAGCTGAGGCTAATTTAGTGCATAACCTAGTACATAATTCTACTCCAGAAAGAAAATGGAGTGAATTTCTCTCCATTTATTCTTACGTAGATTCCATCACTTGGAAGAGGAGAACATGAAATCAATTAACTAAGCCTACAATGTAGATCCATTGACCTATGGTAGCAAAGAACTCGTTAGTCAAGTTGAAGAGTTGTAGGATAGAAAGCATGTATCTCCTTCATCTTTAAGCCCAACTATTTCATTATAAAACCACAAAAGGTGAAATGATAGGATGTATGTAATTTGCTTTATTTATACTCAGATTTTTTAAGTTGAAAAAATCATCATCATCATCATCATCAAGACCTTATCCCAATTAGGGGTTGACCACATGAATCTTGTTCCTCCATTCCCCTTTATTAAGTACCATGGCTTTATTTAGTCCCAAAGTTTTTAAATATTTTCTTACCATTTCTATCCACATTCTTTTGAACCTTCTCCTTGCGCTTTTAAAATATTCTACTTACATTGCCTCACTCCTAACCAGTGTCATTTTTGGTCTTCGTTGGACATGTTCAAACCATCTAAGTCTAATCTCCCTCATCTTGTTACCTATTGGTGCTAACCCTAAGTTTTCTCTAATGTTTTCATTTCTAATTCAATCCTTTCTTATCTTGCCACTCATCCATCTCAACATTTTCATTTCTGCTACACTCATCCTATGAACATGATGTTCCTTAATTTCCCAACACTATGATGCATAGATCATGGCCATCCTTATAGCCATCTTATAGAATTTTTCTTTTAGTTTTAGTGACTTGCTAATCACACAAAACTCCAGATGTGCATCTTCTTTTGTTCCAACCTGCTTGGATTCTCTAGGTAACCTCTCTCTCAATCTCTCCACTCTCATGAATTATTGATGCTAAGTACCGAAAGTGGTCTTTTACGAGGACTTCTTATTTATCAATCTTTACTAGTGCTCCACTCCTACTCCTCTACTCGCTAAAATTGCATTCTATATACTTTTTCTTAGTTCGATTGATTTTAAATCCTTTAGGTTCTAATGCTTCTCTCTTTAACTCTAGCTTTGTATTTATGCCCTTCCTTGTGTCATCAATTAAACTATATTGTATGCAAATAGCATGCACCATGGAATCTCCTCATGTAGATGTTAATCATCCATAACCAACATGAAAAGGTATGGACTCAATGCCGAACCTTGGTGCAATCCTACAGTGATAAGAAAATAATTGTTCTCTCCATTGGTGGTCTTAACATTTGTTACCACTCTCTCATACATATCTTTAATTATGTCTATATACCCCCATGAAACCCCTTTCTTGCCCAACACCCTCCATATTAATTCTTTAAGGACCCTATCACAAGCTTTCTCCAAGTCAATAAAGACCATGTGGAGGTCTCTCCTCCTCTCCCTATATTTCTTTTTCAATTGTCTTAATAAGAAAATAGCTCCTAGGCATGAAACTAAATTGGTTATCCAATACATTTGTCCCATGTCATAGCCTCTTCTCAATCACTATTTTAAAAAGTTTCATAGTATGTCTCATAAGTTTGATCCCCCAATAATTAATGCAACTCTGTATGTCTCCTTTATTCTTATAAATTGTTACAACAGAGCTCTTCCTCCATTCATTCGATATTTTCTTTGATTTTATAATCTTGTTAAACAACTCAGCCAACCAAACTACTCTAGTATCTCCCATATTCTTCCAAACCTCTATTGGTATAGCATCGAGCCCCAAGGCCTTTCCTGATTTCACCTTTTTCAAGGCATCTTTCACTTTAGGTATTCTAATCCTATGGTCATATCTATAATGTTCAATGTTATTTAGGTTTCCAGTACTTTCAATCCCTATATTCTCAGGGTAATTATCATTTAGCAATTTTTTAAAGTAATTTTCCCACCTTTGTTTGATCTCATCATCATTGACTAGTACCTTTGATCATCAGTTCTAATGTACTTAACATGGTATAAGTCTTTACTGTAATATCCTTAATTTTTAAGATAAAAATAGGAAATTATTAAATAAATTAAAATAAAAATTTATGGATGAAATTATTTCCTAAAAACATAATAATTAGAAAGTTCTCGTCGATACGAATCCAACGCCACCAAGAACGCGAGAAACGGAGCTCAAACGAGGGAGTTATGAGCCGTCAAAGTTGTAAGGGCAAAATGGTCTTTTGACAGAAACGTGTTACACAGGGGTCCAAATTGATAACGGCACCCCTGTCTACACACGTCTCTACCAGTCCGGCGAAATCGCCGGAGAGACGTGGGAAGAGACGTGTGGGGAAGAGTTTCTCTTCCCCAAGACTCTAAAACCCTATATCTATGCTCCTCTAGAGCCAAAACGCTCCACTTCGAGCGTTTTCCATGAATGCTACGCAAAACCCTAGACCGTAAAACTTGAATTCTCCCAATGAGTGGAGCCCCAAGAACACGAGCAACTCCGGCCAAGGTAAGCCTCAAAACCTATGTTTTCTGTATTTATTAATTAGGAAATTAAATAGGAAAACGTTTAAAAATTTTGGAAAAAAATCAGATTTTTAGGAACTTTGTGCACGCTACTGTTGGAGTGTGATTTCACGGATCAAACCTTGTCCGTTTAAAAATCTCACCGTCCAACTAGTGCACAAGAGACCCAAGAGCATACCCTTTAAATTTGGGAGTGATCCAACTATGAAATTGCCCTTAAAACTCAAAAACCGCATCTAGGGAGGTTTTTAGGAACTTGGGAAAAATCATTTAAAAACCATGTTTTTTGAGAAAATTAGTGAAAAAGGAGGGCATAAATGGATTCTAGAGAGAATTCTGAAGAAAATGGCGCAAAAATCACGCAAAACGGAGCCTCGTAGCCCGCCGAGGCGACCGAATCCTGGCCGGGTCTTCTCCGGCGTCACGTCAACGCTGCCGCGCCCGCGCCGACGCCAAGACGCACTCCTCGACGCGCCCGAGGGACGCACGTCACATGACGTCGCTGCCGCACGCGTGCGCGGCGCCGCGCGCGTGCGTGAGCGTGCGTGGTTGGCCGTCGCGTGTGGGACCGGGACGCGGCGCGCGTCTCCGTGCGGCGTGCCTCGCGACGCCGTGCGTCCTCGTGCGCCACAGACGCCGGTGTAAACCGGCGGAAAAGCAGGCGCCGTTTAAACCACCTTATGGTGGTCCCAAGAGCCCCATTTTAGCTTATTTTTCACTAAAACTTGATTTTTGGGAGCTAGAGAGGTCCAAATCACGATCCGAAAGAGGCGTTGTGACCGTATTGACGACGCGAACCTAGTTTTAACTTAAAAACTTAGAAATGACCACTTTTTATTTAGAAAAATTTTAAAATAGTGATGTGACATGTACAGGTGCACTTGAATATACCAATTAAAGGGAGTTATTAGCAAGCTAGTGATCTCACACTGAGGTAGGTGACGACAACTAATGTTTTGCCTTGATTTTAAACCATGTTTTAAACATAAGATCATGTGTGATCAGATTTTAAAGTGCGATTTTTATTTACCATGGATTTCATGCGACATTATGCATACGGTGATGGTTATTCCAAATTGAATTCTTTTTACCGAATAAACTTATTTAAACTGCTTTTACAAGCATGATGTTAATTAGTTATGCTTAATTAGAGATTTAATTCTTATTATATATAGAAAATGCATGGATTTACATGGAAATGAGTATGTAGGCTTAAGAAATGTCCTTTTATAGGCTAACCCCGTGATGAGGGGCATGTCTTGGGGATTTCAAGCTATAAGTGCTCTTGAGTTTTAGCATATACATATGATTTCCGTGTTTTATATTTGATGACGGTGCTCTCGCCCTATGGGCGTCATGCTAGAGGGATAGTGGCCGCCACCCACCTTCCGAGATTATGATGTGATGAGTTTGTGATATGATGTACACCTGCCCATAGATGGCATTCTAGGGGTTTGGTAACATGGATAGTCCACACTACCTGGTCGAGCCTTTCCATGGGGACGTACGTTAAGTCTCCCCGTTATGGTGTCGACGGGAGCCATGCGTGGTTGATACCCATGGAGGGTTGCCACCGCAAAGATGATGGCCCATATTCTTGTTATGTGTGCATGTATGATGAGCATGGTTATAGATGGTATGCTCCGGGTGTGACGACACTCGTGAGGTTGACTATGTGTACTCCCGATCGTGATGTTAGTGCGATGTGGTGGGACCCATTACCTTAGGGTGCCCTTATTCTTGTTGTATGCTCCATGTTATTGATTCATGTCATGTTTTAACTCCGTGAATTTCATGTTTTAAAGCATATGGAATAAATTGGCATTTATTGAACATGGCATTATGATATCACTATCTTCATAAATGTTAGATTTTTCATCGTATTGTTCATTATTTCTCGCATTTATTACATTAATTGTCTATGTACCTACACAAGTTTATATTTGCCGAGGCATTGTTTTGTTTTGCAATGCCTTGTATCTCGAGCGACACCAGAAAGGAAAAGCTGTTGATAAACCTTGAGAGCTACCGATGACTAGTTTCCTATAGCTTTTAGAAAGTAATGTGAGTCATTAGAGTGGATTATCATTTGAATTTTATTATGGATCAGATACTTTATATTTGGATGTGATTTAGATCTTTGGATATATATTGGACATTTATATGGGATGTTATGATGGATAGACCCTGGGCCATATTATTATTGTCTTTTGGACGTTTATTTGATTTAAAATAAAGGCGCCTATTTATTTGACGTTGATTTATACGCGGATCATTTATTTATGTTTAAATTACGTATACGTCATTTTGAGAAAGGAAAAATTAACACCCGGAGTTTTAAGATAGGTTTAGTAAAATGTTAAATAAATATTTTCTCATGGGATCCCAAATGTTCTTATTTAAATTGCCAAAAAAAAAAAAAAATTGTCTTAAAAATCCAGGGTGTTACATTTACCCTTCTATTCTCTTAATTTTTCAAGCTTAAACACATCTTTCTCATATTCTCTTAATCCTAGTATATTATAGAGATCATTGTATGCCTTGAGTTTAGCCTCACTATTCTCTTAGCAAACATTTAACATTCTTATACTGTTTATAGTTTTCATTATTTCTAGTCTTCTACTATGCTTAAAACAAACCCATTTTTCTTTAATAACTTTTTGCACTATTTTACTCCACTACCAAGTTTCCTTTACTAATTGCCTTTTACCTTTAAATATTCCTAGGACATTTGCTACCACTTTCTTAATGAGCTTGACCATATTAATCAACATGGTGTTTACTTTTGTTTCATTGTTTTAATTTCCTTCTACCATCAACTTATTTGTGAGGAGGTTATTTTCTCCTCGTTTAAGTTCCACTACTTAGTTTTTGGATACCTATTAAGTTCATTTCCGTTCTTCCATATTTTAATATAGATATCCATAACATTAACCTATGTTGTGAGGTTAAACTCTCACCTAGTATCACCTTACAATCCTCACACACTGATCTTTCGGTATTCCTAATTAAACATGTCTATTTGGTTTTTATGGAGTCCACTTTTAAAGGTTATTAAAGTCATTTTTTATTTTTTTGACTTTAAAAGTAGTTTTTGAAGTAAAAAAGCAAACTTTAAAAATTGTTTTTAACATCTTTTTTATTTTTGACTCTAAAAATAGTTTTTAAAGATATTTTTTTACTTTAAAAACTTTATGTATATATTTACTTTAAAATCTCTTATTAAAAATAACATTGATTTTTCATACAATTTAGTGTTGATTCACACTTTCTATGCAACACACACACACACACACACAGACAAACATAAGAACACAAAATCAAGTATTTTGTGGATAACTCCTCATTTATCATCCTTTTACTACATATATCAAATGTTACATCTCATTAAGATAACACAATATCAAAGAGCTAATTTTAAACTATTTTATGAAGATCTAGCCTCTTAGTATTTAGCTCACACCACTCTCTGACAAGTAGAGAGATGGTAAAGTTTTAATTCAACATCCTTAACCAACATGATTAAAATATATTTCTTGTCATCAAATCCTAATTTCGAACAAGAACCATAAGACTCTCCCTTTTCTTGTGAGAGTTAGATAGAGAAGCAATTGTTGTTTTCACTGAAATCAGCTTTTATCATAATCACAACGATCTAACCAAGATCTAAATCTCAACATCTATAGTAACAAAATTCACTTCATCCACGATATGCTATAGAGAGTTAGTCATAAGAAAAGTGCATAGATAACAACAAGAGGGACTTGGTATTCTTAACATGGTTTTCATGGCACAAACATTCAAAATCTTTGAAATAGATGATAAGAGGGCGAAAGGACAAACAAAGATAGAAGAACTAAAGGAGGAGGTCGTCATTTTGTCTATTAGATAAAGAACATCAATGGAGAAAAAAATGAGATGACTCCTATTTTTTATGAAGTAAAAATCACTTTTAAAGTCAAATTTTGAAAATCAACTTTAAAAAGGACTTTTAAAGTCAATTTTCAAAATTCAACTTTAAAAACACATTAAGATAGTACCAATTAATGTAGAATCAGGAATTATGAACACATACATGCATATAAACAAATACATGGACATACATATCAAATATTATATATGCACATATGTATATATCATATGTTACATAGTATTCTATCTCACTAATACAAGCCAACACATGATAAAAGAGTTCATTTGAGACTATTTTAAGTAAATCTAGGACATGTCATATATTGTTGGCAATCCAAGCACCCTCCTCACTATTATCATGCACATAATCCTCATTATCACCTAGTACTTCGATTGATGGAATTGTTTTGATGATACAAGGATATTTTATTACAGTATCAATTAGGTTGTCTTCATCATAAAAATTCATCGTACAAGATGATAAAACATTCACTACTAAATAGGGGGCTTTTAAAGTCAATTAAAGGGGATAATCGAAGTCGATTAATAAGCAACTTCTATTGATTCGACTTGGAAAGTCGACAACTTTTAAAGTCATTTAGATAAATGATTAAAAATCAAGGACCTTTTAAGTCGCTTAGGCTAAGCGACTTAAAAACTTTTGAAGTTGTTTATACCTAAATGACTTCAAAGTCATAACTTTTGAAGTCACCTAGCCCTAAACGACTTCAAAAGTTTTTTTTTTTTTTTTTCAATTTTTATATCTGAGCACTACCACCTGTATACCAATTGAATAACAAGCATCCTATGTACACCCAATACATCACACAATCTTTCTTGATACAATTTCACCTATATACATTGAATAACAAACATCATATGCACCTGATACTTCAATCTTTATAAACATGAAAAACCAACATCCACTGCAACATACATCCACATCTTTCTTGATACACCACCATTTGTTTATACATTGAATAACAAACATCCTATACTCCTTATACTTTAAACAATCATTATAAACATGAAAAACCAACATCCAATACAACATGCATCCACATCTTTCTTGATATACAGAATCGTTCTTACAATATAATACCTAATACAATAATAACTTTTGAAGTCGTTCAGTACTAAACGACTTTAAAAGAATATACGGGAATGGACTTTTAAGTTGTTTGACTCAAGTGACTTCAAAAGTAATTGAACTTTAAAGTCGTTTATGACTTCAAAAGTTATGGACAATTGAAGTTGTTTAGAGTCAAATGACTTTCAAAGTCCATTCTCGAGTAAAATAATCTTCATGCTAAATTTATTAAAGTCGCTTAACCTAAATGACTTTAAAAGTTCTTCTAGCAAAAATTTTCCTCTTCACGCCAGACTTTTAAAGTCATTTACAATTAAACCACTTTGTAAGTCTACATTTTTAATGTCGTTTATTTCTAACCAACTTGTAAAATATTTTTGAAGTCAGCAGTCAATATAATGACTTCTTTATGTTGACTTTAAAAGCCTCATGTGTAGTAGTGATTTGATCATCTCTTATCATGTTTATCTTGCACATAAAATACCTATTTTACTTGAGATGATAAAATAAATTGATTATTTTCGTAATTGATCTTATTGAGGTCAACCACTATCAATCCATGGGCATAAGTTTTGATGCTTTCTTTGTTGTGTTCCAACCAATCGAAGTCAAATACAACCACAGTTCTACAAATATAATCTAAGGCATATATCTCTCATATAGTAATAAGTATCATTCGCCATTATTAGCCAGTTATCCTTTGAATTGGAAAAGAATGGCATTGGCCACCAAGCTAACCCTACTATTCTATTGCACTCTTAAGTTATCATATTCTTTTGCATAAAAGGGATACCCAATGATGTCATATCGTATATTTTATTATTTCTGATCACGGTTCAATCACCAATCAACCCAAGGATTTAGATACACCATTTCCTATAATGGCTTGCTAATCTTGAATCTTTACACATACACACACACACACACACACACATTAAGCGAGATATGATTTTTGCAATTAAGTATAATATATGTATACAAAATGCAATTTATTAGAAGTGTGAATTAATTCATTTTACCTTCTGACATAGCCAAGTATTGAAAGGGCAACGGGGCTCAAATTGTAGCATTTATGTTTTTGTGTGTCAATTGAATACTTTGCTTTAAGGACATTCATGTGTTCACAACACACACACACACACACACACACACACACACACACACACACACATGCCCACACATACACAAATTAATGGAGAGATCAAAGAAAATATAACCATTATTTAATTTTTGCACATATTTAAAATAGAGAAAAAAGTGAAAGCCACAAACCACACGTAGTTTGCCCATATATCAGGGTGGGTGTCTATAATATGTAAACTCAGAGGGTTAGTGGTCAACCCTACGACCCTCTTAGCATAGCATCCACCAGTAGAAACACCCATCACAAATCAGGAAAAATCTAAAATCGAGTATTAGAAATCCATGCATAATCATCCTCAATAAAATCAAGTCGATAAGGTAATTTAATGTATCAATAATCATGCATCAAAAATTAATGTATAACATCCTCAAATAATCCAAATTGTTGTAGCATACAATGTATCAAGAATAGTGCATGAATAATGTAAATTAAAAAAGATAGTATGATATCGACATTACATGCTGAATGATAATCTCAGGAAAATCACAAGGTCGGCATACATATCCATGCATTAAACTGTCCATGTGAATAAGGCCGTCAAGTGAACCATCATGATTTATAAAATCATAGGAATACTATATGTAGTCACATACCTCAGACGAAGTGCCAATTATCAGTACCTCCCAAATTAGTTGGACTCCAAATCTAGCTTAGTCTGCCATAGTCCCATCATCTTGTACAAGTCAATCTAAATGACATATAGCTATCTGCTTAGCTAGATCGTCAACTAATCATCTTAATTGTTCCCAATCTCAGATATTCAAGCTGATCTAACCACAATTCTCCACATGGATCTTCAATTGATCTCAGTCGTTGATCAAGATTAATTAAACCCTCTCTATAAATGTGTCAGATCCAAAATATCTTGTATGGATCTTAATCTACTCTTTGTGTGGATCATAATGGACTATTTAGATATGAAAATAATGTTGGATCATCTAATATTAGATGATCTAAAATTTGATCAATGATCTGATCAATTCAACGGTTAGATCTTCCTTGATCAATGAATGAGAAAATGGGCATTGTTCCTCGTGTTGCAAGGATTGTGAGGAATGTCTTGGATCTCCAAGATCCTTCTTGGATTGGTCAAAATCAAAGATTGAAGTTCAAGGTGTAATAAGGTGTACTAGGTCAACTCGGTTCCCAAAAACGAATCGGGAATGAGTTAATTGGACGAGTCAGCTCACTTTGACTCGTTAGGTGAAAGGGGAAACAAGGGAAGAGGTGGGCAGCAGTGGCTATGTTGAAGTCACTGCCTGAGCTCGATCGTAAGGGGAAAAAAAGAAAGAAAGGGGAAATGGGTCTTGGCTCATTAGCCCTCCCATGGCTTGGCTGAGCTGGTGACGAAAAAGCATGGGGGAAGGGGAGATCGAGTTCATGGTTGGCCTGAGCACACTAACGTACTAGGCTGGCTGCTACGAGTGAACCCGATCGGAGAGGGGGAAAAGGAGAGGGAGATGGGGGATCTGGCTAAGAAAAGGGAAAGGAGAAGGAGTGGGATGCCTGTGTTAGGGGTGATCGATTCTCTACCAATCGTCAGTGAATAGAGGGGGGGAAAACAGAAATGTGGATAGCCTATGCGCACGAGCATACCAAGCTAGCCATCTAAGATAAACCTCAATTTGGGTTTCAATTGACGCCAGAGAAAAAGGGGAATGGTTGCTCGCTGGCAAAAAACCCATTATGGGTGTCTGTCAACGCTGGAAAAAGGGAAGAAAATGGGGAAAAAAACAAGGTGAAAGGGTTTCTCCCCTAAGCATCACCAAAATGTGTTTTCTGGTCCCTCGTTGTCGGAAACGGAAACATTTGCCCATGGAGGGGCTTCATGTGCTGTTGATCAGAGGGGGCAAACTTGCTAGTGGGAGATTGGGTGGAGAAGGGGGGAAAGAATGCGTTCCTAGGGTTTTCTCTTCCCAACTTCACCCCCCCTGTCTCATCTTGTTTCATAAGCTGTATCCCATAACTAGACAAAATAAGGGGGTGTCGTTAACAAATTTTGGTCCCCTTTAAATTAGTAATTTTTTTTGGAATTTTCAGTCTTGATCTCTGTTTCATGCAAAATTAGTGTCATTGGATTCATATGGACACGTATATTCTAAATTTGATAGTCTCAAGTTCAAATTTTGAGTTTATAAGGAGGTTATTTTCATGAAATTAAATTCTTATTTTTCTCCATCAAAATTATAATCTAATGCATAGAAAATGACCAGAAATTAAGGGTCCTTACAAAGGTTTTGCTTCAAAACCAAATGCACCATTTCCCCCTTAGTCAATGGCATCTAAGACATCTTGAGAAGTTAAATGATTGTCTCCAATACTAACTTTATACTCCATTATAAATCTATCAGCATTGTCCCCTCTTGATCTTGCATTAGATCACAACATTGTAGAGTCATCTTCAGCCACTAAGGATTAGAAGGACACTACATGTTTAGCTCTGTTCCATAATCAAACAAATCAGTATGACAAAGTGAATATCATCGACAAAACCCAAAATTATTAATGCTAAGAATGAAGTTTGATATTAATTAAGAACTTAAACCATTTTAAAATGACAAAACAAAATTTAGGAGATTGCAATGTATGCCTGATCCATACAATATTAACAGGTGCTCATACAATCTGTTAAATAGAAAATGAAAAAAAGGGAGCCTTTTGTGACTATGTTTCCATCTAAAGCAAAATTGGGAGTGGGAGCTAAATTTTGAGATGAGAATAAATGACTCTTTTTAACAATAAGAATAGTCCCTCTTCAACAATACAAATAATATAGCTTGAGATAAAATGGTATGCAACCAACTAATAGGGAGCTAGGTTGAGATTGGCGTTTCTCATTTTATCTCAAGCACAAGTAAAAGTAACCTCTTGACCTAAGATGGGATGATTTTAATCATAATTCACTTGAAGCACCAATAATATAAGATGATTTTCATCTTAACTCATCTCAAGTACCACTAATAATGAAATGAGTAGATATCACTTCACCTCAAAGTAGCTCAAGTAGCACAATAGTCATAATTACAACAAACCTTGAATAATTGAAAATTTTTGAAAAAAGTGCCTAAGTTTTGGTCTTCCAGTTTTTATCTCAATAATTAGAAAGTTTCTACATATTTTCAGCTATGGGCATATTTATCAAATTAAACATGTATTTCTAAAATTGAACTAAGAAGAATTATCAAATTCTTGAATATTATTTGTGCATATAGTAAAAAAATGTAAACTAAAAGAAATTTATATCCTTGCAATTTTGTTTCAAAAATTTCCAATCTTTTGTTAACATAGTTTTGGGATTTACGAATTTTTGCCTTGCCTTATCTCTCATACTTTACAACTATTTAAAACGGTGCTATGTTGCATCTCATCTCATTTCAAGTAAGGTCACTCCATCTCAAGCACCACTAATACCCGAATTTCAAGTGAAACTGCATCAAATAGAGTTCAAATGATAGATCGAGGGCCACAATGGAGTGTAATTGGTAAAGAAAATTTGGAAAACATATGCTGGTGGAATTTGATTTTCTCACAGGGGTAAATTCGCCATTTAAAAAAAAATTCTCCGTGCCATTAGTGAAACTGCGCGCTTGTGGATATCAGCTCTCTCCAACAAAAACCCTTTCTGCTATCCCATTAAACCCTCAATCCCAACTGTGGCCCTCTTCTCCATTACAGACTCATAGCCGATTGATCTCATTTCTCGCAGGTATGAATCTCCTTTGTATCTCAACTCCCGTACATTTCTCTCCATTACGATTTCCCTCATTCTTTGTTTGGCTTCTGGACTCAGTGTGGAAGCAAAAACTAAGAGAATAGACGAAGAAAGTTCAGAGTTTTCTTCTTATTTTTTTTACCATTTTGGATTTATGTTCGTGCAGATTCTGAATTCTTTTGCAATCAACTGTTGGGTGTCTTTCTGGTAGATGAACTCGTAATCTTTGGGATAATTCCTGTTGCTTGTTTAAATTTGTGCTTTTTATTATCGTTTTTCTTTTGAATCTAGTTTGCTTTGATCTGGGTAGTCTGGGGTCATGATTGAAAATAATGAGAATAGATTTACGTTGCACAATTCATGGCCGTTTTGAGTAGTTCTCTTAGTGGCTCCTAAAGAGATAAAGGGGAAGAAATTCCGACATGCTTGGATTAAGTGCCTATTTGGTTGGTAGGAAATAGATGGAATTGATTTTCATGGGAAAGAAAAGGAATTCTCTTTGGAAAGCGTTTACCGCTTGAAATTGAATTACACTGAAGACTGAAGTAAAATTTTGGGCCTTTTTCGTAACTCATTTCAAGGGTAAAGCACTTTCCTTGGAGAATTACTTTCTTTGTGGAAATTAATATCTGTCCATTTCATGCCAACCAAACAGGCCTTAACAATCATTTTAATTCCATTATGTTGGAACTTGAATTTGTCAAGGTGGTAAAATTCCATACTTGTAGTCTGTACTTGGTGATTTATGTGAACTTGGGAACTGAAATCAGCCATACAGATAGAAGAGATTATGTTGGTCAAGTTAATGTGTGTTGGTCCACTATCATAATTTTATAAGACAAGAAGCAAACTGAGTTTCTTCATTTCTGAGTGAAGAATGCATATCCAATGAGGACTTTGGACTTACGAATTCTGCCCCTAAGCAATAGGGTGGTTACGTGATCGATGCACATATGGCCCTTGGTAACAACCTTTTGCTTCCCGAATCTAGGTGTCTTACTGTGATGGAGCTTTGAATTCTTTTGTTGGCACATCCAACAGTTACTGCAGTCCTTATAATTCACGATGTTATTGTATTATTGCTTGTTCATGCGATTGTATATACTAGAGAAGGATATTTGGCACATTATTCCATTAAAACTTCAAAATGTTGCATGCTTTTCATATTTCATTTTCCGAGGTAACTGTTACATTTCCTAATGGATGGATTATCCTATCTCAACTTCTTGATGAAGGTGGTGGATTGAAAGTATTGTTTCACTTCTATAATCATGCTGGGATGGCAGAGGCATTTGCAGTCAATACTCCGCCGTGTGAACAGTAGATTGCAGCAAAATTGTACTTTGTATATGGACTTTTCTATTGCTCCAGCAAAATCCTCTCCACTACTTGGTAATGCCACCATGCTTGGAGCTCTCTCTCTCTCTCTTTCTCTCTCTCTCTTGCCTACCATACATCTATTTTGATTTGTCGAAAACATGTATTTAATTAATAAATAAAATAATCAAATGTTCTATGAAAGAGATGTATAATGCCATCTCAAAAGCTGTTAATGATTACCATGAGTAGCAATATTTGGAAGCTTACCACCTATCAACCAGTTTTATCAATTCAATTCCATTTCGCTTGGAAACTCCGCCAATGCCAGTCCCAAGCCTGGATGAAGAAGGAGGAGAGTCTTGCATTAGGTGCCAGCCAACAAGGGAGAAGTTGAAGATGATTTTGTTATTTCTTTCTTACAAATGAATATGCATTTATATATTAGTTTTTGAGGAAGAAATGAAAATCATCTCCAGCTTCTTAAAATATGGCAACCCTTGTGTCGGATGCCAGCCGGCAAGGGTGAAGCTAAAGATGATTTTGTTATTTCTTTTTTTCTTGCAAATGAATATGCATTTGTATATTAGTTTGTAAGAAAGAAATGAAAATCATCTTCAGCTTCTTAAAACTATGGCAACCCTAACATGATATGAATTGAAAATTGACATTCTCTCAAGCTAGGGTGTTCCCCATACGCGACGTGCTACATTGGATTCTGGGTACGGTGAAAAATAGGCAAGGGTTGCTGGGGCATTCTCCCAGAAATGATGCGCTACATTGGATCCTAGGTGTAGTGAAAAATGGGCAAGGGCTGCTAGAACATTCCCTCGGAAGTGACACGTTGCATCAGAACCCAGGTGCAGTGAAAAGTGGATATGGGTTCATGCCATGGAGGTCGAAAAAGGCGATAATAAATAGGATATCTCTAGAGTATAAGATTTGTATCGCCACATGGAATATAGGGACATTGATAGGTAAGAGTTTGGAGTTAGTAGACGCGATGAAACTTAGGAGAGTCAACATCGCTTGTATCCAAGAAACCAAGTAAAAAGGTGCTAAAGCTAGAGAAATAGATGAGTATAAATTATGGTATGTAGGAAAGGATAATAACAGAAATGACATAGACATAATAGTGAATAAGGAATTAAAGGATACAATTATGGATGTTAAAAGAATCAGTGATAGAATTATAATAATAAAACTTGTTCTAGGAGAGCAGATTATAAATATTATAAGTGCATACGCACCACAAGTAGGGTTACAAGATATAATTAAGAGACAGTTTTGGGAAGATATGGAGGGAGTCATACAAGAAATTTCCAACACTGAGGGGATATTTATAGGAGCAGACTTAATGGCCACATAGGAAAAGAAAAAGAATGATATGATAGAATACATGGAGGGTATGGTATAGGTGAATGAAATGAGATAAGAGAGAATATCCTCGATTTTGCTTTGTCATGTAACCTAACCATTACAAATATACTCTTTAAGAAGAGGGACGAACACTTAATAACCTTTAAAAATGGACTTCATAAAAGTCAAATAGACTTTCTACTTAGGAATTATGAACGATTTATGTGTAAGGATTGTAAGGTGATACCCGATGAGAGTTTTTCCTCATAACATAGGTTAATGGTTATGGATATCCATATCAAAAGATGGAAGAAAGGAAATGAACTTAATATGTATCCAAAACTTAAGTGGTGAAACTTAAAAGGAGAGAATAACTTCATTCACAAATAAGTTGATGGTAAAAGGAAATTGGAACTATGAAACAGAAGTAAATACCATGTGGATTAATATTGCTGAGTCCATTAAAAAAGTGGCAAAAGATACCTTAGGACTATCTAAAGGTAAAAGGCAATTAGTAAAGGAAACATGGTGGTGGAGTGAAATAGTGCAAAAAGTTATTAAAGAAAAACGGATGTGTTTTAAAACATGACAGAAGACTAGAAATAATGAAAACTATGAACAATATAAGAATGCTAAAAGGGTTGCTAAGAGAATAGTAAGTGAGGCTAAACTTAAAGCATATGATGAGCATTATAATATACTAGAAATAAGAGAAGGTGAGAAAGATGTGTTTAAACTTGCAAAAGTAAGAGAACAGAAGGGTGAGGACTTAGATCATTTTATGTGCATTAGAAGCGATGATCAAAGGGTATTAATCACAGATGATGAGAACAAACATAGGTGGGAAACATAGTTTAAAAAATTATTCAAAGACAATGGCTCTGAGAATATAGGGATTGAAAATACTATAAATCTAAATAACATTGGATATTATAGATATGAACGTAGGATTAGAATACCTGAAGTGAAAGAGGCCTTGAAAAAGATGAAATTAGGAAAGGCCATGGGGCCTGATGGTATACCAATAGAGGTTTGGAAGCATATGGGAGATATTGGAATAGTTTGGTTGACCAAGTTGTTTAACAATATTATAAAATCAAAGAAAATGCCTGATAAGTGGAGGAAAAGCACTATTGTACCAATTATAAGAATAAAGGAGACATACAGAGCTGCACCAATTATCGAGGGATCAAACTTATGAGCTACCCTATGAAACTTTTTGAAAGAGTGATTGAGAAGAGGCTATGACATGAAACAAGTGTATTGGAGAATCAATTTGGTTTCATGTCTGGGAGGTCTATCATGAAAGCTATTTTCTTACTAAGACAATTAGTAGAGAAATATAAGGAGAGGAGGAAAGACCTCCTCATGGTCTTTATCGACTTAGAGAAAGCTTATGATAGAGCCCCTAGAGAGTTAATATGGAGGGTGTTGGGCGATAAAGGGGTTTTGCAGGGGTATATAGACATAATTAATTATATGTATTTGGGAGCGGTAACAAATGTTAAGACCACTAGTGGCGAGACTGGTGATTTTCTTGTCACTGTAAGATTGCACTAAGGATCGGCATTGAGCCCATACCTTTTCACATTGGTTATGAATGAGTTAACAAAACATCTATAAGAGGAGATTTCCTGGTGCATGCTATTTGCAGATGATATAGTCTTACTTGATGAGACAAGGGAGGGTCTAAACATAAAGCTAGAGTTATGAAGAGGAGCATTAGAATCTAAAGGATTTAAAATTAGCCGAACTAAGACAGAATATATGGAATGCAATTTTAGCAAGGAGAGGAGTAGGAGTGGAACACCAGTCCAGATTAATAACCAAAAGTCCGCGTAAAAGACCACTTTCGGTACTTAGGATCAATGATTCATGAGAGTGGAGAGATTTGAGAGGGAGGTTACCCAGAGAATCCAAGTAGGTTGGAACAAATGGAGATGTGCATCTGGAGTTTTGTGTGATCGGCGGGTGCCACTCAAACTAAAAGAGAAATTCTATAAGATGGCCATAAGGCCAGCCATGCTTTATGGATTAGAATGTTGGGTAGTTAAGGAACATCATGCTTATAGGATGACCGTCTTATAAATAAGGATGTTGAGATAGATGAGTGGTAAGACAAGAAAGGATAGAATTAGAAATGAAAATATTAGAGGAAATTTAGGGGTAGCACCAATAGGTAACAAGATGAGGGAGATTAGACTTAGATGGTTTGGATATGTTCAAAAGAGACCAACAATGGCACCAGTTAGAAGGAGTGAGGCAATACAAGTAGAAGGTTCTAAAAGGGCAAGGGGAAGGACCAAAAGAACGCAGATAGAAGTGGTGAGGAAAGAATTAAAAACTTTGGGACTAAATGAAATCATGGTACTTAATAGAGAGGAATGGAGGAATAAGATTTATGTGGTAGACCCCTAATTGGGATAAGGTCTTGATGATGATGAAGAATTCCATTTCGCCTGGAATTGCCAGAAAGTTCCCTTTAGGTAAGGAAAATGGGATAACAAAGGGTGCATTTGGTTTGGGTTAATTTTCAGGTAAGTTCCACCCTATTTCAGTGAATTCTGGCTTATTTGGTTCTTTTTCCAGTTAGCAACGGCATTTGGTTTAAAAACAAGATATCAAATTTTCTATGGAATTCTGGTCCAAAATTGGGGAAACCACCAAAATTTTCTGCTCCGGTGGCGAAAAAGGAACTCTGACTGGATTAGAATTGAAAATTATGCCTTGGACCCAGCCCAATGATCAGTATCCAAAATATGGTCCTGATAAATGGAGAGAATATGATGGCTCCCGTCTTAACTGTCTAAAATAGTCAAATAGTTCTTTTGTTTATATCTTCAAGATCCTATGAGAAACATATTGGGCAACCTTCCAGCCGAGACATATGATATAGAAGCTCTTTGTATATTTATTTGGCTGAAGAAATTAAGGTCGAAATTGCTGATCTTTCAGCCAGTTCTTAGTTTGACTTTGCAGCATAATCTTGTTAAGGACTTTGTATGAAACATATCCATGACTTACCAGTGTTATTATCCAATCGAAAAATAGTGAACCAGAAGTGAAAGGTGTTGTTGCTTCTTGAATTTGTTTCATTTCATGTATTCCGAAATGCCTAATGGTGGATCAATGCTCATTCATGTTGCAGGAAAATTTCTTACTCTTCAGAAGGCATCGGTTGTTCCTTCTGATATCATTCCACACCCTTTCAATCACTATCTGCAAGTCTCGGTAAATGCTTTCTGGATATTTTTCTCCGAGCTTGAGACACGTGGAATGAATCTTTAGCAAAATTTGAATGTCTCATTGCTTTGGTTGCCCCTTCTTCTTCTGATTCAGTTTAACTTGCTTAGGACCCTATGCCTGATAATTAGTTTTTTCCAGTGTTCTGCTGTGTCCTGGCTATCTTAGGCAATTTCACATTGTGTTATTTGTTTGCTTCTTGTGGTAGCTAAAGGGTGGAGATTAAACTCTGTCTAGGCACGTTTTACACTTAAAATCATTACAGAAGGCTTCACTTATGCTATCATTTTTATTGGACTAGTTACTACAAGACTATTTGTCATTAGTTAGGAATTCCATTTACAGCTGTGCTTTTACATCTTCTTTCTTGCCATTTGACTTTTATCCAAATGGACCTTGGCTTCTATGAGTTCTGTTGTGGAGTCCAGATTTGAATGTGGACTTCTGTTTTCTTATGCAGGGGATCTCCAATTCTAGGACACTGCTAGCAGAATCACCCTCTGATGCAAATGTAACACCTGTGACATCTCCTTTGACGCCTGTTCTGGCACTAAATAGTGGCAATACTGAAGACAAGGCTGTGGTTAGTAAACCTTCAAAAGTCCAAGCAGTATTGAAGAATATAAAACAGGTTGTTACTTTTTACCCAGTCCTTTATTTGGGCCATGGCTGAAAAAGTCTTCTGAGAAGATATTATTTACTTAAACAAATCTTGCATGAGTGATTGAAGATAAAAGTATGAGATAATCTTATCATAAAATTGTCTAGCTACTGTTTATGTTTATAGGAAACTTTAATGCAACATTAATATGTACATGTTTTAGTCAATAATGCATTTGGCAACCTCAATGATGTCTATTCTAATCTCTGAACAAATCTGGGTTAGTATTGACAATCATTGCCGCAAGCCTACTGGGGACATGTGTCAGGCTGTCAGCCTTGTCGCCTTGACATGTTTCCTGCCTTGTATTGAGTATTGGTTTGACATAAAATCTCATCACCTTCCAGAAAATGTATCTTTATTTGTTGGATAGTTTCATCATACTTGGGTGCTCGAGAGGCTCTTAAAAGTGAAGCTGATTGATGCGGAGGCCAGAGTTGCTACCTAATATGTATGATCTCCAGTTCTGCATGCAAATACTGAAGCTAATAATAATTCCTGCTTATGAGCGAAGAGAAAAAGAACCTACCACTCTAATCTACGTGGCTGAGAAATGCTGAGGCCATCCTTGCATTAACATGGCTCCACCTGCATTAGAAATGATGGTGAACGGTTCAGAAAATTTAGGTAGTCCAAGTACCCAGCCTCAAGCACTATTGTTTAAGTCTACAGAAGCAGCTCATGCCGCACATAATGAGTTCATAGCAGGAGAGTTATTCAGCATGAAAGTGAGTCGGCCAGAATCTTGCTGCAGTGGCTGGCAAATTTTCTGTATTATATGTGTTAATCCAGGAATCCATGTAAAGCTTTCTATTGCTGGTAGTTA
The DNA here is from genome assembly GCA_035236585.1 of Warburgia ugandensis. Classification (NCBI taxonomy): domain Eukaryota; kingdom Viridiplantae; phylum Streptophyta; class Magnoliopsida; order Canellales; family Canellaceae; genus Warburgia; species Warburgia ugandensis. The sequence continues at coordinate 65,063,913 of CP141137.1, forward strand.
CTCTTGGCGTCAACTCATGTCATCCAACTCTTCTGCTAGTGCACAGAATAGCATGGGTTCTCATATAAATAATTGTTGCATCAAGTTTGGTAAGTCACAGTAATAAGGTTAAACCTTCTAAGCCCAATCCCCGCATAACAACCTCCCAATGGCAACAACTAAAAATCAATAGTGATTACTAGCCATGGGATCCGCAAATTCACTCTGAAACACTGGTTTTCATGAAAGAGCTTCTTGCTGCTAAACAATCGTTCAAACTGTAAAGATTGACTGTTTTAGTTGCTCCTGGCTTTCAATAATTATGGGCACTGCATAAATAATGTATTTAATATTATACACCCAGTGAAAATGATTCCAGGCACTATTTACTTTTTAATGAGCTAAAATGACAATAACAGCATATAGAATTACACAGATTTACATGTGTTCTATTATAATGTGTGTGGAGCTCTAGCATGCAAAACAACCGTCCTTTCTGCCTTCTTTTTGGGTTTGGTATATCAAATTGCATTGCTGTGCCTTAGAGGGGCATCAACTACCAAACTCTAGATTGCTATTTCTTCAAATGTTTTTAGGAGATTAATAATACATTCTTCTGAATGCAACGAGTTCTTTCATAAAGTTGGGTTTGCTTACTTGCCTTACGATGATGCTTAACTGTTTCTGCATATCCATATTTTCTGAATGTCACTAATTCTTCTGTGGGCATGGTGATTTAGAGTCCTAAGAAGGTCAATTTGGTGGCTGCTTTGGTTCGTGGAATGCGTGTTGAAGATGCATTACTACAGTTGCAAGTTACAATCAAGCGTGCTTCAAAGACAGTCTATCAGGTGCCACAGCATATGATCAGTCATGATTGGTTTGCAAATCTTTGACTTGATTATAACTTTGTTTCTTGGGTCATGAATGAATCGGAAACAGGTTTACCTTGGAGAAATGACATGTAATAGAATACTTAAAGATCTCAAAATATATTCTTTTGATAGAGCATATGTAAGAAATAATATAACAAGAAACATACTGATGTAAACTTTCATGTTTAGTTAGTTTTTGTTGGGTTCACCTTTCTCTTTGCTAGGCTTTTTTACATTTTGGAAAATAGAGTTAACTTGTGTTTAATCTCGAGTTTCCTGCTGCTTTAAATTGCAGGCCCGTTTTCCTTTTCTTTGTACATGTTAAGGCTTTAACCATCCCTTAGTTGTTAGAATTACTTGGTTACTTGTGCTGTCTGCCATGGCAAGATTTAGATGTAACACTCTAAATTCTCGTTATCCATGTGATGCAGGTTATAAACTCAGCCCGTGCAAATGCAATGCATAATCATGGGTTGGATCCAGATCATCTCCTTGTCGGTAATAGCCACCATTAACTTTTGCAATTCATTTTCTAGCATTTGTCTACTGTTCTGTGAAGAGGCTAATTGTTTTGCCCCTTCTGTTCCCGCCAACAGCTGAAGCATTTGTTGGGAAAGGTTTTTTTAAGAAAAGAATTTCTTACCATGCCAGAGGTAGAAGCGGGATCAAAGTGAGGCCAGAATGTAGGCTGACGGTGGTAGTTAGGGAGATCACTGCTGAAGAGGAGGCTGAAATTGCCAGGCTGAGAATGAGCAAATTCCGTAAGCTAACAAAGCGTGAGAAACGACTAGTCCCTCATCAGCTTATTGAGACCACCCCAAGATGGCATCGCAAACGCAGAGCAAGTGAACAAGAATCAAGTGCCCCAGCATGAAGCGATCCGAATACATTCCGGAGTTGGCATAGTCTGCAATTCAGCTTTCAAATGCTTGACAAAGTACACAAAGACAACTTGCATCCAGAGGGCCCTGCGGTCCCTGAAATATTCGAAATACTTATTGCCAGGGCAGTCCTTGAAACCTGTGTCAGGGGTTTTAATTTTGGAAAATAGATTTTGTTGAACTGAATGGATTCTTGTGAGGGTGAAATTTGTGCAATCATGTGTAAGGATATGGGGCAGGCCTGTAGAACTGCTGAGGCACACACACATGCGAAGCTGAAAAAGCATGTCGATTGCTTGTGCTTGTTTGCATTTTCTCATTCAGTGAGATGCAGAAACATGGTAGAAACGTGATCAAGAACAATCCACCTCTGTACTGCTTTTCCTTCAGCTTGTTTCAGTCATTGCTTTGGCTTTGGATATATTGTACATCAAGATAGCAAGAATTGGATAACTCTAGCATCCTAGAAACTGTGGTTTTGGTTATTGAATTTAGACTAGTATACAGTTTTTCAGACGGTCCGCTTCCTGTGATCTAAACTACAATTTTTCAGATGCTAGAATTGTCCAATCTGCATGGATTTTGGAACGCTAGACATGAAAATCTGGAGCAATCAGATAAGCGGATGGTCAACCAAGGTAGGACTCGTGCAAAAGCAGGTGCGACATTGCAATTTGTCATGTCCAGCCCTGCTATAGCATTCCTTTATAATCCTCGGCCATATTTAGTAATGCAGCACGCTAAGGGGAATACCACATGGCTTGAGAGAGATGTGACTATGCGAGTTTGGAACATGTTAAAGGTGTAGGATAATGCTGATTAGTGGCTTATGAGTGTGTCAACCTGGCTTTTGAGCCTTACCCTCTATTTATCTTGGAGGTATGCAAGTTGAAGTGCCTCACATTTGTGGTTGTTCTGACCCATTTATCTCACCTTTTGGGGCTTGGATAGCTACTACCTCTCATTGTACATTCCATCAAAGCAGACAGAAACTTTGCATAAACAGTTACTCTAAATTCCTTAGGAAAAGAAAAAAGAAAAAAGAAAAAAAAGAAGAAGAGAGAGAGTCTAAATTCAACTCCCCAAAACATGGTTTCTAGGATGCTAGAATCTTCCAATTGTTAGAAACTTTTGTTTCTTTGGAATCCGGGGCATTGTTTTTTTAAGTATTCTTTCTTCCTCACTCAGTTTCCACTTTCCTAGAGTCTGTCACAAGGTCTGTATCTCTCCTAAATTTCTCCACAAACTCTTAACAATTTCGGTTCCTCTCTCAAGTGTCTCTTTATCTCTGAAGTCTTTCTTCCTTTCTCTTATTTTTCACAAAATTTTAAGGTTTTTTGTTTTTTTAAATCCATAGGACCTACTTCAATCTCTCCCTTTTTATTCATTGGCTATGTCTACCTCACTCCCTTCTTGATTTCTTTTCATTAGCATCTTTTCTCGCTTTTCATATATTTCTATTTTCTTCTTAGCTGCTCTTAAAATTTTCTCTTATGGAAATGTATCTCTAGAGTTTCTTCTACCCCTCACTGTCTTTTCCTACTTTTTCCTTCCATAATCTTATGATCTCACAGACAAGTATCCCTCTTGAGTTTGTTCTACCCCTATAATATCCTTGAAAACATAATAATTTGAAAGTGCTCGTCGATACGAGTCCAACGCCACCAAGAATGGGAAAAACGGAGCTCAAACGAGGGAGTTATGAGCCGTCGAAGTTGTAAGGGCAATTTTGTCATTTGATAGAAACGTATAACACAGGGGCCCAAATTGATAATGGCACCCCCGTCTTTCACACGTCTGTACCCAGATCCGGCAAAATCGCCGGAGAAGCCATGGAAAGAGGCGTGAATGGAAGAGGTTCTCTTCCCCTAGGACTCTAGGCCTATATCTACCCTCCCTAGGTTGCCAAAACGCTCCACTTTGAGCATTTTCTCTGAGTGTTTACGCAAAACCTTAGCCCTGCAAAACTTGGATTTTTCGGCGAGTGGAACCCCGGCAACACCAGTCAGGCGCAAGGTAAGCCTCAAATCCATGTTTTTCTGTATTTATTAATTAGAAAAATAATTAGGAAAACATTTTAAAAATTAGGAAAAATCAGATTTTTAGGAACTTATGTGCATGCTACTGTTGGAGCGTGATTTCACAGATCAAACCTAGTCCGTTTGAAAATCGCATCGTCCAACTAGTGCACAAGAGACCCAAGAGCATACCCTTTAAATTTGGAAGTGATCCAACGGTGGATTTCTCTAGAAAACCCAAAAACCAGTACCTAGGGATGTTTTTAGGAACTTGGGAAAAATCGTTTAAAAACCATGGTTTTTGGCAAAATCAGTGCAAAAGGAGGGCATAAATGGATTCTAGAGAGAATTCTGAAGAAAATGGGGCAAAAATCACGCAAAACGGAGCTCTGTAGCTCCGCCGGAGGTGACTGGAATCCGGTCGTCTTCTCCGGCGTCGGCGCCCTGGCGCTGACGCCAGGACGCAGTCGGGGACGCACAAAGGACGACGTCACATGACGTCGTCGTTGCACGCGTGTGCGGAGCCGCGCGCGTGCAAGGGGAAGCTGGATAGCTGTCGCGGTGGGCCCGGGACGCGGCGCGTCCTGGCGACCGTGATGCACGCGCGCGTGCGTCACGATGCCGAAGACGCACAGCGCGTCCCATGCGGCGTTTGCGTCAGTGTGCGTCTTCGTGGCGCCGGTACAAGTCGGTGTAAACCTGCGGAAAAGGGGCGCCGCCGGTATAAACCACCTTATGGTGGTCCGGCAGGCCCCATTTAAGCGTAATTTTTACAAAAACTTGATTTTTGGGAGCTAGAGAGGTCCAAATCACGATCCGAAAGAGGCGTTGTGACCGTATTGACGACGCGGACCTAGTTTTAACTTAAAAACTTAGAAATGACCACTTTTTCTTTAGAAAAATATTAAAATAGTGATGTGACATGTACAAGTGCACGCGAATATACCCGTTAAAGGGAGTTATTAGCAAGCTAGTGGTCTCACACTGAGGTAGGTGATGACAACTAATGTTTTGCCTTGATTTTAAACCATGTTTAAACATAGCATCATGTGTGATTGTGTTTTAAATTGTGATTTTTATTTACCATGGATTTCATGCGACATTGCGTACAGGATGGTTATTCCAAATTGAATTCTTTTACTGAATAAACTTATTTAAAATGCTTTTACAAGCATGATGTTAATTAGTTATGCTTAATTAGAGACTTATTTCTTATTATATATATAGAAAATGCATGGATTTACATGGAAATGAGAATAGAGGCTTATTAAATTTGGTCCTTTTATAGGCTAACCCCAGGATGAGGGGCATGTCTTGAGGATTGCAAGCTATAAGTGCTCTTGAGTTTTAGCATATACATATGATTTTCGTGTTTTATATTTGATGACGGGTGCTCTCGCCCGGTGGGCGTCATGCTAGGAGGGATAGGGCCGGCCACCCACCTTCCGAGATTATGATATGATGAGTTTGTGATATGATAGACACCTGCCCATAGATGGCATTCGGTAGGGGTTTGGTAACATGGATAGTTCACACTACCGGTCTGAGCCTTTCCATGGGAACAGACGCTAAGTCTACCGTTATGGTGTCGACGGAGAGCGGCGGTGGTTGATACCCATGGAGGGTTGCCACTGCAGTATGATGACCCATATTCTTGTTATGTGTGCATGTATGATGAGTATGGTTATGGATGGTATGCATGGGTGTGACGACACTCAGAGGTTGACTATGTGTACTCCTGATCAGGGATGTTAGTGCGATGTGGTGGGACCCATTACCTTAGGGTGCCCTTATTCTTGTTGTATGCTCCATTTTATTGATTCATGTCATGTTTTAACTCTATGATTGCATGTTTTAGCATATGGAATAAATTGACATTTATTTGAACATGGCATTATGATATCACTATTTTCATAAGTGTTAGACTTTTTATCAGTGTTGTTCATTATTTCTTTCATTTATTACATTAATTGTCTATGTACCTACACAAGCGATAGCTTGCTGAGGCATTGCTTTGTTTTGCAATGCATTAGATCTCGAGCGCGACACCAGGAAAGGAAAAGCGGTTGATAAACCTTGAGAGCTGCTGAAGACTAGTTTCCCTATAGTATTTAGACAGTAATGTGAGTCATTAGAGTGGATTATCATTTGAATTTTATTATGGACTGCATACTTTATATTTGGATGTGATTTAGATCTTTGGACATATATAAGACATTTATATGGGATGTTATGATGGATAGACCCTGGGCCATATTATTATTGTGTTTTGGACATTTATTTGATTTAAAATAAAGGCGCCTATTTATTTGACGTTGATTTATACGGGGATTATTTATTTATGTTCAAATTACATGTACGCCATTTTGAGAAAGGAAAATTAACACCCGGAGTTTTAAGATAAGTTTAGTAAAATGTTAAATAAATCTTTTCTCATGGGATCCCAAATGCTCTTATTTAAAATGTCATTATAAAATAAAATATAAAAAAATTTGTCTTAAAAATCCGAGGTGTTACAACCCCTTACTGTCTTTTCCTATTTTTTCCTTTCACAAACTTCTGATCTCATAAACAAAGTACATGGACTATGGCCTAAGCACCTTTTGGAAGGCAAGTGTATCTCTAAAACCTTCATCCTTAAGCTTTTAGTCATGATAATATGAAAGTGACCTTTCTAACTGAAATATTTTCTAATGGACACATTTATTGATCAAAGGCGAAGAATCATCACATGAAGCATTCAAGGAAGCAGTCCATTTGATCGGGACATATTTTCTAATAGTAAAGAATTATGAAGCAAACTACCTAGCAATCTATTATCCCAAGGAGGAGAGGTACTTTGTTTTCTCCATCTAGTGCACCAGCTGCACTAGATGGCTTTTGGCTTTCAGGTTAATTGTTTTCCCAATAGAAAGTGTATATACTTTGATGAATAAGAGTTCATGGAAATCAGCGCAAATATATCAAACTACCATCCACACTGGATGCGCCTAATTTTTGGGCCACCATGGTTTTCTCGTGGGTAACTGGAATATACAGGATTAGCTCTGATCACATCTTGCGCCACACAACAAGAACCATTTCCAGTTAGTGATGTAACCAATACTGTCCCTTTGAAGAAACAATGTGCACGCTCAATGTTCTGTAGATGTTAGCCATTTTCCAGTGGAGTAAAGGGCAATCCCGGTGCACGAAGTTCCTGCCTATGCAGGGTCTGGGGAAGGGGTGGACCACAAGTGCCTATAAGTACGTACCCTTACCTTGTATTTTTGCAAGAGGCAGTTTCCACGTCTTGAATCCCATGACCTCAAGGTTACATGATGACAACTTTTAGCGTTGCGCCAAGACTCCCCTTCTATTTCCCAATCGAGTATGAAAAGTAAATGAGATCATGTGTGAGCCCGAGTGTGTATCGCAAATTCGAAGATGTGCAAGCTCGGTCTGCGAAGACAAAAGTGTGCCTCCCTCCACCATAGATGACAATGTACATGCCCACAGAAACAGCAGTGTTAAGGCCTGCACAATTGAAGGTTTCCAGGCCCCCAAAGACGAAATTGTACAGGTGCGACAACAAAGTCTGCGTGATGCCCCAGCCCATGCAGTCCCAGTGCACGAAGCTCTTGCCTATGCAGGGTCCAAGGAAGGGATGAGCTACAATGGCCTAAAGTAGGCAGCCTTACCTTGCATTTTTTCATGAGGCTAATTCCACACCTTGAACCTGTGACCTTAAGGTCACATGATAACAACTATTACCGTTGCGTCAAGACTCCCCTTCTTTGTTGATCTAAGCCCATCTTCATGTTCGGCATACCCAAAATAGGTAAGTCGTAAGAAATCAGTCCATCTAGATGATCATAGCCACTTGTTTCGACTTTTGAGTCTTGGAAAAATTACTATATGATTTTGACCAAAGAAATAAAAGCATCCAATGAAAATAAAATTTGACCTCTAACCCATGTAATTCAAAAATAGTCTGAGCTGTGTTCTAGAAAGTCAAGTTTATATCTTAAATCACTATTTAGTACTATATTTTGACAAATCATTGTTCTGTTCGATCTTGTAGGTCCCTACTTCACCTAAGTGGTTATGCCATAATGTTCATTAAAATATATATGAGTGAGTAGACGATTGTAATCATGAATGGAAGCCTTTGGGTAACAGTTGAGCTGTAGCCACATGACCTAGAGGTCAGTCTTTTGCCAAAATGCAAGTTAAAACTGCAAATTATACTCTTTGTGACCCACGCCTTCACTGGACCCTACATACACCGGAGCCTTGTACACTAGGCTGCCCATTTAGATAGTTATAATCATGTCAGAGCAGCCCCAAAAGAAAACTAAAATAATTTTTGAAAGTCAAGTTATTTCAGCAGTCAAATTTCGAAACACAAGTTTTTGTTCTTGCAAGCTTAGAAAATCTCCGAAGATATTTGATTATATATGATGTTGAATTAAACTATATCCAAATAAAACGTCAAATGTAAATTTCGCATTCATAATTAATTTATTCGTCGGATTGTTCTTCCAATGCCTGAGTCAACAAATTGCTCCACTTCAAGCCACATGACTTGCAGAGGTGCCTTGTCATGCAGCTTGGTGTTCCTTTCACAAATATAATGAAATCAAGAGTTTGATTCTTGTTTGTGTGGGCATGTGTTCATGATCTTTCACATGCCAAAGAAGCTCTAAATTCGGTAAGCCATTATTAAACTAAGTGGAAAAAATCAAAGATCATGAGGAAACAAGATCCCATAACCTTGGTCAAGGCCCTAAACGACTAACTTTTTCCATATATAATGCTAAATGATTTCTTGTGGTTGAGGGCATGCATAAGGTGTTTGTACGGATACATGAACGCAATGACGTGCATGTGAGGCAACACTGCTATGGTCATTCGAACCATCATCTTTTGGAGTCCACATTCTCCACGGGGCCCTCTTATTCAAGGAGCAAGTTTTATTACGAAATAGTTCACGATGTTCACACATCACATCGGTGACTGCCTCTACATAGAGTGGTCCAAATGATCAACTTGGCAGTTAGTTGTTAGAATTAATAGGTGTACAAATAGTATCATTTTACACACGCCAACAAAGAGGTCAGAAGGACGATACTAACCATTAAATTCAACAAGAAAAAAGAAAAGAATGTCCCTAATATCCACAAACCTATCCCAACCTTCAGCAAGCTATAACATTCACTGAGCCCACCTTTTAGAACATTTAAACCACTCACAATCTTATCTGCATCCTATACGAGCTACATGCAATTGAAAGTCTCGTGCATCGGAGGATGCTCACAACTATTTCCTTGAGCCTTAAAATGTACAGTAAACAGTTTCACTGTTCATTTTAACTCAAAAAAGCATACGTTAGAATTATCTAATAGATAAGTTCTTTTATACATAGTTTACCCACAATGCCGGCAAGATTATGAATGGCTCGAATCTTCCAAAAGGTAGGCCTAATCAGAATTATGACTTGTTTAATTATAGCATAACTAAGCTGATATCACCCACACTCCCGGCTGCAAAGAAACATACACCAATGTCAATATTCTTGTTTCCTTTGGGGTCAAGAAACGTAAGTTTTCTTTCAAAGCAACGTAAATCAAGTCCATGGGTATGAACATTAGATAGAGAGACTGGACCCAAGAACACTCTAGAATGTTCCAGAAGTTATGTCATGCGCCGTAGATAATTTGACCAGTGCATCTGATTGTTGGTTTATCATTTAACCTAAAAACTGAAGCGGATAAAAAATAGATTGGCCTCTGTGAAAAAGTTGCCATATCATTCCTCTTATCCAATACAGTCTCCCAATATAATATCCGAACGTAGATGAGTCTTGATCACTTTCAAACTTTTCAGCTAATTACGCGTACATGTAACGGCAAGCATCTGATTTGACAGCCCCATAAAGACCATCCAGAAGGATTGGTTGGCCCTTTTATTGTTTCTTTCTCTGAAGGGGACATTCACTTTTGACAACTGACTGGTTTTTGTCCATAAACTTCTGTAATATGACTGTTAATTTCATTTAGAATTAATGTAACAAGGGATGGCATGATTCTAACCTTCTGAAAACTATGTTTTTTATCGTTGAATATAAACCATGGTACATATAAACAATGCTTTTAGCCCTTTCTACTGACACTAGGGACATTCGAACGGATCAGATCATCCATCGGTAGCCTCTTCATGCCAAGTGGACAATTACCCTGCTGCTTTCGGTAACAAAGGTGTAACGATCATTGAAATGTGAGGAAGTTTCCTCATTTTAGGTTCAATTGGCCTGCATCGATATAGCTAATCAATGCATGCTGAACTACTTCTATCATGTACATGGGACATGCAATGAAATATTTCTTCTTCGGTAGAAGTGCAGCATCGTTGAACTGCGAGGAAGTTTCCTCACCCAAAGTCTGATCAGGACCCTCCACCTACCAATGGCAATACCATTTATGGTGATAGATTCATCGTTGTCATGTATTATATAACTACAAAACACAACCAGCCATGGATGTACATTGGAAGAACTAGGCCACCACACCCATTTGGGTGGTGGTAGTGCTGCTATCATGGATCTAGCATGGTAACAACTCAGATAATTAACTTGGATATACTGCAAACAGCACCGTTGGACCTAGACAACTTGGCATCTTCCTTGATGTATATTTGGTCGCACTGCCTTCTTTTTTGGCCTGAGATTAGATTTAGTAGTGTGAGTAATTTGCCTCGTAGTTCTTCGATTGTATCTAACTAAAAGAATAGGAAAATGCAGATGATAAAACCCTATAATTTGCATGTAGTTACATATATTAGGCTAGCATCTAAATCCTTAGATAGTGATTGATTAAACAGTCACGTAAACATTTGTTGTGGTCAATTGATACACATTGATCGTACTTCTGTGTATTGATACACGTAAAATACCTACTAATTATGGCAACCTTATTTACTTACATTGCATGTGGAAGAGATCTCTCTCATCTTCTACGTAGTTGCGGCTTTCTTAACCACGAAGTTTCTGATCAAGCAAACTAATAGCAAAGGCCGGGGATATAAAGTAATGAAGAGAAATTTTTATTATATTCTTTCAGCCTATTCGAACATTTGAGTTTATTCTCGATAACCATCTTACGCGTTTGGTCTGGACAAGTTCATACCTAACCGTCCTGTTACTGCAAACATGTTTTGAGTTGGCACTTTGTGATACCTAACATATGTCTCTCACTAGAGACATATAAATACCATTGGGAATTTAGTGCATTCAGACTAAGGCTGGCAATTGAATTGGATAGCAAATACTGATATTTGTAGCCCAATTTGAACCGATGAAATTTATTGGAATGGATATGGATTGGAGGTACGTACACCGAAACCGATCCTTTGACAACCCTGTTTCAGACTGCCTTTCAGGCTTTTTCATTCCACATATTTGTCAATATACTCAAAGCTTTTTTCTGCTCCTAGTGATTATATTTTGTAGATCTAAGTTATTCATCTTCTTTAGAATGACTGTCTAGGATAGAAATCAAATTTCACAACCATAGGTTGCTGGCAACCTATATTTTCAAGATAAAAAAATCAAGATCATTCATTTTTAATTAACTCTTTAAAACCCAAACAAGTGGCTAGAAATGTTAAAATGCAATGATTTCTCAAAAGTTACCTAATTTTCCTATGCCCTACATGATAAATGGCTCAGATCTTCCAAAAAAACTGTTCTAGAACCAGCATCTACTCTACTATGAAGCCAGCGTCTACTCTTCTATGAAGGGATGTGATAGCCATTTACGTGAAAATATCTGTCCCCATTGCTGGATGAATTAAAATCACGTGATCGAACCTGTATGGCCATATCAGCATATTCCATCTCCTTGCTTCATAGAAAGCAATTGACCCGCCCTGCTCGGCGCATCAATTGACCACAAAGCATAGGCTACACCTTTGGCTGACCCCACTCATTCATCTGATCGCTCTACTTTTGAATGTCTTGTAGTCCAAAACCTGCATAAATTGGATGACTTAATCATCTAAAAATGTTGTATTTCTTATCACAGAATGAGGAACCTTAGGATGCAGTCATCGTTATTTTTTATTTACAAGACATCCAAAGCCCAATCAGACAGATGAACAGGTCAGATCATCCATAGGTAAGGCCATATCATTGAAAAATGATCGACAGTGAACGGACGAGCCTTTTCCTCATTCCTTTAATTGTAGTCTCGTTTCATCTCTACGGAGGCACGTGAAACGCCTTTTCCCCTTCGTCGTCGTTGAGGTCAGAGGGGTTGCAAGCGCTCGCTTCAAATGGAAGGTTCGTAGGAGACGCAACGCGTCCCGGAGTCACATTAAATACAAAAAGGCTCCAACGATGTTATCATGGACCTCGACCATACGGTGAGTTTTCGTTTGCTGCCCTAGTTTTGCATGAAGGCACTTTTTGGTCGATCCAAATCGTTCATCTAATATTCTACCTAAAATCATAATAATTAGATTATTCTAGCATAAAAAAGACTGTATTTTCGTCGTTGGATATGCTTGCCGTTTGTACCGACTTTTTTATCATACACTTTACATTTTCATATGCCAAGCTCATCTAATGTTGACAGTTTTCTGATGAACGGCTCAGATCAACCGAAAGAGGCCTTTTATACATAAGTTGGGCACAATTTGGAAACTCGATTACTGTCTGCTTTCGCTAGCTCTTTGATAGCATCCTTTGAATAGAAATGCTCTTGCAAACTGCAACATTGCAAGTCGACTTCTAGCTCCAATATAGCTCAGTAGTTAGGGCGAAGCACTCTTGTAAGTAGGTCATGATTTTAAAATAATGCTATAGCACGTCCCTTTAGGAGATGTAGGAAAGGGAGGCTTGTATGACGGGTGTTTTCCAACGACACTTATGAGAAGGATGCATATATAAAGACCTACAAGGTACTAGAGTTATCATTTCTAAACAAAAAAAGGAAAAGAGTTGATGCATAGTGCCTTAATTGTCGAAGGCTTGACCGTTAGATAATCCATCATTCATATGATTGCTCCAATTTTAAATGCCTCGGGTTGGATTGACGGTGCTTGAGATGAAATGAACTGGCATGAGATGACTCAAATTTGGCATGAGACAACAAAAAAGTGAGTTATCATGAGACAGTTTTCATCTTAACTCATTTGAATCACTACTAACACTGTAATACATCGTTTAATCTCATATCAAGTTAACTCACTCCATCTCATGACCACTGCAACCCTATCATAATTCAAAAACTGCAAAGCTAGATCACTTTGGAATTTGAAAAATACTACTTTTCATCACAGGAACTAAACGGTTAGAAAACTCTACATAAACAATAATCAGCATTTGATAACCAAAACCATGGTTCTTAAGATGCTTGAATTATCTAAACATAGCCATTCTGACATCCACCATAGGATAAATCAGATGAATGGCTTAGATCATCCAAAGGTAGGCGTATCATGCAAGAGTGGGCTACACAGCAACTTTTCCCTTGTTGTCGCGCTCTACACTAGCATTCTGCTGTCAAACGACCTGTTGAAGTCACTAAACGAAACCACAGTAAAGTAGAACCGCGTTCCGGGACGTGGCGGAGTCGTTCCCTTCGCTATTTAAGCTTGAACGAGTCATGAGTCAGCCTGCAGTTTTTCTCTGTCTGCGTCACATTTTCCTCTTCTTTCCCCATACGCGTTTCTGGCCCCAATTCTTGATTCCTGATTCCTGATTCGTGAGTTCCAGTCTAGAATTCAGATTTGGACAAGGAATCGCATAAAAGCCAGTGGAATTCGGTTCCCATCTCTGCATTTCCTCCCGGTAAGGCTTTTCCTATGAACTTTCTTTTCTCCTAAATCTTTCCGCATTCTATGTCGGGTTCCAGAATCTTGAGGTGTGATCCGAGGGTTTTTTTTCGGAATCGTCGTCTCAAAAGGTAGAATTATGGTTTTGCAGCAGGAATCAAGAGAAAATTTGAATTCTTTTCTGTTTTTCTGGTGGAATTTTGTTGAAAGAATCGCCGAAGATGTTGAATTCATTTCCTAGAATGTACAAGAAAAAGTGTTTCTTGCACGCTGCTAGTATGCGTTTGTGTTGGTTGATAGCAAAAACAGGGGAATCTTATCTCCATGTAGTTTTACGAAGCTCCTCGTGTGCTTTGGTTTGGATCTATTCGGTCTCGTATTGGTGCTGTTTAAGTCGAAATGCTGCTCGTGTGTGACTTGTTTGTAGAAGTTGTAAATTTTCTTGTTCGAGACACAAATCTTACAATGTGGCTTAGACGAAACGGACTGATTTTAGTTCTACCTTGAAAGTGAAGCTGCCTGTATATCATACGAGTAGGATGATCTTCCAATAAATGGCTTTTGCCTGTTAAGTATGAATCATTAGTCATTTTTAAGTTGCGGGTCTAATTTATCCTTTTTTAATTGAAGCCTAACTAAAAGGAGCTCAAAGACAATTGCTGTAACTATGTCATTGTCTGGATTGTATTGGAGCAAGTTATTTGAATGGTGACTGAAGTAGTGGTCTTTGACACATGTTGATGTAATGTTTCTGATTGACTCTCTCTTGTTGTGAGTGTGAAGCCTGATTGGCTTGATCCTGTTGTGCCTGGTGTGAGCCCATGGATGTATCTCAATTCAGAGGGAACTATGTAATCTGTGTGTTTCTTGTTTTTCATCCCTTTTTTTCTTTTTTGGTTTGCATCTTCATAACATCTCTCTCTCTCTCTCTCTCTCTCTCTCTCTCTCTCTCTCTCTCTCTCTCTCTATGCGTATAATATTGTAATTTGTACATAGACTTGCATATGCATAAAATGAGAAGAACCTAACTTTTCTCATGGATTTAAGGAAATAGCTGTTTGTTAACCATTTCTTTTTATGTGTAGTGTTATTGTAAGTTGAAATTTTTTCTTACTATTTGCAGCTCTTCAAACATATTGATTTGTAAATTTTGATACTACTTCAGTAAAAAAAAAGGCATGGGCGACTGCAGTTCTGAGAGCAATCTTTTCCTAAAGGAGTTCTACATCCCAGATTACATACTTGTACCGGATGAAGATGTTGAATCTATTTCTTATACACCTGACTGTCCTGTTATAGTCTTCATCAACTCCAAAAGTGGTGGTCAGCTAGGTGGGGATCTGCTGATGACATATCGCTCTCTCCTCAACAAAAATCAGGTACCATTTATCTGCTTAGCAGGAACTGCAGGGAAGGCATTATGTTCCTCTGCAATGGGAATTTAGATAGGCCACTAAAGCACAAACATGAAATATGCTAATAGATGCCTAGTTTGCACAAGGAGGATGTTTATTTATACGATGAAATTTGCAGGTTTTTGACTTAGGGGAAGTGGCTCCCGATAAGGTGTTAAACAAGCTTTATCTCAATCTGGAAAGACTTAAACAATCTGATGCCTTGGCTGCTGAAATCCAGAAGCGATTGAAACTAATAGTGAGTTGGATCTGAAATGATTCTCTAAGAATGTAGTTTATTTTGGTATAGAGCCTTTTGTATCTTTAATTCTTGAATTTCTAAATCTTCCTGTTAGTTACTACAATCTTATAATGGCTTTTGTTACATGTTTACAGATTATGTTTTCTAATATTTATGTATCTTATTAGGTTGCAGGTGGAGATGGTACTGCAGGTTGGTTGCTTGGAGTAGTTTGTGATCTCAAACTGGCGCAGCCACCACCTATTGCTACAGTGCCCTTGGGAACTGGAAACAACCTTCCTTTCTCCTTTGGTTGGGTACGTTATGACCTTTTTCCTTAATGATGGCTTCATAGATACTGTATCTTGTCAAAACCATCAAAACTTGAATGAGCATCAGAGAAGCTTTGATTCATCAATCATATTAGTTGGCCCACTTGATGACATCACATAAGCTGAATTCTATGCATCTCCCTATTGTTTCTTTACACATCCCTGGTTCCTAGGCTTTTCTTTCAGTTGGTTCTAAGCTTTAAATGCTTTATTGCTGGTGAAAGTTTTTGTGATTCATTTGGTTTATCGGCATCTTAGACTTGTGGAATTTCACATTTGCCTCCACTTTGGAAGAGGTGGTGTTCTGGCCTGTTGAGTGGGCAGTTATCATGTGTTGTTCTGCCACATAAAAGTTCCTTCACTTCTTCATGGAAGATGTGTAATGAGTCCCTGTTGCATACTTAGTTAAGGTGTTGAAAGAGATTAAATTGAAGCTGAGGTCTACTTAACTGGGTTTGCATAATCATATTCTAATAGAACCTTCAATTCACTCCAACTTTTGTAGGGAAAAAGGAATCCTGGCACAGACCGTCAATCAGTAAAATCATTTCTGGATCAAGTGAAGAAAGCGAAGGAGATGAAAATAGATAGGTAGTGTATCTATCTATCTATCTATCTATCTATCTATCTATCTCTTTGGCATCTACAGGATTTGCTCTTACTTATTGACTGAAATTGTAACCATATATAATAATGCATGATATTTGTAATTTTCACAAGTAGTCCTCACATTTCAGAAGAACGCATTCTCAAATGCTAAGTATTCACTAAACCTACTATCAGAATGAAGGCAATTCACCAATATTCATATTTCTTAGTATCTTTCTGGATCAAGCTTCTCTCTATAATTAGGCATTAGAAATCTTGGTTGCTTTCACTTGTGATGATGATTCATAATATGGCAGCCACTGATATTACAGATGAGAACATACACATGGATTGCCAGAAGGGTACCACACCCTAACATGGACAATGAGACAGGAGAAATTATCTACTCTATCATGACACTTGTGTGGAGAAAAACAATTGTAGAAGCCACAATAAGGCAACAGTTCTTTTGCACAAATATGGAAAAAGGGCATCCAAGCAAGCAATTGGACTAACACAATATGACAGAATATGGTCCTTGCAATAGGATAACAACTTTTGAATCTTCAGACATGTGTGGCACCTATTCTATAATTTGCAGTGGTACCGACCCCTAATTGGGATAAGGTCTTGACGATGATGATATAGATACACACAGTACAAAGTCAAAGTGAACAGGGTAGTTATCTCCTTAGCCACTTATGCTCCTTGACTTATCAACGAAATGGAACCTTCAAAGGGGTAGGACAAGGTACAAAAAGAACTGAATCTCATGTGTATTCTGTTCAAAGAGGAAGAAAACTCATTCTAGTACCATAGTTAGTGTAATCAATAGAATGGAGTTGTTACATGAAATTAGTTTCAAAGAAAAGAAACCTGTTTCACGAATGTCCAAGACAAAAAATTGGAGAGTCTTTGTTGGACTTGTCTCTAAGTTCAGGTTAAACAAATGAAACTTGTTATAAATCCTAGAAATAAGCAAGCAGTACTAAAAGAAATATGACAAGAAAAAGAAAGGCGATGAATGAGAATCATGATATTTGGCATAATCAATCTCACCTCATATTGATATGTATAGGGATTCCCTAAGTAAAACTACGTTCTATGTGATTGAAATTTTGATAAGGCTGACATATTGGACACCTATGCTCAACAACTCTGTTTCATCATATCACTTGTTTATAATAATTTGTTTTTAGTTATTTCTGCGTTAGTTGGGCATAGGAGTTCATTTATTTTTATTTGATTTTGATGTTATTTTGTTCCATCCAAATAGTATGACATTAACTTATAACAAGCTCTTTCTGAAGGAATTACTCTTTGACTACTTCCCTGTCCTGAATGTATTACAGTTGGCATATTATGATGAGGATGAAAGCTCACAAAGAAGGTTCTTGTGATCCCATTGCTCCTCTAGAATTACCACATTCTTTACATGCATTTCATCGTGTCTCCACGACAGACACATTGAACCAGGTAGGGCAGCGCTATTTTCCTTTTTAATGTACAATCACTTAAAATGTTCAATATAGAGTACCTTTTCTATTATCATTGTATCTTGTTGAATTTCTTCCAGGACATAAGTCTGATCTTTATATGCAATCTTTCTATTTCTTTTCTTCTTTTGAATGTTTTAATAAGCAATCTTTTAGATGGTCATTCAACCATATGCCAGGTTTTTCTTATTCTGCCAGAAAATTATCTTCAAGTGCTATTAAAACTAAAAATTAGGTCACTAGAATGGAACCAGTTGAATGAATTAGTTTATGTGAGATCCATTTGATTACTCACTCCCTATCATTTTCTGAGAACTAGGTGCTGTCAAAAGATGGAAACCAGAGTTCTCTGGTTTACCTAATTAATTTTTCTTCCCTTCTTACCTTTCAAAAAGGAGAAAGAAAAGAAAAGATGCTTCCATCTCTACAGTTAAGAGTTTTTACATGACTTGCATAATTTGAGCACTCTTTCATTGCCCAAACTTAACCAATCATGCAACCTAATTTGTCTAAAATACATTAGAGAATCACTCCCCCCTTTCTCCTTCTTGGTTCTCCAGAAGCCTAATGTTGTATCTCCTTCATGGATCTATTACTTTCTTTCTTCGACAGGTCATTCTTTCCTTTTTCATGTCCACTCATAACTGTAAATACAGATCTTTTAATCTTAAACTCAAAACTGCAAAGCTAAACAATAATAGGTCCTTATTCCTTATATCTTATCCTTCCTCAACACTCCTTTCTTGTTTGCTATAGAAATATTTGGAAAAAAATAAAGGTTATGTTCAAGTAAAAATAAAAAAAGGGCAGCCCGGCACACGAAGCTCCCATGAATATATGGTCTGGGGAAGTTGCGGACCGCAATTTTTTAAGAGGCTGTTTCCTCGCCTCAAACCCATGACTTCAAGGTCATACGACGACAACTCTACCATTGCACTAAGGCTCCACTTCATGTTCAAGTAAAAATATTAACTTAAAAGGATAGTACAATTCCTATCTTATTTCAGAAGAGCTTCCTTTATGGTTGGCTGTTTTAATTTGAATATCTGTGCTACGTCAACTCTAAATTCTTCCAGTTTCATTTTCCAATCTACTATTTAAGTTGGAGCATTGATAGATGATGAATATTTTGCGGCCTTCTTGATATTATCATAGTCATTGGTTGAAAAATTATCAACTTGAGAATAAGTAAAATAACCACTGTGGCTATTAGAGCATGCATGCTGCTTTGGGCATTTAGATGGACTCAAGGCATGAAGCCACACCTTTAGAGTCTACAATTATTGTGGGCCATGTACCATTGTAATCGTGTTCTATTTTATACCTTCAACAGTGTTGAAAAGCACTGTAACTGAAAAAAAAAAAAAATTTGCTTCTATCATATTCATGTCCCAGTCAGTGACCAGTAGTCAGACTCTCTGCCTGTATGCAACACTTTTTTGGAGACCATCAAATAATGTCATTTTCTTGGTCTATGTTATTCTCTGATGACCTAATTGTTTTCGTGCTTATGCTGATTAACTCTGTGCTTGTCTCTCTATAGGAGGGTTATGACACTTTTCGTGGGGGATTCTGGAACTACTTTAGCATGGGTAAGAATTTATTAGCATCTATTTGCTACTTCTGTTTTTAGAGGTTATGGAAGAATTGTTCAAAATATTTGTGTTCAAGTGTTTTATATTAAGTGCTAAATACTAGGTCTAACACAATGATTAAAGGTTCTGTTTGCTAATTACTATAGCAGTAAATATTTTAGGTCTAACCACTTTGGTAGAAGCCTCAGTCCCTGACAAAAGAAAGCTTGCTATTATTTTCTACAGGAATGGATGCTCAAGTATCATATGCATTTCATTCTGAGAGGAAGTTGCACCCAGAGAGATTCAAAAATCAGTTAGCTAATCAGGTTAGTTTCATTCCTATTACTTATTTTTGCATAATTTAATTGGGAATCACTGTCAGTTTTTCAAATATCCAATACCTATGTGTGATTCCATTTTATCAAGTATATGAATCTTCCTTCAAGTTTTCCTTCTTCTTCTTCTTCTTCTCATTATAAAAACCCTATAAGAAAAAAGCGAAAAAAAAAAGAGATGGTAATCATATTTGCTCTAACACACAGAGCACATACGCCAAGCTTGGATGTACGCAAGGATGGTTTTGTGCGTCTCTGTCTCATCCTGCCTCAAGGTACTCAATACTTAGTAGCCCAAAAATATTATATCTTATTAAGTTTTATTATGACACTTCGGAATAGTAAGCAGTACCTGCATGATAGCTGTTGCTACCATGCAGGTTTTGAAGGGATAATAGAATATATATCAAGTCCTAAAGCAAAAAGATGGAAAAAGGTACTTTTAAAAGTCTTCTGGAAGGAAGCCTTCCTTCTAATGTTGTCTGCTCTCCAGGCTTCTTATATCTTCTCTTTTGGGCATCTGAAGTTGTACCATGTTGAGATGGCTTTCTGGCAATCATTATTTACATTTGAATACATTAAAAGAACATCAGGTGCCTTTGTGAATGGACACTTCTGTATAACCTAGTATTAGCAAGGAAATGCCTGAAATTGCTAAACAGCTGTGGAAGGGTGAAGTGCATTTCTTATTGATGCTTCCATCACAGGCCTCAAAATGTAAACATTACTCTATTATAGTCCTTTACATATACTTCAATGGTACTGCTGGAGCATTGAAGTATATGAAGCCATAAAGACATATTAGTACGATCTACTTTACTGCTGCTTGTTCTTAATGTACAGGATGTACTTTTATTGTAATTTGTAGCTATGTCCTTTAAGTTGCAATTAATTTTCTCCACCAACAGGAACATTGCACAGCTTACAAAGGTTAAGATCATGAAAAGACTAGGTCACTGGGAAAACCTCCACATACCCCAGAGGTAGGTGAAATCTTCGTCATCTACCATCGTGTAGTTATACTGGGTCATGCTTTCATTTTTGTGAATAGCAATTCATGCTTCTGGGTTCTAGCAATTACATACCATGAGTGCTAGGCAACATAGTCACATACTAGACTAAAATTGCACTATTGTACATAGTTATAGTTGCTTTTATGTGATTATATGCTTTAAAACCACATTTCTATACATACTATATCTCTCGTTTATAGCTTTTTGCATATGGTAATTAGCTTTTCTCAATGACAATTTTGTACATACTCCTTACTAGTAAGCTGTTATCTTTTGATTGGAAACAAGAGTACCAAGTCCAATCACAGTTAATCTGGTAGAGACATTTTGACATAGGATTTGCTGATATGTTAGAATTTAGAAAATCTCATTGCATTTGCATCAACTTCTCCCACGCTCTCTTGCAGCAGACAATGGTAGTTTTCTCTGCTCATCTGCTAACATTTTGAAGTTCTAAGAAACTCACGAGCACAGCATCTTCCACCATTTTCACGTCTGCTTTCTCCCAAGGGATGGAATGATATTCATATACTTTCAATAATAGATTTAGGTACCAGATACTTTGGCTCACCAGTGGAAAACTTGAAATGCTGTCTTTATGGCTTATGTGACCATCTGACTCAACTCTATACTGAATCTTAGAGGAAGAGACCAAAGGGAGGCTTGTTTGCACCTGAAGTAAAGGATCTAAAACTGCTTCTGTTGAACATGCTTCCTTACCTTGAGTACCACACAAGTTAAGTCTCAGAGGAAGAGCACATGTTTGAGTTTTGCTGGCTTTGACAATGGAATGTCCGGACGTGTTTACATGGCTACAAGGTAGACTTTATATATCGTCAAGTTCCTAGAAAAGGCACAGGTCCAAAAAATTTGGCCATTGTGGGCATCATCTGACCTGTCAGTTCATAATACTGATGAATATAAAGATGTCTTACTAAACAATTTCCAAATATTCATGAACATAAAGATGACAGTCAGAAGCTTGTTGAACATAAACAGTTAGAAATTTTATTTGAAACAAGTTGACAATACTGATGAAAATAAGATCGCGAACCTACATATAGTCAGAAACTATATTTGACCATTTTGTGAAACTCTTTATCTTGACAATCAGTACCATGACAGGAGCAGTCTGTGATCAATCTTTTGTGCAAATCATGATTACGTGATTTCTTGCACAATTTCCTTATGTTGAGATTTATGCTTGTCTTTCACTGAAAATTCAAAAACCGATAGTGCATAATTCATTATATTTCAATTGCTTCTCTAGAACAATTTATGCATTTGAAGTATTGAAATATCAGGTCATTATCCTCCCACATCCTACTGACTGCATTTGTTTCTAATCTGCAGCATTAGATCAGTTGTTTGTCTTAATTTACCTAGCTTTTCTGGTGGATTAAACCCTTGGGGAACACCAAACAGCAGGAAAAAACGAGATGTGAGTTCCAACTTTTATCCTTGTTTTTCTTTGTTGGTAGTTAAAGAGATTTAAGTGGGAGTTATTGATGCATTCTACTATACAAATGCATTTACTTTTGCCAACAGTTCCATGCTTTTAGTTCTCCTTATTTGTAATCTAATCTTGTGCGTGTATTTATGGAAAGAAGAAGAATGAGGATATCTTATTCGAAAGATTAACAAATCTTCTTAGTCCTTTCTGTCAATACCTCTAATGCAAGATATGATTTTCTGCAGAGAGATTTGACTGCACCATTTGTGGATGATGGACTACTTGAGGTTGTTGGATTTAGAGATGCTTGGCATGGACTGGTTTTACTTGCTCCCAAAGGGCATGGGACACGTCTTGCCCAGGTATGATATCGAGTAGAATTAAATCAAAACTAGTTCATGATCTGGAAGTTTCTACCACATCATAGGTTGTGAAGATCTAGGGCAAACATGCATGAATCTGTGATGCATCTGTATGGAGTGAAAAAATCCATATGCTTGCATTGGAAGCTCTCAACTGTTCACATGTCGCTCCTGAAAATCTCAGTTTATCATGGTGGTAGTTATTTTCACATAGAACATGATGCTGGAGAATTTTGCTCCCGGTTGTGGAAAAACTAATTCATAAATCAATTTACTTTTTGCATTTAGGCACACCGGATCCGCTTCGAATTTCACAAGGGTGCGTCTGACCATACTTTCATGAGAATTGATGGAGAACCATGGAAACAACCTCTCCCTGTTGATGACGAAACTGTTGTAGTAGAGATCTCTCATCTCGGTCAAGTCAACATGCTTGCAGCTGAAAACTGCAAGTCTAGGAGCGTCAATGACCCCTCAACACCGATGAGTGTTCACCATGATGAGGATGATGAAGACAGTAACAGAGATTCCGACGAAGATTCTGAAGAAAGAAGGAAATTTGGTGCAGCAGACACATTCAGAATTCCCGACAATGTTGATATTATTTCTCGTCTCAGCTAAGTGCATGGCACAAACCTATTCTTCATGTATATTTCTTAGAATAAGGTTTTACCATTTCTTTTCTCATTGCTCTTATTGGGTTTTAGTTCGAAAGAAGAGATACTAACAATGGCAACATTGAAGCTGTCGGCCCTGGGATTTGTTGTTTATGGTTCTTCATTATCACATGACTGTTGACTTGGATGAAGTGCTTGAGCACCTCGATTTGCTATAAATCTTGGAAGGAGAGCCTTGGTACAATGGTAGTATTGTTGTGGTGCAATTTGAGGTCATAGGTTCAAGGTGTGGAAATAGTCTCTTCCAAAAATGTAAGATAAAGCTATATACTATAAACCCTTGTGGTCCACCCCTTTCCCCAACTCCAACATAGGTAGGAGCTTCGTGCACTGAGCTACTCTTTTTAGCAATCCAGACTTGGTGGAAGTTCAATACCTTACCAGCGGATGTCACGCCTCAGATATAGCATACAAAGGCATGAGCTATGCCACGGGATCAAGCTGTCGGTTAGAAAATTTTGGAGGTTTGGGAAAACTATTGTTTGTTCACATTAAGTTAAACTCGTACATGCACACACATTGGCAGACGCACGTTCTGTGTACAGGACTACATAGTTTAACAGAAGCAAATTTCTAGTAGGTGCCAGCTCTATTGACCTAGACGGTCCACTTTGACTCCAGATTTGGTTTCCAATGGAACATATTACGCGTAACAGACGCAAATTGCATAATCCGATCTGCTACAAAATGTTCTGTGGCTGTTGGGACTGGATTACTGCCTCTATGTAGTGTTCCACAATCCATCGATTGATCTTGATCAGACATAAGAGAATCAAATCGGCATTCTTTTTTCTTATAAGGATTAATGGGGTCCAGAGACCACAGGCAACCCCAGTTAATAAAGGACGGTGCTGGTTCATAGTACTCAGCTTGTTAGTGCGCTATTGTGCGGATGCGCACTGTCCTTTCTCATCCTATATTAAGATGCCACCAACTAGCTTTCATTACAAAAAATAAAGAGAGAGCCCAAGCTCTTGATTTTTAGTAGCATCAGAAGTTCAATGTAGAAGGGGAGCCTTGGTGCTTGTCGCGTGACCTTGAAACAGCCTCTTGCAAAATGAAAATAAGGTTGCATACTATTGACTCTTGTGGTATGTCCATTTCCTGGACCCAGCATACCCGGGAGCTTCGTTGCACCGGGGCTGCCCCTTTCCTTAGAAGTTCAATGTCCTAATTGTTCTAGTAATGGAAAAGCCAATTTCACTTTATCAACTCTTACTGCGAGAATAGAACCCTTGCAGTTAGCCTATTCTTTTGTTTCCAAGGAGATTTATTGTAATTGTTGGTCTAGTACATTGGACTAGCTGTTATTGAAGTCAACGGAACGAGAAAAGTTTAATCCCAAGTTACCTATGAAAACCTAATTTAGTCACTAGAAACTTAAACAGGATGCATCCCAACCTGCACGTGGGAAGCTTATAAATGTTGCAAGAAGTTGCGTATTACAAAGTAGACAGTTTCGTTTAGCAAATCGCTTAAGATGGACATGAAAATCTGGATTACTGCAGAAATATTGATGCATATGCGTCTGGTATTTTGAAGGGGAGCCTTAGCGCAGCGGTAAAAGTTGTCGTTGTGTGACCTTGAGGTCACGGGCTCAAGGCGTAGAAACAGCCTCTTACAAAATGCAAGGTAAGGCTGTGTACTTTAGGCCCTTGTGGTCTTCCCCTTCCCCGAACCCCGCATAGGCGGGAGCTTCGTCCACCAGGGCTGCCCTTTTTATGCATCTGGTATTTTGCACATAAGAACTCTACCAATACAATGAAGCAAAAACAAGGTGAGAGGAGAATGGAACAGCGCAATACATAAGATCTGCATCCCCATATCCAAAATAATACATCCGAACGGCAAACTCTATCCTAATAGACAGCACATATAACTGGAGACCTGCTGCCTCAAAGATTTTAAAGAATCCACTCAGTCAAAGCTTCACTCGGTAAGTGCTTGAGTTGGAGTCGCTAGCTTGCTACACTGTATGCCTGCATATTGAGATTCTCCTATGCATTTTGTAATTGCCTCATTAGCCTTCTGAATTTCTGATCTTTCATCTCTTTTCTTCTTTTCTCTGCACATAAATGATTAAAAAACAAGTGGAAGGTTATAACCGATGTCAGTGAACATGAAAAGTGCAAATAGCGGTACTGTTAGGAATAGTTCCAAGGAATTATATTGAATTCTAAGAGGACAGCCAGAATAGGCACTATGGAGAGCTGTGGTTAGGAAGTTATGAAAGGATCCACTCTAAGGACTACCCATTGGGAGATACATGTATCTTAAAGCAGGTGCAGAGATGCTGGAGCACATATATGGAGTCACAATTGTATTTAAGGATTGGCCTTAGATTGGTTGATATGGTGGCATGGGTGCACAGGTAGTTCACATCAGACAGAATAACTTCTTCTTTCATTGTGCTCACTTTTCGCATTGGCACCTTACTCTTACAATGATATCCCTATCCCAAAACACATGCAACTAAGAATTTTGTGGCTGACCCATGGAGGCAGACTTAAGGATTGTGTTCATTCACCTCTAAGCTGTAAAATGTTTTCGCTAGAGAAACTCGGATGGTCCTTGCATTTTACAGTTATTCAAAAGCAAGGGGTTTCTGTAGTGGAATCCACAAGATTACAGTGACTTCACATGGTACTCATACAGGTACGCTGGAGCTTTACATGGTATCATACAGGCAGATTTGAAATATATGCAACATATATTATAACTTAATGAAAGAATGATATTTTAACATAGTACTAGTAACAAGTTTTGAAGAAGTGCTTGTACCTTTCCACATACTCCTTTAGAAGCTCCTTAGCCTGAACTAACTTGGAGAGAAGGCTCCGGTAAACATCTAGATCTCTGTCAACACTTCTCTTGTTGATATTTAGGGCTGCACAAAGCTGTTACAATAACAAGAAATAGTAAATGCCAGGCCATTAATCTGCAGAAACTACAGTTTTTTGTAAGACATAGTTCAGTGATATTCTACACGAGGAAACAGACTGAAGGACACAAAATGTGCATAGTGTTACATCAATAAAGGACACTTGGAATACAACTGGAAGACATCAAAGCCAACAGACTGAAGAGCTACGTAAATTTACAATGTCATAAAAGAAATGAGTTGGAGAAAGAAAGAAGCACTAGAAATAGTTCCAAGTAATTATCAACGAGAATGTTCAAATAGGAACAATACAACTTATTTCAACTAGGTATCATGGTATCACGTATTGTCAAGAATATAAATGTCCTATCTGTCAAACAAGAAAAATGACAAAGCATTTTCCTCACAGTACTTTAATATCTACAATTGAAGTCTGACACTTGTTGCGGATTTGCAGCAGTTTATATCTGCAATAAACAATCTGGGAATTTGAGAAAATTTTATTGGAAGTTTACGAGAGCAGACACATAGCCGAACAGCATCAAATACAAGAAGTTTCACGTAAGGAGAAAATCACAAGAAGATAGATTTGGAATTAGATCCATTTGATAATTCAAATGTCGTATCAAAGGATTAGGTTATTTTCCTTAGCCTTTTCATTTTTGCTCCCTCATCTCCCTCATAAAGTTCTGTGCAAGGTGGGCACAACTCAAACTAATGAAATGCCAATAGCAGGTTTTTTATTATTCCACCATCACTTTAAGAGGATCATGGAGAATGAAGTTTCATAATACTCAAAACCACTAGCAATGTTCCTAAGAGTATGATTTGTGGCAATATACTAAAAGTGACTTAAATATTTCTCTATTCAAGATACTTTGCAACAGAATCTGGGTCCCATATGTTCTACTTCTAGCATTAGTGACAGTTAAAACTGAACATGCTTGATAAAATTTGTGTTTTAACTGAATTTAAGATTCTACACCTCCAACAGATTATAAGAGTTATGGAATGGCGAGAAAACAGAAAACAAAATTTAAGTATTAAACATCTAAAGCTAGTGACCATATGGTGAACCACACATAGAATGACTCCCGACTAAAAAGCATAACTCAGAGTTCCAACTTGAGACATTCATGAAACCTAATAGATGTGATATGCTTAACTGCAGAGCAATAACTTTATCTTATTATAATGATAAACAATAGCTCATTGTGGTAAGATGTTGTTAATCACAGTTTCAATTAAAGAATTAGAAGTTGGGCAAGATAATATAAGGAATCAATGGCCATCACAGGGACAGCAGTCAGCACAAATACATTTTAAGTAGTGGGAACATAGTAACATAAGAAAGAGTAGTCTCTTTGAGATAAAAGTATAACAGAAGCAAAAGCAAGCAGTGAATACTGTTCTAGCAGAAAATTGATAAAAGATATTCATTAAATATCAAGAACTCCTTATAAGTTGTATCCAGACAAGTCACAGTAAAATGTTTAACCTTGTCTAGAACAGTAGGATCTGTTCCTTTTGCTAGCTCAAGAAGACGAAACAACCCAACTGCAAAGAAACGGCTGTAGCTGAAATTCCCCTTACCCCCAGCTCGTGCAGAAATATCCTTTAAAATATCCTCTACTTCTCCTGCTCTGGATGGAAACTCCACTAAAGAACTGGAATTCTGTGTGCGTGCCCAGTCTTCCAATTTCTGTGCATCATTCCTATAGTAAATTGGGTTAGCCACATCAAACTATAAATCCTCTAAGCCAGCTTATCATATTATTAAGTTGAATTAATTTGATAGAGCAAAAAAAGAGTTGCAGAGCACTTAAATGTCATATCATATGGACAACAGAATTATGTAGTTGATTCATTTACAGAATATCTACCCTTTTTGCAGCCTAAAGAAGGTGATATTTTCCAAGTGGACAAAAAAAAAAAAAAAAAAACACTGAGAAAAGCTCAAAGAAATAGATGTGGACATCTTATTTGCTAGTCAATCCAAGATCCCAAAATGTACTTAGTGATCATTACACTACAAGATGTGCTGAGACTGGACCTGGATGTAACCTAAAGTGAGGTTCAGATTGTCATGCTTGTACAAAGGCCAATAATCATGGGTTTCAGGTAACTGGCGAACTGAGCAGTACCAAACTTAAAGCAGGTTTTTATCCCTTCAGAAGAACACCTCTTTATCAGTTGCTTTATTACTAAATCGTATTGTAGTGTCAAATAAAACATTCTTTCTAACTTATACATCAACAAGAGGCTAGATTAGTCTTATGAAAGACAAGCAAGATGCCCATAGACTTCCATAATTGGTACACATGTTAATTAGATGCTGCAGGAGTTGTAGGAGAACTGTGTGCATGTTATTTCTCTGTTATATGTGAACCAAAGGGCTTTATTTGTGGATATTGAGACTGATGAATGACCCACATAAACATTAACCAAGGCTCTCAGAATAAACATAGAGGAATTGTAAGACACTCCAACTTATTTCAGTACAGAGATTGCAACTTTTCTGTACATTTAGAACATTAAAAATGACACCCACTTCATTAGAGGATGAAATCAACAGGACTTCATAAGAACTAGATTATCTTATAAGCATTTTTATTTTGGTGGGTAAGCTGGAACTCATTCACAATGCCAAAAGTGAAACCCTTATGTAGTTACATCTTAACTTCTACCACAAAAGGCTCAAAACTACAGGTTTATACACCCAGAAAGAGCAGGAAAAGAAAACAAGCCATTCAATGGATTTCATAAGCATTTCATTGAAAGGTTTAGACCATTCTCAAGTCATATAGAAATCACATAGAATTGCTGATGTGAGGTTATGGTCAAAACCTGTATTGCTCAGGATCCTCCTGTAGTGCCTTGATGTAAGTTTTGAAAATTGCATCTCGATCTTCATCACTTGGGTACCCCTCCATAAGCTGATCGTAGACGGTGACAAATCCAAGAGCAAATACCGGATCATACTGGTATGTCCTTTTGTACCTCATCAGATGTTGTTGGACGAGTAGTTCTTGCAACACACTATTGTATATGCTAGGAATGGGCCGCCTGTACTCCTTGAGAAAATTTGACTTCGTTGCGGCAACAGTGGGTATAGCTGTGAAAATTCACCAATTTTGATGAAAGATTTTTCAAAAACTCTAACCACATTTTCTTAGCAAATTCAAGGGAGCCAATTGGACAGGCTTATATAATCCAGTTTACTGGATTATGCTGGATCCTTCCATATAAATCTACGTTGATTAATCCACCATAATCAAGAAACGAATTTATATAAGCCTGGTCAATCAGGCCCTCAGCAATTAAGGTTCTCGTAGAAACTTCTCATTATAGGATTTAAATTTGGAACTGTCACCATGATACTCATGGTTAGGGTCCTAGGTCAATGGCAGAAATGTAGAAGTTGAAACAATAACTGTATGGGACTAGATTTACAAAATAATGTTTGAGAACTTGATCAATTATTCTGGAAATTTCTTTTCAATTTGAAAAATTTATGGGTGGTTAGGTAAATTTTAATTGGACTTGAAATTTGTATATCAGAACTAAGAATAGAGACATCAAAAGGTTGGGATGATATTTTGAGATATGAAATTCAATTATTCAGAGACTTTTGTAATTATTGTTTGAAACATTTTAAGTCACCAACACATGATCCAACAAATTATACACTAAGGCATAACATGCAGTCCAAATGATTAAAGGTTCTCCACAATTGAACAATTTAAACCATACTGTAACTAAATTGCCAACAAATACTTAGGAATGAACAATGTGCCTAATTCAAGCCAGAAAAACAGTCATCCAATAGTTAGAATTCATTCAAACCAATCAAAATAGTCACTCTATAACCCATCTGGGGGCAGAATGGAACTACCCCAGTTAGCAACGCTTTCCCCCTAGCACAAACTAAACAGTATTGAAATTCAAGAGCAACCCCATTTCAAGATAAAAAAATCACCACAAAATTGAGGCAGAAATCCAATCAAAATCACAATTTTGCAGAAGAATAAGAAGTAGAAATTAAGCACCTGATACATTAGACATGCACCGAATAACCATTCGAGAGCTCGAATTCGCCGTCCCAACACCAATTACATCACAGTTAAAGCTCACCCTCGATCGAAATCTATCGAAAGAGGAAGCAAGAGAGCGAGTCCCAGAAATGAATCCTTTCTTCTCTGTAGCTTGCCCTAGTGCAGAGAAAGATAGAGAGGAAATGGCCGCCATCACAGAAATTGGTTTTCAGCAGCAGAAGATTGAAGCAGATATCTGTAGAGAAGATCTACTGGGGTTTACTGATTTGCCATTGTTGATGAGAAAACCAGGAAAATTGTTTTTTATTTTTAAAATGAAAAACGGGGGAGAAAGGAGGCAGAGGCCAGAAAGAGGGCTTATCCATTATGTGAGATTCATGTAATCTTAACAATTAGCCAACAAGATGTTGACACGTATGCGTGAGCTCGTCTACTGGACTTGCAGTCCATTATGGTCCAGGAATTTTCTCTGCAATGTGTTTAGACATGGCAGATGAGTTACACCTAATGTATATTTCACACCTGTGTAAATTTTACGGCGAGGATAGGTAGCTAGATCTATGAGATTATTATTATTTGTAAATTTCTTCCACACAATTTTGTGGGAAAGCAAAAACTCGAACCTCCATAAGAGATATAGAGTATTTTGCAATCAACTATACTAGACATTTATTGGTTATTAGTAAGTTGATTAAGTTTATAAACAACGCTTGCCCGTCATAGTTCATTCATCGAGATCTTATACATTTGTTGAGATTAACTTTTTATATGGTAGGCCCTGCGTGCCATTGATCTATGCTGTTTATCTGACTCTCAAGTTTGGATATCTATTGATGCAAAAGTCATGCCAAAGAACACCAGTAGCATCCAAGAAATGGGTTTAGTCCAACATATAACCAATAGATTATCACAAATCACTATGACTACAAGAGTAGAATCAAATGTTGATAGAACAGATGGCATCCAAAACTCTTAAAGAAACAAAATTTGTGAACAACAGAATTTCATCTCAATTAGTTGGTGGTTTTCAAAGCGTATACTCGAATGGAGGCGTAAGTAAACAAGCTTTGGACCACCAGGCAGATAAGTGCTCCTTATTGCGAAGCTACCTTTGCCAAATGATCCGTTGAATAAAATTGTCAGTTTCGCAGGATCAAAGATCAGTAGATTCTGTAGGCACTCTAGCACAGCAGTTGCTCAAGCAGAAGAATGGGAGCCACCATCGGCTGTTTCTGGAGATTTAGGTGTTGTTGGGACAAGTTGGAATTTTGTGCTGTTTTGGTGTGAAGGTGAGATTTCATTGAAAGCTGAAAGATTCGGAGTTTTCTTCTGAAAATGGCAGGCCAGGCCATTCTCTTACTTTAAAACAGCATAGGGTTAAGGACATGTCATTTTAAAGGTAGATTCCGCGCACTAAAAAACACAAATAAAAACCGGAGTTTCTTGTAATTATAATTAATCAGTGCCCACGATCACCATCAAATCAAGATTATATAGTTTCCCAATTCTTGCTTGGATGGGCCCTGTGTGCCTCCTGTGGGAACACAACGTATACCTTAGGGGCTTACCAAACACGCTCCGAATGTGCTTACAGAGGTATGTTTGGCGGTGGAATCAGGCAATGCCCTTCTCAGTCAGTGAACGGCTGTTTCCGCAGAATCATATCAACATAAATGACCCGGTGAAAGAGACCACCACAAAAGGTCAATAGTATGCAGTCTTACATTAAATTTTTGGAAGAGGCTATATCCATGCCTCAAACCTTTGACCTTGAAGTCGCACGACGACAACTCTACTGTTCCACCAAGGTGCTCTCTTTTCACTATCTGCATGGGATCCAAGTCGTAGATTATCTCTTGATTTGTTTAAAAGATCAGATGGGCCTTAACCTGAAAAAATTTGCATCAGCCATCTGTTAACACCATCTTATCAACGAGGGGTATTTCAACTGATCATCAAAACGGAACAATGTCACAGTATCTGAAGCTTGGGAGAGAATGGAGCCTTCGATACTGCTGAACAAATACACGTTGAGCACTGTGTTCTCATCGGCACCCAGAATGGAGACGGGATAAAACAAGGCAGGTACAGCTGATCTCCAAGAAAACTATCTGATGATAGAACATAAACACAGTCCCTATTTTCCTCTTCTTTTGTTCACATTTCTGTTTTTCTATAACAGATTTGAAATGGAATTATGAACTCGGAGGCTCTAGATAAGTTCGAGGGATCACATTCCAGACTCTTGATCTTAACTCAGTAGAAAATCCTATCATTATCGACCAATATTGTCGGTGGTTCTTTCCTGCAGTCAAGCATGTCGGGTTGTTCTTAGATTATACTTCTTATTTCTAAGAATATTTGCACAGACAACTCAAAACAAGACTAGACTAATCATTTTCCTTTGTTGATCTTATGGACGGACGTGAAGACATCTGCTGTTCCAGTGAGCGATGTGAAGTTCACTGGAAATCATGGAACCTCAAGCCAGCCGGTCGCTAGCTATGAAGCTTGTTGGCGGGAGACTGTTGCTTGCACGGACACTGTTCTCAGCCACGTTAAGCATACGCCTTCGGACCCAAAAGTCCAGCCATCCTCCAACTGCACCAACGGGCCTGTTTCTAATACCAGCCCCACTGCCCCGGATCGGCTTTATTTATTTTTTGGAGTTGTTTTGGTATTAGGGGTGGATGCATAATCTAGATAGAGATATCATTTGTAGGTTTAGCAATGGCAGTTTTCAAATTCTCAATGTGGTCCTAGTGCATCCGGTGGGTCCAGTGCTCCCACAAATAGATGAATAAATCAGCGTCGAAGACAGATGGTGTTATACCAGCAATACCAATGTCAATTTGGGAGGTGTTCCTGTTATTTGAAATGGGTATTCTTATCAATTC
The DNA here is from genome assembly GCA_035236585.1 of Warburgia ugandensis. Taxonomy (NCBI): domain Eukaryota; kingdom Viridiplantae; phylum Streptophyta; class Magnoliopsida; order Canellales; family Canellaceae; genus Warburgia; species Warburgia ugandensis. The sequence goes on from CP141137.1 coordinate 65,096,783, forward strand.
CCAATAACTTCTCAATTTTTCTATTTCCTAAATGGTGTTTCTAAATTAAAGGACAGCCCTAGTGCACAAAGCTCCCACATACGTGGGGTCTGGGAAAGGAACAGACCACGAGATCACAGAGACCCTCTTCAATCTCTAGTTTACGCAAATTGCAAAGAAAGTGCATGGAGAATGCTTTCAACTTTCAGATAGATTCACCCCTGTGAATGGTAAAACTTTCTACACGTCAATGATGTAGCGAATAGTAAGCAGCAGGTTCATGCCATTTCCCAAGACCCAATAGCAAGTTCTGTTGGCTTACCATCCACCAGACAGCTATAATAGAGTTTTCAGCGTTGCCATGCATTAGTGTTCTTTCATTTCTGTTTATCTTAAGCATAGTCGAACTTATGTTAACGTAGCTAATTCATTTCAGTAGCATCAATCACAACCATAGAACAAAATTAAGGCGCTATAACTCCCATAACACCCTCATTGACAAGGAAATCGAGGATAGCTTTACATTATCTATGAGCACTATAAAAGTAAATATCGGCCAAAATGGGCGTTGTGGGCGATAAATAAAGGTTTTAGCTCTGGCCATTGTCAAGGACCAATACCATTATTTTGTTCTATGATCGGAATGCACGGCTAGTTGAAGGATTAAAAGACAAACAAATACCATACTTAAAGGAGTATAATCATCTGAAAACTAAAAAATCCTTAACAATTTAATACACTTACGTGATATAGATCATAGAGGGCATGGAATGAAGGGTAAAATTCATCAGAAACAAATGCAATCGGTCACAACCAAAAGATCCTAAAGCAATACAACCCAGAAAGCTCTACTTATTCAACAAGCACTAAACCAGCACCCAAATTGGTCTGGGCTTTTGTGAAGTGAGTTCAGTGATATCATTACCAACCCAGATTCACATACGCTGATCCATGCAACTAATGCCGTAGGATCCTCACAATCCTCCATTTTTATCAGGAGTAAGAATCCCAGTCTATGCTCAAAGGTTTAAATGAATAAAGTTACAGTTTCCACGAGCACTTACATGAAATCAAAGTCATCAAGGGCATCATAGCCACCACTGACAACAATGTCATCGTCTGGCTTATCTACGTGAATCTGTTTCTTCTTTGCAGCTGAAAAATAAGAATCGATGAGGAAAAACTACAGTAGGCAAGTTGCAACAAGCCAGAAAGAAAAGAATGGAAGCATATCCAGATGCATACCTGTTTTCTTTTTACCAGCATTGGCATCTTTCTCTGCTTTGAGCTTTTCGTTTGCAATTGCCGTAACGGAAGATGCGACCTCTTTCGCATCAGCTGCTTTTAATGACGTCATCGAGAGTCTCATCACAGCCTTGAGTAGATTGATGTAATGAAAGCTTTTCTGAAATAACAAAAAAATAAAGCATATGAAAATCATAATCGCAAAGCCTACAGAAAGCCTATACCTATTCTGAAGCATCTCTTGTTGTGAAAAAGATAAGTCCAAGGCTTTTTTAGTGGCTGCAGCAATTCCATCACCCTGCATGATAACATATTGTCATCGCTATCACGAATCCTACCTCAAAAAAGCTGTGGAGGTCCAAAGTGTCATATAAATGACCGAAGCATGGTCTAGTTGACTGCAACACAATGATAACTAACCAATATTCAAATTTGGGTAATCCGCATTGGAAATTGGCCATAGAGAATTGTGTGCTGAGCATCTAGTCAGTCTGAAGTCAACCTCGTGGTCATAAGTCTGTTCAAACCTTATTAATAGATAAGAGAAATTGTGCAGGAAGCCAAAATTACAATAAAAAAATGCTGGAAATGAGCCTCAACAAAAGGCAGTCCAGATTTTCCATTGGTGGGAATGAATGGAATCACCTCAAATGACACAAAGGTCCCAAATTTGTCATGCCGAACAGCACCAAGTATCTAAGCTATAGTGGACTGAACAGAAAAGCTACTTTATCAATAAGCAGCATCCACATAGGTAGACAATCTAATTAGAGAATCACTCGAGAAGGAAAATCCTGTGGCATGGACTTGTCTATCAAACTTAAGATCACAGGTTCAGTTCCTAATGACTTAACCTGTGGAAACCAAAATGGCAAAGAAAGCAACAAAAACCAAAGAAACTACAATGATTGTTTGGTTTAAGAAATGGAGTCAAATAAGATACTGACTTTATCAAAAACCTGGAAACCTACAGAAACGAGAAAAGAAGGGACAGAGAAGAAACCGCACCAAATCAAGGATGTACAAGGAAAGGAATCAGCAATTAAAACATCGGGATTTGTACACTCTGATCTTCTTGTGTACAATCCATGACAGAAAATTATGTTTGAGCATTAAATGTACAAACTAAAATTCCTTTGGTTAAAAAAACTGCAGTGAGAACCAATGAGGTAGAAGAAAACCAACGGGATTGAGACATGGACACAAATTAGCCTAACCGATATCTAGCAGAAAAACTAATGGACCAGTGTTAGGCCCCTATCTTCTCAACATTTGAGTTGATAAACGGTTAAGAAATTAGTATGAAGTGTTTACACTCCTGAGAAAATCAACACACCTCATATGGCCGGAGCTTATGCGATATGAGCTCTGCATATTCCAAGAAATCATTTTCTGATTTGGGAATAAAATTGTCGAGTGATTTTTCATCACTTCTCTTGCCAAACAGTTCAGTAGTGGACTTATAATCAGCTTCTTCCACAAGCCTGAGATGCAAAAGACAAATACAATGGATAAGAAAGAAAACATGATGAGGCCGTTTACAGGTCTCCAGGAAATTATCAAACAAGAATCATCTGTTTCACCTTTGCTGGCGAAGTTTCTCTGCTACAGGATCAGCAAGTACTTCATTTTCTGCTACAGCTGCTTTCCCTTTCTTTTCACTGGCTTTAGGGCCTTGCTCTTTCTTTGGGACCGGTTTTTCTGCAGGTGGCTCCGGTTCGGGAGCCTGTACCAAGCAAAACACATAATCACAAGATTGCTTTGGAGTACAACTGAAATCCCATCACTAATTGAACTACCAAATAAATTAGGTTGGCAAGCAACGGTGAAAACATTAAATTCATCCATCCAGATGAGGATACCATAATAATCAGGTAAAGATAGAGTTCCAAGTAGAACAGAAATAAATTTAGTAGTTTCCTATGATTTTTTGTAAGTATTAACTCCTGGCATTTCCATAGGCATAATGAAATACGAAAGGACTTTCTTGGAACTGAATCATCAAGATCATTTCAAACCCAGGAAAATTGTAATCAGGTTTTAAGAACAATGTATCCCTTTCTGTAAGATTTACAAAAATCATATACGTGTCTGAAGCATGCAGCAGGCATTTTTAAGTGCAAGAGAGATCCATGAACATGAGATGGTCAAGAAAAGTGAAGGTCCTTACCGGAGTAGGAATGTCTTCATCTTCCCAAGACTCCTTCACGTCATCTAAATCAGCATCTTCATCATCCCATCTATTTTTAGGTTGGTCCTTTTTAAGAATGGGAGCCACCGGCTCATCTTCTGATTCAATTAATAGTACATACATCGTTGTCAAAATCAACCCAAAGGATCAAGAAACACTAGATATCATAAAAGAAAATATTCAATAATTTCAATTACTAATCAGCAGAATCCATAGCATTTGTCCTAGAGAATCTATAAAGCAATGGTAAATTCCATACCAACAAGATCTTCTGTGCTTATCAAGTTCAAATTTAGGGTGTAAACCATGTTTGCAAAACATGCATAATTAATTTTAATGAATAGATGATGTTCGGACTATACAACAGTTCATTGAGTATGTGAGGTACACAGTCTTTCAAAAGTGCAATCAAAAGGTGAGTGCTTCACAGTTCAGCAATAATCTGGTTGAAGTTATGAAATAAAAATGAGAAAGGGAAAGAACAAAGGAAGCTGAGAATACAAATACTAATTTTATAGCATAGATCAGAAATCAACAATGGACCATATTAAAACGGCAAACATAAACTTGAACATGAAAGAACAAAGAAGTGAAGACAGTGAAAGTGAGCCAGTATGGTGGTCCTCGAACCCATAACTCAAAAGATCATTTCCGATGGTGATAAGAGCGCAACTTCTACCATGTCTCTCACCTGGGTACCACAAGGATGAACAAAATTTTGGATGGTTAGAGCGATCTCTCTTATTGAATTTGAATCATTTATAAAAGGGGCCACTAATTCCCTTCCAAAATGACGCATTATCCACTTGCAATGGCCCAAATGCAGCTAAGTTATCATCTACAAGAATCTCTCTTTTCTTTAGTACTCTTAATGAGTAGCCTAAGCAGTGAGTTGAAGAAAAAACAAAATATTATAGATGTGATTCCAAAAGGTTATGGACAACCTCCCAGCTATTAAGTTTTTTCAATCAAAACTTGCTTCCCCAAAGATAAAAGTCTCCAGTAAGTGGGAGTTGTTTCAGTAAATGTATCAAAACATGTATATAAATAAATAAATATATATATATATTATATGGAGAGTGGTAATTTTAGCAGGGAGCTAGACATGTAAAGAGCAGGTGGCATTTGATTGGGTGGGAAGAAAGTTTCTAACTGCCCTTTCATTTAACTTTTTCTGTTTTCTACTTTTTCGTAGCCAATCAAATGTCACCTGCTCCTTGCACCTGCATGAAACAGCTGAAATTACCGCTGTATATATATATATATATATATATATATATATATATATATATATATATATATATATCACAAATCTGCTTGATATTTGTGAGCAAAATAGAACATGCCTTCAATAGAATGTACCAATGTTTTATAAGTCTAAATAGCACAATTAAATAGCAGAGCCTTGCGGGGCTAGCAACAATTATCATATTTCTCCTATTGCAAGACCTTTTTCTATCTTTTGCCACTGAGAGGACCTTCATGTATATAGAAATAATAATCTCTTGGGATTTCCAATTTCTTTTACCTTAGCATTTCTATCTCCCCCAGATAGTTAGATGCCTGCGATGATATCCTAGATGCAGAAATAATCTAGAATATCCTTTCAAGCCTCAGGGATCCACAAAAGCCACTCTTCATCTCAACTTCAACTAGTTTACACATGAACATAAAACAACGTCCACAAACAAAAACCACGCTAATTATGCACAAGGGTATATGGTACCGAAGAGAGCTCTACAGAGTGATGGTCCACACACCACATATCCCCCAAACATTTGCACGTCTACAAATATACCTAAAGAATCAACATTGAGCCCATACCTTCTTGTGTTGGTTATGGATGAGTCAACAAAACATCTGCACGAGCAGATTCCATGGTGCATGTTATTTGCAAATGATATAGTTTTGATTGATATGACAAGAGAGGGCGTAAACACAAAGCTAAAGCTATAGAGAGATGCATTAGAATATAAAGGATTTAAAATTAGCGGAACTAAGATAGAGTATATGGAATGCAATTTTAACAATGAGATAGTGGGACTGGAGCACCAATAAAGATTGATAACCAAGAAGTCCCCCTAAAAGACCACTTTCGATACTTTGGATCAATAATTCGTCACAGTGGAGAGATTGACAGGGAGGTTACCCAGAGAATCCAAGCGGGTTGGAACAAATAGAGACGTGCCTCTAGAGTTCTATTGTTAAGTGTTCAATTTTGGTAAAAATACCCTTAATTTAGTATTTAATTAGAGCATCTAGACCATTAATTTTAAGATTTTACATCAAATATTTTACTTTAGCTTTAATTGGTCATCCAACCATTGAATTGTAAAATTTAGTGGTTAGATGACTATTAAAGCTAATGAATGGTTTAAATTGTCCTAATTGGGTCTTGTGCATTGCAGATCGGTCAACTTAGGCGTGGACGTTCCAGATCGAATCAAGGATATTAGATGGAGATCAAATGAAGTTTCATGAAAAGAGACTGAAGACTTGCAGAGTTATAGCAAGACCAGGATACTAGTGGACCCCACCTATCTCTATCACTCTATCTTCTCTTTCTCCTCTCTTTTCTCTTATCCCTCTCCTTTCTTTTCTCTCTCTTCTATCTCTTTTTCTCCTTCTCTTATCCCCCTCTCACCTACACGTCTCTCCCTCTAATCTTCCACTCTTTCACATCTCTCTTCTCCCTCTTCTTATATTTCATTTCCTCTCTTCCCAAGGAGAACGTTTTACCCCTCTTGGGAGGGGCTGGCTGGACCGGCTAACTCTCCCAAGTCCTCATCTCTCACGATCCCTCCTTCCTCCTTTCTCTCCACTCCCATTCCCTCTCTCAACTTCCCCACCTTTCTATCCCTCGATCTCATGTTCGCCTTCTCCCTATCTCTCTCTGCTTCTCCCCCGCACCTGACAACCTAGATCAGCGCACCTCTCTCTCTCTCTCTCTCTCTCTCTCTCTCTCTCTCTCTCTCTCTCTCTCTCTCTCTCTCTCTCTCTCTCTCTCTCTCCGGCTTAGGTGCGTGACACACCAAGCAGCCTGGCAGATCTCCAATTTCTCCATTCTCTCCATTTCTAAAATCTCCCCGGTTTACCAGCTGTCTAGTCTAGGCGACGCCACACCGTCCAGCCGGGACCGCACAGCCAAATCCCTCACCGTCCTCCTATCTTCCCATCTCATGCACCATCTCCCATCTTCAACTCTCTCAGTTCCTTCTCTCTATTGTCTCTCGGCTCCATCCCCAGAAATATCATCATCACCGGCCAGTCTCCCCTCCATCGCACTAGCTGGTCTTTTCTCCTTTTCCCAATCACCTTTCTCTTCTGCACAACCTGGATTATCGGTTGCCCAGCACCACCAATCTCAACTTTCTCCTTCACCGCACGGACTGGGAAAGAAAACCCAGATTGGGTTTTCTCCCGATTCTTTTTCTCTTCCCTCTTTCTTCTTCCTCCCTCCTTTCTTCCTTCTTCTCCCTTCTTCCCCTCTTCCGGTTTCCATCATCGTTTTCCTGGTTTTTTCATTAAAAACCAAAACCCCTGAAGAATTACAAGTCTGCCCTTGGCAAATCTCAAAAATTACCTCTATCCTTTTTCAAAAATCCCATCTGTGTCCCCAGACTAATTCCATCTGTGTCCCCGATTTAATTCCATTTGTCCCTGATTTAATTCCAACTGTGTCCCTGTGCTATTCTGGTTTTACCTTATTTTCATTCTGACTATTTAGGAACAGCGCAATCCAAGGACAAGCTTATCCAGGACGCATTTTAGTTTTATTTTCTATTGTCTTTTGAATAAATAATCGTGCAAACTGCAGAAATTGAATAAATTTGAATTTTAGTTTATTTTTAGCATAGTCTTTGTTTTTATTCTTTTATTAATTGAATTTTATTGAAAACTCCATCATTTTAAATCAAGTCCTCGTGGGATCGACCCGTACTTGCATAAGCTACACTACAATAGCCCGTGCACTTGCGGTTAAACAATCAACATCTATGTGAACGGCAGGTGCCACTTAAACTAAAAGGAAAATTCTATAAGATTGTTGTAAAGCTAGCCATACTCTATGGATCAGAGTGTTGGGTAATCAGCATGTATATAGGATAAGCATCTCCAAAATGCGAATGTTGAGATGGATGAGTAACAAGACAAGAAAGAATAGAATTAGAAATAAAAACATTAGAGGAAACTTAAGAGTAACATCAATAGGCAATAAGATGAGGGAGATTAGACTTAGATGGTTTGGACATATCCAACAGAGGTCGAAAATCACATCGGTCAGTAGGAGTTAGACGATCCAAGTAAAAGTTTTGGAAAGGGCAAGGGAAAGGCCCAAAAGAACATGGATAGAAGTGGTGAGAAAATATTCAAAAACTTTGGGGCTAAATGAAGCAATGACACTTAATAGAGTAGAATGGAGAAACAAGATTCCTGTGGCCAACCACTAAAGGTCTTGATGATGATGATGATGACGACGACAAATTTACCAAAAGACTGTGTTCTTACAAAGGTCAACAGTCCAATGCCACTGTAGCTGATTTGCAACGACATGGACTTAAATCTCAAAGCACAAGCAATTTTATTTCATGCAAATTACCTTCCAACATGGCTTGACCCTATAAGAGCTCCTTAAAATATGCAAGAAGGTAAATAAGCCTGCTTTCACTTCATTCGGGTCTTTCAGAGCAACAGACTCAAGAGACCACATCAGTTATCCTTAGGTGGATTCCCAAGAACTCAAACAACTCTTACAAGTCACAGGCCTTACAACTTCTGTTGAAATTGAATTAGATGTTAAATACCACAACAACAATCCTATCCTTCAGCAGATGGTATCTTCTAATCCAAGAAATCTTCTCCAACCAAAATTCCCCACATTTCTTCTCTTAGCATCACTCCTTTGAACTAAATATCCCAACTCACTGAATCCAAAGTCTTGTACTGGGTATAAAAAAAATTGTCACTGATTTTGCTCATAGCACACTTCTACACAATCACATATGGAGCTATTTGGTAATGAACATTCCCAGTAGCACCAAATGGTCTTTTGCGTATCTGCTTAAAAATTATAGTCCTGAGTACCAAACCTTTGTTATTGCTTAGGAAGGTACACATATTGGTGTATTCTTTCTACTACCACTTCCTCAACAACATGAATCTACTAGCCAACCAGCACTTTTTCCTGCCAAGCACATAACAAGTATCTAGTTTGCTTTCCAATGTCATCCACAGTCTAGTTTTTGCTTCACTTATTTCATGTGGCTTGCTTTTTTGTTCTCTTTTTCTCCCCTCTTGCTTATTGTACCTTCAATTCCTAAGCTATAATGCTCACCAAGTGCATACCTGTGACTCTTTGTCAACCCTCTCCTGTCTCTCTTCAACTTACAAGTGGGTTAAAACTAATATTAATGCATACTAGTTAAGTCTGACTTCATAAAATCTTCCTGTTAATTAGTATCTTCCTAGAAAACTTAAGTCATCTGGGAAAACTCACAAAGGATGAAGTTTTGGAATTACATACATAACCATTTGCCTAGGTTGATATGCAAGCACTGCAGCTTCAGATGCAACTGTCTATCTGGAGAGTCCAGAGCAAGCAAAATACTATGTGACATAAATATGAGAAGTGCAAAAGAATGAAAAGATTGCAAATATGGTAACGAAAAAGAGAACAAGTATGCATTCAATTTCGTAACTGACCACATTATGTCACACTATCCTAACATGTATTTCTTATTTGCTTCAATAACCTTATTATAGACCTACACATGATACAAGTATGAGAGGTGCAAAAGAATGGGAAGATTGTAAATATGGTGACCAGGAGACAACAAGTATGCATTCAATTTCATATCCAACTAAATTAAGTTATACAATCCAAACATGCATCTCCTACTTCTATAAACTTATTATAGACCTACATGGATATATTTATTGTTCTTTCTGGATACTGGACAACATATTTATTGTTTTACAATATTTATTGTTCTTTCTGGATATATTTATTGTTCTTTCTGGATACTGGACAACATATTTATTGTTTTACAATATTTATTGTTCTTTCTGGATTCTGGACAACATATATCAAACAGAATTTCCACAGTAAAATGAAAAGCGGAAAGCAGCAGATGAATTATGTTTTACAACCTGAACCAGATCCATTCCTAAGTCAGAATCACGTATAAGAATGTGGCAGAATAATTACTTAGTTATTGGCAGAAAGACCTATAAACAAAATATGTGTGGATTTTCCATTAGGCCGAAAAATAAAAAAAAGATGACCAACTATTCCATCTTGTGGAAGGTAAATATTACCCCAGTCCTCCATCTTCTTTGAGGTCTTTAGTTCCTTATAGCATATAATAAGCAATCTAAATACCTAGCAGAAAGTGCAGTCCTGCATGTAGAAAAGAATGTTGAAAATATGACTGCTCTGAAAAAAGAAGAAACTATAAGATATCAAAGATATAAGAATCGAAACACTCAATGGAATAATGATTTTTATGGATACATTAACACAAATCGCAATTTCTTCAGGTAGAATATTATCATAAATAGCAATTTGCTCGCAGAACAGTTAAATGAGAAAATTCCAAAGGCATACATTAGTAGAGTTCATTTGCTCTTACCAAAAAACAACACAAATACACAAGAAAGAGATAGCAGAATAGATCTTTAGCCTATCTAAAGAAAGATGCTCGATGAAGCATACAAAATCTGAGGGACCGAACATGGATAACCAAAGACGTTATCAAACAAGGAAAATTAACAATTTTTTCCAACCACGTTCTAACGAAAAACTTCCATAAAACATAACCCAGCCGAACATTAATTCTCTTGAATCATCGCCATGTAGCCTTAATAAAGGATTACATCCACTATTATTGTAAAACATGGCAGAAAACCAGAACAAGGATAAATCATGTCATCTACATAAGCTTCAATAATCAGGACAAATATTGATATAAATAATCACCAACATGGAGCAACTAAGAAACTAGGCACCACAAAAGGAATAAATGCACCCTGCATCTTAGAAAACTAGATACCACATCAGCCCAGAAAATTGTTACAAGATAATACAACAGTTCCAAGGACCAACAAAAAAATAATCAGTGCAAACTATTATTGCAGGCTATACTGACAACACATGAAATTAAATCTTCCGGAATGTTCTTTTTTCCTCCCCCTTCTACTGAAGTAGTAGCCAGTAACTCATTTAACGTAATCGTCAAAGAGTTGCATATTCTAACACATAAATAGGATCATGACAGGAAAAGTGATAGTTTCTCTATATTCTAGGATCATGATGGGAAAATTGATAGCCAAGATCTCATTTAATGTAATCATCAAAGAGTTGCATATCCTAACACAAATAGGATCGTGAAGGATCATCTCTACTCCTCTTCTCTCTCTCAAGCCTCACCTCCTGCTTTCTAAGGGCAGCGTGTCTACCAATTTCACCATGGCATCAGTGTAGTTGGTAGCAGTAACCATAGTCAGTCTACTGAGTAAGGGACCCTTGGGACCCTGAGCTAACGCATTAAGTATCCTACCTGGGGAGTACATTCGCAAGAATGAAACTCAAAGGAATTGATGGGGACCCACACAAGCAGTAGCGCATGTGGTTAAATTGGACCCAAAGCAAAGAGATAAGATACAGCTGTCATACTTCTTGACTAGTAAGGAAGAGCTGCTGTAAGAACATGAAAACTTATGTACTGTCACCACCTTTACAATCAAATACCTTGCAATATCAATCCGTGCCTCTAAAAGTGCCTTTGATCCCTCCGTATAAAACAGATAAGCCTGAGGCCCTTCCTCGCCCCTTTCTATTGACGTGGCATTCACAGCTTCCTCAATCTCATAAGCCTTCAACAGCTCTTCCAATTGACCTCCAGAATAGAGCTTCACTATAAGCAGTCTCAACCTGTCCCTTCTCTGCATTTCTCGCTCTTGAAATAGAGTAATTGACTCATTGAGCAGGGTAGTTGAGCCCGATGCATAAGCTCAGCATTTCATTAGAATTCATGCATTGCTTTTTCTCGCCTTTCACGGACTTGTTTGCTCTGTTCAGACACTTTCGGCAGTTGAATTAGGAGCTCCTGAGCCTTCATGGTCAGAACCGGAATCAGAACTATCAGCACCTCGGTTTCTTGGTGTTGGTGGTGAGCGAATAGGGAAGGGTGCTAATGTGTGAAGTACTGGGGAAGGAGGAATTGGAGCGAGGTGATGGATTATGGGAGTAGGAACTAGAATTGGAGGTTTAGGAGAGTTTGTGCAGCAGTAGGAGGCATTGGAAGAAGGGCATTTGGGTTTTTGGGAATAAGAGTAAAAACTAGGGTTACGTTAATATGCATTGCTACAGGAGGAGGTTTTGATGGTGAAGGTGATGGGTTTTCTATATTCTTATTCCAGGTTGAGAGTTGAGTAATGATGGGAAGGAATATTTTTCTTCAATCCTATAAGCAATCTGTGGTGTTGGTAAAACTTAAACCCTCTTTACCAGTGCTATTATACTATTCTTATTTCTGGGTGTCTCTATTGTTGCCGCATTCTCCATGCTCATAGTTAAAATATCCTTTGGAATGTTCTAGCTCCTAATTAGACCTAAATAGTAACACACTCTCAAACGCTGGATATTGGGTTGTCAACTATAATCACTATTCAATTTAAACCAAGACTCATCCAATGTAATTGCTTACCAGGTTTTGATGAATTCGTGGCAACATTTCACTCTGAAAAAGTCATAGACTGGGTGTTTGTAAGCCCTAAACCCTCTTTACTAGTGCTATTATACTATTCTTATTTCTGGGTGTCTCCATTGTTGTCGCCATCTATGTACTAATAGTTAAAATATCCTTTGGAATGTTCTAGCTCCTAATTAGCCATAAAGTAGTGACACACTCTCAAATGTTGGATATTGGGTCGTCAACCATAATCATTATTTAATTTAAACCAAGACTCATCCAGTAAAAGTTGTCGTCATGTGACCTTGAGGTAAAAGTTGTTGGCGCAATGGTAAAAGTTGTCGTCATGTGACCTTGAAGTCACGGGTTCAAGGTGTGGAATCAGCCTCTTGCACAAATGCAAGGTAAGGCTGCCTACTTTAGGCCATTATGACCCGCCCCTTCCCCGGACCCCGCATAGGCAGGAGCTTCGTGCATCGGGGCTGCCCTTTACTCATCCAGTGTAATTAATTGTTAGGTTTTGATAAATTCATGGCAGCTTTTCACTTGAAAAAGTCATAGAGCACTCACTATAGGCCCAAGGACAGTAATTTCCAGCTGAAAGCCATTGACAAAGTAAAAAACAATTATCCTTGGGAGATTTATTCTAACTATTTTACTATCTACAACTCAGCCTATCATAAATTCTACAAATTTGGGACAAATCACATCCACGGACTATATCAAAGAAATTATAACCCCAAAAAAGGCTCAAACAACAAAAATTCAAATGCAAAAAAGGAAAAAAAGAAAGTATTAGATTGGAACTGACCTAGTATATTCGACACTGAATCAAAGGAACTACCCTCTGCCAGGTATGCCCTAATATCTCTTTGAACTACAACCCTAGTCACAAATCTAACAAGGGAACCAGACCTACAATAAGCCAAAATGTCTCTTCAAATCGAGTATTGATTGACAAAGATTTCCTAAAAACCAAATTATCCCAGAACAATGAAATTAATAGATGAAAAGAAGGATTTTCTCCACTTTGGATCTTAAAACACAGGAAAGATTTTTCAGTTTCTATCATCCAAAGGTGGCATACATCTGACTTGTGAAAAGAAGTATGCAGTAGAAAAAGAAAGATTCTGCTAAAGAGATGTTAAAGAGAAAATTTTCCTTTCATATAATATTTGTTTCAGCCACCTCTAAAGATCAATCGACGGAAGAAATCAAAAAAGATTCTAGAAACCCTAATTACCAAAAAATGGAGCTATAGAGACACAATTCAAGAAGAATAGGGACCCCAAAAAGGCCTTTAAAACAATTGTTGAGGCCGAAGAGGATCAATTATGGCCACTGAACTTGCATTAAGTAGAGAGAGGATACAGAAATGCACGTGATATATGCATAATGAAGTCAGCAAGATTCTACGTGTGAGCAAAAGCTCGTGTGGATCCAGAATTTGGCAATCTTAGCCATTCATCACTAGGAAAGTATGTTGGCTGACTGTCTGTTTCAAAGCCTTATGAGTGGTCCCTTTTACAATTTAGGATCATCTCATGGAAAATTTTTGGAGCATCATCAGATGATGCCTTATACACAATATAAACAAATCTATCTATACTATTTATAAAGGGAATTCCCCCTCTCTTTTAAGGGAACTGAAATACATATAACTCTCACCCAAAAATTTGGTAAGGAGTACTAGTAAATGTAGAAATCTATATGTTGTAGAGATCTACATCTTGAATCTAGTTTTGTTCTTTATCCTTCATCTTTATTCTCTTTTAGCCCTCTTGATTTTCCCCTTTGGTTGCTTAAGTTCCATGGATTGTTGCCTTAGTTTTGCATAGGATTCTTCCTTGATTTCAAGCATACTTGTTCATGAGTGAATGTTGGAACAATTGAAGAAGAATTTGGCTTGTAATTAAGGATTTATTGAGATTAAGTGAACATTATTGTAATAACATTTAAGTTTCAGATTTGAACTACATGTATGGAGTGTTATGTTGATAACTTTTTGGATGTGATTCAATGAGATTAGTTGGAATTTTCAATTCATGTATATGTCCAGCAGTAAATTAACTTTATTCTTGAATGTTTGAATGCATTATAAGTGATTAATTCTATGTTTTACATGTTCTAGTCATTGAATGTTTCAATTACCTTACTGCTGGAATTTCTTTGCAAGAATGGCGTATATTAATTTCTAGCACTATACAATCTTGCTCACTTGATTTTTCAAGAGTCCACTTAGATTGATAGATAGCTTAGTTAATCTTAGAAATAGATTGCATGCTTAGGTTTCCAAAGTAGTTGATTAAATCCACTCCTATTCAATGAATCTTGCATATAATTCCACGGTTACTTGTATGTTAATTGGGTAGTTTTTTCTTACATTAAAAAAATATCTATATTTCGCACTAATTATCTTCATCTTTTTCAAAATATCAGTTACTATAACTAATCACATATCACATCTTTACTCACTTGTCTATCACGTTAGCGTTTTGTCTTCTTCTTCTTCACCGCTTTGCTCGCTCTCTCTCTCTCTCTCTCTCTCTCTCTCTCTCTCTCTCTCTCTCTCTCATCCCATACCTGATACTAGGACAAGAGATTAACATGCCTGATAATGTGAGGATGTCAAATCATCATCTGAAAGACTAAGAATAACTTTCATATTTAGGTTGAACAGAGCATTCAATGCATCATTTCATTATACGTGCATCACGTGCATTTTTGCTCCCTCTATTTAATGCAAGTTGATCAATCTGCAAAGATGGATCAAACAAATCTTTCATGAAACAAAAATTTTATCTTTAACGTCTCTTTTACTAGAATCTTTCTTTTCCTACTGCATACTTCTTCTCATAAATCAAATGTATGCCACCTTTGGATGATAGAAACCGAAAAATCATTTTCGTGTTTTAAGATCCAAATGGGAGAAAATCTGTATTTTCAGCTGTTAATTTCATTGTTCTGGTATAATTCAGTATTCAGGAAATTTTTGTCAATCAACATTTGGTCTAAAGAGGACTTTTGGTTTATTGTAGATTTCATTCTCTTATTAGATTTGCAATTAGGTATGCAGTTGATTTTCAGTTCACGGAAATATTAGGGCATACCTGGCAGCAGGGATTTCCTTTGGTTTGCTGCCATACATACAAGGTGAGTTCTAGTCTAATACTTTCTCTTTTTCCTTTTTCGTTGTTTGAGCTTTTTTGAGGCGTATAGTTTCTTAATATATTCCCTAGATGTAGTTTGTCCCAAAATTTACGGTAGGCTGAGTTATGGATAGTAAAAGAGTTAAAATAAACCTTCTGATGATAAATGTGTTTTTGTCTTGGCAATATGAGGTCTTCTAGCCAAAAATTACTAATCTTCGGCCTACAATGAGTGTCCTACAGCTTTTTTAGAGTGGAAATTGCCACAAATTTATCAAAACATAGTAAGAACCACATTGGATGGGTCATGATTTAAACTAAATAGTAACTGTAGTAATAACCCAATATCCAGCATTTAAGCTTGTATTAATACTTTATGGCTAATTAGGACCTAGAACATTCTGAAGTATATTTCAACTCTGAGAGTAGATAATGCGGCAACATAGGAGACACCTAGGAAGAAGAACAGTGTAACAACACTAGTAAAGAGGGTTTAGGTTTTAGAGAAGAAGACTACTAACACCACAGATTGCTCCAAGGGATTCAAGAAAGACATTCTTTCCCATCTTCACTCAAATCTCAACAAGGAAAAATATATAGAAACCCCATCACCTTCACAATCAGAACCTTCTTCTACAGCAACGTTTATTGACCCAACCCAGTTTCTACTTCTCTTACTCCTCCTAGGGATGCCACCATTATTCCATATCCATTCCAATGAATCTCATCAATTCAGATACAGATTCGTAGTAGTTCAAATATGCCATTCTATGTCTATTCCATTATATTGGGTTCTGAGAGTGGATTATCCATACCGTTTAGGTTTGCTAACTCTTTTGGAGTATGGGAAGACACTATTTGGTTGAATCCAGGGCTAGCGCACAAGATCCCTTTGTAGTTGGGTGATGACACCAACAAACCTTATCTTCTCACAAATTATCATGTCTACACAAAATTGCTTGCTTCATATAGGACCTGTTTGTGGAGTTTGCCTTTCATCATGTGATACTTGGAAGGGCTTAGGGTGGTTTTGGATAGTCTTCAAACTTTATATATACTAGCAAACAAGGACAAAAATGAACAGATGAGAAGCAATCACTGTAATCTTAGATCATCTTATCTACTACCATAAGTTTCTCTTCTTTTATAACATCAATCCAAAAACAAAAAAAAAATGGAAAAACTAGAAAAGTTGGAATTTGGTAAGCAAAGAGAAAAGGAAAAACCAGAAAAGTCAACTAATATAACCCTTATTAATAACAAAGATTAACAAATTTTAGGGGTATTTAGTCCTATAAAAATTGGATAATCTACACATTGTAGCCCTCATTCTGTATCCATTCCAAAAAATGAGGATATTCAAAGTCAATTTCATATCTGTCCATAGGTTCGATTCTATATCCTATCTGTTTGAATCAATTCGGTTCAGATAGCAGATAATCCATTCCAAATGGCAGCCATAATTCTCCCAAACCCAAATGCCCTTCTTCAAAATAACCCCTCATCCCACACAAACTCTCCCTAAACTTCCAGTTCTCATTCCTACTCCCCTAATCTCTCCACTTACTCCAATTCCTCCAACTCCATGGTACTGCATTTGGATTTATCTGGTTCACAGTATTAATCAGGCATATTGATACCTGTTTCTTTCTAAAGAACAGGATGCTTGTAGTTTAATCTTTTAACGCTAATAACAGAATTGGCTTGCGTCAAAGAAAAGAATACAAACACCAGAAGTCTATAGTAGGAGGAACTTGTACTTTAAGAAATAGAAGAAATATTCACCTTCCTGACCATAAGTCGTATATCAACTGTTCTTAAACCACTTGCTTACCTGCAAATACCAAAGAATTTTAAGGCCCAGAGCATAAAGTGGACTTAAGTACAATAAATGAACAAGCAGACTGGGCAGAGTGAGACAACATCAGATTGGAAAGATCGACCTAATGTGGAAGAGAATAATACTGCAAGTATAGAAGTTCAGAATCATAATAAGAATTTGCAGATTCGCAGTACCAGAACAAAATTGGACAAGAAAATGAAATCTAAGTATCTACGTTCTTCCTAGCACAAGAAACTGAACAATAGATGATTGACTAAATGCACTAAACAACTATCTGAAGCATTTTGCTATTAAGCTTATACCACAGCTATGGACCAGCGTTGAATCCGTCAGTTGAAAAACAGCTTAGATCTAAAAAATAGTAAGGACAAAACGTGATGTCCAATCTGATATCAAGCACCGATTTTAGCATCTGGGACTAATGTGGCTCTTTAAGTATAGAGACAGTATAAACAATTAAGCATACTGCATCCCCTTCTCCAACGGCAACCCAAGTTGCCCAACAACACGCAGCAGAGAGAGGGTTACCGTTGCAGATGGCTACCGGCCACTGAAACAGAGACAGTGGCCGGTCCACCTTCTCCACCGGCAACGCAACACGAAGCAGCAGCAGGAGGGAGAAGAGAATCAGCCATACCTTTAGATGAGTAAATAATTGCTGAAATCGGTCGAGATTTTCGCTCCGATTACTCCACCTCCGTCTGAAGAGAGACGCGCGAGATTTCCCCTCCGTTCAGCCACGATGATCAGCGAGTATGCCGAAAGGGGAAGGCGAAGCGGGACTAGTGATTAGATAGCATTGAGCCGTCGATAGGCGATGGTAGTCTAGATTCTCTAGATTGGAAATTACTCAAATTGGGCATCAATATTTCTGTTTCCCAATTTGCCCTTATAAGCTGATATCCGTGGGGTTATCCGTGCTAGATCGCGGACCTAACCATTCTGATTGTTCAAATCCGTTAAATCCGCTAAATCCGTGATGACATTTCCTGTGTAATTGCGGATTTTCAACGGAAACCGATCTTCCAATTTCAGTCTTTTTGGCCGATGCCTGTCCAATCTTTGTATTTGAGGCTCAAGTTTGAAGACTCAAGTCTCTTAAGTTAGGAAACGAAGTGGTGAAGTCAATTTTTAGCAAGTCATACTCTCTCCCCGTGTTTATGTGAGCACACGTTTGTGAGTTCAGTCGCATTGCGGGTGCCTAAAAAAGGGCAGCCTGATGCACTAAACTCCGGCGTAAAGTGTTCCAAAGAAAGGGCGGGCCACAAAGGATTCATAGTACGTTGCCTTACCTTTCATTTTTGGAAGAAGTTGTTTTCATGCCTTAAACCCGTGACCTCCAAGTTACACGCATGCCTATTGCTAGGTAATTATTAATAAAATATGATTAACCTTAAGTTGTTGTTTTCCCTTATAAAGACGTAAGTTTAGTAGCATTACAGAAGCATTATAGTATAATTGGATTTTTATTCTAGTTCAAGTACTTGGTTGTGAAAATAGTACGGTACCAATAAGATTTGATTCTTTAAAATAAAAAGTAATATGATTTTAGTTCCATTTGAATAATCATGTGCCAAATTTTCAGTTCAATCTATGTCAATTTTCTGATTCTAAGCATGCCATTTACACCTCTACTCCCAACAAATTTACGTGTAGATTTACTCTCAAATGACTTGTTAATTGACGTCGATGATGTTGGCATGAGTAATGGCTTCTTAGATGAAGTTAATGATGTTGGCATAACGATTTGGGAATGGGAGATGCTCATGCTCAAAATGCTGCCTCGACATCCATCAAAGAGATCAAACAATTAATTTAGGACAACGATTAGATTCTAATAAGCTCAGAGACACTTTTGTAAGTTGGTAATCCACTACAAGAGAGATGATGGGTTGCTACTTATGAAATCTCATTCTCTCTCCCTAGAGCATTTTTACATTTGTGGGAAAAAGATATAATAAAAAAAAACCTATACTTTGAAGGTTTTTTTGTGTTTACTTCATATTTTTAATTTTTTCAATTGCACCCTGAATTTAGAATCATAGTTTAAGTGCACCCAATTAATGTCAATTGTCAATGCCGTTGGTGTAAAGCCCATGTGGCAGTTGATGTAGAGTTTGACCCCCTAACATTGCATTTGATCATGTGATGTGTCCTTTAAATGACCAATACAAAGAAAATAAGAAATAGTTCCTCTTCTTCCAGAGCAATTCCATCTCTTTGTAATTTTTTCTTTAGAACTGCTACCAGAATTCACCTCTCTCTCTCTCTCTCTCTCTCTCTCTCTCTCTTAATTACTATCTACTACAAAATCCGCATGGAATTGAAAATTGGGTAAAGGGTTTATCTTAATGGTTTTTCTAAATCTCTATTTATCGCTTTTGGGTAAATATCAAAATTACCCCTCCAACACCTATGTACTACAGAAACCACATGAAAAAGAAAAAAACAAAACAAAACAAAACACTAAGTTGGGAACCCACCATGGTTGTTTTTGTTTTTTATCTTGTTCTAATGCTTCTATGTTTGAAAATGGGATTGTCCTTCCAATAATAAGATACTAAGAAATAAATCAGTTTTCTCAATGATGTTTTTTCTGATGTAGTTTTCACTAAAGCATCTGAAGGGTTTTTCCTACATCTAATAGGAAGAGTCTGGTGTAGAAAATACATTTTCTTGGGTCAAATAGTGAAGAATGGGTTTCTAGCTTTTTTCTTCCTTTTTTCTTTTCTGATTTTTTTTTTTTTTTTTGTACAAAAGAAGTCCAACTTCGTAGAGTTACATAACCTTGTCATCTAGTCAAACGTCACACCAGTAACCACATGGGATTTCTGCTACTGGTTTTGATAATTGATGTTACATCAGGGTGTACTTGAAAAAAGGGTTTTTTTTTTGCAAATATGCCATTATATTTTGGCCATTTTGCAAAAAATTCAACATTTTCTAGGATTTGTATTTTTGTCATTAAGTTTTGCATCTCTTTGCAAAAATGCCATTTTGCTAGGTTTTTATCTTAATTTTCAGTTAAATATTTTAAAATTTCATATTTGCCCTTCTCTACTCTCCTTGTTTTTAGCCGTATCTATCTCAACCACTAGCAGCCTCCCGTTTTTCAGTGACTCCACTTTCCCCACACCTAAAGCCAACCTCCACCAATTTCCCCCTCTCAGTAGCTGCCCCATCCCTCTACAGCCACACCCGACTCTTATCCATCCCTCTTCCTCAGTGGTAGCTCCCCATTTTTTGGTGTACCCATCCTCATCGGCACCCACCCTCGTTTTCGGTGCACCACCACCCCATTCGTAGCCAGCCTACGCACTCCCCCTCCCATGTCCGCCTGCATCCCCCTCTCCTCCAACCACCCCGTCCCCCTTTTTTGGCATACCCCCAACAACATCGACCTTGAGTTTTTGGTGCACCCCCCACCCCAACCACTCTGACTACATACACCTCTTCCCTATCCACCCCCTCGTCCCCCTTT
The DNA here is from genome assembly GCA_035236585.1 of Warburgia ugandensis. Lineage (NCBI taxonomy): Eukaryota > Viridiplantae > Streptophyta > Magnoliopsida > Canellales > Canellaceae > Warburgia > Warburgia ugandensis. The sequence goes on from CP141137.1 coordinate 65,117,361, forward strand.
TCTAGTGACCTCCCACCCTTAGCACGCATCTTCAATCCGCCCCACCCCACTGGCAACCCCCACATTTTTAACTCATCCTTCAAAAAGCTTAATGGGAAAGGAGAATGCAAACATAACAAAATGGCATTTTTACAATGAGATTCAAAATCTAATGGGAAAATGCAAATTCTAAAAAATGTTGGATTTTATTTTATTTTTTTTGCAAAATTGCCAAACTGTAATGGCACTTTTGCGAAGAAGAAAAAACCTTTTAAAAAAAAAATAGAAGTGTGAGGTAGAAATGAGAAAAAAAAACCCATAATCATTTTTTCAACCAATAAACCAATGGGGAGTCTCTTCATAAACCCAACTTGCGCACACAGTACTGCTGAAACACTTACTAATCCAACTTTCAGTGTGGATGTAATCGAGCCCATTGATCTTACAAGCCGGAAAATGGAAGAGGGTCTAGCGTCAGGTGCCATCCAGTAAGGGGGAAGTTGAAGATGATTTTATTATTTCTTTCTTACAAATGAATATGCATTTATATATGAGTTTGTGAGGAAGAAATGAAAATCATCTCCTGCTTCTTAAAATATGGTCACCCTTACGTTAGGTAGCCAGCTGGCAAGGGTGAAGCTGAAGATGGTTTTGTTATTGCTTTTCTACTAGCAAATAAATATGCATTTGTATATTAGTTTGTAAGAAAGAAATGAAATAATCTTCAACTTTTTAAAACTATGGCAACCCCAACATGACATGAATCGAAAACTGACATTCCCTCAAGCCAAGGCATTCCCCATAAGTGACACGCCGCATCAGATCCCAGGTGCAGTGAAAAATAAGCAAGGGTTGCTAGGACATTCTCCCATAAGCAACACGCTACATCAGATCTCAAGTGTAGTAAAAAATGGATAAGCGTTGCTAGAGCATCCCCTCGGAAGCGACTCACTGCATCAGAACCCAGGTGCAGTGGAAAGTGGACATTGGTTATTACCATGGAGGTTGAGAAAGGTGATAGTAAATAGGGTATCTCTAGAATATAAGATTCGCATCGCTACATGAAATATAGGGACATTGATAGGTAAGAGTTTGGAGTTAGTAGACGCAATGAAACGTAGGAGAGTCAACATCGCTTGTATCCAAGAAACCAAGTGGAAAGAAGCTAAAGCTAGAAAAATAGATGGGTATAAATTATGGTATGTATGAAAGGAAAATAATAGGAATGACATAAAAATAATAGTGGATAAGAAATTAAATGATAAAGTTGTAGACGTTAAAAGAATCGGTGATAGAATTATAATAATAATAATAATTGTTCTAGGAGAGCAGATTATAAATGTTATAAGTGCATACGCACCACAGGTATGGTTACAAGATATAATCAAGAGACATTTTTGGGAAGATATGGAGGGAGTCGTACAAGAAATTCCCAACACTGAGGGGATATTTATAGGAGCAGACTTAAATGGTCATGTAAGAAAAGATAAGGAAGGATATGATAGAATACACAGAGGATATGGTATAGGTGAACAAAATGAGATGGGAGAGAATATCCTCGATTTTACTTTGTCATATAACATGTCCATTGCAAATATACTCTTTAAGAAGAGGGATGAACACTTAATAACATTTAAAAGTGGACTTTATAAAAGCCAAATAGACTTTTTTCTACTTAGGAATAATGAACGATCTATATGTAAGGATTGTAAGGTGATACCCGGTGAGAGTTTAACTTCACAATATAGGCTAATGGTTATGGATATCCATATTAAAAGATAGAGTAAAGGAATTGAACTTAATACACATCCAAAAACTAAGTGGTGGAATTTAAAAGAAAAAAAAATAACCTCATTCAAAAATAAGTCGATGGTAGAAGGAAATTAGAACTATGAAATAGAAGTAAATACTATGTGGAGTAATATGGCTGAATCCATTAAGAAAGTGGCAAAAGATGTCTTAAGAGTATCTAAAGGTAAAAGGCTATTAGCAAAGGAAACATGGTGGTGGAGTGAAATAGTGCAAAAAGTTATTAAAGAAAAAAGGATGTGTTTTAAAGCATGACAGAAGATTAGAAATAATGAAAACTATGAACAATATAAGAATGTTAAAAACATTGCTAAGAGAATAGTAAGTGAGGCTAAACTTAAAGCATATGATGAACTCTATAATAGACTAAGAACAAGAGAAGGTGAGAAAGATGTGTTTACACTTGCAGAAGTAAGAGAACAGAAGGGTAAGGACTTAGATCATGTTAAGTGTATTAAAAGCAATGATCAAAAGGTATTAGCCAAAGATGATGAGATCAAACAAAGGTGGGTAATATACTTTCAAAAATTGTTAAATGACATTGGCTTTGAGAATATAGGGATTGAAAATAATATAAATCTAAATAACATTGGATATTATAGATATGAACGTAGGATCAGAATACCTGAAGTAAAAGAGGCCTTGAAAAAGATGAAATTAGGAAAGGCCATGGGGCCTGATGGTGTACCAATAGAGGTTTAGAAGTATATGGAGATATTGGGGTAGTTTGGTCTACCAAGTTGTTTAACAAGATTATAAAATCAAAGAAAATACCTGATGAGGGGAGGAAAAGCTCTATTGTACCAATCTATAAGAATAAATGAGACATTTAGACTTGCACTAATTATCGAAGGATTAAACTTATGAGCCACACCATGAAACTTTTTGAAAGTGTGATTGAGAAGATGCCACTACATGAAACAAGTGTATCAGAGAATTAGTTTCGTTTCATGCCGAAGGGGTCTACCATGGAAGCTATTTTCTTACTAAGACAATTAGTAGAGAAATATAGGGAGAGGAGGAAAGACCTACATATGGTCTTTATTGACTTAGAGAAAGCTTATGATAGTGTCCATAGAGAGTTAATATAGAGGGTGTTAGGTGGTAAATGGGTTTCTCAGGGGTATATAAACATAATTAAATATATGTATGAGGGAGCGGTAACAAATATTAAGACCACTAGTGGGGTGACTCGTAATTTCTCTGTCACTGTAGGATTGTACCAAGGATCGATATTGTGTCCATACCTCTTCACATTAGTTATGGATGAGTTAACAAAACATATGCACGAGGAGATTCCCTTGTGCATGCTATTTGCAGATGATATAATCCTACTTGATGAGATAAGGGAGGGTGTAAACGTAAAGCTAGAGTTATGGAGAGAAGCATTAGAATCTAAAGGATTTAAAATTAGCTGAACTAAGACAGAATATATGGAATTAATTTTAGCAAGGAGAGTAGGAGTGGAACACCAGTCAAGATTGATATCCAAGAAGTCCCCGTGAAAGACCACTTTCGGTACTTAGAATCATTGATCCATGAGAGTTGAGAGATTGAGATGGAGGTTACCCAGAGAATCCAAGCGAGTTGGAACAAATGGAGATGTGCATCTATGATCGGCGGGTGCCACTCAAACTAAAAGAAAATTTTTATAGGATGGCTATAAGGCTGGCCATGCTCTATGAATCAGAGTGTTTGGCAATTAAGAAACACCACACTTATAGGATGACCATCGCAGAAATAAGAATGTTGAGATAGATGAGTGGTAAGACAAGAAAAGATAGAATTAGAAATGAAAATATTAGAGAAAATTTAGAGATAGTACCAATAGGTAACAAGATGAGGGAGATTAGACTTAGATGATTTAGACATGTTCATAGGAGACCAACAATGGCACCGGTTAGAAGGAGTGAGGCAAATACAAGTAGAAGGTTCTAAAAGGGCAAGGGGAAGGCCCAAAAGAACGTGGATAGAAGTGGTGGGGAAAGATTTAAAAACTTTGGAACTAAATGAAGCCATGATATTTAATAGAGTGGAATGGAGGAATAAGATTCATGTGGCCAACCCCTAATTGGGATAAGGTCTTGATGATGATGATGATGATGACCTTGATCAAATAATCTTTACCCTTTAATCCAAAGCTTCATCAAAGGTTTTGGTGGAAAAGTAAGAATGCAAGATAATATTTGTGGGAATTTAGTGTAAGGATGTGATATTCGATTAGCAAAGCTCGAAACAACATGGATTTCCTTTTCTATACTTTGCAAATCCAATAGTCTCCATTACATATAAATGTTTCATTGCGGGTCCATCCTAAGTACTTTTCCAGCTTGAGACAAGAGTGTGAATATTAACATGAACGGCCCATTGCATGTACCTTTAATTCTATTATCAGTCAGATTACTATAAATCTCAATTATCCACCACGCAGCGTATGAGTAAATAAATAGGATTCTACTGCAATTTTCATTTTCGGGGAAATATAGAATCCATGTTCCTTCTCCGGACTATAGAAACTACCACTCTCTACCCATACATTGTTTACAAGTTATAGCTATACATCTTCTCCAACAAACTATTAACCCCTAGCAACGTATAGATAGAACATACTAGCAATAGTGGAACTACGTGATCTTCGGGGCCTTTTCCTTCTCAAACCGTCAAAACTGATCGCCAAAATCAAAGGCCTGAGAAAGTATGAAAATTCGGCCAGGCAGAAACTGGTCTCTCAGGAGAAAGAAGATTGGAACTCTTCCATGGTGGAAGACAAACGGTGCTTCTTCGTCCAAAGATGAGAACTACTCCAAGACCAACACTGCTGCTTTTTTAATATTGGAAATGAGACATGAAAGTGTACAAATAAGAGTTCATGCAAAATTAATCAGGAAATAGGAAGACTGCAAACGGCTTTTGTGAAGAGTTTTTTGGACGTGGTTAATCTTGATTTTGGGGATTAAGCTGGAATTTTGATCTTGCATTTTATATCCCGTTTGCCATTTTTATCCATTTCGAACCCCATCAGAATGTGTCGGCACTAGGCTATTAGATTTTTAGTGATGTTTCGAATGAAAGGCTACAATTAGATGGATCATTCTCAAACGTAGCCTGCCATCCAATTTGTCATTTCGCTTATATGGGGTTTGCTTCTCCGAATGCAATCTCAAAGAGAACATTCAGTAGGGAGAATATGGGGCAACGAGTTCTTCATTTAGGAAGAACAGTTCCCAATCTACGTTGCAACTAGAGCAAATGAAGCACGCAGGGAGGTCGGACAGCTGTTCGTGGGTGCTGCTGTCAGGAATATTGCCTTTCGCATCTCTTTGCTTTGCTGACAAATTTGGTTTGATATTTATGAAAAACCTTTTTCAAATTGTGAGGAGGGGCCATGATGGTGAGATCCTTTGTTTAAAAGCAGTCTTCTGAAGCATTCCAATAGCCTCTGAACTCACTGTTAATCCCTTCCAAAGGATTTCCACATGACATCCCATTGAAGAATCATTCCGGGCAGCAAATAACATACCGCAAATATGCTGTCGATACCCATAAAGTCGCTGGGAAACTAAAATTCTGAAGAAGCTTGCCCATGCATTATTTCACATGTGTAAAAGGGGTAGCCCCGGTGCACATAGCTCCCACATTACCAGGGTCCAGGAAAGGGGCAGACCACAAGGGTCAATAGTACGCAGTCTTATCTTGCGTTTTGCAAGAGGCTGTTTCCACGCCTTGAACCTATGACTTCAAGGTCAACGACGACAATTCTACCATTGTGCCAAGGCTCCCCTTCATTATTTCACACCTTTCCAGTAAGAAAATAAACTCACAAAGTTATAGAAGCAATGCCACAGTGGTTTAAGAGATAATCAACTCTCTGTTTCATTTCAATATTATGTAAAGATCCCGGTTTGCAATGATCCACCGACTATGCATCAATTGGCCGGTAATACGTAAAGATCTTGTTAAGTGTTGTATTGCAACAGAAATGATGAGATGCTGTTGTTTAAAGTTACAACAGCAAGAAACTTCATTCTAGCTTTCAACTTAGCCATGTTCACCCTTATCCAATCATATTCTCATAACATCTAACAACACCAGCTTGGATCCACAAGGCCTTGCTGGTTTGGGCAGTGTTATAAGAGCGTCTGATGGGGCTGTGATGGCAAAATATTGAGGTCCAGCTAGGTTGGCAGATGCTAGTGAAGCAGTAGCAGCTAGAGCAGGAATTTGGATGACCTCTCAAAATTTCAGCACGCCTTGCATTATTGAAGGGGATTAAATGAACACAGGATTAAATTGAACGCCATCAACTGAATGAAAGATCCACTCAGTTATCCTTGGAAATATATGCATATCATCGATTACATCAGACCACAAATTGATTGAATGGTTGTTACCTTTTCGCTTACGTTGAGATCTAGGAATGACTTGGTGGATAACAATGCTAAAACGGAATAACTGGACTGGACATTTGGATCTCAGTTTTTGATCAGCAAGGCGTTGGATTAGTTCAGATTGTAAGAGAGGAAGAGAGAGAAAAAGGTGAAAACCGGGGAGGAGGGGTTGGTTGCTTTGGATTTCTTCGTTCTTTCCACCTCTCCTTTCTTCTGCAAAGGTTGTGGTTCTAGTTAGTCTAGCATGTCTTACACTACCTATTAATAATATAACAACCTTTTTTAAAAAGAAAAATCTGATAATACCAAACAAGTTGCATGCATCAGTGGTGGATGCACCATAGAGGATCAGTACGTCATCCGGGTACTGACAGTGAGGTTATCACATTTGCAGGCTTAGGGCGACACCCCTTGAGGAAGTCTCTACTAGTCCTGTGATTGACCATCCTACTATGGGCTTCCGCAGTGACGGAGAATAAAGGAGGAGATAGAGGATTCTTGCCTGGCCACACAGTCTGCAGAAAGGAAGTGTCAATTTTTGTAGCGAATTTTTGGTGATTTTTGCAGACAAACTTGGTTGCACAAATATGCCTCTGAAACAATCTCCTTCACTGGAGCATTTCATGTCCTGGCTGATTGGAACATCTCCGCAAACCTTGTTAATGTAAGCCGGGATCGAGTTATGTCTTGAAGATTGCTACATAGAGCACCTTTCAGATAAGCTAGGAGGAGAATGCCTAAAGATCTCTGTCCTCTTTCTTTAAGATAAAGTCTATTGGTAAAGTGGCTGTTTGCTTTGTAGGCCCGAAAAACTCTGCCACGATGGGTTCTTTTCATGAAGAGCATATGGTTTTTTATGCTCTAATGTTTCTAAACTATGCTTTAACTGGGCAAAGAAAAAGGCAGAACTGTGTCAATTTGGTAGACAGCCATCCAGAATCTTGGTCTCCTCCTCCTATGCTCTTTACAGCATTAATGAGCTTTTCTGCTGTTGGGCTTTTGCTTGAACTTATCTAAGTTATGGAGGAGGGCCTTAGTTTGATTCCCATCTACACATGTTATGCACACAACGATTTCTAACGAAATAAGGACAGACCTGGTGCACGAAGCTCCTGCATATGCGGGGTCCAGGAAAGGGGCAGACCACAAGAGTCAATATTATGCAGCCTTACCTTGCATTTTGCAAGAGGCTGTTTCCATCACTTGAATCCATGGCATTAAGGTCACACGACAATAACTCTACCATTGTGCCAAGACTCCCCTTCTTATTTTTAATGGAGTCCATGAGTAAAATAAACTGTAAGCCACCTACTTTGAGCATATGATGGCATAGATCCAAACATTGCCTATTTATTGCTCTCATTTTCTTTTATATCTTGGACTCACCGCATTTTTCCGTGTCCAAGAATAATGCTTTTACTCACAGACATTGTTTGCAGGTAAAATGAAAAATACCTTCCTGCAACTCATTTTCCGTTGCTAGTATTAAGTTGTATGCTTCTCATTTTCCTCATTATCCGAGTTCTCTACCCTGTTAACTCCGAGTCAACTTGATTTTGCAAAGTTTGCATTGTCTCCACATTTTGAATTTTGACACCTCATTACCAGTACTCAGGGACCTTGACATGAAGCTGCATAACAGAAAATACATAAAATGAGTGACATATAACCAGATCAAACATGCTGTGAGGACAATAGTTCAAGACATATGCAGACAGACATGTATTAATTTATGTGTGGACATATATCGTCATATATCAATATACATGTATGTATTATCATATAAACTAAAACATAAATTTCAATTTGCCGTCTTAGGCAAGGGATAATACAAAAACTTAGTCATGGTGTTTTCAGAAGGTTAGGGTTTCACCCACTTAAAAAGGAAGACTTACCAGCAAATATATCTTACTCATTCTACAGGAGAAAAGGACATTTTGCTTCACTTGCGAAGTAATTTCAGTATCCGTATTGAACTATTGGTAAATTGTTGCACGTATTAATTTGGAGTCCATCTGATTGGCAAAGCCAAAACTAAAGCCTAGGAGTCTTTGGTGAGTGAATTATTGACCAGTTCTTTCATGGATCAAAGTAGGATGGTCGAGACCGACTTGACTAAGTTGTCATGCTCGAGTCGTGTAATTTTGAACTGCAGATGCTACATCCCACATCACTTCCAGACATTCTTTCTGATGTTGCCTTTAGCTGATGAAAACATCCTTGGAATTTGTAATGGAAAGATGTCACTGAATAACTGGTTGTTTGACGCTTCAATATCATTTGGTTCCCCCAAAAACTCTTTGTTTCAGTTCCATGAAGTACATCATTGAGGAACATGATTGCCTGATATATAAGTTTGAACAAACTTTTTTTTAAATATTAAGTACAAATAATCACCTAATTCAATAGAACTTATCCAAATCAGAAGTAGAACAAAATTGCAATCTGAATGCACCATGGTTGATTGAAGCACAAAGTAATACCAGGTTAACTTGTCCATTCTTTTTGGAGGAATGAGTAGAGAACGAGAACAACCCATCAGAGCTATCCTCGCCTGTTGAAAACCAAATGTGATACTCTTGTCAGTTCAAGAATGAACCACAAGTTCTACATTTAACTAAGCAGTTTGGACTAGAAGTGTTCTGGCTGCCCCGAAACAGCAGCCAGAAAGGCTCGTTTCAGACCATCCTTGCCCGTCGAAGGTAGCTAAATGTAGTGGAGGGAGAGTCCAAAACTACCTATTTCTCTCTTCTCTGCCAAGATTAAGTTACCCATAAGACTTCAATGAAATTAGACGATCCTATTCACTTGTTTTGCATCTCTTTAGATATTAGAAAAATCAATGGTGATGATTTCTTAAAAAGAGGGATGGATTACCAATTCTCTCACTTTTTCTCAAAATAGAAAGCAATGTGAATCTCTTCTCATATGTCTTGACCAAAACCAAAGCGGAATGCACCGCTCTCAGCAAGTCATAAAATAGAATCTTGATGGAAGGCAACCCAGGGGTGGCAGGATAGGGTAGATCATTTTTCAACTTAGTGGCCATTTAAGACTGCTGATGCCAGTGAAGCTGAATTCTATGCAGATTGGGGAACAAGATGGAACAAATATTGTCATGAGTTAAAAGTAGACGTTTTAGCATACTCCTCCATCAACTAATAAGGAAGCCGACCTCCGTGCAAACCATGGTGTTGTGTGTGATATCTGGTAATCTCAACCATAGTATCAAATGTGGCTCATTGATTCGAATCAAACCGTGGCCTCTCCTCTCCGGGGTTGGGTCGAAAAAAGAATCGAATTGGGTTGAGAGAAGTTTATGAATCGAGTGAAAAATAAAAATAAAAATAGTAAATAAAAATGGGAGTGTTGAGAGATCAGGTAGTTTCAACTATAGCATCAAAATGTGGCATGTCTACACAGATTAACCAAGTCAAGTTGATGCAATTTTAGACTTTTTGCATTTTTCGCATTATCCAGGTACTCACAGCATTAATCCCTAGTAGACTCGTATTTATAAAGTCCACATTTTGAGTTTTCACACCTAAATCTCAATACTATCTTACATTATCACATGGAGTTGTTTTTTGTTTTTCTATTATGAAGATGCAAAACATGAAACAGCAAGAAACATAAGCACGAAGAAATATATAGATTTATATGGTTTTCTCTGAATTGAGGTACATTCACGAACTTGCACTAATTTCACTATCTCCATGGCTAAAAAATAGCGGCCACGGAGTAGAAAAGATTTTACATCCACTTACAAAACTCTAGAGTCATATAGATACATACATACTGCCAAAATAAGATACTGACTACTTTTCTCCCTTTTTCTTTTTTTGCCATTTTGGGGGGATTTGCCCTTGAGCCTCTGGTAGGGGGCGTGTCACCCTGTGCACCCAAGGCAAGTTGATCACTTAGCTTGACCATCATCGAGGATCACCCTGGTTCGTAGTGCAATATAATTTGATACAAGTAAAACAAGATCAAGCCGATTAGGTTTTACGCTCACAACATTTTCTGGATGTTCGATTTGTATTCTTGTGAAACCATGGAAGTGGGATGTTTTGGAGCAGTATTTCTCTCTTCTTGTGCAAATGCCGATCATCTTGATGACATCCCTATCCTCATATTTAGTCTAAGTCATTCCGAAATTGATAAATGGCTTATAACAATAAAGCTCTTAGAACTATAAAGCATTATCACTATAAATTATAAAAAGGTATAGTGGGCTCCTGCTCTGCTCTTTGATCGTATATGCATGCTGAAATTCATCTTTGCTACAAAAGCTATGTATGTCAATCGAGTAAGTGATTTTGGATCAGTTCTAAGAATTTTAAGTCGTTTTACTCTGTTTCAAACAGGCGACTCTTCAACTATTTTTGCTCGTGCTAGTGCCTCTAGAAATTCTTGGATTTCTCACAATATGTTGTTAAAGTAATCAACGTGGTGGACTTTAACATTTCACCTAAATGTCAAAGTGTGTTTTCCACCAAAGCCATTGCGTGTTACACGAAAGACAGGAAAAGAAACCATTAAACACTATAGAATCTAATTTTCTCCTACTAAGCCCCATATTGTGATACTCAAACAATCATTGTTTCACCAAGTGGACTTACGATGTTGATTTCTATTGTTTGGAACAATCTATGCAGTTTCTGTTAGTGAGAGAGATTAATGTGCGTTGGCTCGCCTCTCTCCATTTTTTGAATGATCCACTTCATTCTTTAAATTAGCTTACCTATAGATCAGGTGGCTGAAAGTTTCTCATCTTTTGGAGATCCCTAAGGTGGCCCATTGTGGTTGAAATTAGATGGTGAAAATGGAAAACTCACACTTCTTTGTCAACCACAAAGGTGTGAGGTTAAGATTGTGAGAGGTTCCTAAAAGATGAGCCTTTTGGTACCACCCATCTTTGGGACTAGTTAATTGATCAATGAAATGAAATATTTAAAAAGATAGGGAGATGAGAGCTATGCTGTGTGAGATATTCACTCTATTTTTTATCCGGGACATGAGATAAAGAGCAAGAGGTGTATACCAATGCATGAAGTTCTTGTATATGTCAAATTTAGAAAATAGATAAAATACAAAAAATCTATAGTACACAGTCTTATTTTGCATTTTATAAAAAAACTATCTTCTCACTTGACCCAACCTAGGCCCATTGGCCCGAAGGATAATGCCACTGAAATCTACCACGCTTTACCAATCACGAGTCCACGCGTCCCAAGCTTATAATCCCCAGCCAAAAGCCAAAATGGAGGAAGTTTCTTAGCAGTAATCTAGGATTTTTCCATTAAACATGAACACAGGAACAGCCGCTGGTTTCCTGGACACGCATACTAAGTTTATAATCCCCAGCCAAAATCGAGGAAGTTTCTTAGCAGTAATCTAGGATTTTTCCATTAAACATGAACATAGGAACAGCCGCTGGTTTCCTGGAAATCAGGCTGGTTTTTTAAATCCACTTCCGCCACTCCAAAACCAGCTTCTCCTTCCCGCGTTCTCATCTCTCTCTATATATTCCCTTTCCTCTCCTTCCTCTATTTGTCCAGACCAGAGAAAACCCAACTCAGTTCTCGTCCTAAAACCTGCACAAAATCAATTAAAATCAGATCCAGATGAGTTCAGCATGGAAAGCTTGGATTGTGGCAACGAGCGTCGGAGCCGTTGAGGCGTTGAAAGATCAGGGATTTGCGAGATGGAATTACCCAATCAGATCTTTACATCAACGGGCAAAGAAGAATTTGGGATCGTACGTCCAAGCGAAGAGACTGTCTCCGGCCGTTGATTCGGCAAGAGGAAGATGTAGAGATGAGGAAAAGAAAGAGGCAAGGGCGGAGGTGGTGATGAATTTGATCTGCTGGGGGCCCAATTGAATGAACGCCTGTGATTTTGTTTCACGCAGAGATACAGAAAAAACACTGCAATTTTTATTTTTCAAATTTCTGTGAAAAATGTAGCAGATTTTAGGCATTTTTGCTTTCGCTTAGTTAGTATTAAGAAGATATTATCGAATCCGTTGATCTGCTTTTTGTCCTGGGGGGCCAGCTCTTCTGGCTATCGAGCCGTTCAGATCTTACTTCTTCTTAATGAACCCAAAGTCTTCTTGATACGAGAATTTTGATTAACTGCGGTTAGAGATTCTTCGATATCAGACTATTTATTTAGTCGCCAATCAGATGAACGGTGAAGATTCAACCAAAAGATGAACCGAGCATGGAAACTTAGACTATACCCTACAAATTTCTTCAAAATTGAGAGACAAATATGGGACCAATTAAGTGATCCGTTCTTCTAAAAGGCACCAATTAAGTGATCAAAAGGTGTAAAAGAATTAACGATTTTGATCATCTCTCAACTGTCTGATGCAATGTGTTCAATTCTTATTATTTACATCTCTAATTGACCTGATGTATTGTACTAATAGGAAGGAGTGCCAATATAAAATTCGGCAGTGTGGATATTAGCCCGAGAAGAAGACTTTTCGGATAATTAGAATAAATAACCAGCATTTACCGCCACTTAAGCTTTTGATGAGATGGTCAAGGGCTGATGCCTTAGCCTTAAGAGAGGTTGGGTGTTCGAGAGTGGCATCTGCGGAAGGAGGAAGGAATGAAGGAGAAAGAGGTATTTCAAAATACCTCACCTTTTTTTCTTAATTAAATTTGTTCAACGGTGGATCTTGCATCCAATCCATCATTAAAAACTCAATTGAGGCAATCGAAGTTTTCTATGAGTTTGATTTTGTCATTTCAAAGATGATTATGAAATTAAATTCAATGGTGTAGATTTGACGATAAACTAGAAAAACAGAGATTCTTAGAACATTGCAGTAGTAGACAATTTTCATGCATGTCGCAATAGCAAGCTCTGCCGCATAAACGATCTGGACGATTAAAAAAGTGGACCCCAGTACAGATCCACCATTGAAAACTCAATTGAGTGACTAATTACTAAGATGGGTCCGAAAATTCTGGAGGCTTAAGATGCGGGCTAAAAGATTAATGATATGGATCACCGAATATCGCACCCCCACTTCTCTTTCTCGTTGCTTCAGTAAATTAAGTTTCAATTCATGGTGTTAATTTTTTTTAGATCTAGGTCGGAGATTAAATTCATGCTCATTACATACTTATGGCCTACGTTTCTTTTTATGAAAATCATGACCTTTCATTTTTAATAAAATGCTTTAAAAAAACAAAACAAGCGGTTAGGAATATCCAAATACATTGATTTCTGATGGGCTGCCTACGTTTCTTTTTATCAAAATCATGGCCTTTCATTTTTAAAAAAATGCTTTTAAAAACAAAACAAGCAGTTAGGAATATCCAAATACATTGATTTCTGATGGGCTGTCTAAATTTTGTACACTAAACATGATGAACGGTTTAGATTTTTCCAAAGAAGGCTCTAGGGGCAGAATTATCATTCAGTCTCATAATTCTATATAAATAAAGCAATAAACCATGTAAAACTCTCTACAAAATAAATGAAGGAAATGACAACCAAACACTTGTTTAAGTGAATCAATTGGCCTTATTAGAAAGGTTAAACAATCCCATTATTCAATTACGCTCAGATTATTATCCCATAAAGCAGATTACATAGCCCCATAAAATAGTTTGCACAAGTGAAATCGGTGATTAGAGGCTCTTACAATTCAAACATAGAGGATTTCCTTTCATCGAAAATTACTAATTGCTAACATTAAATAAATCTAAATTAGCTTACAAGAAAACATCTAAAACTAGTTTAACGAAGTCAAATGAATGTAAATTCACCCATAAAACGCCATTATCATCTCTTTGTTCTCCCCTCTCCTCTATTCTCCCTGGCAACAATTTTGAATCTTCCAGTTTTTTGTTGCTGCAACATAAAGAGAAAAGCCCACTTTGTTAGAGCAATAGAAAAGAAATGATCAAAGGCTCTTGCATTGATAATTCAATTGCCACAAATTAGGAGGTCACGGGTTCAAAGCGTGTAAACAGCCTCTTTAAAAAATATACGTTAAGGCTGTTTATTATAGGCCCTTTTTAGTCCGCCCCGTCTCCAAATAATGACAGGATATTGAAAAGAAATAGAACATGATCCATCTAAGCTAAAAACAACATTGTGAATGATTAAGAGCTTAGAAAATTTGGACCCACGTCAAGTGATAGCCATTCTTACCCAACAGTGAGAGGGCTCACGAGAAGGGGAGCATAGATCATTGTGCATCAAAAGATTTGAAGAAAAACAGAAAAATTCTCACCTTCTTCCAGAGCTGGGTATGAAGATCACAGAACCCAGCAACAATGGCGCCACCTCTTCCTTCTCTATACTCAATGCACAAATCCTCCTTCAATCCACAAGTGACATGAAAAGAAGAAAAACACTTACGCTGCGAGCATTCAATCGCGCACCCATCCGCAGATCTACAGACATAACAAACCTCTTTCCATCTCCTTTTGGGCACCCTCGAACAATCAATCCCTTCTCGCCCTTTTGGGTCATCGAAGAACACTTCAGGCACCAAAAGGGCACACGTGATATGGGCCCATCGTCCGTCCACCGTCGGTTTCGTCGCGCCTCCTTTAATTGGGCATAAACAGCAGTTAACACTTTCCAAATCGACGTTCAAATCTATGTTTTGCAAGAAGCTGCAAGCAGAACAAAACCAATCTCCTTCGGGGATAGCCTGGATTAATGGGTTCCCGTAGCAGGAAGCGTGAACCATTAGATCACAGCCGTCGCAGAAGACAATGGGATCGGTAGGATCGCCATCTGTGCTGTTGCAAATGCTGCAGATGATTCCGTCTTCGTCGTCATCTTCTACGGGGAGATCTTCGTGTTCCTTCTCTTGTTTTGCTTCTTCACTCTCTGTTTTTGATTCATGGGGTTGTATGAGGAACTTCGGACTATTCCTAGATGGCTGCGAATCTTCTTTTTTCGTAATTTCGAAATGAGTTTGGGGAGCGACTATACGATTTTTGGGTGGTAAGCAGCAGGTAATGGGGGAATTGCTGGGTTCGATTGTTTTCTTTGCAGTAGGGAAACAGGAACTGGTACTGTTTTGGGTTTTCTCTTTGGTATCCTGGAGGAGCTTGTATCTCTTCGGAGGTGGGAGGCCATGAAAGCTGTTCTCCATGTTCAGAGAGAGAGGAAGGACTGTGCTCGAGGGTTGAGCAATTGGGGTGGGAAGGAAAGCCGGGACTGAGAAAGGCAGATTTGAATTTAGAGGGAAAGGAGACGGATTTGGGAATGAAGAGGGGAGATTTGAATTTGGAGAGAAGAAGAGAAACATTTGGGAGTGGAAAAAGGGTATTTGAACTTGGCGGGAGAAAGAAAACCCGCGGACGGGGATCACGGCGGCTCTTCCAAATTTTAATTTTTCAGCGTTGCAACCTCGAAGAAACCACGGCTAAAGGAGGGAAAGGGATTAGACCGACCGGTGTCATCTAAATGTAACCCAACCTTTCAACATTTCTGGGCCCATATGAGGACAAGCATGCGATCCACTCCGTATAATTTGTATTCTATTGAAGAAAGGGCTTTGGCACACCGAAGATGGAACATGTGGATGAACGATCACCATCAAGGAAAATATAGATTTGGTATGTACGGATCAGATCATTCAAGGGTGGGGCTCCTTAGTGCAACTAGAAGTATCTCAGTCTAAACCCTGAATATATCTTGATGTATGAACTCACAAGAGTTGACATCACGGGGGCAACTTTCTCGCTTGAATTTTTTTTGCCCTCTGTGTGGTATTGAGTGGCTCACTTAGTTAGCCTTTTTACTTTCTCTATCACAACAAAGAGGGACACAAATACTTTGTACAACTAGACCTAAGTTCCACGCACAATTTACAGGCAATAGCCTAACTTTTTTATTTACTTTTAGAATACAAAGATTCAAGCCTAAGATTACACAAAATATAGAGCGTCTCACACAATTTCTCCTTTGTGAATCTATGCATACCTTTAAATAGGCCACAATAAAAACTGTTTGGTAGTTACAACCTAACCACATTAAGTTTTGTTACCAATCATAGCTTGGCAATTAGCTTATAACTATATAGAATCATCTTCCCTTGCTGCCACATAGTGAAATCGTCCACAATTTCTTTAGAGAGTATCTCTCATTGTGACATGTGTTAGAAACTACCTATAACTACCTTGGAGCTATCTCCTTGGGATGTTACGTATTAGAACCGTCCATAACTACTTTGATGTCACATGCCACTTTGTCTTGCTTTTGAGCTGAAGTCCCTCTAAGGTGCTTAAGGTTAGTATGGGCATAAGATGTTGCCACATACTTTTATTACTGTGCTACAAGCTGAGTTGACAGTAGGTTACTACCAATGGGCCAAATGTCTTGGAATTTTATTTTATTTTTTACAAAACAAAATGATAATCACCTTCCGAGGTGTTGCTACATTTGGATCATCGTAGCCGTTGATCCTACAGGGTGTGCCATGGATGAGGCAAAACAATCCTTTTCCCTTTCAATTCTGATTTCGTTGGTTTTTATTGTTACCAACAAGTCATGATATGCTTTACTTTTACTTCAAAAGCCTCGAGAATACAGAATTGGTTGTGGGCTTTGGTTCATCAGTTGGTTCTGTGGCTAACAGACCAACCAAAATAAAGTGGTGGGTGGTCCACTCATTTAGTTGGACCAATCTCTATAGTCCTAGTCTACACCATCAATGCAGGGCTAGTTTGACCCAGATATGCTCAACTTGGGGGGATTGCAGTCAGTATAATTCCAATAATCAGACTATGATATATAAACAGAAAAAGTAAAAGAGAATAAACATGCAAAATAGATTGAGTTTGTATCACACTACAAACTTTAACTCAATATGATTGAATTGGGCATTCTCATTTAAGATGATTTATCGCAATTTTGTTGAATGATAGTCCCAGTTGATATATTGGCTTATGGGTCACTCAAACTGTTCAAGTTATTCGCAGTCTTATGCCTAAACCAAAGCATATAAAAGGAGAACTATTTTTTCCTTTCTTTTCCCTGAACATTGAATGGATTTGAACCAACAAACACCGAACTGGCCAAGCTGATTTATTGTGGGTCAGTGCTCAAACACAAGAAGTCCTCCATTCATAACTAGTGAATATTTTCAGTACATGATCAAAACAAATCAGCTTAGCTAGCTTGTGGAAGGAGATAAGGTAACTACCTACAATTATCAAGAAAAACATAGGCAAAAATACTGACCTTTCTATGAGAAGATAAAGATAAGAACCTTTATTTACTCTCTCCTTTGATTTGACGTTTGGAGCCTTGATTGTGATTCTTTGGGTAATATTGCAATCATATTTTGTTAATAGCACTATCTGATGGGATTTTCTAACAAAGGATGGGACTTTCATGAGCTTCCAATCAGAAGGATAGGATCTCATCAGACTCAGATCAATTGCATCCGGTGGTAGAGACACATCTTACTAGATAGTCCATGTCCTTCTGATTAGCCCACTGTAAGTAAATAAAAAAATTTGTACAAAAAGAAATGGCACAGATCTTACAAAACTTTGATTCATTAATTGAATTACATCTATACAACATCATCTTTCAGGGACCTTAACCCACAATTCTCATTCTTCTTACAAAATTCTGAATTGGGTCTCCGTCAATTGGGTCCCCAGCAGCTCAAATACATAACTTTCCTCAGCGACTCTTCTGACTGCTGAAGTTTCTCCGCTCCATTTCTTCTCTTTGAACACACCAAACTAGAGGCAGGAGAGGAATCGAGGGAAGAAGGAACTCTCTTTGCTTGCACATAAGACCCAGTACTCTTCTTTGCTTGCTGATATAAACATCTAAGAGGGTAATTCCATCTTGCAAAGCCTTGATCTTTCAGTGCCTCCACTGCTCCAACACTGGCTGCAACAATCCACGCTTTGCTTGTCGAACTCATCTCTGTACTCGAACTTGCTTGTTCTTCTGAATTGCCGTTGAAAAGAATGGATTTTCAGTAGCTAGAGATGGTGTTTGTCAATGACTGAAGCCTTAGAAATAGAGGAAAAGTTCGGAAAAACCAGAGGCGGCTTTCTATGAAGGTGTTGGTTTCACAAAAACCCGCTACTTTGTCCCACAGAGACCAGCGGCCCGTTTGTTTTGTTTTATCTCCATGCAGCGGTTTTGTTATGATTTGGTAAGAGATAAATAAACCTCATTACAATAAAGATGCCATTAAAATGCATAATGACAAACAAGAAAGGAGGCAACGATTTGGTGATCCAAGTCCTTGATTTTGTAGCCACACTTTTAGATAGGTGATATCTGAGGCCAAGATTCAATTGTTTAAGATGGTATGTTGTTCTTCTAGTAGTTAGGGAATCAGCCACTGGAGAAGAATATCTGTGCACATGGCAGATCTTAAGAGGTAGCTTAGAAGATGTACGGTCTGGATCACCAGTGCTTTTAGTAGCTGATCTCAACAGCCTATGGATGATTCAGCCCACTGATATTCCTATTTAAGAGTAGTAGGGTCAGATTGCAGTCGGTCACAATCTATTTGACATCCTCAAGATGGTCTTTTCAACATTGCAGATTTCCTGGAGTGGAATTGTATTCGAATGTCCATAGTTTTGATGAAACCATTCTACGCGTATAAATATTGTTTGGCCCACCTAGAATGGTAATCAGACGTGGTTGTGTTGGAGATAAAAAAAATTGTTAGCCCACTCAACTTTTAGGGCGAATTGTGATCCAACAATAAAAAACATAAAGTCTTGATCTAAGCATCTAATCATGATTTAAGCACCTGATCGAAGCTGTGCCTTGAATTCGACCATATATGTAACTAAAGATTTTGAAAGGGAGCCTTGGCGCAACGGTAGAGTTGTCATCGTGTGACTTTAAAGTTACTAGTTCAAGACATGAAAACAACCTCTTGCAAAATGTAAGATAAAACTGCATCCTATTAACCCTTGTAGTATACACCTTCTCTAATCTCTACATATGTGGGAGCTTCGTGCACTAAAGCTGCCCTTTATATAATTAAAGATTCTCACTGGCTAGCATCAACGAAACTATAGTAGTCTCTTTTGTTGGACAATTGACAAGCGTTTAGTTGGTTTGTGGGACTTCATAGATTAATTAATATGGACAACTAATATTCATTTCTTTAAGTCCATGGTTCATGTACAGTATATGCACCAACTAAACAAGAAAACCAATTTGAAGTTGTGTACTAAGTGGTAGGTCAGATGTCCCAGGTTTTGGGGATAGGATGGGATCAGATTGATATACACATACATGTTGTGCCATATTTGACGATCAGGATTGATACTCTACAGTCAGATAATCAGACATGAAGAGAAATAAGATATGCATGGTTCGTCTATTGTGCCTATATCTATAAGAGAGGAGAAATGCACTATATAATCAGATTACAATGAAGAGGCTCAGAGCCTCCCTCAACTTTCCTTTGCCAGCCAACTGTTCTTTTTGTCACCACATTTACAAGAACATTAACATGTTATATTTATAAGGGTTTCTTTCTCACATGATATGCACCATATGCGGACCCACTCCAACACTAACCATCCTAATTCCCAGCTGTTGATGTGGTCCATTGATAGTCCATCACCTTCAAATTAAGCCACTCTAAGTTTTATGCATTAACCAAAAATATTATATATGAAAGAAATTAACAAGATCTTGCATAAATATGAAGTTATTAAACTATACAAAATCTTCACTTGGGGATATCATTTGATCCCTAAATGATCCTTCGGCTTCCAAAAATTCTCTTGGATCTTATTCAATTGGTCTCCCGTTTGCATTAGCTTCTCTTATTCATTGGTTGTCTTTGAACCTGCCAAAGTTGAACAAGAAATTCTCTTTGCTTGCACATAAGACCGAAGTGTCACGAACTTGCATTGCAAAGCCTGTGACCAAGGCCTACAACTTCTGAGGAAGGCTTACTTAGAACGTTGACATAGCCTTAAGGACTTAGGCCCGTCAGTGAAGATCTATGAAACAAGGCCCGATTCTAAAAGTGTCAGCTTCTACAGAGTTCTTCCTAAATATCTTGGATTTTCTTTTAGTAGAATAATCTAGAAAGGGTAGGAGGGTTCTAGAATATGATCTAGATCATTTATGTATTGACACATGTAATGATCCCAACCATCCATTAAGGAGGTAGATGGATGAGAGCAAGTATATATAGGGGTTAGCTCCTCATTTATAATCATTTCAGTTTTGGTTAAACTCAATATAGTGGGAAAGTTTCCTTTCTGAGTTCCTCTCATTGCTTTTGTGGGTGAATAAGTGTAGCCCTAGCAAGTGAGAGTTGGGAATTGAAGGCTGACTTGTGCTAAGCAAGGGAGTTGTATACAAGTGTCACACAGGTTTAGCAAAGGTGAAACTGTGGCCCCGTGACAGAAGGCTCTTCTTTGCTTGTTGATGTAAACATCTAAGAGGGCAAATTCCATCTTGCAAAGCCTTGATCTTTCAGTGCTTCCACTGCCCCAACACTGGCTGCTACAATCCACGCATTACTTTGTTGAACTCATCTCTGCTTGAACTGGTTTTCTCTGATTATTGAACGATGAAAAAGAAGGGAGTTTGCACTTAAACTTTGCAGATAACTGGTTTGTCTTTGTTGATTGATGGAAGTAGAGGTGAATGAAGTTATATATATAAATATATAGGAAAAGGCACAAAACGGAAGGCGTTTCTCGTAAGACTAGGAGCCGATGGTTTTGAAAAACCGGATTCTTGTTCCGACGTACCGGCAGCATTTTGGAGTTCTTTGTTAGAAGTCTGTCGGTTTTGGTAGTGGTAAACGCAGAGCTAAAAGTGCCTCAAGTATACATGGAACAACTAAAATGACCCCGAGTAATCAAACCATAAACTAGCTTGCCCAAACAGCTGCATGATGCCCCACCTATAGAGAAGTAGATGCATGTGGCCGTCTCATTGAATCTAAGTACAATTGTATGGTAAATTGTATCCTCACTTGGAACATATAAGCAAGCCAAAGTTCAAGCGGAGCCCACTCCTTTAGTGATGTCAACAGTTGTTAATAAATATAGATAATCACCACTTTTTAGTGCTTTCTTAATTCATCAAATTTGTCAAATGGGTTCAAGTTTTGCTATATAATATAAGTATTTTATATATATACATACATATATATAGGTGTGTTAATTTCAGTTGTTTCATGCCAGTGCAAAGAGCAGAGAATATTTAATTGGCTGAAAAAAAGTAGAAAATAGAAAAAGTTAAAGGAAATGACAGTTAAAAACTTTTTCCTAGTCAATTAAACGTCACTTGCACTTTACACCTGCAATTCCTTGGCAAAATTATCGCTCCCCACCTATATTATTTTCTAAGCATATAAATATTGTTTTCAGCTTTAGGTGCTTTTAGGTTGAAAAATAATCCAACATAGTATGGGAGCTTTATTAACAGAGAAGCCGTGAGTTTAAATTTAGGTTGAATAGTAATCCAATAATTTGACATCTATATCATTTCATGCCAAATAGATGTCATTCATTACAAAAACTGGACCTATCACCACCCCTAATCAGCCATCCAAAGGAAAAATCCAAGCATGATCCTTTTCCATGTTCATAAAACTTGTAAGATCCCCTAGGTAATTGCACTCGGGTACCGGCTTACAGTCCATTAAGACCACAGAAAGTTGACTACTCCCATAGCTCCAGTACACTTAATTATTACTCTTCAAAACCACTTGCCGCATCGCAGGGAGCAGCATGACATATTTTTTTCCGTTGGTTTCTCAAAACTACGGTCTATAGCTTATAGTTTTATCAGCTCTGTGAACGATCTTATTTATTTCCTTCGAAACTCCATTAGCAGGACTACAACCAACTCCCAAGCTAGCCCCATTAACCCCCGTAACTTCTTTGTTTCTTCCAAAAAGATGAGCAGTACACATGTTTGGAGATCAGACTCGGCCATTATCAATACCATCCAGCAAAAGACAGTGCCGAGTACTAGCAAGTCTAACAACTTGAGTTGGATTCCGGCCAGTCTGGATGGGGGTAAGGGAAAGAAAGAAGAGGAGAAGAAGAAAAGGATAGAAGAGAAGACTGAGAATCTCATGCACTTGATTTGCTGGGGACCCAATAGATGAAAGAGAATTTGGGAAATATTTTTGGGTGGAGAGAAGAGAATAGAATGTTCATTTTCTTGTATTCTTCGATTTATTTTTACTATTTGTTGTATTTACAAGCTTTAAGAGCGGGACAATATACAGCACCTGCATGAGCTCATATACAATGTATGTGGAACCCACGTTCTAAGTAATCAGAACCCTTGAATGTTAGGCCTTGCCATAGATGAGTAGTCCTTGAGTCATTTGATAATCCCAAGCCATATATTTTTGGAGGGTTAGATAATAATGGATATAAGGTGTGATCTTTTTTTGTTTGTTTTTTTTTCTTACTGTAAATTTAAAAGCAAGAACTTTTTGTTCCGATATAAGCAAAGGAATGTTTGCAATCTAACACTTCTATAACATTGTGTCAGTGGTGTGTGAGATGAAGTGAGCAAGCTTGACATGATAGGAGATGAGATTTGGCTTGAGATGACCCTACATCCATCTCAAGCACTGCGAATGCTAACAATGAGATGAGGAGATATCACTTCATCTTAACCCAACTTATCTCAAGTCAGCCCATTCCTTACTAACACTTTATAAAAACTAAGTTAAGACTAAGTTCAGATTTAGATGATAAAGAGTTTGGATGAATAAATCTAGATAATAAAGAGTTATATCAGTGGACAACATAAATTTAAACTTATAGTAAAGAGTTGTATAATCAGATATAGTGACAGGCCCGTTATCAAAGCCTATATCTTTAGTAGGTTTGAGAAACACTAAGAAGACCAGTAAGTACATGGATCCTTGACTACAAGTGGTGGAAGTGTATGCATACAAGTTTCTAATATTCAATCACATGAAAACTCTACATACCCATTAAATTCATGGACCAAAACTTTAGGATTCCTCACCCATTCGATTTGTATAGTTGGGAAGTTTGTATAGTTGAGCAGAACCCAACTACAAAAAGAGCTAGTCTAGGGAAAGCCCTCAAGACTTACAATTAAAAGCCCCGAAACCTCTCACAGTTGAATAACTACTTTGTGGTGACCCCATGAGTAATAGCCGGGTCACTCGATTGCTTGATAAGCCATGTACTAAGCTTTGAATCTGCCTCACAATTGGAAATTAGATGAGATGGCACTGATCTGGTATCTACCTTCACCAGCAACATTTACAAGATTCTTAGGAGAATTTTTGGTAGCTAGGCACCTCCATTGGAGTCACTGGAGTAGGTCGACTTAGCACCTTTGCCTGCTCATAGATTTCTAGGAAAACATAAGCATCCACAATATGAAATCTCAAAGATTGCATAACCGGCGGTCTGACACTCATGAGCTTCTACCGCTTACTGGCACTCAATAAGAAATGAGTCCCGGTATGTGTAAACTTTCTAAATATCAAATTGCATGCCCTTCCGATGAGATTAGCTTATATTTCTTTGAGTAGAAAATTAGAACCATCAATTTGTCACAGATCAAAACTAGTGATTCAGATTTTCCAAATTCACTGATTTCTCATGGGTTACCTAATCTCTGGACTCTGAATATGATAAACGGATTGGCTCTTCCAAAACAAGACTCTAGAGTTAGGGAGGACTCTATCAGACGCTCATGGGCGTCTACTCTTACGGAAGCGGCAACTCTATCAGTCGCTGATAAGAAATTAAACAAAAGGAGTACAGGAACAAGGGGCAAAAATCTATCAAATAGTATGTTATTAATCAACTTAAAACTATACAAAATTTTCTCCATGAGGGATGTTGCACCCCTTGTTCTCTCTTTCCTTACAAAAATTCCGTTTGGTTTGCCCTCAATTGGGTCCCCAACAGCTCAAATACATGACTTTTCTCAGTGACTCGTCTGACTGTTTGAGTTTCTCCTCTCTACATCTATCTTTTGCAGACGCTAAAACAAAAGACGAAGAGGAACTGATTCTCTTTGCTTGAACATAAGACCCAATATTCTTCTTTGCTTGTTGATGCAAACATCTGAGAGGGTAATTCCATCTGGCAAAGCCTTGATCTTTCAGCGCCTCCACTGCTCCAACACTAGCTGCAACAATCCATGCTTTGCTTGTTGAACTCATCTCTGCTTGAATTGGTTGACAAGTAGGGGATTTTAGGGTGAAACTTTACTAAGAACTTGGTCCGTGTTTGTTGATGGATGGAAGTAGATGAAGGGAATTATAAAGAGGAAAGGCACACAACCGAAGGAGTTTTCGATAAAGGAGTTGCTGGTTTTGAGAAACCGGGGTCTTGTTCCAACATCCCAGTAGCTGTTTTGGCTTTCTTTACTAAAGGTTTGTCGGTTTTGTTGATTGCCAGGGATAAGTTAGACGTGGAGCAGTCAACCGTAACCCATGTTCGCAATCTAGCTGAGCGATAGCCCAACCCATAGAGAGCTAGATGTGCCATTGGATGGAATCTAAGTACAATTCTTCGTTAAATTTGTCAAATGGGTTCAAGTTTTGGCAACAAGAGACATCTATTGCACGGCATGCCAAATAGATGACTTAGATCATAACTACAAGTGCATGCAGCATACAGTCGCCTTAGGGCGCCACCTGCGTTACTCAACCAAAGAACAAATCCTAGCATGATTAGTGCTATAATCCTAAGGGGGGCTATCTTGTGGTACGGGACACAAGAGGGCACATTTGGTTCAAGAAATTGGCTTTGATATGTATCAAAGCCTCTAGTATATTGGTTAAGTTCTGATATCATAGCAATAACTAGGTCAGAGGTTCAAATTATGTAGGTGAGATATTATAATTCTAAGTAGATACGAGAGCTCACTAGTGATACGAGAAATTGGCTCAACACGTTTTACATGTCTTAAGAAATTGGCTTAAGGTATGACAATAGTCATAGGACTTTTAAGCACTCAACAATCATCAAAATTTTAATGTTGTTCATTTACAAGCACAACTCATTAGATGGTAGAAGATCAATCAATTTAGCATTTCACTTCTTCCTTTTTCTTTTTACAAATTACTTACATATATTCTTAAATTTAATATCTGGCGAAGAGAAAAGTAGCAACTTGAACTTGTGATCAAGCATATTTCAAGGGAGATACTAAGTTGCTTGCCACTAACCTAACTACACTAGGCATTTGTTGGCTCTCTCTTTTATAGCTTAGGAAATAAATAAAAGCTGGACTTGAATCAAACCTGTCGGCACATAATCTTAGGGTCACTAGACTTACTTTTAGAATGCTAGAATGATCCAATGGACGTATTTCTCTTTTTGCTTTTCCAGCCATGTCTGATTTTCTATTTTGGGACCCTCATGATGAATTACTGTCAGCCATGTCTAGACCCATTGTGCCCCTTTTAGAAGATGCCGCAACTCGGAGTTGAACCGAGATGCTCTAGCATCATTTGGTTGAATTTTTTGTTAGTAAATAGAATTTTGTAGATTTGTATATTTTTATTAATTTGTGTTATTTATTTATTTTCATTAGGTGTTAGGTTTAATTTATCTCTTTATACTTATGTTCCATTAGTTTCTCTAGGCATGAGAATGAAAAGTATGTTAGAATAAGATAGTTTTATGATTAGGTTATTCTATTTTAAAATAGAGTATAATATTAGTATTAATTTCATAGTACTCCAAGTTTACGTATTTGGTGATTGCTTAAAAAAACATTAAGAGAAATCAGCTGAACATTCTGATTTGACCAAAGCTGGAAGAGAAGTCCAAGTAAGAGAATTTTACCATATCTTCTTATCTCCACTGGAAGGAAGATCCAAATGCAGATAAACCTCACCCTTGCGTCTCTTTCCCTCTTCTCTACCTTTTCCACAAGCCCAACACTTCTTTCAAAATTCTAGTTATGATAATAGTTAAGCCTTTCAAACATCATATCCATGCTCCATTTGCTGAGCAAGCTCCAAATCTTCCCAACCCACTTCAAGGATTCCATCATGGTGCCCACCCCCAATCCTTTTCCTGGTTCTTCTCTTTCTTGATTTCTAATTCTCGCAATATCTGAAGTGGACTATGAGTCTGTGCAAGGAAGAAGAGCTTGGGAAGAAAGAGAGGGAAAACCCTGCTGGTGCGAATGTGTTAAAAGGGGAATTGGTGGGATCGACCCACATAAGGTCCATGCCCATGTGAGTGAAGAAGACCAGCCGACGTTCTAAAATGTTTGCGCCACTGACTCAATAGACTTCAACATTGACGGCGCTGCAGAAGACAACTACACACTACCAGGACAATAACAGTGTCGAGAGAGAGAGAGAGAGAGAGAGAGAGAGAGAGAGAGAGAGAGAGAGAGAGAGAGAGAGAGAGAGAGAGAGAGAGAGTTGAGAGAGTTGAGTTGAGTGAGGATTTGATCCTCCTCCTTCTCTGTTATGTAATTTGATCAGATTCTGATTGAGTGTTTCCTCGTCCCTTGTAGATGTAGATCAAGTTTGGTCGAGCCACGTTAATTTTTGTCTCCTATTATGTGCGTGCTTGTGTCGATCCTAACTCTGCAAGTGGTATCAAATCTCCTAACTACGATCTAGATCCTAGTGGTCAGATCTGCGCCTATTGACAGATCTGATCCTTACAAGTGGTATCAGAGCTAGCATAATTACACATATTGATTGATTAGATCTCTACTGCAGTAACAGAAACCCTAGCAGTAGTACCAAGTCCTGATTACTGTGATGTGCAGAAACATGGACTTTAAAGAGTGAGATCTCTTAAGTTCACTTGATTGTCCCTAGTGAAAGAGGAAAGTTATAAGCTGTGG
This sequence comes from Warburgia ugandensis, assembly GCA_035236585.1. NCBI lineage: Eukaryota > Viridiplantae > Streptophyta > Magnoliopsida > Canellales > Canellaceae > Warburgia > Warburgia ugandensis. Next base: position 65,144,375 of record CP141137.1, read on the forward strand.
AGGCTAAGAATGGTGTTGCATCACCTGTCATCAGTAAAGATGGAACAAGAATGTTGTTGCTGCTTCATTCTATGGAGTTTCCTCACTCCAACTTGCAGATCTTCAAAGGTGATCATTGCAGAATGGATAAACTGCATCTACCAGTGATCGCTGCAGAAAACCAATTGTGTGCTGTCCTTTGAATATCTATAGTTTCAGTCATAGATCTGAGATCGAGAAAGGAAGAGAGCTCCTCGATCTAGCCATATTTAGCATTTGCGCGGCAGAAGCATGGTAAGTCAATAACCCAAAGGTCCAAAGTTTGAGATACTAGCAAAAGATGGCAATACAACGGCTAGAAACTCACTGGAATGACTAAAGACAGAATGACGAAAGGTTTTCTCCTATGGATGGAGCCTATCAATGTAGCCTTGCAACTCATGCAAATCAACTTCCGCTCTCCTCTTCCATAGTCCCCATAGCAAGAGGAGATTGTCGCAACGAGAATCATAGACGCAATGCAGATGACATGTTAGAGGAAAGCTTTGGCATGTGGGAGATCTCAATGTTGGAGAAAGAGGGGCGCAGAGAAACCTGTTGATCACGATCCACTGTTTGGTGGTGGTAGAAGAAGATCGAAAATTAGTTGATGAATCAGATCTTTTAGCAGAGAAAGCTCTCTCGTTGGTTGGATAGATCAAAATTGACCTTTAGCAAAGAGATAGCACGAGATGTCTCCAACCGACCATCAATAGCAAGAAATGAATTGAATAGAGTGGAGCACGATTGCTAATCTGCAGTGAAAAAAAGGCATGGCTGGATGGAGGAGAACTGCAAAGAATAAAGAAATGCTCAGATCTGGGACTGACAGAGGAGAGACACTAGATGGAGCTGTGGAGCGATGATGTCGAAAAAGATCAATGATTGCCAATAGTCGGATGGGCATGACTACTGAATAAGATATTAGCGATTTCCCAGATGGAGCAACGAGCAAATCTAAAGTCGTCCTATGGATCTCTGGTGATAGAAGGATGTAGCCACAATGAGCCAATGAGCATCCACGATAGGCCATGACATGTGGGTAAGAAATCAAAGCCGCAAGAGAAATGCCATTGAAAGAGTTGTTGGTGGAAAATAGTTGAAAGTTAAAAAAAATTAAAAATTAAAAAAAAAAATTTCATTGGATGCTACAGTATACTCATGATGATGTCAGCTATAGTATTACTACAGGAACAAAATGTTGGTGCTATAGGTACTGAGTTGCTACGGTTCTGAGACTTGTATTAAGTGGCTATAGTGATGAGTTGCAACAGTTGACGAGTTGCAATAATAGATCTGTTGACGATAGTGATGTCATGGAGTTGCAACAGTGGATGAGTTGCAATAGTAGTGATAAGCACCCCAAAAAATTGATAATGAACACCCATGTTCAAGAAAAGTTAGCTGATGAGTAGACTCAATGATTGATGACAAGTGGAGTCAATTACAGCTGATGAGTGGACCTGATGAACAAGTACAGAAGGTAGACACATTGACTGCTTCGAGTGGACTCGATGAGCGTGAGTGGGAATGACTCAGGAACAATGGTGAGATGACTTGAGAATAGTAACATAATGGCTCGGTGAAAAGTGGTATGATGTCTTAGTGAATAGTGGTAAGATGACTTGGTGAAAAGTGCGCACGATTTCAAGTGGACTTGGTGATCATTATAAGTGCACCTTGTGACCATTCTGAGTGGATGTGACCACTTTGAGTGATATCTGTGAGCAGCCAATGAGGGCAGCTGATGAGGGCAAGTGCAAGAGGCATTGGCAGGCTTCTAGGTAGTAGGCTTCAAAGCGGCAGGCTTCTAGGTGCTTGCTTTATACTCGATGACTAATTAGCACTTAAACTATATAGTGAGTGTTGCGCAGGGGGAGCAGCAACCCTTCTAAGAAAAGTTACAAATGTGTAGACGGTTAGTGGAGCTGTTGGAAAATGCAGACGACTATTGGAGAATGAGCTGCATCGAAGCTATACGAGAAATTTGGGGGAGTAGAACAAAGTAGCATTGTTTAATGCATTCTTCTCCCATGGGCATAGAAGGGAGATTGTTGGGATGGACCCACATAAGGACTATGTCCATGTGAGTGAAGAAGACCAGCTGATGTTCTAGAATGTCTACACTACTGACTCAATGGACTTCAATGTTGATGGCGCCACAGAAGACGACTACGCACTATTGAAACAGTGACAGCGTCAAGATTTGCGAAACCGCAAATTTGGACCTCCAGAATTATTTATCTCCTGATCAGATTCTAAATGAGTATTTCCTCCTCTCTTATAGATGTAGGCCAAGTTTGGCTGAACCACATTAATCTCTTGTGTCCTATTGTGTGTGTGTGTGTGTGTGTTTGTATTGATCCTCACTTTACAAGTAGTATCAAAGCTCCTAACTACGATCTAGATCTTCGTGGTCAGATTTGCACCTATGATAGATTTGATCCTTACAGAATGTCCCAAGGAGAGGACAAGAAGATTAAAAAGAGAAACTTTGTGAGTCTCGAAGAGGCAGGTCTGGTGGAGATTTCCGGGTTGGGCATTTATGAGCGGTTCCTAGGTAGATTGACAGTAACTGGATATAGCCTTGAATTTTATCCTCTTATTCGTTCTCTTCATATTTCTTCCATAGATTTCAGTCGATGCTCGTAACTTATAAATAAAATATCAGCAAGTAGGAGTTCGAGTGGGCCTCACTCTTTCAAATGATCCTTAACCATCTATCTCCTACTCTGGAAATTAAATTACAACACTTTGTAATTCGCCTGTACACAGGGCTGCCCCTCTTTTCCCAGCACTAGTCTATCCTACTATCAGACAACTCAAATGGATCCAAACCTAAGTCAATTACTAAAACACCTCACCCAAATCTAATGATAGACAAACATTATCTTAATTACTTAGACTTAATGATAATCGGACTATCATTACCAACATAATGATGACCAACAGTTCACTACATTATCTTGATTACTTAGTCTTAATGATGAATATTAGAACGTACCGGTCAAATTGGGTGGGATTCCTTGAATAGTTTGCTTGTTGCCATTTCTTGGATTACCAATCAAGTTAAAAGCTTAAGCAGATAGGAAGTGAGCCAACACTATTATATGTCTAACAAACCCTCTTCCCATGGAAGACCTTTTTCCGGGCGCTTGTATTTGGATTTTACAACAAAAAATATTAATATCCAAACTCACAACCTCCCAGTCAATAAGACTTTGACACTTTTTATGAGGAAAAGTTAATTTTATTGATTAGAAAGTGGGCCAGCAATATTTATATGGCTAACAATCCCCTCACACAAAAGGCCTTTTTGAGATCTTGGACATAGATTTGATAATGGGAGATCTTAAGATTCAAACTCACAACCTCTCGTCAATAATACTTTGATAGCATATTGGATTACAAGCACGCAACCTAAAAGCTTAAGTTAATAGGTAAGTGGGCTAAAAATATTTATATGTCTAATTAATAACAATATCAGTTTTAGATCAGTGGGCTCCTTGTAAGATTTTACCTGCAATTATGTTGAAGACTACGTATGGCTACGATCAAGAACATTATTTGGCTTGCAAAATCAACAACCCCAAAAGTTTTAGATTATCATCTTGGACTAAGAAAAGAGAAAGAAAATTCTAACCTAGTACCTATTATTCTTGGATTAAAGATTTCATACTTGTTGGCCAACCTCTAACCCGGCTGATGGTTTAATGCCTTAGAATGGGTAAAAACTGGCCCTTTGGTCTCAGTTTCTAGGATTCACCGTCTCTCCAAAGATTCCTTGCTTGTTGTGTGTTTTGCATATATCATCTTTGAATCTTTTGTGAGTGATATCAGAGCACAAGGTGTTTCAATCGTGGAACTTAACGCTGGGAGGATTTGCTACTGGTTCGTCAAGGACAAGCTCAAGAGACAGCAGAATTTACTGCTCTTCGAAGGGATGATTCTGAATTCCATATGTAATCAACAACTCCTCTCCTCCTAACCAAGCAACGATTGGTTTGTTCACAAACTTGTCCTGCCAGCAAGGAGGAAGTGTTTCCAGAGATAAACAAGCCAAAGTATAAATTGGCCAATCAGGCTATTGAATGAGAGGACCGTAATATACCATAGAACCCGAGCTTTATTTTCTTCCGAAGGCCAGCCTTGAAGCTTCAGTTCATAGTAAAGAGTAACCCGGTGAGATAGTTTTTGGAGCTTTTCTTGGCATGAGTTGGGACAGAAATTGTTGCCAATTTGTTACGGCTCCTTTATCCGAAGTCCTAATGAGGAGCTACCCATGAGATGAACATAACGTCAGCCTGCTCAAAGATTTTGTTACCATGTTTGTAATTGTCCATCTCACACAACAGTGACTAAGATCATATAGTTCAGAACATTAATACATCAGACATGGTAAGAGATGAATGGTTTGGATCATCAAAAGTATGGGTCCACCCTGTCGCTTTCTTTCCTCCGTGAGGACATTTGTACTGTTAGTCGGTCAACCGCCACAGAGAACTCCATTAAAACATTCTTCCCAACTCTTATCAGTCATACAACCCGATAATTGTGTATTAGCGCTCACACCAAAACCAGCCTTTGGGGGAAGATAAGTTAGAGCGCATATGTCCACGATCGATCACTCATCTGATTTCTCTGGCTTTGGATATCTCAAAAACAAAGGATCGAACGTTTGGCGACTTTAGCATCCTAAAAAGCATGTTATTTGTTGTTCAATTTGGACCATTGTTCAAGCAAAGATTCTAAACTGTCTGCTTCCTGTGATGCTGGAATCATCCAGTCTATAAACATTTTGAACTACTAGTCGTTCAAACCTGAGAAGGGGAGTCCTGGTGCAAGGATAGATTTGTCGTCATATGACTTTGAGGTTATGAGTTTAAGGCATGAAAACAGCCTCTTGCAAAATATAAGATAAGGCTGCGTACTATTGACTCTTATAGTCTATCCCTTTTCCGAACCCTGCATGCATGGAAGCTTCGTGCATTGGGACTGTCCTTCAGATATTCAAACCTAAGTGATCATGTCAATGGTTCAATCATCCAAAGGTGGGTTTCCTGTGAAAAGTTGTGCTCTTTCTAACTACCTTTTATGGAGTTTTGGATTATTCCATATAAAACGTAGTAGCGCAGATTAATTTATATGAAATCATCCAACCCAGTCCATGCAAAAACCGGATCATACAAGTCTTACCATCATTAATTATATTATGCCTGAATCTAGCAATTACATAACAACTTCAAAATGCTCCAATGGAATTACCCAATGCGATTCGACACTTGTTTCAGATATATTTTTCTAAAAAATTGTTTCAGATTTATTTAATCTCCTTCCATCAAAAACCTAAACACAAGTGGCATCAATCGGAGCCAGTAGAGTACAACCGCTCTTTCTTTTTCCAAGCTAAGTTGGAGATTATTGACAAATTAGTCCTATAGACATAAAATATTCAATATAATACAAGGTGACGTTGATACATTCCTTGGGATGTATTTTCCTATGCATTTCTGGGTTTATATTTCAATCCGTTGTATTATTTTAATGTTAGATATTGGACGTGTGTGTATATATAAACACAAGTGGCATCAATCGGAGCCAGCAGAGGACAACTGCTCTTTCTTTTTCCAAGCTAAGTTGGAGATTATTGACAAATTAGTCTTATAGATGTAAAATATTCAATATAATACAAGGTGACGTTGATACATTCCTTTGGATGTATTTTCCTATGCATTTCTGGGTTTATATTTCAATCCGTTGTATTATTTTAATGTTAGATATTTGACGTGTGTGTGTCTATATATATATATATATAAAAACACAAGTGGCATCAATCGGAGCCAGCAGAGTACAACCGCTCTTTCTTTTTCCAAGCTAAGTTGGAGATTATTGACAAATTAGTCCTATAGACATAAAATATTCAATATAATACAAGGCGACATTGATACATTTATTGGGATGTATTTTCCTAGGCATTTCTTGGTTTATATTTCAATCCGTTGTATTATTTTAATGTTAGATATTGGACGTATATACATGTGTGTATATATACTGTATATTATATGCTATTATATGGTTTTGGCCTGTATTAAAGTGACCAATAAAATTAAGGTTAAATGAGTCATAGTCATCTCAAAAGGTATGATTTTATTATGTGTAGATACCTAGTCTCTAATTTTAATTTTATGATGGCCTAAAATAAGAAATAAGGAAAGGGGATACAATTATAAATGGTTATAGTCCTCAAATTGTACGTATAATTCTTTTCTGACATCCCATCATCAGAAAAGAGAGATTCCCCTCTCAGAAAAACTCATATGCATCGGTTTGGAAGATCAAGAATCGCAAAGTTTCAAGAATCACATCTGCTCTCATGGATCCAGCTACGCTTTCGCATCTTATCAATTATTATTCTTGGTGATTTAAGATGAATGATGAAGGTTTTCATCAACAAAATACATAATTAACAAATAGTATCAAAGCGTCTTCATGTTGAATCTTTGAGAAGCATGTTTATCAATTTGGTTTTGTGATGTGATTATTTAGAATGGTTCTTGAAGTCAACAAAGGGTTTATTTTCACATGCTCTCTCTCTCTCTCTCTCTCTCTCTCTCTCTCTCTCTCTCTCTCTCTCTCTCTCTCTCTCTCTCTCTCTCTCTCTCTCTCTCTCTCTCGGATGTTAGATATGAGTTTTTCACGAGATTAGGGCTTTGATCTTGGAAAACCGCAAGACTGTCAAAAACCCATCATAAAGACATCTCAAATGAATGATTTGAGCTGTTAAATGGATTCAAGGACCCTCAAAACCCTAAAAATAGTGAAAACAGAATGAAAATCGAGTCATCTGAGACACCAATATAATTAAAACAAAATGAACAACTTGGACTCATCGTCTTCGTTGGATGTGCCCAAGATGCGATGCACAAAACGCACTAGAGGAACGACGAGTGCAGGCGCTCTACCGCGCGCGCGGAAGAGAAGTTGGGTGATGTCATGGAACGCGCAGGACGCAGGGCCTCTTGGAAACCAAGACGTACGCAGCGCATCTGAACCACACGTCCCGGACACATGCGTCTTGGCAACGCTGGTCAGTAATTAGCGTTCCGGCTCGAATTTTGATCAAGGTCATTGAATAGAAAATTAAAATAGAAAATTTGAGATTCTGGGAGTTATATAATTAAGATCCGAAAGGTCCATTGAAAAGCTCTTGATGGCGCATACATGATTTTGACACTAAAACTTTGATATGATCGCACCTAGTTAAGGTTAATTTATAAAATAGTGCAAAATTATTTGGATCGGGCTGATCATAAGGCGATCATGCCCTAAAACTGGAATATTTGATAATTGATAAGGGAAAATTTGAATTCATATATTGGTACAAGTTTCTTTTGGATGTCTAATATTTTAAAATAAGTTGATTGAAGCAACATGTTACCAAAGTAGCCTCTCTTGTATAAATTAATTTATTTTTTAACATCAATATAGTTGTAGGTATGTAATTCATGCAGATATTGACAGGCCCAGAGGAAGGTCAATATTTGGCCGAATTACATGCACACTTGTGGTAATAAATATGTGACAATTATTGGGTACTCTATATGAACAATAAGTCGGTTCAAAGAAAAGCTTATTATTTGATAGGATTTATGGTCAATATTTGATTACTACACTAAGAGTACCACTTACAAGTTAATATTTTTGTCCAAAGACTAAATATTAATATTGTGCTGGGTATCTCGTGATGGGCCCTACCATTATTTGAATTTAATTTTATTTAAGTATAATATAGAACTTATGTGAACATGTTGTTTTGTTCTATTTTCAGTTAATGCATCTGCTTCTATCATATCTGCCAACATCAGTTCTATTCCGATGTTGAATGGGACCAATTTTATGGAATGGAAAGAAAACATCATGATCGTTCTTGGTTGCATGGATTTGGACCTTGTGCTACGGATTGGACAATCTACTGCTCTTACTGATAAAAGTTCCATTGAGGAAAAACAGGACTTTGAGAAGTGGGATCATTCAAATCGCATGAGTCTTATAATCATGAAGCGTGGAATTCTAGAAGCTTTCAGGGGTGCTATGTCCGAAAAGATAACTGCTGCCAAGGAATTCCTTAAGAAAATTGAAATGTGTTTTGCTAAAAATGATAAGACCGAAACAAGTACGATTCGGCCGAACTTGATTTCAATGAAGTATAAAGGAAAAAGAAATATCAGGGAGTACATCATAGAGATGTCTCATCTTGCTTCAAAACTAAAGGCACTAAAGTTAGAGCTATGTGAGGATTTGCTCGTGCATTTAGTTTTGATTTCTCTTTTGGCACAATTCAATCAATTTAAGGTCAGTTATAACTTTCAAAAGGACAAATGGTCTCTTAATGAGCTCATTTCTCATTATGTGCAAGAAGAGGAAAGGCTAAAGCAAGAAAAGACTGAAAGTGCTCACTTGGCAAGTACCTCTAAGGATAAGAACAAGAAAAGGAATACGGATAAAGAAGCAGCAAGTGGTCCACCTAAAAAAAATAGCAAAAGAAACAAAATGAGGAATTTGGTTGTTACTTTTGCAAGAATCCTGGACATATGAAGGACTGTACCAAATATCATGCTTAGAGTGCAAAGAAAGGTACGCTTGTCACTTTGGTTTGTTTTGAGTTAATTTAGTTTCAGTACCTAGACACACTTGGTGGATAGATTCTGATGCTACTACTCACATAAGTGTGTCTATGAAGGGTTGTCTGAGTTGTTGAAAGATTCATCCATGTGAACGATGGAAAATTAGTCTAGGTTGAAGCATTGGGGACATTTAGGCTATTATTAAAGATCAATTATTATTTGAATTTAAAATAGACATATGTTGTACCGTCTTTTAGACAGAATTTGGTTTCTATTTCTCTTTTGGACAAATTTGGTTATTATTGTTCATTTGAAAATAATAAGTTTAGTCTCTTTCTGAATTCAAATATTGTTGGTACTAGTTCTTTATGTTCTTATGATAACTTTTACTTACTTGATATTATTGCCTCTTTTAATGAAACCTTGCATGTGAGTTTACTTGGTATAAAGCACAAATTAACCAATGAGAATTCTGTTTCACTATGGCACAAGCATTTAGGGCATATATCTAAATAAAGAATTGAAAGACTTGTGTCAGATGAAATTCTTAATCCCCTTGATTTGTCAAACTTTGAAGTTTGTGTTGAGTACATTAAGGAAAAATAGACAAACGTAAGGAGATTAGGTGCCAACAGATCTTCAAATATCTTAGAACTAATGCATACGGATATTTGTGGGTCATTCCCTACGTTTTCATGAAATGGTTAATAATATTTTTATTACATTCATAGACGATTTCTCGCGTCATGGCTACCTTTATCTCATTCATGAGAAGTCTCAATCATTGGACATGTTTAAAGCATTCAAGGTTGAAGTTGAGAACTAGCTTGGTAAAAGCATTAAGGCTATCAGATTTGACTATGGTGGTGAATCCTATTGCAGATATGACGGATCAGGTGAACAACGTCCATGGCCATTTGCCAACCTCCTAGAGGAGCGTGGTATCGTTCCATAATACACCATGCTGGGAACTCCTAGGATGAATGGTGTTACTGAAAGGAGAAACAGAACATTAAAGGACATGGTGAAGAGTATGATTAGTTATACTACCTTACTAGATTCTCTCTGGGGAGAGGTACTCAAAATTACAGCTTACATCCTTAATAGAGTTCTAACTAAGGCAGCAACTAAAACCCCTTATAAATTATGGACAGGCAAGAAGCCTAGTATAAATCATTTACACATTTAGGGGTGTCCAGCTAAGGCAAGGCCTTATAGGCCAAATGAAAAGAAACTGGACTCAAGAATAGTCAGTAGTTATTTTCTTGGGTACTTTGAATGGTCTCAGGGGTACAAATTTTATAATCCCACTACCAGGTCCTTTTATGAGACGGGATATGCCTAGTTCTTTAGGATATTGAGTTTAGGGGGGGAGGTAAGGTTAAAGACTTTGTCTTTGAAGAGGAATCTGTTTCTCTTCCTACAATTATTATTGACAATGATCAGGCTCCTATTCCTGATGTTGTTCAAGAAGCAATATCAGAACTACAAGACAATGTTGAAAATCTCCCTAATCAAGGTTTATAGGTTATTCTTGGAGAACAAACTTAACGACCTCAAGAACAGATACCATTAAGGAGATCCACTAGAGAAAGGAGAAGTGCAGTTTCTGATGATTATATCATATTGCTCCGAGACCATGAGGATGGCATTGGATTGGTGGAAGATGATCTGATCAACTTTCATCAAGCCATGCATAGTACTAATTCTCAAAAGTGGATTGATGCCATGAATGAAGAGATTAAGTCTATGAAAGACAATGACGTTGGGGAATTCGTCCCATTACATAAAGGTACAAAGCCCATTGGTTGCAAATGGATATTTAAAATCAAGAGGGATTCAAAGGGTGATGTGGAGAGATATAAGGCCCGTCTTGTTGCAAATAGCTTCACTCAAAAGGAAGGCATTGATTATAATGAGACTTTCTCTCTGATTTCATTGAAAGACTCTTTCAAGACAATAATGGCATTAGTGACACATTTTGACCTTGAGTTACATCAGATGAATGTAAAGACTGTGTTTCTCAATGGTGACATTGATGAGAAAATTTAAATGTTGCAGCCAGAAAACTTTGTGGCGAGAGATGCAAAGAATATGGTTTGCAAATTAAGAAAATCTATCTATGGGCTTAAGCAAGTTTCCCATCAATGGTATTACAAATTCCATCAAGTTGTTATCTCATTCGGTTTTGAGATAAATGCGGTTGATGATTGTGTATACCACAAGTTCAGTGGGAGTAAACCCATATTCTTGGTTTTATATGTCAATGACATATTACTTGCCAGCAACGATATAGGCTTGTTGCATGAAACCAAGAGATTTCTATCAAAGAAATTTGAGATGAAAGATCTTGGGGATGCATCTTTTGTATTGGGAATTCGGATACATCGAGATCGCTTTCGGGATATTCTTGGATTATTACAAAAGAGCTATATTGAAAAGGTACTTAAGAGATTTGGTATGCAAGATTGCAAACCAAGAGACACCCCTATTGCTAAGGGAGACAAGTTTAGTCTCAATCAGTGTCCCAAGAATGATTTTGAAACTAAGGAAATGCAGAAGATTTCGTATGCTTTAGCAGTGGGGAGTCTGATGTATGCTCAGGTTTGTATGCTTTTAAATGTTGCGTATATTGTTGGGATGTTAGGCAGATATTTGAGCAATCTGGGAATGGATCGTTGGAAAGCAGCCAAATGGGTCATGCAGTATCTTCAAAGAACAAGACATTACATGCTCACACATAGGAGGTCGAATAATTTAGAGATCATAGGGTATTTGGATTCCAACTTTGCTGGATGCCAAGACAGTTGTAGATCCACTTCAGACTATATCTATCTTGTTGGAGGAGCAATCTCCTGGATGAGTGCTAAGTAGATGCTCATTGCTTCTTCCACCATGGTAGCTGAGTTTATAGCATGTTATGAGGCATCCAATGATGGAATATGGTTGCAAAATTTTGTCATAGGGCTGCGAATTGTGGATAGAATTGAAAGGCCATTTAAGTTATTTTGTGATAATAAGTTAACAGTTTTATATTCCAACAACAACAGGAGATCGACGAAGTCAAAGCATATAGATATCAAGTTCCTAATTGTTAAAGAAAGAGTTTAGAGTGGTCAAGTGTTTATAGAGCATATTAGCACAAACTCTATGATTGTGGATTCACTTACTAAAAGGCCACCACCCAAGGTCTTTTACGGGCATACTGTTATATGGGTGTTGTATCATGTGATGATATACTGAATTAGTGGGAGTTTGTATTTATATGCTTTTCTGTTTTAGACACATTTTATACTTATGGATATTTTCTACAGAAATAAAGTATTCGGTTCTATTTTTCACTTTGATTTGGTTTTGATATGATCTCATGTCACAACCCCGTCTGGCCCACAGTAACGATATTGTCCCGTGTGCACTCACGTGCCACGGGTTTTGTTCTTTCCCTGCATCCAGGAGAAAACTGGTCGTTACTATGAAGGGAGGCATTCCCTCTTATAACTTAGGCCCATCACCCCCCTTAACCGATGTGGGACTAACTCTCAAGCCTCACCTTGCCTAGAAGCCTACCAGCCTAGAAGTCTGCCAGCCCTCTAGGCCCGCCCTCATTGGCCAAGGCTAGCCACAATATCGTTACTGTGGGCCCAACGGGGTTGTGACAAGGGCATTCCCCCTTATAACTTAGGCCCATCACCCCTCCCTAACTGATGTGGGACTAACTCTCAAGCCTCACCTTGCCTAGAAGCCTGCTAGCCCTCCAGGCCCGCCCTTATTGGCCAAGGCTAGCCCTCTCCCCCTTAGGGTACACGTGTCCCCGCGTGTCACACGCCGAGCGCCCGCATGCGGTTAGCCATCCACCCTCGGGGTCGGGGTATGGCTCTGATACCACTTGTCACAACCCCATCGGGCTCACAGTAACGATATTGTCCTGTGTGCACTCACGTGCCACAGGTTTTGTTCTTCCCCTGCGTCCAGGGGAAAACTGGTCGTTACTGTGAAGGGAGGCATTCCCCCTTATAACTCAGGCCCATCACCCCCCTCTAACCAATGTGGGACTAACTCTCAAGCCTCACCTTGCCTAGAAGTCTACCAGCCCTCCAGGCCCTCCCTCATCAGCCTGCCCTCATCGGCCAAGGCTAACCCTCTCCCCCTTAGGGGACTCGCGTCCCCTCGTGTCATATGCCGAGCGCCCACGTGCGGTTAGCCATCCACTCTCGGGGTCGGGGTATGGCTCTGACACCACTTGTCACAACCCCGTTGGGCCCACAGTAACGATATTGTACCATGCGCACTCATGTGCCACGGGTTTTGTTCTTCCCCTGTGTCCAGGAGAAAACCAGTCGTTACTATGAAGGCAGGCATTCCCCCTTATAACTCAGGCCCATCACCCTCTCCTAACCGATGTGGGACTAACTCTCAAGCCTCACCTTACCTAGAAGCCTGCCAGCCCTCCAGGCCTGCCCTCATCGGCCAAGGCTAGCCACAATATCGTTACTGTGGGCCTGACGGAGTTGTGACAAGAAAAGGGGGTGATGGGCCTGAGTTATAAGGGGGAATGCCTCCTTTCACAGTAATGACCGATTTTTCCCTGGACGCAGGGGAAGAACAAAACCCGTGACACGTGAGTGCGCATGGGACAATATCGTTACTGTGGGCCCGACGGGGTTGTGACATCTCATAAGGAATAAAGATGGACCAGTTGGAAATAGACATGTTTATATCACATTGCATGTAATTTCCATTCTACACATCCACACTTAATCTATCGTTTGGTTATGTTGATGTACATGACCATGGATGGATTTAGTTACAATAAATATAACGAAGATCGCCTTGATCCTATATAGCATAATTAATGGACGAGATTGTTCGGAGATATTTTTGTGATAGCAAAATTTTGAGCTCTTAAGGTTATACTTTGATATGATATACATACATACATGCATACATACATACATACATACATACATATATATATATATATATATAGTCCAAGTAGGAGATTGTTAGATATTGGACATGTGTGTGTATTGTATATTATATGCTATCATATGATTTTGACCTATATTAAAGTGATCTAATAAAGTTAAGGTTAAATGGGGCATAGTCATCTCAAAAGGTATGGTTTTATTATATGTATATACCTAGTCTCTAATTTCTATTTTATGATGGGCTAAAATAAGAAATAAGGAAAGGGGATACAATTATAGATGGTTATGGTTCCCAAATTGCACATATGATTCTTTTCTGACATCCCATCATTAGAAAAGAGAGATTCTCCTCTCAGGAAAACTCATACGCATCAGTTTGGAAGATCAAGAACCACAAAGTTTCAAGAATCACATATGCTCTCATGGATCCAGGTTTGCTTCCGCATCTTATCAATTATTATTCTTGGTGATTTAAGATGAATGATGGAGGTTTTCATCAACAAAATACATAATTAACATCTAATTCCATGTCTACATCTCCATGACCAAATTCTCTTAATCCTTGGGATGTGAGTAGCTCCTCGGACTATGGAAGGTGACTGGATGGCCCCAAAAACTGGTGGCTATTTTATTGTGGAAAGGTGTAGTTGTCCGTGTTAGTTGTGGGATCCTATTACAGAATTTGATCAAGTCAAAGGTATGTGATATATTCTTGTTGGTACTCACGAAAATAAATTAAAGAGCCAACTCAAATAGAGTGGATTAAAGGTTGTCCATGGAAACTAATCATCCCAAAGGAAACAAGAAATAAAACTAGCAAAACCATTCTTTGTAAGTCTTGAATAATACTGCTTGGCCAAAGTCTGCTAGTGCAGCTGGTCGCAGAAACGGCACCTCTCCCGTTTGTGCAATCGGTTGCAGGATTGAGACAGGTAGCAGGATTGAGGTAGGCAGCCATCCTATTAGGGGGTGAGCCATCCTAGTTCAGAAATGATTTACAGTAAGGATCTTTGGATCTTGAGTTAAGGGGAGCCTTGATGCAATAGTAAAGTTGTCGTCGTATGACCTTGAGATCACGGATTCAGGGCGTAGAAACAGCCTCTTGTAAAATGCAAGGTAAGACTACATGTTATTGACCTTCGTGCTCTGCCCCTTTCTCAGACCTTGCATTTGAGGAAAGTTCGCATATCGGGGCTGCCCTTTTTCTTCTTGAGTTCTTGAGTCGGCCTGTTGAAGCAGGTAGGGCTAGTCTAACAGTTGAATCAACGTGATGTCGAGTCCCTGATATCTAAAAATCAAGAAGATTCGACCTTTTAGCTTGTTTTTGAACATAAACATTGAAGTTTACTGCTTAACTGGAAACTTCGCTTGCGAATCCCGAAACAGTGTTGTGCTTGCAGCCACATGGTCAGGATCACCTTGACAAGCGCATCAAAATCAAGCTTGGGCTTACCTTTGGAGGAGGGAATCGTCGAACAATAACAGCTCATTGAACCCTTTCTTTTGACGTTTCTTTGTTCCCAACTTTGAAAAGTGGGAAGCTTATCATGAGAATATCAGGATTTGCAACTCTCCAAGTTAACTCCATCACCAACTAAAGTTTAGACCACTCCCTAGAAGATGTAACATATTCACCTATGTAACCTTAGGTAAATAATCATTCAAACAGACACTCGTACAGATGCTACAATCCTCCATTTGGTGTGATATCTAGTTATCCAATCTTGGAGAAATAAGTTGAATGGTCCAGATCAAGAAGAGGTGGGACCCACTGTGAGAAAGTACAGGATCAACACGGTAACTTGCCATGCCATTGTGCCATCCCATGGGGATCCTCTTTGGCCGCATGTGTACTAGTTTTCATTAAATTGTTTCTCATATTGATGATCATTTATATCAGCGCGATCGATACGATCGAATAAAAAGCTTTGGATTCTGAAGATGAAAGGAAAGAGAAAAGGAGGAAAAGGCTAGAACTGATGATCAACAACTATAGAAAATACAAAATAAGATCTGAACAGCCAAGCATAATAATATAGTCTTTATACGATGCATTTCCTAGGATGGATCTGAACAGCCAAGCATCACTCCGACATGGACATGGCTGTCTCGTAGTCAATGGAGAAGTAAGAAATGATTTCCTTCGCTTTTCACTTAGGAACAAATAAAAGAAATCTTAAACGTTAAGAAGAGGTATCTATATGAAAACAAGGAATATCAAAGATAAAACTATAGTCATTCACCAACAAATGTCTAGCACATTTACTTGAAGACCACTTGGCATTTTTCTTAGAAAGCTCGGTTGGAGGTTCGAGTCACTACTTTTTCCCGTGGATAGGAATTCGATTTTGGAATCTGTTTTGTGCAAGTGATTTGCTTTGCAATTTTTTGCATCTACTGAAAAGGAAATAAGGAAAGAAAAGAAAATATAATCATTCACAAACAAAATGTCTAGTGCAGTTGGTCATAGGCAACTCTTGCATCTCCCATGGAATGCGCTTGGTTATAGGTTTGAGACGAAGCTTTCTTCTTTGGCTCAGGATTATATTTAAGCGAGTGATTTGGTTTGTAATTCTTCCCTTATACGTACAAATAAAGATACCCATTCATTATATTCAAATTGTACTTTATAACTAGACTTCCAATTATTTTTCATCAATTAGGATTTGAAGTTTAGAGTGTGCATTTAGGCTATTTAGAGCTATCTAAGGTTAGGATGGGTCAACCACGACTAGAATGATCTAACTTTCAACATGGACCCACCTTTTCTATCCTTTGTTTAAGCAGAAGTCCTGACGATTTATTTCTTTTGGCCATGACTCAAGATAAGCAAAGCATATTTTATCCTCATCGGCAAAATGGGGTGCCACCAACCAGCTTTCGAACAAATTCATACTTGCCACTTATAATCAACATGTCTCCCCGATAACTGAGCACTTGTTTTACACGCCAATGGATTCTCTCTTGCCTAATTTGAGTTTATCCTTGTCAATCTCCAGATGTAAAGGGAAAGATTACATTACAATTTTGTATGAAATCTTCACCTGCAAGAGTTGTCGTTGGGCCACTGACGAGAATGAGCATAAACTGTAGATTGTTTATCTAGCGTGCTTCATGATATATTGGTCCCATGGAAACATGCATGTTTCACTTTTTGCACCAAAGAGAGCGGAAAAGTAGAATTACAATAATTACAGCATTTCTAGCTGTGAACATTTCATGTAGCTGGGGCCAAGAAGGTTTAGAAAGAGAGAGATGAGTTACTCTTACTATACGTATTTGCAACAGTGAACATTATACGCAGGGCCATCAAACTTGGGACAGAGAATTACAATTATCACACGTATTTGCAGTAGTGAACATTACACTTAGGGATAAGAAGCTAGAGAGAGGATTACTCTACGTATTTGCAACAGAGGACATTATATGTAGGGCCACCAAGAGAGAGAGAGGAATACTTTACGTATTTGCAACAGAAAACATTATATGTGGGAGGAATACTTTACGTATTTGCAACAGAAAACATTATATGTAGGGCCATGGAGAGAGAGAGAGAGAGAGAGAGAGAGAGAGAGAGAGGGAGGGAGGAATACTTTACGTATTTGCAACAGAAAACATTATATGTAGGGCCATGGAGAGAGAGAGAGAGAGGGAGGGAGGAATACTTTACGTATTTGCAACAGAAAACATTATATGTAGGGCCATGAAGAGAGAGAGAGAGAGAGAGAGGGAGGAATACTTTACGTATTTGCAACAGAAAACATTATATGTAGGGCCATGAAGAGAGAGAGAGAGAGACTTCTTACATGTACGTACTTGCATCACTGAACATTAAATGCACGCAACTCCCCACGTAGGCCTCACGTGTACATTTAGCCATGCCTGATACAGGAGCCCAGTTATACAGAATGGTAAACGGGGCCCTCTATAATTTATGATCGTAGATGAAGGGACCTTTTTATCCTTGTCAGCTTGATCTTGTTGTCCCGGCAACAAATATGCAACTCAGACCAATCAATTGAATATTTATTAATGCGTAATAGACCGAAGACTTTGAAGGATGCAATTTTGCTATTGAAGGTAATAAAATTATACGTGAAGCTAGCAAATGGAACCCTGCTTGTGAGATATGAAAAAATATCAAATTTAGAGGGAAACAAATACTCAATTTCAAGTGAGTAACTATAATTCCATTCCCGATCTCATATATATAAATATATAATTCTGTGAAAAACTGCATTCGATGAAACTCGTATGTATGACTTGGAGGGAGATCTTTCATATCTTTCGAGATGAGCCGTTAACAAATGATTCAAGAAGTTCTATAGTAATTTCTCCAGGATGCTAAAAATAACTTGGTTTTCTTTTATCTAAAAAATGTCCATACTATTCTTCCTCCACTGGATTACATCAAACTTTCATTAATTTATGTTAGTGTTGCATCTACTTTGGGCTAGTTGATTCCAAGATGGTTTTATCTTATAATTAGGGACCACATCCTAGGTTTGAATTTAATTCTACAGTCGATTTTCCTGGATAAATTCTTATTTTTATTCATGAAGCATTTCAAGTTCAGCTTGATTAAGAAAGTGAGAGTCAATCTAGGTCCACATTTTATCCTTGTTTCTCTTCTAATTAAATATATTGTGTCTCTGCATGTAAATCAAGGGGCTAAACGCTCAGGTAAGTTCATGCCTAGTGTTTGGTCCAAACCATAGTTGTCAATTTCATTTTTGTTCTGCACGGAATTGACTGATATTCTTTATTCCATCTAGCCCGTAATTCTGGCAATTTTTTGGAATTTTACAATGGAATAAAATCTATTTTTTGGAATAGTTACAATTGTTTAGATCATACTTGCAAAGTTTGGTTTTGAAAAAAGCCCGCAAGGAAAAAGGTCAAAACTTCAAAATATGTGAAAAAGTGGTAAAAAGTTGAGAAGAAGTCGAGAAATTTTTCAAAAGGTCAATGAAGTAAAAAGTTGAAAATTCAACAACAAAAAATAAAAATTAAGAAAATACATAAAAAAAAATTAAGTTACAATAATTTTAAAATAAATATACAATTAGACAAAATAAAAAACAACGTCTCAACTCCAATTACATAGTTCGGAGTTGAAAAAAAAGTGAGGAAAAATGCTTACAATTTTAGAAAATTTGAAAAATATAAAGTTGTACAAAAGAAAATAAAGTCAAAGATATAAAGTAAAAAACAAAAAAAAAAGGCCATAGAGGTTGTATTTTAAAAGGATAAGGTTTAAATAGAAAAATAAAAACAAATAAGAAAAAGATAGGCTTATTAAAGAAGAAGAGTCTAAAATGTGATATGGCTCACAAAAAATTGGTCTTTTTACAGCTCTTGAAAAATAAGTCTTTTTAAGAAAAACATAAAAACACAATTTTTTTTCTACTAAAGAATTAATAAAAGAACTCATTCATTTCGTTTTTCACACCTAAACATCATTAATAGAAGAGGAGCCTTGGCACAATGGTAAAAATTGTCGCCATATGATTTTGAGATTATGGATTCAAGGCGTGAAAAAAGCCATTTGCAAAAATACAAAGTGATCCACCCGTTCCTTAAACACTGCACAGGGAGAGCTTCGTACACGTAGGCTGCCCTTACCTAATCATCATTAAGAAGTAAAAAGTCGTCAACTCCAACGGATTCCCTCTTTTCCGAGTCAACGCGCCCTATCAAAACCATTAAAACAAGGAAAAAGGGAAAATGACAGTCGCCGTCCCACTCTTTTCTAACAGTCAGGATTCAAAGGTCATTCTATGCCTAGTTAACAACATCAGATCCTGTGGTCTTATAGGTGACATAAATGCCATAAAAAATCCATTGTTCTTAACTTAATCGGATGATCCTTGACCCTTGATTTATTAATCATTGTTTTTTATACTAGCAACTATATTTTGCTAGAGAAACCATGGATTTTCATTGGATTTGATCCTTGATCTTGATTATCTTGGTTGACTAAGCTAGAAGTTAAACTGTTGATTTAAATGATTATAGCAATGATTATATGTCGAAGAATTTTTAAGGCCAATTTACTTGGTGAACGTTGTAGATCATCAGATAATTTTTTTTTTATAGAAAGTCTAAACTTGTGTAAAAATTTCAATAAAAGCACAAACTTTTTAAGCGCAAACTTAAGAGTTTTTTCAAGTTTGGCCGCCGTGAAAATAGAAGGCATTTGTTTCACTTTGTTATTAGTAGCCAGATTTGAAAAATCCATCAAGTCTGGGGCTTTTGTTTAAACACTCAAAAAGTTTATACTTTTATTGAATTTTTAAGATAGAGTGAGCTTTTTTTACAAGATTTTTTTTTATTTTTAGATGGCTCATGCTACTATGATTAATTCCTCATAAAAAGCACCATATTTATTGATTAAATTACATGATAATTTCGATTTACATCACAAACATTCCCGTTATATTGCATCGCTTTGTTCGATGCGGAAGTCAACGGTCTCGATTATGCATATATTTCCTCAGGTGGGCCCAAAGAGCCAACTGTGTTACGATAGAGCTAATTGGTGGTGCCATGTGGAGTTAACAAAATTAAATGAAAAGAGAAATCTGCCCACAAATATATCCGAAAGAAATCAGGAGGGTTGCATTCTGTCATAGAAACCCTAAAACTAATATTGCCGATCAAAGGTCGAAAATTATCGGATCAAGATAAAATCAGCATCAAATTTGATTAACTGCATTCAATATAAATTCAACGGATAGGATCAATCTCGCGCGGCCCCACACAAGTATGCTCTGTAAAAGACCACATATTTATCCATGTGGGCCCTTACATGGGTTGAACTTAATTCTAGGTCATAACTGACCTGCTCATCATTAGTTTGACAAAAATTAATAAAGAAATAAAAATTAGTTTATCTTAAAAAGGCCAAAAGACAGCGGACGTGAACCCCACATATTAAAAACAATGAATTCCATATTTAAGATCCGAGCTGTCTTACCAGCCCCGATATCCCAGAGAGTAAAGTTGGCTTTGTTACTACGGCAGACACGGACAAAGTGTTAGACAAAGAGAAACCCAAATCCATTACACAAACTGAGAACAAATACATAGAAAGCGAGATCTCACACAACCATTTGAGCAAGTCTGAATCTCTCTCTGCCCTAGAAAATCTCCACCCAATCGGTTTCAACAAAACCCAGTTCTTCCCTCTCTCTCTTTTCATGGACTAAAACCCGGTTTTTTCCATCTGCCCCACTGGTTTTTTGGTGGAAAAAATGGCGATTGCTGAGGAGAGATCCAATGGGAAAATGTGGAGTCTTTGTAGGATGCCGTTTTGGCAGTCAGGGAATGCTTCTTCTTCTACACAGAGTCTTCATTCGCCGAGTCAAAGTCATCAGCAGGTTGAGGTTTCGAATCCTCACACGAGCTCTGTTTCTTCCGTGGCGAGGTGCTTTCTGCCTACACGACGCAGGTTGCGGTTCGATCCCGCCAGCAAACTCTACTTTCCATGTGAGTTTTTGGGGATTGGACTCTTTGTTGTTGACTTTTTTTTTCCCTTTTTTATTTTTGTGTTTTGTTCTGGATGGGAGGATTTTCTGCAAGTTCTTGGATTTGTTGACTTTGGAATTTTTTTTAAAATATAATTTGGGCAACTGGTTCTTTTTCCTTTAACTGATTTTTTATCAGGGTATTTTCTGTTTTCTATTTAGGGGTATGTTTAACCCTGGAGGCTTTGTTAGTTTGGGATGTTTTCATGGATCGAGTAATTGGGTGTATTTGATTTACTGATTTATCTATATGGGCTATCCGTTCTGTTTATGATTATATGATCAGGGAATTTTCTCCTTATTTTTTAGGATTTTGGATCCTATTTTTGTGGTCAGTTTGGAATTTGGGTCTAATAGTTACAGTCAATGTTTACTTCTTCTTTTTTGTGTATTTTTTTAAATTAGTTATTTTTCCACTGATTTTTTGTCAGTTTGGATGTTTTAATCTGTATTGCTTAGTGAGTTGACTTTTTCTTTGTTGATGGGTTTCTCAACTATATTGGAATTTGGATAGGTAGGTTTGAATTAGGTTCTGATTATTAAATCTATTTGCTGAATTTATTGTACACAGGAGTTTTATCTATTTCTTTTTGGTGGATGTTAGGTAATCAACATGGTATTCTGTTGGTTGTGCAACCATTGGGTCGAACTTAATACCGATCCGGTTTTATCAAAAACATTGTTGAAACAAGGAAAATCGATGTAATCAAAATGACTTGATTTTTGTGCTTGCAAATT
This sequence comes from Warburgia ugandensis, assembly GCA_035236585.1. Taxonomy (NCBI): domain Eukaryota; kingdom Viridiplantae; phylum Streptophyta; class Magnoliopsida; order Canellales; family Canellaceae; genus Warburgia; species Warburgia ugandensis. The sequence continues at coordinate 65,166,212 of CP141137.1, forward strand.
GACGCCTCATTTTGTTCTCTGTTGAAGATGAACCTGGTAAACAGGTTAGAAGCGCGATTAGGATTAAAAATGCCAGCAGATCTCATGTAGCCTTTAAGGTAAGGTTGAATATTTCTTAGTTCTTATTTCTATTGTTGATTATTTAATTTGCTAATGCTGATAACTCCTTATTGGAGCAAGCTCATTCCTATTTTTATGATTGAAGTACGCAACGCTGGTTTAACCAATAATCATTGTATGTATTCAGTGTTAGTTATTGGGCTGATGTGAAACTTGTAGTTGATGTTGTTGTCCTTGTTTATAATAGTAAATTCTTACTATTATTATTCAATTTTACTGTTGTTGTTATCCATTTGCATGAGTTAAACTTATTCTGATTTTTAATTTCAGTTTCAAACAACTGCACCCAAGAGTTGTTTCATGCGTCCTCCAGGCGGCATACTTGTTCCTGGTGAAAGTCTCATAGCTAGTGGTAAGTAACCTAATTTTGTTTCCTATTTTTTATTTCTTTCTGTTGTTATTAATATTATCTCTTTCTTGCCATAACCACTTGGTAATGTATGTCGCAATCTTCCATTATGACGTCTTTCCTTTTTCATTTTGAATAACAGTGTTCAAGTTTGTGGAGAGCCCAGAGAACAATGAGAAACAAATTGATCAGAAGACCAAGGTTAAATTTAAAATCGTGAGTTTGAAGGTGAAAGAAGGAATGGAATATGTCCCAGAGCTGGTGAGTCCCACACCTAAACTGGAAGCTACTTTTCATTGTTAAGCTATCATCTTATGTAAACATCTTTGTTTGCTTGAACTTATTCCAAAACTGTTTTTCTGTTGATATGTATTCTCATTGCCATTTCATCTGATAGTTTTATAGTTTGTACTGCAACAATGTCAGACCCATTTGTGTTAGGCATGTATGGTAGGTGCTGGAAACAACAACAGACTTGCATATTGGCCTGTCTGCTTCATGCCTAAGACATTATTTAAAAGATTAGGTATCCTTATCACACAGAACATGATTAGATTGTCTTCTTGTTCTCTTGAGTAGAATTATTCAGTTAACTTCGGTCTGGACTAAAAAATGGACATGAAATGTTTCCACAGTTTGATGAGCAAAAGGATGAGGTGGCGGTTGAGCAGATTCTCAGGGTTGTTTTCCTGGATGTGGATCGCCCTAGCTCTGTGAGTAGAACTTTCTGTTCTTCTTGATGCTGCTGCGAGGATTTTTCTCTGTTTAAATGGCTAATTATATTTCTTGGATGTGTTGTTACAAGGCGATGGAAAAACTGAAACGCCGGTTGGCTGAGGCTGAGGCTGCACTTGAGGCACGTAAGAAACCTCCTGAAGATGCTGGTCCACGGATTGTTGGTGAAGGACTTGTTATAGATGAATGGGTGAGTTAGTTGTCTATTTACATTAATTTGCTTTTATAATTTTGTTGATTCAACTGAATTTTTGCTTGCATTGTTTAATCTTTGGTGGTTCTTTGACCAGAAGGAAAGAAGGGAAAGATATCTTGCTCGGCAACAGGTTGAAGGGGTTGATTCAGTGTAAAAAGTGCAGTTTCCATTATTGTAAGCTTTCTTTTGCACAAAAAGAATGATTTTGTTATGTATTATGGCGGAAGAATGCATCATTATCTATCCCCTTCTACATCCAGTTCACAGAGTTTGTGAAAAGGTTTATCTTAAGAACAATAACTTGCTTTGATGTCATCAGTATGGTTTGAAGCTTATGGGTTTGAGTTACTTTGTTCAGGCTTATATCACTTGTAGATAATTGGATTTTGCTATTTTTTTAATAAAGTTATTTTTGAAGGTATAAAATAGATTGTAGGCCTCTATGACTTTGGTAAAAAGGAGACTGCAAACCACAATGACCTTCAAGTAACTTTTCACAGGGAAGGGTATTCGGCCTTTTGATGCTATTCATGACTTTAATATTTGTGGCCAACTATTTTGATCCATTCCAGCTGCAGTAAGAACACTTTCCTACATCCGGTTGCTCCAACTATCAATGGACAAAAGAATTTTCTTTTCAATATGTTCCTGTTGGTATGTGGGTTATGCACTGTTGAGGTTAGTCTGTCCTGCCTCCATTAATAGGTGAGGAGAAAAGAATGTTGACATTGGTGACTCTAAGATAGTGGAGTCTTTGCTATTCTTGTTTATCATGTATAATGACTGTTGATCTGACTACTAGCTATTTGGTGCTTCAGAAGGAACTTTTAGAATACTGCTAATTAATCCCAGTAGAAATGCTCCTGCTGATTTAGGACTCTGTTTGATATTGTGGTAAAATTTTGTGGTATTGTTGCAACTAGTGTTTTGAATGTTGAATTATCTGTCTGTTCCATTTGAATGTGCATATTATCACATCTCATGGACTTATATTTGCATTAGTGGACAATATCGTCTGCGATGTGGTGTCATTTGTCTTTTAGTGCTAAGAATTTCATGAGAAAGGGAAAGAGCAATATGAGAAGGCCTTTGCTTATAACCCCAAGGTAGTCTAAAGAGCCACTAAGGGAAAGTCCAAAAGCTAATAGAAGAATGCCAATTTATTCCTCAGGGATCCATAAAGCTTCCTGGTCAAGCTCTTCTTTAGAATGATGAACAGTGGCTTCTCTAGCTGATCTATTTATCTGAGTGACTTGATCAAGCACGGTTCAAATTTCTTCGATCCCCCTTGAACATCATCATCATCAAGACCTTATCCCAATTAGGGGTCGGCCACATGAATCTTATTCCTCCATTCCACTCTATTAAATACTTCGATCCCCCTTGAACACTGTAGATAATATGCATTTGTTGTAATCATGCACCAATGTTCAGAGAATGCCCTGCTGCTATCATTTGTACTGTCTTTTGCAACTTCAGAGTCTTCTCCCATTCTTGTTGCCTGAATCTCAGCATCATTCAGGTTTGTACTTCCTATTGTTACCTAGTGTCAATGGTAGCCACCCCATCATTAGGGTGGCCATTATTTATTTGCCTTTCTGGATGGAGGTTTTTCCAATCATGGTGGTTCTAATTTTTAATTCTATTTCTTCATTTGCAATTGATAATCTTATTATATATGGTAATCTTGAAAAGAAGAGGTAAAGAAACTTGTTATGCTTCCATCCTGTTATAATTGTGTGACCAGTGTACTAGAAGGTGGCTATGGTTCTTATCGGTTTTAATCTTAGGAGTTTCTGCAAATGTTGCCTTTAGATACTTGGTTTGACCCCTGGGCTGGGTACTTGCCTCTTTATTCTCCATAATTCTATGTTATTGCCATGAAACCTTCATCTCTCAATTTGTATCATCTATTACAATGATTTGATGCCCTTGTATCATTAGCAGAGGGTGACAGCATCTGTTTGATGCCTTTCCGTAAATACTCTAATTTTACTACCTGTGAAGCACACTAAAATTCTTTCTACTGTTTCTGAAGATTTGTGTGACTATTCCTGGACTGGCTTGTCGGTAGTTTGTAGAGACAACACCTTGACCAGATCTCTAGCTATTCTAGTAAACTTAGTCGAGTGGCTGCTTGGTTTCCTTCTTTTTTTCCTTCTTATTCATGTTTTGGATCTACTTAAAGGCTCTGGTGTCTTCTCCAGAGAGTCCAATCCTGCTTGTGTTGCAATGCTTGCATCTGTTGCTGTAATATGTGCAATTTACTTTATATTCTTCTGATGTATCAGATTTAGTTCAATGACAGTTCAAGTGTTGACATTTCTGATCAGCCATTGTCATGTTTTTCTCTCTTTAATCGTTATCATTGGGGTTTAGACACTGGGATTATTGTATTTGGCATTCCTTGGTGCTTCTTTTCTGAAATGTGTAAGTTCCTAGTATCTTAGTACTTGCTGACATTGTATTCCGAACTGAGTAGTGTAGTCATTTGTTTCACGTCCTTGTATCATTGGGGTTTAGACAGACTGGGATTATCGTATTTGGCATTCCTTGGTGCTTCTTTTCTGAAATGTGTAAGTTCCTAGGATCCTAGTACTTACTGACATTGAATTCCGAACTGAGTAGTGTAGTCATTTGTTTCATGTCCTTCTCATAGTTGCACTTCCATTCCGTGTTTAGGCTGAACTTCTGTTGTTGCTAATGTTTTAGTTGCCTATAGCATGCCATTCATCTTTTAGGTAATATTTGAAAAGGAAAAGATGATAGCACTAGCATCTTTCCTTCCAGCTTTGTTTTTGGTGTATGAGCTCTATCAAAGAGTGGATCAAACTGTTGACGGTGATCCCATCTTCATAAAGTGACTTGGTCTTGACTTTCTGCTTCTTTCTTCATCAAGTGTAGACAGTTTCAGGTTTTGAAACCTTTGCTGTAACTCGTTGCCACTTTGATTCTCTATCTGTCCGTGCTGCCTGAAGCACCTCCTTTCCAGTGGCAAGTGCTGTTTCTCATGTCAAGGGCTGCGTACATGTGAGATGATCTTTTAAATTGTGAAGATCGGTATCTTTTTCTGCAACTAGAGGAATTATGGGCACTCCATTCTCTGTGTGTCTATAAACAATTATAGTTCACACAGGTACAATAATTGACAACACAGTAGCAGATGTTTTAGATTAAGAATGCACTTGGTATTATGAATGCTGGCTTATGTGGGAACTACTTACAGATACTTGGGAAGACCATGTCATCGACTGTAAAGGAACCAGGTATGTCTCTCGTGGAATCCACCAAGAACAAGGAAAACAGCACAGTTAATTAGAATATCAAGTACCATTTGAAGGTTCACTAGTATGATCACCAGGAGCACTGCTGCTTTGCTGATGAATTTGCATGGTACTTCATTTCTTGCATGCCTTAGGTGGTCTATGTTTGTTGATTGTTTAACCGCAAGTGCATGGACTATTGTAGTGTAGCTTATACAAGTACAAGTCGATCCCACGAGGACTTGATTTAAAATGATGGAGTTTTTAATAAAATTCAATTAATAAAAGAATAAAAATAAAGACTATACTAGAAATAAACTAAGAATAAACTAAAATTTAGATTTATTCAATTGTTGCATTGTACACAATTATTTATTCAAAAGAAAACAGAAATTGCAACTAAATAAGCTGTCCTGGATAAGCCTGTCCTGGATTGCACTGTCCTTGGATAGTCAAAATGTGAATAAAACAAAATTAGAATAGCACAGGGACAGATGGAATTAGTTTGAGGACATGTTTGGAATTCTTGAGATCTCCTAGGGGTAGATGTGTAAATTATTGGGGTTCTGGTTTTTAACAAAAAAAACTAGGAAAATGTGGTGAGGAAGAAGGAAGAGGAAAGAAAGGGGAAGAAGGGAGAAGGGAAGAGGAAGGAGAGAAGGAAGATGGGGAGAAGAGAAGAAAGGAGGGGAACCCAGCTCGGGTTTTCCTCTTTATTCTGATTGAGATGGACACTGGAACCCGAGAGAGAGAGAGAGAGAGAGAGAGAGAGAGAGAGAGAGAGAAGAATGAGGGATAGGAAAAGAGATGGGTTCTGGGTTTTCTCCCCCAGGACCGTGCGACTCAGAGAAAAACGCCGGAGATGAAGGGGGTGCGATCCGGGCTGGGTGCGTGCGAGAGAGAGATGATGTGGGGGTGGTGCGGTGCTAGAAATTGGTGTGGTGTTGGTTTCCAGCGAGGGAGATGGTGGTTGGTGGAGACGGGAGGCAAACGAAATGGGTTGTCTCACGACTGGTTCAGACGGTGCTAGGGTAGGGCTCGATTGTACAAATAGAAAAGGGGAAGAGAGAGAGAGAGAGAGAGAGAGAGAGAGAGAGAGAGAGAGAGAGAGAGAGAGAGAGAGAGAGAGAGAAGGCTTGCTTGGTGTGTCACTCACCTATGGCCGGCCTGGCATTGGGTCTGATTGGAGGCAGAGGTGGGGAGGTAACCAAGAGAGAAAATGGGAGTGGAGGAAGTAGGGATCGTGACAGATTAGGACTTGGGAGAGTTAGCTAGTCTAGCCTCCCTAGAGGAAAACCGTGGGAGCCTGATGAGAATGGAGATTGGAGAGGAGAAGAATGAGGGAGAAGAGAGGAGGAAAGATGGAAAGGAGAGGGAGAAAGGTGGAGAGGAGAAGGAATAAGAGAAGTGGGTGATTCAGCCAGCCCAGCCTCCCAAAAGGGAAAAACCGTCCCTTTGGGAGAGGAGAACGCAAATATAAGAAGAGGGAGAGAGAGACGTGATAAGATAGATAGATATGTAGGAGAGAGGGGGATAAGAGGGAAAGAGAAAAGAGAGGAGAGCGATAAGAGAGAAAGTGGGGACCACTAGAATTCTAGATTTGCTAGAACTCTAGTTTTAAATTTGTTCTGTCCTAGGACTCTTCAAATTCCATCTGATTTCCTTAAAATATCATCATCTTCATCTGATATCTTTGATTTGATTTGGAGCGTCCATGCTTAAGTCGATTAATCTGCACTGCACAGGACCCAATTAGAATCATATGAACCATTCATTATTCATCTATTTAGCTTTGATGATCATCTGACTGTTAATTTTGTAATTTAACGGTTAGATGACCAATTAAAGCTAAAATAAAATATTTTATGTAAAATATTAAAATTAATGACCTAGATGCTCTAATTGAACACTAAATTAGGGATATTTTAACCAAAATTAAACACTTAACAATGTTACTCTGATAAGATATGATCAGCAGCCGGGCATTGTGTGTGGGATGAAGAGCTGAAATCTTCATAAACAGAGAGATTGTCTTGTAAAACACAAAGTTGTTTTGTATTGCATGGTTAAGTCGTACAGGGTGTTAATGATGCGTGGGCTGAGATAATATGACTTGAGATTGGGTGATATGTGGTGTGCCACTATTAGTTGTGCTTGAGGTGAGATGAGAAAACATAATACCTTGCCCCAGCTTGAGATGAGATTTTTTCATCCCAATTACCTGTTAGTGGTGCTTGAGATGAGATGAAAATCATCTTATTCCAACTCACTGATAGTGGTGCTTGAGATGAGATGAGATGAGATGAAAATCATCTCATTCCAACTCATTGATAGTGGTGCTTGAGATAAGATAATAGATTTCAATCTCATCTTAGTCACTGCTAGTGATTTGCATATCACTCCCATCTCAAACCATCTCTTCTCATTCCTGAAGTAAAAGAGAGCCATTACTTCTTATCCCAAAATACAGTTACACCCCTATATTTTGCTTGATATAGAAAGGGGTTATACCATGTCAATTCAACCATCTCATCTCATCTTAGTCCATCTCTCTCAACTCATCTTAAATGATTGTGTCACCTCATTAATCTCGTGCTAGATGTAGGTAATCTCAAGACTCTTATGTGACGACCTGGGTTTTCACATGCATTTTTAAATGCAATAATTAATTCTTAGGGCGGGATCAATCTTTATTTGAAAACACTTTTAGCACAACAATGCAATGCAGCGAAAAATCTTTTATTTTAAATTCATTTTGAAAACCCCAAGTGTCATTTGCTTTCGACATGAATAAGGTAGTTTTGAAAATTACAGAAATTATAAATGCCTTCCCAGGTCTATCCAATCACAGCTCACAGCCCAATTGTAGTAAGTACAGATACATGTCCAAAAGGTTGAGTGTATACTTATATTCATGCTTGTCTTCTCTTCATTCACTTGATCGTAACACTAACATTTTCTGATGCTTCTTCTAATTTTGTGAGAAGCTAATTTGTAAAAATAACATATTAGGGTGAGTATTTCTTATACTCAGTAGGTAATATGATATTACTATTTTGAAAACACTGCATGCAATATGCATGGTTTTAAAAGAGGCTTTCCATATGAAACATACATATTTATGTAAATAAACATAAGCTCATTTACACATTTCAACCATGGAATCCTTTTATTGAAATGCTGTAATCACAATATGAATGTCAAGAAAATCATAAAGTATAAATCAATTGATTCATATAATCGGTTTTGTTCCCACCGCAGGTTGCCTCATTCGGCGATCTGCCCACTTGAAACTTAAGCCAATGGGTCGGTAATTATATCAAATCGACTAGTCATAAGTACTCGTTTACGACCATTTCAATGTTATATGCATAATAATACAATTGAAATCATATAGCCAACTATGCTCACGACTAGAACACCTTTGAATCATGTCTCTGGTATTTAGAGACCAGTCCACTATAACCTCCACAGTGACTATGGATATGTCCCCAAAAGGGTGCCGTGATACCTTCAGCGGTTGTCCCTATTTACTACAGCAGTCAGGGAAGGGACAATGCTGTTTTTGGCAGCAATACCATCTACCATTTTGGTGGTAGAGGTTGGAAGGCCAACCCCGTACATAACAACCTCTCAGCATAGTGTCCACCAAGCTCAATACATATATAGATAAATCCAAATCTTAATCACTGAAATCATGCAATTTATGCATTTATTTTCAGCCATGTGAGTAATGCATACAATCTACTTATGCTAGAAATTGTATTCAATGACATAAATCATGAAAACAATTTTTCATGCTTGTATAAGAATATTATATCTCAAAAATATACTAAATATGTTGATAGATTCAAGTGTTTCAAGGCCATGAAGACAAGTCTGCGTACTCATATCTCAAAAGCATACGAAATACGGTAATAACGGCAAGTGTGGAATGCATTTAAAAATTTAGCAGTATCAGACTACCTACAAATCAAATATATTAGGAAATGCATTAAAATGTAGCAGTATTAGACTACTTACCTCGATGCTCCTTGAATCGCGTTCTTCATTACTCGACCATGAGTTACCTTTATGAAAACCCTGAATATCAATTAATAACAAGGATTCAAGTATTATTTTCCAACCTTTACGCATCATTACTTAGACTTATAGATTAACGGCTAGATCTTCCTTTCCGGATCTATAGGTCCTTGCTTAGCGCTTCCAGGGTAGATCTCACGTATAGATCTAATATTTAATGGTTAAATTGTCTGTCTTGATGCTTAGAATGGGTCTGTACTTGATTTGAAGGGTCAGATCTATATTTCAAGGATGGATATATGTAATTTATGCATCATTACTTTATGAGATATGATCATCGTTGACATGGTTAATGTATGAGATTTTTATAGTTTTTGGGCTATAGTCATACAAAATAGTGCTTTGATCCTAAATTTTATAGTTTCAATAGGTTTGCGTTGTCATTACGAATACAACGGTTCTTTTGGATCATCGATCGGAGTTATAGTCTTCTTAATTGCTTTTTTAGTGTTGCGCATCAACAGACAAACTAGATTTGTCCATACCAAGCCCGCGAGTCACAGTTCCTAGGACGCGTGCGCGTCCTGGTTGAACCGAGATCGCGTTGACACGCATGCGCATGCCTAAACGACACTCCAGGGCGTGCGTCCTGGATGGCATCATGCGAAGACATCTTCAGCCCAGGGGTAGTGGCATCATGACTCCCAGGACGCTTGTGCGCCCTGGTTGAACCAGGACCCTCGCCCGCATGTCGCACAGGCCCAAAGACCGCGCCAGGGACCTCGTTCCGGGCGTGCGTCACTGGGATGGTCGGGTCAAGGGTTTTGGAAAGAACCCATCTTACCCAATGCGTTCTCTGGCCAGGAAATGCCAGATTCGGTCGGATTTTGGGGGAAAACGAAGGGGAGAAGAGGGAAGAGAAATTGTACCTAAAAACCCTCTTTGCTGCCGATCGGAAACTTCAAACGTGTTTGCAACCCTTGTTGCAGATGGAGCGTTTTGGAGTGGAGAAAACGCGATCTTGGAAGGAGGGAGTGGGGAAATTTATAGTGGAGAAGGCGGTGATGCCCAATGGCGGTGTCACCATTTTTTTCGACGCCGCCTTATAAACGTGCTGTTAGGTTGGTGGCTAGAGGGAGGGGACGACTAGGGGTGTCGTTATCAAAACAACCCCCTACGTTTTTAGTCTTTCTTATTTTTAAGTTCAAATTACCAAATTGCCCTCTGCCTTTCAACGCTTATAACTTCTTCATACAAACTCTGTTTTCAGTGTTTTTTGAGGCGTTTGATTCTATTTTGAGTGTAGAATCTAATTATGCTGATTTTTCTCATAAATTCTTTTGTTTCATATTTTAATTAAAATAAAATATTTAATATAGTTAATTATATATATATATATATATATATATATATATATAATCTTACAGTTGAATCAATTCCTATTAATTTAGTATAAGTGATGCAAAAATAGTGTAACATGTTTGAGTTATTACATCTTAACCCAACGTAAAATCATCTCTAGCTAGGTCTCATCTCCTGTCATCTCAAGTCAGCTTATCTCGTCATAAGCACCACTAATGCCTTTGTAATGTTTTGCTTCAGCAAGTTTGAGTGCTTGGATTTTGTACTAGGTGTTAGTGGTCCTTATAATGCAGTAAATTTGGGCTAAATGAGGTGTATGAAACTAGCTTGAGATGATTTAACCTGGCTTGAGATGACCAAATTTTGCAGAGATGAATTGAGGCATTTGAAAATTTAACTTAAATGCGAGTTAAGATGGGATGATTTTCATCCCAAGCACCACTAACCTGAGATGGGGAGATGTTATTTCATCTCATCTTAGCTCTACCACCACTAATAGTGATATGGTCCGTATCATCCTATGTCACGTCAGATCAGATCATCTCGGCACCACTGACCTGTGGTAGGCATATCAGGTCACTCTCAGGCTATAAGGCTACTGAGATGCTTGGGCACTGCTGTTTCAGCAAGTCTTGTGTTGGCAAGGATTTGGAGGACTTGTTATTTCTCTCTCAGACTCGTGCATTATCAAGATTTGGGACTGGTATTTCTGTTTCTCACTCGAGTTCATCCTGGCGCCTGTATCAGTTTTAGGCTGTGGCTTGAAACTAGCCTAGGTTTATTTGATGGATCGTTGACCCTAACTTCATTCCGTGACATAAGTATAGGCCTTAGCAGCCGTCGGATTGCAGATTAGGAAAGAACCTCTAAACTTTATCCTTTATTAAATTTTAGCATGTTTTTCCAAGGAAAAGAATGGAAACTCAAAATTTTAGATTATACGATGGTGGAAATGCAATTCAGAGAATTAGACTTCGATGGATTAGCTACTGCAATGCACTTCCAGCTGTAGATGACTCAAAAGTCGTTCTTCTGGTGCATGTTTTACTTGGAACTCAACTGCGCCGAAGACCCCAAAAGATATTTTATGGGGTAAAATTTTTGGGTCTTTGTCATAGTTCAGTTCAAGACGTACGGCACATTTCACCGGAAAATCCTTTTGCCTTGGAAATTGATTTTCGTACATTTTCTGTCAACTAAAGAGGTTGAATGATTCAAACCCAAAACTCACTGTAAATGCCCATAAACCACCAAGAGGCCGGAATATGTTAGTTGCGCAGGTGAATGCACCAAATTTCTCCTTTAAAAATTTGTTGCATGGCTCATCTTCTCCAGTGCCTTCCACATAATAATTGGGTATCATGAAAAACAGGCCTAAATTAGTAGTTCTTGTCGGCCAATATATTCCCCAAAAGAAAAGTGTGGCACCCTTCACAACCCTACAATGAAGATTAAATAGAAATGGAACAGCTAAATATACAAGAATGCACATTCAGTAGGACCTACCTCTTTGATGATCCAAAACCTCCAACCGGTCATGTCCGAGGCTGCGATTGATGTGCCATGACCCGAGATCGCCCTCATCGACGAATCCTAGTTCGAGTATCTAAATTAATCTTGCAATATATTAGAACAGTAATGATCCAGATCCGTTGAGAAATTTCCACGAAGTAACAGGTTTGGATAGTCCACTCAGACAGATCTTTTGTTGGGATAATGCCCTGCACTAGCTGATGGTTTGGATAGCAGGATAAGTGGGGCTCATAACTTGTACTTGCTTTACTTAATGTATTTGCAAGAGATGGTTTAACCTGTTTACTTTAGTGTTACCTAACAAAAGTTCTTCTAACAGCAATCTTCTCACTTAGCAAGCCAGTAATGTGTGATTTTGATACCAAATCCTTTGTTTAACTAAATCTCAAAAGGAATAAGGCAAAAGCTGTTCCAACCATCCATAGCCAAGACTGCCCATGGGTCATAGTGGCACCATTGTGTTGCTTAAAGTGAGCTTTTGAGAGGAGTACACCTAAAAAGGCCTAACAAAAGGCAAGCTTTGGAATTATTAAGAATAATAGTTAGATGTTACACCATCTTTTGTGACATGGTGGAAATCCTACAACGAGTAGAGTATCTGATTGAGATATGCTATTGCAGGATTGAGTTCCCAGATTGAGTCTGGGACCCCACTTAGCTGGGCTTAATCTTTGGATGATCTGATCTAATCAACTTGTTTGGCCTCCCCCATTTGGGCTATCTGCATTGGGTTCTTCTATATACTAGTTATTTAGTTAAAAAATCCAATGGTCCTCATTTAAAACCTAAAAGGGACATAGCAAAGAGCATCCAACCGTTACAGATGAAGGGATTAGATTATCCAAAGGTTAAGCAGGGTCTTCGGGCTAGTCCAGAAACTCAATCCGAATAGGATCTCTATCGATTAATTAGTTAGTCATTATCTCTACTAATGGAATGTCAATTGAAATCGAGATACGATCTTATTGATCCATAGATTAAATTAATAGTCCACCCTTTTCACGTCACTTGTAAATTAGAAAATGCTAGCGGGACACTCTTCCCTAATCAAGGGGTTTAATAATCCAAAGCTATGGCAAACCACTTCATGATGTGGGATGGAAGATAGTAGATTCCAGTTGCCTTCCTTTTAGCTATAATGAACTCTAAAGTGTAGAGTAGAGATTACAAATTAATCAAGTCTTAAAACAAGTGAGTGTCTTTATCTATGTGGGTTCTCTTCATTTCTTTTATCCTGATCATGGTTACTGCTCTGTTTTAGAAAAATGAAATGAAATCTGAGGTATATCTGTCCATCCAATAGATACATTGTCATGGAACCCATCTTTAATTGATCAACTTGCTGAAGTTGTTGGCTAGAATTCAATAATCCTTAAAATACAACTACTTACATGAAATTTCACCAAATATGCGACTATTTTATTCCTTGTTTCTTATGGAGTATGGAACTTTGGTGGGTGGGGTCTACTTGATAGATCACAAGACGTACCTGAAAATGACCCAAGATGGACAAAGGTCAGAAAATGAAAGCACATAAAAGGAACAGTGAATAGAGACTCAACTTTGGATATATTTTTTGTTCCCACCCAAGTGAGCTTTTGGAACGATAATCCATAAAAGAAAATTGAGGGCCACACAGAGTTTCTAATCCATTCAAGCATCTCCGGTTTCAGGAAAAGTGGTTTTTGCTATTGGTATTCCGGAAACCACCTCCTAAAGCTACTGCCCATACTCCCAATACCACCTTAGCTGCCCTTTTGGAGCTTATATAACTTGACCCATATTAAACTGATCCAAGAAATCAAACTCTCCAAGTTGTGGAGCTTCTCTCACCTTCTGCACTTTCTTCAGAGAAATGGGGTTCTTTAACAAGGCTTGCTTTGCTGTTACATTAGGAGCTGCTCTGGGGCTCAAGGGTCAAGCAACCAAATCTCACTCATCTGCTCTTAAGAAGAATTGGACGTCGATTGGATCTTCAGCTCATATGAGACTCCTCTCCAGCACCGTTGATACAGCGACAAATAAGGAAGCGAAACATAAGGCTGCAGAAGAGTCTATGAGGATGGTGGTTTACTTGAGTTCCTGGGGACCCAACTGAAGTAGGAATTCATGGGTGTTGAGACATGATCCTACGTTGAGTCGATGATAAGGAAGAAGAAAGATGGTAACAGTCATGCCAGATCGGCCTCAATAAACCTCACTTCGTGTTACTACAGTTTGGAGATCGAACTCTTTGAAGATGTGAGCAAATTCGCTGAAGAACTTAACCTTTTCTATGTGCAAGTTCGAAGATCTCTGATGGCCTGAATAGGTCTGAAATGGAACTGACGATGTACATATTACTTACAACTAATCGACTTCCTTATCTTTTCACTTGTTCTTTGCATCGAGATCTTAGTCTTTTCCACTTGTTGGTGATAAAATTTCCTTGCCTGTAAGTCTATGTGTCACTGTAGGAAGATCAAGCATCGTTCATGTGGGAACATTTTGGTGAAATCACTTGGGGACTTGCTTTGGTTTAGGTTACTATCTTGGCCATTCAAATACACTGTTGCACTCCCATGTGAGAAGGAACAAAAGTGGATTCTGTAATTCGCCAATTTAACCTAACTTTTACCATATCAAATAATAAGCTCAAATTTTCAATCGATACTGGTCGGATCATTGATGATTGAGCTCCTGAGTCTTGCTTCCTAGATCCTTTACTATTGTGATCTTATAGGTGCCAATGGATGAACCATGCAGCAATCTGAATGATTCTCATCGATAAAAATCGTATTGTTTAAGCCTTTTCCTGTTGGCATGAATGCTTATGAGTTATGATCCGGCTTCATTGTGAAAGACATGCTGAATGGGTGGGATGGTAGACCTGACTGAACACAGAGTTCGCTTGATAGGTGGTGATCTCACAAGATTAGATGATCTTAACCACTTGATATAATAGATGTAAAACTTGAGTAGCCAAAGCGAGCTTATCCGAGGTAACTCGTCTTGGTTACAACATACAAGTTGGGTAGACTCAGGGAGTGGCTTGGTACGTGGCAAAATATCTAAACACTTCACACCCATCATGTTTCCTGCTAATCAAACTGCCTAATACTTCTCTAAAATGATTGGAAACTGATACCTTCATAGAAAAAATACCTCTTTGATTCGGTCCTAAAGGTTCTTCAGACGTGGATACAAGAATTTAATAAAAAAATGATGCTCAAACTTTGTCGAGTCAAGACTGAGTCACTTCAAATTAATTCTACATGGCATCCTTTCGAGTTGACTCAGTTTTAAACAAATGGACAGGTTCAGATTACCCAAATAATCCAATGTCTTGGATCAAATAATCAAACCTTTTTTATTTGGTTCCAACCGTTCAATGAACTTAGATACAATAATTTAGTTAAAGATGTTGAGCACCAGCGAGTCGCTTAGAGTTAAATTGACTCGACATGCACCGGGTTGAGTCAGGTTTTTGAGCTTTTAAACAAATGGAAGAGATCACATTAATCTACACAACTGGACCAAATTGTCATCTAGTGGTGAGGTTTTTGAGCTTTTAAACAAATGGAAGAGATCACATTAATCTACACAACTGGACCAAATTGTCATCTAGTGGTGACCATTTATCAAGTGATCCAACCTCTTTAATTTGGTCCCAAAGGTTCTATAGACTTTGATACAGGAACATAGTTAAAAGTGCTGCTCAACTTTTGTTGAGTTTGCACAAGTCTTTTTGAGTTTTTAAACAAATGGATGAGATCAAATTAAGCCTCACAATTAAATCAAACAATCCAACCTCTTTTATTTGGTCCCAAAGGTTCGATAGACTTATTAAAAGGGCAGACCCCATGCACAAAGCTCCTGCATATGCAGAATCCGAGGAAGGAACAAACCATAAGGGTTAATAATATGCAACCTTATCTTATATTTTGTAATAAGTTATTTTCAAGCCTTGAACCACTTTGAGGTCACACAAAGACAAACCTACCGTTGCCCCCAAAGCTCTCCTCTTATATACACGAATTTAATCAAGGTGCTGCTCAACTCATATCGAGTCAGCACCGTGTCGCTTCAACCTAGGTTGAAATACTTTCGAGTTGAGTCAGAGTTTTAAACAGATGGACAACAACATTAAGCCACACAATTAAAACCAAAACTGTCCTCCGGTGGTGACCATTGATCAAATAATCCAAATGTTGCACCCAAGTTTGTCCTCTTTATCATGAACCATCCACCCGAAATTTGGTTTTGTTTGTCATGCGGACGCCATGAGTATACAGCCACGGGATCCACAGTTTATCTCACACGGACGAACCAAATTGGCTAATTCCGGAGGCGAAAGTTAGCCAGTGACCGTAGATGTTGCCAACTTTAACCGTAATTCCTAGGCACCTACTTCCAACAGCAACAAATGGACAAGCGTTACACATGCAAAGGCCACCGAGTTGCCACCCTAAGCACTGCCCTGAAACAACTCGCCACCTGGGGGTGCCACCAATGGTCAGCTGCTCCTATTTTTCAGAAAAATCTGACAGGAGAATTGTCTAAATAGAAGGAAATCCCAAAAGGCCGGCGACAAAATCTGAGCGGGTCCATATTTGAAACAGACCCCTGGATAAGTTGTTTTGAGCTCATTGGTTTCATTGGATGAGTCATGGAGTTGGTTCAAGATAAGGTGGCCACGCGGTGCTTGCCTCTTCCTAATAGTACAAAAATGACTCATGCCCTGTCATATCACTTGTCTTTTACTCAATCGAAGGGCTACGAGATACTAAAAATATTCCGCAAAGCCAACATATTTGAAGATACTTTGTTTATCCGTTTTATCGTGAGTATACTTGAACGAGGTTCATCTCACAGCCATACCAATTCAAGGGAAAGAAAGAGGACGAGTTTTACATGATTCCCCATCCAAATTGTTGAGCCACGTCGGTCCATTTGCGATTCAACAAGCTCAAGCCAATGGGAAGGGTCTCACCAGTTCAACTCACGACTTCCTAGTAAATAAAACTCTGATATTATTTTGGACTAAGCTTTTATGTTAAATAATAATCAACCAGATGATTGTCTTGACTTTAGAAATTTATAGTTGTCCGTCTTCTCATAAGTGAAAATTGTGGTAGGATCACCCAGTGGAAAAGAATTTTGGTTGATGGCTAATTTAAGATGAGCCCAAAATATGGGGAAAGGAAGGACTCCTAAGAGAATATAGAGAAACTAATGAGAGGCAATTAAGAATTGTTATGGCAAGGCCATTTAATTAGACAAGAAATGAATTAAACCCGAGTTCTAAGTAGTTATATCTTCTAGAAAGGGATTCACTTAGCAAGCTTAAGTCGTATATCTCTGTCAAATGGGAGTAAAGAGCAGCTCAAAGTATGTTCGATGCCAAAGCCGTCTGCACAAGATCGGCCACCCCAACTATGCATTGACCAAAACTAAAGGCAGCATAGCCCCCAACAGATGAGTTGTTACGTCCCAAATATCACCCCCATCCCCCAGCATGCTATGTGGGCAGCAGAAAGTTGAGCACGTGTCACTGTGGAGCAACTGCAGTGTCCAGTCTTATGTCTACATCGGCAATTCAGTGGAATGGAACCACAGTAGAATGGATTGCGGCACTTGGCTCTAACAAGTAGAACACCTTCAAATAGTGGGACTGCAATGTAGAAATCAAGAATTATAAAGCAAATCACTCACCCTTATTAAAAGAGTAGTTCTGGTGCACGAAGCTCCCACGAATGTCTTACCTTGCATTTTGCAGGAGACTGTTTCTATGCCTTGAACCTATGACTTCAAGATCACACAACGATAACTCTACCATTGCACCAAGGCTCCCCCTCTTCAGTTACCCTCACCCCTCAAGCTAATTTCCGGCTAAAGGGAAAAATGGTTACTTAAACCTAAGCATACTTTAGAGAAAATTGAGGTGTGTGTGATCAACTATACTAGACCTTTGTTAAGCTCTGGGTTATTTTGCTGAAAACTGTTAATTGATGTTAAGATGAAATAGAATGGATCACCAACTTGGATCTTATACTGGTGGCAGTTTTGCCTCTCGAGTTTTGACTAAGAAGAAAAATGCATGGGGTCATTGTTGGTTGATCCAAACCATTACTCATTGACTGCTCATTCAACCGGGAATTAGTGGAAAGAGAACTCACGGAAGAGAATGTAGCTGCCGAGATTTCTCCGGTACATATCCCTTGAAAACAAAGATCCTTAAATATCGAGAGACAAAGTACAAACTAGTCCGAGAAATAGCCGAAAACGAAGCTTTTTGTCTACTTCTCCCACAGATGGACAAAACTCCACAAACCTCCATCATCCGGATAGGGACAGCAAAACCACTTACCACCATCTCCAAAACCACTTACCACCTTTCTCTCTCCATCCACTTATTCAGTCCCTATAATTAACCCCCGTCTCCATCCTGCCCATGCCAGTTGCGAGAGGAAACGAAGAAACAAACAAGAAATCCAACTCAGGAATCTAGAAACCAATTCCAAAGATGAGTTACATAAGCAGAGTTTGGATGGCAACCAGTGTGGCTGTTGTTCAAGGCCACTCTGATCAGGGGTACAAGTGGAACTCTGGATTGGGGTCCCTGCAGCAAAAAAAGAGCACGCTGTCGGCCAAATTCCGGCCGTTTGCCGGCGTGTCGGAGTCGGAGTTGGGTCATTTTCTGGGGAATGGAGATGAGAAGAGGAAGCAGGCTGATGAGTCGCTTCAGAAGGTTATGTATTTGAGTTGCTGGGGCCAGAGTTAGGATTTGACGAGATGAAGTAGATGATCTAACGGCTGTAAATTGAAGGATATGAAAAGATTAAATGATCTAACGGCTGTAAGTTGATTGATGTTGTACCGAGTTTGGGTGTGTGAAAATTGGAGCAGGAGTGGAGAGAGGGAGGTCTGTTCTTTGTGGGCTCGGATGTTGTAAGATTCCGGCCGGGAAGAGCTGCCGTGTTCTGACATTCTGTGGTGAAATGGGCCTTTGATAGGTGGCTTTTGGTGGTCGTTGAAGAAGGAAACTGGTGGAGAAATTGAATTCTTGAGGAGGAAGAGGGAGAGGAAGAGGAGGGGTTGAGTTGTAACGAGAAAAGCTTGTTAAGCGTGTTTTTGTAAATGGAGCCTTTTGTAATTATTTTTCCAGCAATATAAGATCTTTGATCATATCTCTAATTTCTCTGTTGTTGTGGGTTTAATTATTAGTTTTGCTAAACAATTCTCCATATATTTGGCTTGATTGGAGCTGGGTAAGATCAGGAAGACAAATAGAAGAAATGAGTTGCAATTTTCAGTTGTGGGTTAGGAATTGAATTCATAGTGTTTGATTGTAGTTTATTTCTGGCTGCTGGGTATGGAATTTGGATTTATTTATTGGATATTTATGGAGGTCTGAATTGATTTCCAGTAGGTCTGGCTATGGAGGAAGACTTTTCGATACTACAGCAATCTAGGAAGATGCATACCCATAATGAAATTCCAGGCTTTTAGTGACAAATTCCATTAGATCTGTACTAGAACTGCGAATGAGAACTAGAGCTACAAAAGAAATATCAGTTCCCTAGGATCCTCAAAGTTTGGATCTTCTGAGAATTCCTTTCCATGGTAGTGATCTTCAGTCATTGAATTCGGTGTTTGATGTAGTTGATGTCTGGCTGATGGGTATGGAATTTGGATTCATTTATTGGATGCTTATGGAGGTCTGACTTGATTTCCACTAGGTCTGGATATGGAGGATGACTCTTAGATACCGCCGCAATCTAGACATATCCATGCCCAGATTCAAGTTCGAGGGTTTTTGGAAGAAATTCTCTTAGATCTGTACTAGGACTGTGATAGAGAACAAGAGTAACAAATAAGATATCAATTCCGTAGTGTCCTCAACTATTGGATCCTCGGAGCATCCCTATCCGTGGTGTGATTTTCAGTCATGGGTTTAGGAATTGAATTCGTAGTCTTTGCATGTGGTTGATTTCTGGCTGATGGGTATGGGAATTTGGAGTCATTTATTGGATGCTTGTGGATGTCTGAATTGATTTTCCAGTAGGTCTGGATATGGAGGATGACTCAATCTAGAAATATCCATGCCCAGATTCAAATTCCAACCTTTTTGGGATAAGTTCCCTTAGATGTGTCCTGGAACTGTGATTGAGAACCAGAGTAGCAAATAATATATCAATTCACTACTGTCCTCAAGTATTGGATCTTCTGAGATTTGCTTTTCATGGTAGTGATATTCAGGCATGGGGTTAGGAATTGAATTCAGTGTTTGAGTTTAGCTGATTTCTGACTGCTGTGTATGGAATTTGGATTCATCCATTGGATGCTTATGGAGGTCTGAATTGATTACCAGTAGGTCTGGATATAGAGGATGACTTTTGGATACTATAGCAAGCAAGGGGATATCCATGTCCAGAATCAAATTCCAGGCCTTGGGAGAAATTTCATTAAATCTTTATTGGAAGCGATTAAGAACTAGATCAACAAATGTGACATCAACTACTCACCAATTTCCTTCAATCTCTCTCACGATTCTTTAGCCTTTGAACATGCCTATTATGATCTTCCTTGTATGTGCCATGAAATTTATTTAAAGCACTGCTAGCTATGGTGCTGCCCATAGTTCTAAGCCTCGCTTCCGACTCGGAAAACTAGTACTTGTTGAGCAATTCAGTGCAAATGGAGTCACATTACTAAAAAAATATTTGAACGCAAAGCCTCTTGAACAACGATACAACCTCCAATAGTGTAGAAAAAGAAAATACAACCTCCTAATCATATTTCATCCAGTATACATTTTTGCATAATGTGTAAAATTAAAATGTAAATAAAAATTAATAAAGTTCTAATCAAGATCTCATTCTAGTATTTTTCAAGTCACCCACGAGTGCCTTCAAGTTGACTCGCATGGTTTCTGAATCCAGTTGAATTTTTATTCCAAAACCACTTTATCCTTATCTTAATCTCTCATTATAATCGCATTAAATTCCTTCCCTCTAGATCCTAAACAAGCTCTTGAGAATCTAGGATCTAGAGGGAAATGGATTTAGATTATAATTAGAGATTAAGATAAGGATAGAATTGTTTTTGAACTAAATAAAACTAGATCATGTTATCTCTTATTCTGTGCCTCGTGTATCAAGGATTACAAATCAGAGTCAAGTGAGAATGACTGAAGAGGACAGCCATGTGACTGAGGAGATAGGTTCTGGATTATAGAGAAGAGAGAAGACTGATTTACCCAAATTAAACTAGTCAAAGTATGGTTATACGTATGGCATACGGAGAATCATGTGAAGTTCTTTTGTGGGGGTAGTCTTAATTTCTTAGATTTTGGGGATACTCCATGTTCACAGTTTAAAACTTAATAACTCGACTTGTGGGTGATACTTGAAAGTACTCGAGTGAGATTTTTAATAATATTTTAACATTTCATTTTGTATGTCTATTTAACTGGTCAGAAAGTCGATAGCATGGCTATAATTATATGGGAGGCCTTGTGTTCAAATCCCAGCCCACCTTTAGATCCAACCATTCACAACTTTATTTGCATCCTAGATGACTTATGCACCAAACATCTATCCAATGTGTCTCATGGATGAGATCTATAGTGCATGCCTGACCTAGGATCCAAACAAGATTGGGAGGCAAGCTTACTGGCTCACCTTTAGAAGATCTAAATCATTCACAATCTTGTTCGTATTCAAGCGCTCACATATGGTCTCCATATCTTTTAGTCGTCTATGTTTCACTGTGAACAACATTTCCCGGCGTTTTTGTTTATCGTTCTGCAAGATGGCAAGCATCATAAGATGGTTCGTCGTTTCTAAAGAAAGAGACAAACAAAGAGAGCCAGGTGTGAGTGGGGATGATAATTGAGTCCTGCAGTTAGATATCCCTATCAAATGACTCTCACCAAATTTCATTTAGTATCTCTACTGGTAGATGATCGGGGTTGCCTAAAGTTGTAACATCTTCCAACTAAGCTGCAACCCCATTTGGTAGTCCAGCTTTTACTTTTCTTGTAATGGTGGTGTTCC
Organism: Warburgia ugandensis; assembly: GCA_035236585.1. Lineage (NCBI taxonomy): Eukaryota > Viridiplantae > Streptophyta > Magnoliopsida > Canellales > Canellaceae > Warburgia > Warburgia ugandensis. The sequence continues at coordinate 65,187,833 of CP141137.1, forward strand.
ATCTTTCACCATCCCAACCCCAGCGACTAGGAAATGAATGGCCTTCCACTTACATCAATCAATTAAGGCTTGACCTTTTGCGGACTTTAACCTTTTACTTTTCAAGCACTCTGACAGAATGTTGGGACCCTTCGAGGAGGGTTCCAGAATATCATAAGATGTGTTCTTCAGAGTTGGATGGACGAGCACCACACCATTGTGCTAAGATAAAGCAAGATCTCTTGATGCATAACTCTATTATTGAGAGTTCAGGAGGCAAACAATCAGTGCACCTTTGGCTTTGCACGTGGAAAAGTAACAAGTGCCACTGGCTCAGAAATAATTTCTCACAGGACTTCGCTTTTGACATACAAAAGTGGGATGAGAAATGACAAAAGGAGAAAGTTGCAGACTTTGTATGTATGCCAATAACATACACACGTTTGGTTAGAGAGAGAGAGAGAGAGCCCATATATGTCAAGCCAATGTTGAGAGCCGTGCATTTGTAGTACGTAGAAGGACATTGAGAAGAGTAGGTCAGCTGGCAAGAGGGATATTCTTTTATTTATGATGATGATAACATAGTGACTTCAACTCAAATTCACATACTACATACTTAAAAACACTAGCCCTAAATGTTCTCAAGTGCTCTTCTGTGATTTATAATCATTCCGCAGTTGATCGACTGTCTTGCCTTGCAGTTCTCGAAAGAAGTTTACATTACAAGAAGTCCTCATCTTGAGATTGAGGTCGCCACAAGCCCATTCATTAGACTATGACAGTAGTCCAGGAACCCACTTGTTTCCTTCACCCGTTTTTGGCGAATTGGGCGGGGCCAGTGCGGCTTTCTATCTCACAAGATCCGCCATACTGTCGATCAGTTCTCTGGGAGCGTTCCGACCGCCATCCCATTGCTATTAGTGGGTTATCTCATGATAGAGAATTTCACTGATGTCTATCCGTACATAGGGGAGCCAAAATATGACACGACACGATAACACGATTTGAATTCAACACAGATTTAGTGGGTTAGGGCAAGTCTTATTGTGTTCGTGTCATTTTCAAGGTGACTCGAAAATGACATGTGAAAAATATTTGAGTCAACTTATATTGACCCATCGTGTTGAACTGCGACTTGTTAACCCATTGTGCTGATCCATTTAACTCGCGACCTGTTAACCCGTCATGTTGCCCCGTTTGACTTGCAACCTGTTAACTTGTCTGACTTATAACCTGTTAACCAATCTAACTCACAACTTGTTAATCCGTCGTATTATACGAGTCGTGTCATGTCAACTCGTTTAATAAGCGTATCGTATTTGAGTCACAGGTTCTTGACATGATTATTAACTGTGTTCATGTCGACCTATATACTCTAATGGGTCAATTTTGACATGACCCAAATACAGGGTGGCACATTCTTCTTATTGGAGTCGTGCAGCAGCCTGCCTGAAGGTTTGCCAAATGAACAATGAAGCAGTTTGGAGGATGTCCTTGCCATATGCGGCCCCGATCTCATTGGAAAACCGGTGCCACCGAGAGTGCCGATCGAATTGTTAGTTACATCGTATGCCAAGGCAAAGAAACGAGATCGGAACCATTCATATACGATCCATCTCTTCTTTCTTGTGGGTCAATGGTACTTGCAAGGAGTTTCTTAACTAGAGGGGGAGCTTGTTCACAATCAACTTTCGTACTACAAAGCTCCTGCGGTCATTAATGTTTGAGTCGTGCCTGCATTTTGAGAAGTAATAAGAAGACTACGGACATGATTTGCTTGGCAGGGTCTTTTATAGGACTTTTCCATGGATACCTTTCTATGGAAACCATGGAGAGATCCAAACCGTTCATCTTCGATCTAGATCTTGTATTAGACAGTTTAAGTTGGTTTTTAACTCGTAAAGTTTGATTTAAGTTGGTATGCTGCCATTATTAGGATCGTTTGGATCAGATGTAACGAATCAAAAATCAAAACTCCCATACACACATAAATTGGACACCAAATATTCATAATTCAAATATCATGCCTATATCCACAAGAGAGGAAATCAAAATATTTACTATCTGATCAGATTACAGATGAAGAGAGGCTATCCTCACTGTCTCTATTTCTCTCGTTCACATTCTCTGACATATTTTAGTCTTAGATAACCTAGATTGTTCTGCGGTGACATGGTTACAGACCCTTGCTAGCCCACCCAACAGAGCGCTTTTCTCCCTTATCAATAAAATTACCCATGTTTAAAAAGAAAAAAAGTTAGATATTTGTGCATCTGAAATTGAATTTTGATCAGCATTTACCTCATGAAATAAAAGTGCCCAGTTACATATTTATGCATCTGGAATTGAATTTTGATCAGCACTTACCTCACGATGGGGAAATTTTATCCACACAATTGTGGAATGACACTTCAAGCATAAGGTAATTGGAAGGACTCTCCAAAAGCATACATTCTGAAGGAGACAATAACAGCAGACAGTAACAAAGCTTATCGATCCGTAAATCTAATTTCTCAAATAAATAACGTAATCTGATCTATAACACAGTTAAAAATTCCTGATCAACTTATTAATCTCTCCGTTTTTCCTGATAGTTTAGAAGTTTTAGAAGATTTACCAAATAAAATATGAATTCATGAAACTAAACTCAAATTTAAAGAATAATTTATCAAATTTTCGAAGGTATCAACTTCTCAAATATTATCTACAGATGTAGTAAAAAATGAGAACTAAATATTCAATTCATATCTTTGTAATTCTTTTCCACAAAATTTTCCTTATTTTTTACCAAATATGTCTTTATTTTTACGTTTTTTGGCCTTGGCAACTTAATCTTGAAGATGAATCGGAACTTTGTAAGTATACAGTCCATAGACTCTATACTCGACAAAACTCAAAAATGAAAAGATAAAAGAAAAGTAGAAAAATAGCTCCCTCACACATGGTAAAGCTCAAGGAACACCGACGAAGATAATCCAAACTCTAAGCAGTATACATTCCAAAATTCTAAGAAGGGACTAAAAACAGAAATCTAACTTCACCCACTTCGTCATAAGGAAACGAGAGAAAAGGGAGAGAGAAAGAACCACCGAAAGCCCCATAATCCGAGTACATCCCTGTACAAATAATCCAACGAAATCAAATCCAAGAGCGACGATTTCAAATACTCTCCGGCAACAGGAAGTGCTGGGAGCCGAATGCGTTGAACGAGCTGTTTTGAACGAAGACGACGATGCCGCATTTGGCGCTGTTGACGCCTGCCCAAAGAGGGAAGTTGACGGATCCCGTAATTGTTTTCTTAGCGGAGATGTCCTTGACAGTGCAGAGCTTTTCGAGTTTCCGAACCACGTAGTCGTTGCTGAGAACACGCCCTTTGTTCTCGCCCTTGGTGCAGTCAGTGACGAGCCCGCTTTCATATAAGGCCACCATTACGTCTGCGCCATGGCTATCTACCTTTGTCCTCAGGGCTCCTGCGAGGGAGACCTGGAGTGTGTCTGGTGAAGGCCTTTGGAACGTTGCCTGTAGAAAAATAGAGGTGCAAATATCAAATTGATGAGTTTTATGGTCCCAATTGTGGATTATGCACAATATCTGTCTTATGGATGGGTCATTCCAAAGTTATAATTATTTGCATGAACCTTGGCGCAATGGTGAAGTTGTCTTTGTGTGACCTTGAGGTCACGGGTTTAAGGGACGTGAAAACAGCCTTTTCCAAAAATGCAAGATAAGATTGAGTACTATAGACCATTCTAATCCATCCCTTCTCCAGGCCCTGCATATGCAGAAGCTTCGCGCACCCAGACTGCCATTTTTTTATCCTAGCCTTGTTCTTGTGAGCTTTTCTTAGTGGTAAGCTAGACGGTTAGATATTTCACCGTCAAGGTTACAGCTCTTGCAACTCATAGAACACGAGAACCAATTGTGTGGAGCGAATCTTGGGTTATCACATTTGTGATTACTTTAGGACAGTGTAATGGAACAAAAGTATGGTTCTTAACCAGTCTCAACTTTTATTGACCGACTTCCATCCCAAGATGGTTTAGCTTATGTTAAGGTAAGACTTTTTAACCTTTATTCTCTAGTCTCTTTGAGCTGTCCATTTTACCCTATGGGGCAACCATTGGATAGCTCACCAAAAATCTAGGGTCCATATTTACTTTTGATCATGTGATATCATGTTGTTATTATTTACATAAACATCTCTTATTATCTTTTCTTTAATGAATGTCCCAATATAAATATGGAGATTATATCCTAAAGTAAGGATTAATATAAATAATAAACACAATAGAATATATATAATCTATAAGCTTCATATCTCGAGATTTGCTTTTGTCAAGCAATATCATCGCCATACTGAGAATCTGAGGTCGAGGTCCTGCACTATCTAGGTTCCTGACCCACCAAAGAATAGCAACCCTGAACCCTGAATCCTGTCCCAATATAAATATGGAGATTATATCCTAAAGGATTAATATAAATAATAAACACAATAGAATATATATAATCTATAAGCCTCGTATCTCGAGATTTGCTTTTGTCAAACAATATCATCGCCATACTGAGAATCTGAGATCGAGGTCCTGCACTATCTAAGTACCTGACCCACGGAGGAAAAGCAACCCAACAATCAACTAATAATGAAGGGAGATTTATACGTGATTTGTGCTAAACTGCCAGCATGATGGCTAAAGCAACGACATTGTTTAACATATATTCGAGTTTACATGGCACCTTCTCTCTCTCTCTCTTGGTTGGTGTGGTCTCTCTCTTGGTTTGGTATGGTACAGGTAAGAACACAAACCATCCACGGAAGTGCAGTTCATAGGTCAGAAACATCAAAGAGTCAGCCACGCGGCTATAACTAAGCCTATTCGTGGATGCCGCTAAAAGTGAGGTTTGCAGATAGTGTAAGGGCAGCTCTGGTGCTTGACGCTTCTGCATATGTAGGGTCTAAGGGAGGGGTGGACTACAAGGTTTTATAATAAGTTAATATTTTTGTAAGAGGCTATTTTCACACCTTGAGCCCGTGAACTCAAGGTCACACGATGAACTTTACCATTGCTCTAAATAATTAAATTCAATGTCAATACATGTAATTTCTGGTACCTTTGTTATTTACAACCGCTTAATTAAAATTTCGGACGAGTTACAGTCACATGGTTAAACCTTGAATAGGCACAGACATTTTGAAAGAATATGCCAATATGAGATGTAAAAGTAAGAAAAAGAAAAATTAAATGAAGAGATGCCGACAGCCCACATCGATACTTAGTTCACCAATGAAGCAAAAGCACGGATACTCTGTTTAGCCTATTAATTAATCTAATTATTAGGTGCTTAAAATGGTCTTGAAAGCAAAATCTTCAGATAACAAATCTAATGATTCATATAGCCTGATGAAATGATGTATAACAATATAATTTATCTCTAATGTGGAGGTCATATATAATCACAAAGTTTGGATTGGGAAATAATTTGGCAAGACAAATTATTGAAATTTCTAACAAAAATGCAGAAAAAAGGGGGGAAAGAGAACAAAATATACTAATAATATTTGAAACTTGGCAAATTATTTGTGGAATTTGGATTTTATTAGGTAATTGACTTCATGTTAATCTCTTAAAACTTGCTTTGAATTTGAGAGATGTATCAACTTTTGAATTGTTTGGGAAAAAGTCTTGAAACTTACAAAGTTGGGATTTTTTTTTAACAACATTTTAAATTTTTTTAGAGAATTTTGTGACAATTTTTTGTTTCAAAGCTAGGAATATTTATCATTAAGTAAGAACTTAAAAATAAAATTTTAAGCAAGATTGATGTTGATACGATTGATCAAAACTTAAAATTGAATAAGGAAAGGGATTAGGATCATCAACCAAATAGAACGAAAATAATATAGCATTTCTCTCCTTTAAGTACTCACTTGTTGGTGATTATCATTGGTGCTTATTATCACCATAAATTGTGCAATTGCAGCATTAAGAAACTAATATTAGAAGAAAAACAATGAGATGATCGAACGTACCTGCAAGGTGGGAGCTGCGAATCGGTTGGCGGATTGGATGGCCGATAGCAAGGCCCCCTCATCACCTCCCAAACACTGGGCCCTCCCCTGCACCACAATCTGTGGCGTATACAACGTATCAAGACGCAATGCTTCCACAAAGGCTTTCTGACGGACGGTCCACATGCTAGATCCATACGGATCCTTCCATCCAAGGTAATCCCAGTAGTCCACGTGGTAAGCCAACACAATCACTGGGCCCTCCAGCTCAAAATCGCCCCTCCCCAATCTAGAAATGAGAAGTTCCGCCTGTGGCGACGTTGCACATCCCTGTGATGTGAAAAGCTCCACCAGAACGGCCCCACCTCGCCGCTGTTCCTCGACCGTAAGATCGGCCGTCACGTTATCCGACGATGGGTTCTTGGAGGGAGACCCGCCCCGGCCGAAGCAGGAGAAAAGACGGGGCGCCATCGCCGGAGGAACGGTAAGCGAGTTGCAGACGTCAGCTAGAAGTTACACACAGGGACAGCAGGAATTTTCTGCGGGAAGAAGGGAAATTGGGAGGTTTTATTTTGATTTATGGTGAAGGGAGAAGGTGATGGTGGGTGGTGAGAGAAAGGTGGCGAGGTGGACGGCAAATAACGGCTGGAATTCATTTCTTTCTCCTCGTTTGCCTTTTTATTTGCTGCTCTTTCTGGCTTGGAATTCAATTTTTAGGTAAAAGCTGAAGAGACAGCGGCTGTCAAGATCTTTCCTAACAGACACTTATCTGGCCCCATGCGGGCTGCATGGACAATATCCAAACTGTTAATCTAATGAGTAATCACATGGCATGGATGCTAGAAAATGCAAGAGGGAATCGCATTTTGGGCAATCTTAGCCGTTCATCTTTCCGCCTTTTCTTGGATGGCCACGTTCTAGGAATCATATATCTTCTAAAAGATCCGACCACTGGTTTTCTGCGCTATTTAGAGTTGTAAAATGGACGTATCGGCCATCATGGAAAGATCATGAAGTTGAATGGTTGAGATCACCAAAAATGCAGAACCATACTGCATCCACACTAACCTTATGCCAAGTCGGACTCCCGCTGCTTGATCAGATGACTTAGACCCTCGATCCATAAAACCGTTTTCACTGGAAAAATGTTAATCGTTGATTTTGGGTGACATCTCACCAGTAGAATACTCGTTTGACATGGTCCCATGGGTTCAACGTTGATGATCTATATCTTGAACGGTTCCGATCATGTATACATTCAGCCATATGGGCCCAAATGGAGACCGTCAGGCAAGTTCCAGACAGTCCGTCCTCCTAGTCGCTCTCCTTTATTTTTAAGTCTTTAGGATTGACCCTTTCACTGTAAACGTGGAGAGATCCAGCAGGAGGAAGCTGCCTTTATAGTTTCGTAACCGACACGCAGCGCTGAACGACACGTTGCTTGTCGGACCTGGCTTTTGGTTGGATTTCACTAGTTTAGACTGCTCGGATGTTGGACTGGGACGACAAAGTGTCGGTGTCGGTAGGTTGTGGCGGTCATGTCGTCTTGAACGAGAGCATTTGATTTTGATGCCCGAGTTGCTAGGTGGATCTGTTAGTTTATAGCTTGATTGGAAAATATCATCCGTTAGATCATGGGTATTGAGATCGACGACTTAAACTTAGTTTACCGATGGACAGCTCGTGGATTAAGGTTAAGGATGATCTGATCTTAGTCGGAAGGTGACAAATCTATCAAACAATGGAGCTTTAATCTTAGGAAGCAAGGAAGGGGGATATAACTAGAATGGTTAGAAAAAAAAGGGGCAGCCTCGTGCACGAAGCTCTCGCTTATGAGGGGTTCAAGTTAGAACAAACTAAATTTATTAATGGACAATCAGTGATCAACTCAGTAAACATAATCGAGTCTCAATCAAAGGGACTAAACAAGTCAAGAAGCCTAAATAAAATGAATTCATTCTAACCACTTACCCAATATCAGATCATTGGAATATATAGGAACAGTAAGACATTCAATATGCACAAAGTTCTAATAGGCTGGTAAATGCAGGTGACTTGTGTAGGTGCTTCTCAAAAGCAAAGCACATGTACACTAGATGATCTGAGAAATTTGGATGATCTTTAGAACGTTTGGCTACCCAACAAAAACCATGTTTACTGAATGATCCCAGGCGCATCGTTTTTTGTGATGTAAGATTATGACCATTGATTTTTTACAGCTAAAGCAAAGATTAGAAATATCCAATAGTCATGGTTTTATGCTATGTTGCCTGTAATGAACTACTCACATTGTGACCGTACATAATTCCCAAAAGAATATGTGTACCCATGAACCGTTGCAAAAATAGTTACAAAGTTTGGATTTTAGGAATAAATGACATTATTCCAGAGATTTTACGATTAAATTCTAGTGGAAACAAGGTGCTTTTGTTTTGAGCAAGTCCACTCAATGAGTGTTGATTTGTCATCAAATAAAGTAACTTAGATAAACTTTTCAAGTCAACTCGTGGTTTAGAACTAGGTCATTTTTCATTTAAGAGTTTAAGTGCATGTTTGGGAAATTAGATATAATTATTTTTATTGTATTCAACAATATTCTATTGTGAAATATTGGACAATATGATAAAACAATTAAATACAATTTTGCAAACATGCACTTAGCTTTCCATTTGAATATTAAACTAAATTTATAAATGTTTGAGATTTTGTCAAATTTATTAGGTAAATTCATGTTGATAACAACTTTGCCAATGCAAATCCCAAGCCCAAATAAAGGAGGAGGGTTTTGTGTCAAGTGTCAGCCAACAAGTAAAACTATTTTTAAAAAGTTGAAGATTATTTTGTTATTATCTCTTCTTACCTAGCATCCTAACATGACATGAATCGATTATTGACATTCCCTCAAGCTAAGGCATCCCCTTGTAAGCAATGTGTTGCATTGGATCTCAGGTATAGTGAAACATTGTTAAGGTATTCTCCAAGAAGCGATACGCTACATCGGATTTCAAGTGTAGTGGAAAATGGGCAATAGCTACTAGAGCAGCCCCTCGATAATAACGCATTGCATCAGAACTCAAGTACAGTAGAAAGTAGATATGGGTTCATGTCATAGGAGTTGACAAGTGCATAGGTTAATAGACTATCTCAAGAGCATAGGATTCATATGACATGTAAGAGTCTAGAGTTAGTAGATATGATGAAACGTAGGAGAGTCAACAAATCTTGTATCCAAGAAACCAAGTAAAAAGGGAATAAAACTAGAGAAATCGATGAGTATAAGATCTTGTACGTAAGAAAGGATAATGACAGAAATGACATAGAAATAGTGGTGGAAAAAGAATTAAAGGATAAAGTTGTAAACGTTAAAATAACTAATGATAAAAGTATACTAATAAAACTTATTCTAGGAGAAGATCATAAATATTATAAGTACATACACACCAAAAGTAAGGTTAGAAGATATAATCAAGAGATAGTTTTAGAAAGATATGGAGGGAGAGATGTAAGAAATTCCCAACATAAAGGGGATATTTATAGTATACTTAAATGACGGTGTAAGAAAGTATAAAGAAAGATATGATAGGGTACATGGAGGGTAAGGTATTGGAGAATAAAATGAGCTGGGGGAAGCTATCCTCAATTTTACTTTGGCATATAACCTAGCCTTTGCAAATACGTTCTTTAAGAAGAGGGATGAACACTCAATAACCTTTAAAAGACTATAAAAGTCTAATGGACTTTTTCTTATTTAGGAATACAGAAAGATCAACGTGTAAAGATTGTAAGGTAATACCTGGTGAGAGTTTAACCTCACAACATAAGTTAATGGTTATAGATATCTATATTAAAAGATGAAAGAAAGAAAATGAACTTACTAGGTATCCAAAAACTAAGTGATGGAACTTAAAAGGAGAAAATAACCTCACTCACAAATAAGTTGATGGTAGAAGAAAATTGGAACAATGAAATAGAAGTAAACACCATGTAGATTAATAAAACTAAGTCCATAAATAAAGTGGCATAAAATGTCCCAAGAGTATCTAAATGTAAAAGACAATTAGTAAAGAAAACTTGGTGGTGGAGTGAAATAATGCAAAAAGTTATTGAAGAAAAATGAGTGTTTTACCATGACAGAAGACTAGAAATAATGAAAATTATAAACAGTATAAGAAAGCTAAAAAGGTTACTAAGAGTATAGTAAGTCAAGCTAAACTTAAGTTATATGATGATCTCCGTAATAGACTAGGATCAAGAGAAGGTGAGAAAGATACAATTAAACTTGTAAAAATAAAACAACAGAAGGGTAAGGACTTAGACCGTGTTAAGTGCGTTAAAAGTGATGATCAAAGAGCACTAGTCAAAGATGATGAGATCAAACAAAAGTGAGAAGGTGACTTTAAAAAATTACTAAATGACAATTGCCTCGAGAATATAGGGACTAGAAGTTTTGTAAACCTAATTAACATTGGATATTATATATATGACTATAAGATTAGAATACTTGAAGAGAAAGAGGCCTTGGAAAAGATGAAATCAGGATAGGCCATGGGACCCAATGGTATACCAATAGAGGTTTGTGAGCATATGGGAGATAGTAGAGTAATTTGGTTGACTAAATTGTTTCATAAGATTATAAAATCAAAGAAAATGTCAAATGAATGGAGAAAAACTCTATTGTACCAATTTATAAGAATAAAATAGACACACCAAGTTGCACTAATTATGGGGGAAACAAACTTATGAGCTACATTATAAAACTTTTTGAAAGAGTAATTGAGAAGATGCTACGTCATGAGACAAGTTTATCAGAGAACCAATTTGATTTCATGCCTGAGAGGTCTACCCTTAAAACTTTTTTCTTACTAAGACAATTAATAAAAAAATACAGGGACAGAAGAAAGGACCTCCACATGGTCTTTCTTGGCTTAGAGAAAGTTTATGCAGGATGTTGGACGAGAAAGGGGTTTTGCAAGGGTATATATACATAATTAAAGATATGCATAAAGGAGCGATAACAAATATTAAGACCACTAGTGGAGAAATTGATGATTTTTCTATCATTATAAGATTGCACTACGGATTGACATTAAGCCCATACCTTTTTACGTTGGTTATAGAAGAGTTAACAAAACATCTGCAAGAGAAGATTCCATGGTACATGCTATTTGTAGATGATATAATTTTAGTTGATAAGATAAGGAAGGGCACAACCACAAAGCTAACATTATTGAGAGAAGCATTAGAACCTAAAGGACTTAAAATTAGCCAAACGAAAATGGAGTATATGGAATGCAATTTTAATAAGTAGAGGAGCGAGAGTGGAGCACCAGAAAAATTGATAACCAAGAAATCTGTGTAAAAAACCACTTTCGGTACTTACAATTAATGATTCATGAGAATGGAGAGATTGAGAAGGAAAATACCCAAATAATCCAAGTGGGTTAGAATAAATGAAGATATGCATGTGGAGTTTTGTGTGATTTGTAGATACTACTTAAATTAAAAAGAAAATTCTATAAGATGGCTATAAGGCCGGCCATGCTCTGTAGATGAGAGTGTTGGACAGTTAAAGAACATCATGTTCATAGGCTGAGCGTAGCAAAAATGAGGATACTGAGATGGTTGAGTGGCAAGATAAGAAATGATAGAATTAAGAATGAAAACATTAAAGGAAACTTATGGGTGGCACCAATAGGTAATAAGATGAAGGAGATTAGACTTATATGGTTTGGACATGTCCAAAAAACAGCACCAGTTAGTGGTGAGGCAATGCAAGTAGAAGGGTTCTAAAAGAAAAGGCCAAAAGAACATGAATAGAAATGGTAAAAAAAGATTTAAAAACTTTAGAATTAAATGAAGTCATGGTACTTAATAGAAGGGAATAGAAGAACAAGATTCATGTGGCCAACCCCCAATTGGGATAAGTCTCGATGATGATGACGACGATGGTGAAATTCATGTTGATAACCTAAAATTTGTTATGAATTTGAAAAATATAGAAACTTGTGATTCATTTCAAGCAGACGTTTTAAAAAGATTTTCAATTCTTCTGAAGATTTTGTTACTATGGTTGCAAATCCAACCATCTCTCTCTATCCTCTATTTTGCAGCCTTAAAACATGTACAAAATTGTCCAAGCATACATAAACTAGCCTTAAAAGCTTAGGATTTTTGCCTTTGAATAACTGTCTTCTCTTTTCAGGCTGGAAATAGCATGGAAAATTCTGATTGTTCCAGAATAACTTAATCCATGAATTCTTAGATTCACTACCATACTTGTTTACCAGCAATTATACCATCCTTCTGGCAAAGCTTTTGACCTCTTCATCTGCCTACCACAGGTTCTTTCTTTGTAACAAATATCCGGTGTTTCGTTCATAGGTTTGAAAAGGTAAAAGCATAAATTTACTGAGAAAATTGGGGCCAGGCGCCCAGATGTTTGGAGGCCCAAAATATTCATCTTTTGAAACACATCCTAGACAAATCTTTTCCATTTAATAACTATACTACTCACTGATACAAGAGCCCACCTTTTAGGCGCTAATAAATTTCACTTGTGGGACGAAAGAAAAAATAAAAAAATGAAACGTTACGCGTGGAGCCAATAAAAAAAATGGAAAAATGCAACTACAGAATAGAGCCTCTGTCTCTGGCGAGAAATGGGACACAAATACTAGACATTTCCTCAGTGGGAAGGTAAATAAATTACATTTACATAAGAAGATTATAATGTACAATACAAATACTGATACCTGCCGAAAATTTTTGTATTATACAATTACTGGTACATACAACCACAGGCAGACCAAGGATTAAACAACAACCAGCTCTTTGCTCGTAAATTTGCATGATCTCAGAGAATACAAAGGACCAAAGGGCAAGCCCGGTGCACGAAGCTCCTGCCTATGCGGGGTCCGAAGAAGGGGCGGACCACAAGGGTCTATGATAGAAAGGACCATGACTGCTAATTCACAATAAATTTCCCAGTAACCGAAGGATGGCTTATGGTCGCCTTCTTGAAATTACTTGCACTTGATCTCTCGCTTGTTGCCGAGAAAGCTCTCTGTCTGCATAATGTAGAAGCCGCCTCAGCCTTAAGACCATGTCGCAGTGGAAAGGCAGTGCAGTTCGTCTTTCCAAGTACAGTGGGCCTACTGTCATCCATGACAGGGCATGAAGCTCTGCCGACACAGACTCCAAAATCAAATGGGTTTCTAACTCATAATCCTTAGATTCTGAGCTCAAGCCCCTGCTTTGCTTGCTACTGCCACTTCTAACCATCTTCTCTTGGATACTGCCAATGTTCCCTCCATAATAATCAATGAGGGAGACTGAAAGGATAGACGGCCATTCCTCTTTAATGCCTGTACAGTCTCTTCGAACGGAAGGAACTGCTTTTGACACCACAAAACCAGTGGACAGAGGAATGGCAGATCCTCTGCTGTGTAAGAGATGGGCAAGGGGAGGTGACTCTGCTGTGAGGCATGTAGGAAGCTGCAGAGGCATTGGAGGAAGATAACGCATACTGGGTGATGGAATTAGAACATGTGATGCTGATGCTGATCCGAGAGACTTTACAGGACCAAAACCTTCCAAGTAGCTAGATAGACCTGCACTTCCGCCACCTTGTGATCCACCCCCTGTACAATTTTGCCAGTACTTATTGGTCTTCCAATAAAACTATATATGAGTTACAAGCTATGCAAGCAATGGCTTTTGACAATGAACATGAATGGACGGAGGTATTAAAAGAATAACTCACAAAATATCTCCTCGTAGGCACCTTTGACTACTTTCATGGAAGAAGTAAAGGTTGTATTGCAAAGAACTTACAAATGGGAGCCAGAGAACGTCTCATGTACAAGAAGTCACTTTCGAGACTCCCACCAAGGGAATCTGCTATACAGCTGGTGATCTGCTAATACATGAAAATGTATACTTTCAGCCTAATTTGAGTCTACACAGAAACCACATTCCCCAAATGATTCCAGATTACCCCACTGATGCTGGTTGACCTGGTTTGTCAACGCCAAAATTAAACTTGAGACTCTTGAGACGAGGGTAGTTCCCACAAAACTCAGATCTTCACTTTTTCCACCTTTGAAAGGATAATAGGCTCACCTAGAACGATAGAAATCTTGAATAAGGTAACTCCAGAACATTTTCTTACCCAATCCGAAGAAAAAGGAGTGCTTTAACCTCCTTTAATTGGACAAACAGGAGACTCCTTATCCTCAAAAGATGTCTTATTATTTTCCTTCCAGATGAGCTATTATGGCAACCGCCATTTACCATGTGCCAAAGAACATAGGCATTTCACCAAGATTCCAACATCCCCAACTTTCATTTTGCTTCAAAATTGTGAAATGGGGGACACTCAAGTACCAAAAGATGAAGTGACCAAATTCCAAAAACTTCATACAACTCTGTGATGGATGAAGAGTTGACAAGGAGTACATAATACAATAATCAAAAGGGTGACAATACTACCTCTTTCAAAGTGCCAAGAGTGTCTATTTTCCATTGACCAAGTGTTAATTTTGCAATTCACTGGTTACGTTCACAAAAATTTCTCCTCTTTGTAGTTACATAGTTTCATTTCTATTCTTTCTGTATGCTCATACCACAATGGTTAAGGATAACACTGACAACGATCTTTGTTCAAATATTCTTTGAGTACTTTCTCAGAAACTATTTGACTCTCAAATTTGTGGGCCACTCCGTGGTACTCTAGTGGTATATCAGATCAACAGATGCCATCATCAAAGACAGCCCATTATTATTCAGGATATATTATTACCTGCAGCAAAGGAAGCGCTCATTCTAAGGCTTCCCTGTCTTGTATGCTCAGCTACCCATGCTTGATATCTGAGGCAATTATTCCTTTACACAGAATGTTGCTAGCCTTAGATATCTAATGAAAGGTACATGCACAATTTGATTGGAGAATTGCATTCCCATATTGTTGTGATACAGACATGGTAAATGAACATTTTGTTTGGAGAAATGCATGTCCATTCTGTTGCAATACAGGCACATACATATAAAAGCATATTTGGATCTCAAGCATGTCATGTCGGTAGCACAAAAATGTTAGCATCACACAGCAACAAGAAGTCAGGAACAGAATCATCCACAAGTGATCATTCTTTGATGCATATTGAGATGTATAAGGAAACTGAGCACATAGAACTGTTGAATAAGGTTCAGCTATAAGTAGCATGACATGTTGGTAAAATAGGTTTTTCAGAAGTCCTTCAACATAGATGCTATAATAGAAGAAAAAACTTTGAGAAAGGACAAGTAAGGTGTCAAAGCTTTTATCTGGTGTGCGAGAACACAACTTTGCAGAAGACCAATCTTGCTTGTCACAAGGTTAAAGCTCAATTTAAAAGGCAAGATACAGGAGGTATGCACTGATTTGAACCAAGTTCATAAAATGTAGGAGCAATAGAGTGGCCCTTTTCTTTTTTACTTTTAACTCTACTGAGTTTTTAGTCTGGTTGATTTGGTACTAAACACAAACTAAGAGTCACTGAATTCTGAGTGAGTTCAGGAGGTAAAATTCTTCAACCATGATCAATCAATTGCAGAAAATGAACTTACCAGGGGAAGGTGTATCTGCAGGAAAGACCAGATGCAGGGAGTGATCAATAGAAACTCCAACTAAACTAATGCTTTGCACCCACTGAAACAGCCCTTTTGAGCTGTCAACCGCTGTCTGCCCAGCTAAGAGCTGCTTTCTTGCTCCCATTTGTCCCAAACCACCTTTCATAAAGTTGGGTGATTTTGAGTGAGGACTGTATAAACAAGGGTTGGGTGAGGAGGTTAGGGTTCTGTCCTGAATCAAACTCATCTCTTGTTGCTGCAATGAAGTCCCATTACTGCTTGATGGAACCCCATCAGGCACCAAACGTCGCAGTTGCAGGGGCCATTTTTTTACTTCATTTCCACCAACGCAGTAGATGGCTTTCTGCCACTCTGTTCACAATATGAAAAAGAGGACTTTGTGTCAGAATATCATGCTTCAGCAGTAAAATTTAAACCAAACGCTGGATTATGCATGGGATAAAGCTAGAATTTGTAAAATAAGGCACCATACCTTGGCACTCGAGTTCATAGAAGTATCCAATACGTGTGATCACAATATCCCTCGCCTTAACAATACTAGAATCAGAGGAGGAAGAGGATAATATTTGGCAACCTTGGTGCAGGAGTTGAACAAAAAGGCACTGGAGACCTTTTGTATCCTGTCGACTACTAATGCCACCAAAAGGATATACATGGCTGTCAAGTAACTCTCCTCTAGAATCAGTCCAGACAGCAACTAGCCAGCGCCAGTCCTCAGTCCACCCATAACAACAATGAAGGCTTGCAAGCTTCTGGTTGATAGAACCAAAGCCATCAGGATCCATTCCATCAAGTAACGAGCCCAATCCAACATCAGCACAACCAGCTGATGTTGAACTTTGCATATATCCCCCACTGCTTTCATCAGAAATGACATTTACTCCCTGCTCCACAGAACCAGGTTCTGCCAGTATAAAAAGTGGTTCAAAAAGGTAATGAGCATCATCTTGAATAAAAAAGTCTCTGGGTCTGTTTGGATCACAGCTCAATCCTCCAGATCTTGATGTCTGCCAAGAATTATCCCAACTTCCAGGCCTCAAGCTACTTTCAAGTTCAGTGTCTCTTGGAAGAGATGATGCTGTCATCCGAGAAGCAACACAATCCTTCCAAAGCCCAGGCATGGTAGAGGTCATATGTGTCACTGATGATTGAGGTCTACCGGAGATGGCTGAAGACTGAACTATGTCATTGGAAGAAGATCGTGTGATCCTTCGAGCCTTGTTGTAAACAGTGAATGCAATCTCCTTCAGAATGGCAAGTTCATTAAGTGCTGGCCTACCAACCCTAAAAACATCTTCTATAGTCACAACCTGCAGAACTAACTTAGGAATACTGAATCCTGACAGTGTTAGAACATTTGACATAGACGCTTCATCCACAGCAGTGGAGCAGCTTAGAGCATTCCTAACCTGACCTTGCAATGCAGATCTCCTCTCTTTATCTGATGAGAAAATGGTTGATCCAAGAGCAGAGGAAGACTCTACTATAGTTTGCAAAACTGCAGTGGGTTCTGTGAAGGGGCATATGACATAGATTACCTGAAAAGATCCAAAAGAAATGGTTAGCCAAGTTCACTCTTTCTTACTTCCTTTATTTCTAAGCAAACATAGACCCAGACTGTAATATTATGCACCTTATGCTCATAAACAAAAATCTCTCAACATTAGTGACTATTCAATTTATTGTCAGAACATGAAAATGAAACTCAGAAGGTTGCACCCAGGTAAAATAAGTGCACCACTTCTAGGAACATACTTTTGGTCGAAGCAAGACCATAAAAAGCCTTATTAAGAAAGAAAATATAATAGAATATAAGAATCCATAAACTATAAGTACATTAGGATCTGCCTAAACAGTACGCACAAATTGGGTTCTACGGCACTGTTGTCAAAGAAAGAAAGGAAAAAAACAAAAAGAAGAAGGATATTCCTTCCAAATACTATCTGCTGATTGCCTGGATCTGCATAAACAGTATTAAAAAAAATGCACAAATTGGGTTCTAAGGCACTGTTGTCAAACAAAGAAAGGAAAAAAACAAAAAGATGAAGGAAATTCCTTCCAAATTCTAGCTGCTGATTTGCCTGGTGTGCTCAGCACAGATTCTATCTTAAAACTCCACCGACCACAGCAAAAGCCTACTGACATCTGTTCAGTAACAGGAGTTCTATTTTCATAGAAGAATTGGACTACAGTAACAAAATGAGAGGAACGAACACTTTCTGTGCTGTTTCATAGCATTTTTGACAACTAGGAAAGAGAACTTATTTTATTCCCTTCACCTGACAATTCGTCTGGAAAGCAATTATAACTGCCTAGAGGTAACACTAGACCAGATGCAGTAATCGCACAGACTTAGCAAGTCACACATCTATAAGTGTTGCAATTGGTACCAAGAAACCAACATAAAAAAAGCCCAGTGCATGAAGCTCCCACATATGCAGGGTCCGGGAAAGGGGCGGACCACAAGGGTCTATAGCATGCAGCCTTACCTTGTATTTTTTCAAGAGGCTGTTTCCATTTGTATGCAATATAGACACATAAAATAAAGTGATAAACCAAGGCTCTTTAACCAGGCCTCAAAGTGAGGCTCCCTCCCAGCACGCCACATATCTCATTTAACCCCAGACCCTGGCTTATTGCCATGCGTTGCCTTGTGAGGGATTCTCGCTTTGAGGCCTGGTCAAAGAGCCTCAGTATATCACTTCCCAAAAATATAATATTTCATATGTATACAACAGCACAATTATGATAACCATGTGATCATTTCCAATTAGGTGAGATCAAGTCCAATTGGAACCAAAAAGGCTGCATTTTGTGAATATCACCATATCAAGAAGATCTCAAGATTCGACCAAGAAAGATTATTGCTACTCACCAAGCAATGCCCACTGCTACCTTCTTTCTGATTAACTGCTGAATTTGGACCAAGTCTAAGAGACTTCAGAATCTTTGAAAGAGAACTAAGGAAACTTGTCACCTCCCAACCTTTAGATAGCGCCAGAAAAAAATCACCTATTGAGCCCATAATAGATGTATTATTGCTTGCTATCTTCACTGCCTGGGGACAATCGACGAGAACAAAACCAGAAGATGACCCTTTCCCAAAGGCTAGATCAGTTTGACCCCCAATAACTTGCGGTGAATGTGTTCCCAGTTTGCAAGTCTCATAAACTGGCAAGTCAGAAAACAGTAAGACTTAAACGCATAAAAGGAAACTTAATGAATGACAGATCTAAAATCATTGTACAGAATGCTGAAGAGTTGGCTGTACCCAGTTTGCAGTTTTATGCACATATAGTCACAAGACAAGGATGAAAATTTTCTAGCTTTATTATTTTTGCAACATCTTCGAGGTTACAGATGCAGAATAGAGATGAAGCAATGAGATATCTCAAGAGTATTGCCATTACAGAAGCTAGATATTTTTAAGTAGCTCTATATGATATACCTGAAAGGTTACTTAACAAAGTTCTTGAGTGTACCAATAGTATAAAAATGAAGAAGCATACTAATGATTAACATTCCAAAGTACATAAAAAAAGCAGCTCTGCGATATGTGTTTTTGGTAGTATGGAACTCAAGTAACTCCAAAGACTATTTCAGATAATGCTACATTTATTCCATTTTCTTTCATTCAAACCTAGTGGTATTAATTCTGAGTTTCCTGTAAGAACAAAAAGAGGCTGAATCTTTGAGCAGTTGCATAAATGCTCCACAAATTACAACTGGTACTATATTTTTTATTTCGTAACTATCTCATTATTTCAGTTTGAATGAGAGAACCTGAAGCGAGATCACTGTGATAATAACAGCCAAAATTTGTTCCTCCCATTTTTGTTTCTTTGATAAAAGCAACTTTGACCACAAAAGCAATTCTTTAGTAACTATCTAGTACTTCAGTTTGGAGAAAGCACCTTGAACAAAGGCTTTCTAGTGCAGAGGCTTGCTAGTACAAAAATAAAATTGAAGTGCACCTTGGGTGGGGTTTTTCTTGGGGGCAGGTGGTTGGAGGAATTGAAATGCACCTTCCTCAGCTATCTATAGCTCATCTGCCACATGCATAGTGTGAAGATAGAATCCCCATTATATGCAGGGGGCAACATGGCCCTAGATTCATCCAAGCTGGTACTTGAGTTCCCTTCAACCAATACACTCATGGTAAATCTTTGCATAAGATTCTTACCCCTGAATAAAGTACTTGACCTCTTATAAAGCACCATAGCTGTCCAATTGCTGAAACAGCCATCTCAATCCTATTTGCTCAAAAATTGCAGTCAAACTCATATGTAATCCTACCTTCAGGAATATCTCGTAGGGTACTTTTAGATAGAGCTCTGATTTGAAGAAGTGATTTTTACCAAATAGCCTCAACCATGGGTGCCTCAAAACGGACTCTTACCACCAAGGTTTTGGCAACTGAGTTACTTGATTTTAAGATCCACAAAACCACAGAAATGTATGCTATCCATGTCACTGAGGAATATTTTCTTACACAACTATTATGAGTACGATAAGATGCCTCTCTCTGGTAGAAAGACATGACTTATTGATCCCATGCTGGCTCACTTTGCTGCCAGTTAGCTTGAGGATTTCCTGACCTAAGTTCAACTAAGCTTCCCTGTTATTCTGAACAACTAGAATAAGGAGCAAGGTCATTTTTAATCTATTATAGTTCAAACTAAGCTTCCTGTTTATTCCCAACAAGTGGAATGAAAAGCAAGGTCCTTTCCATCAATATGCAAATTCAGCTAAAACACTTGCTCCAAATGAAACAGTAATAATGCCAGAGATAAGTAGCACACCAGTTCCCAACTGTGTAAAAAAGTCAGATGCAGCAGAAGTAAGGGGATCAATGTCTGGGCATATGGCGTAATAATTCATCTGCAATAGCCAAAACAAGCTGAATTACTAAAGACAAGCAGAGTCATCAGATCATTCGTACAAGTAAGAAAAAGAAATTTGATCTCTAATGTTCCTTTAGCAGTTAATAGATGGCACATGTGACAAGAACACAAAACAGTTTATAGATAACTGTACAAATCACAACTGCCTTTCTGAGGCTTACAGGCTTTGGTAAAGCATATGGTTCCAGAGGAGCCTTTTCCCAGAGTTGAAGAGAATTAGTAGATGCCTTGAGCCAATCATCCTGGTACCTATCATTGAAACAGTTGATTGTCCTTGTCTGATGAGAAGTTATTACCCATGTGCTGCGTGAATGTGCAGAAATAACAAGTACTAAGCAAGCATTTACCCAACAAGGATAGCAGGCAAGGGAAGCACCAAAAGCGTTGGACGGAGACGAGAATAGCTTATTTGTTGTTCGGACTCTGCACTACACATTTTTTTGTTAGCTCTCCATTGACAGGACTCATTCAGTCTACTTCCATCAGGTTGATATAAGAAATTATGATTCATTTCTACTGTAATGCTGACTACCAAATAGGGTAGACATTCTACATTCTATATGCAGGGATAAGTACCTTTGATGCAAGATGAACCACCAGTTGACTGAGGGGGGCTTATTGGTTCTCCAACAGCTAGAGTAATAGCACTTGAAGAATCCTTGGCTTCATTGACAATACATTCACCAGAAAATCCATCAACACTGCTTCCTGCATCCCCTGACTGGTTCCGACCCTTACACCATTCGTTGACAGACAATGGACCATCTAAACTTCGAAATGCAGATTTCAGAGCTACTTTTATATCCGACTTCAACAAGCTAATCACAGATGATGCAGGAATCTGTTGCAAGAAAATATGTTTACAGAAAAAGCATAAATGTTTATTTGTGACAGCATCAAACCAGATAGATGTTGCTTCCAATACAAAAGACAGAGATGGTCCAGGGGACCAGAAATGAATACTTTCTCAAATGGATCAGTTAATAGCAAAAGAATTGCATAGTTCAGAAAACTGAAAGCATGGTTACATTCAATGAAGAATCATATTATAAAAACCCTTACACAGAAACAAAAAGCAATGGCTACAGGGATGATCAATATTTGGCCATGTCATGCACAATTTTGAAGGATCAAATATTATTATTTTCATCAGTATCCCTATAACCGTTGAAGGATATGAATATTTGGTTGGTCTGCATCTGACATGAGGTCTCCAGTCCTTTTCATGGTTTTCATTTTAGCTCTAGATCATGTCTCTGTTTTAATCCTTTTTTGCTGCTTCCTTATCTTTGATATTGTATTTAACATTAAAGAGAATAACACCAGTATCCTTGCAGTGCTGAGTGGTACTCGCATGACCATCACAGCCAAAACAGCAGATTTCATGTAGTATTTCTATTTCTGAAACTCAAGATTGTTATCCCATTTAACTTTGCTAACAAGATGATAACTGGCACTGGAAGTTTTCATTAACCTTGGAGTTATTCATGTAGCTTTGGTGATGAAAAGGATTTTTCAGTTGGCTCATTAGAGGCTAAAACCAAGTCAACATGGAGGAGTAAGGGCTCCAGTTGGATCATTTTCAAATAGGAAATATGAACGGAGAGTGCAATTTGACTTAGTTTGCTTCGTAACACGTGAAAAATGCAATACACCCTGAAGCTACAGCCACTGCCCTTTTTACATTTTAGCTTGGTCTTAGCTTTAACACTAAAACTTCAACACGCCACGACATAAGAAATGGATATATTGCAGAAAGCTGCTAGCATATTTCCAGATTTAGGACCGATTTCAACAGCCACATTCATCAATACTTCTCATTGAGTCCCAATTTTTTGTATAATATAGTAAGGGGAAGAACTGTCTGTCTGCAGAAACACACAAACAAGTATATACATGTACAGTCAGAGAGACAACTCAAACCCCTCCTAGATTATAGCATCAATTTCAGCAAAATGTATAAATTATGACCTGTTATAAGCTGTCATAAAAACCAATTTTTTTTGCATGAAAAACTCCATTATTTTGATAAGTCCTTTTATCATGTATTCATTGCCCAATACATATGTCTAGCATAACCAAGCATCCAGTTTTGGTATCTAATCGTAGAAGCATTCCCAATTTTTGACATTAGAAGATTTCTTTTAATTGGAAATGCATAATTAAATAATTTATGAAAGGTGTGAGTGATAGGACCCACTTGAGTCTCCTCCCATTACTTTATTAAATAACTGTGGGCATTTTTTCTGGTTTTTGTCCTCTTATGTCTTCTACTCATGTTTCTAAGATATTCACATAATTAGAAGATACAACAAATTATCAGTTACCTCCCATTGTATGCCATCAGTCAATGATTTTTCATAAGCTAATTTGTACCTATAAGGGGATAAGTTGAGTGAGTTTTGACTGTATGTTGGAATCATACATGAACTCATGCTCATGTACGGAGGTTTGCAATTGAGTCATCAAGATACAAAGCAAATAGTGCATACATGTCGGACTGGAGTTGCAGTATCAAGCACAATCATATCACAAATGCCCGCAGCAAAAATAAATAACCAGCTTATCAGCAATAATAGCATTTCAATGGGTCCAAGAAAGAGCTTACATCAGCAGAAAGTGGATCCAGTAACTCTACACCTGCAATATCCAGAGAATGACAAGCAGCTAGAAGCCCACCACAACCTGCATGAACCATCGAAGGTCCACACGAAAATCCACGTCTTCGTTGTTCCTGCAATGCAAGCCAACCATAGGGACCATTGCCATGATCCACATCAAACGAAACATCGACAAAGGTAGTAGATTGCTGCACTAGCAATGGCATGGCATCCAAAAGTTCCTGAAGAGGTTGCTTTTGTCCACATGAAGCTGCAGTTTCTTCACTGAATGTATTATGCGACAATGAAGGGAAACTGTCCACATTGGGTGAAGCTGGAAGTTTTGTCCCTTTAGGAAGTCCAACAGAGCGCCAAACACCAACAGGCGCATTAAGCATTCCATCAAGCAATCCACCATCAATATCACCTGCTATTCTGACGGGTATACATTCTTTCTTCCTCACTTCATATTTGCCACAACTTTTGTCTAACGTGGTGCTTGTCTCATTCTGGCCCACAACTATACTTCTAGGTATGTTACTGCTGGATAACAGCATATGCCTTATCCTGCACATTGAAGCCTGGAACATGATGCACTCAATTTCAGAAGCAAGCACAGTCTTATAGGACAGCAAAAAGTGGCCTGCTTCCAAGGTACTTTCAGTTCTCTTCCTTTGGAGAGATATGAGTGTACTCGATGAATCAAAACCAGAAAGTGGGGAGGATATTGTCTCACCCTTACATGATGTCTTGCTATTACTGCAAGCAACTAATCTTCTGTCGAGCTGCTGCTTTGCATTGTGGACATGCGTATAGTACTTCTTGGTCTGGAGAGCAGAACTTGCTTCACGCCTGACAGATCCTGCCTTTGGTTTAGTAGAGATGTCTGGCTTCTCCTCTGCTGCTTCTATGCAAGGAGAAGATGGTGGTGTTGCACCATATACATAAGCATTGTTGCTTGAATGTGAACTATCAACCTTCCGTGCCTTGGGCAAATATGGACTTTTGAAAATTGATGTCGACACCTCACTTGCAGGTGTCTCAATTGCTGTATATTCAGGAGCAAATGTCATCATTGCTTCAGCTTTAGAAAGATGGTCAAACTCTCTAGAACAGGGTGCTGAAGAATAACTGCAAGCACCTGCTGACCGGGCATCTTTCATTAATTCCTGGCCTTTACAGTGAACATCCTCTATAGCAGCTGGAGGTGGTTGGCTGAAGGCTTCAAAAGACGAATAACCTAATGCAGGAAAAAGCATTTGATCTGATACATCCATCCCCACAGTACAAGGACTACCATTTACGTCTCCATACTCAGCTGCTGGAAACATAAGAGCTTGTGACTCTGCAGTACCTGGAGGCTACACAAGACGAGGGTGTTTATCATCAATTTTCAGTGAAGTAGCCTTGCCAATGTTTCCTAAACCAACAAGACCAACAAAATATGTTTGCGAAGGAGAATAATGTTGTTGTTGTTCTCTTTCCAGTACTAACTATATTTCCAATGGACATATTTTTAGTTAGTACCCCATTATAACCTGAAAACATCTGCAAAAATGAATGAAACTTTTATGACCTTTACTATGAAAGAAAACTACATGTGGAGAACCAAAGAAGAAAGGCCACCTTTACCATTAGACCATACAATTATTTCTTTACCAGTAGGACCTGACCCACAATCTGGGTTGCGT
Source organism: Warburgia ugandensis (assembly GCA_035236585.1). Classification (NCBI taxonomy): domain Eukaryota; kingdom Viridiplantae; phylum Streptophyta; class Magnoliopsida; order Canellales; family Canellaceae; genus Warburgia; species Warburgia ugandensis. The sequence continues at coordinate 65,212,644 of CP141137.1, forward strand.
GAAGTAACCAATAACATATGCTACCCCAAATAATGAATGGAGATCAAGTATCATATGATGGTCTTACAAACAAACTCCTAAAATTGAAGGGAAGAGTACTAAGCCCTAGAAAAAGAGATGATGGCAGTAATGCACCATAGTGTGGTAAGCTCTTCCATAGAGTCCGTTTTCTTTGATAACATAAGCTACTGCTTCAGAAGCCATTTTCTAGATTATCTTTTAATTAGACATGAACTTCAGAGTCAAGAAAGCAACAAAGACAATCTGAAAAAACGTAACAAGATGCTAGTATTTTGTAGAAGAAACTGCATAGCAAGAAATTAATATATGTCACAAGCAAATTTGTGCCTAGGAGAGTACCTCCCCAAAAGCCAGTACATCATCTTCAAAAAAGTCGCCAAAATCTCCAAACTCAGAAAGAAGTGTTTGAATGTCCATCCCCATACCTCTGTCATCACTATCCCAGTCCCAATGAGAGTCAACCTGATCATTTGTCGCTCCTACTGTCCTGGAATTATTTCCTTCAACAGTGCTATGCTCAGATTGATAAGCATCTTGCATAGTAGCATTTATGACAGTGCCAGCTTGACCAAATGATTCTGTCATCCCTGTGCGAAGACGCTTAGAGACCTACATTAAAACATATTGGTAGTTCAGTTTGCTAAATTATAGCAACATACAACTACTGGAAGATAGAAAAGATAGGAAATGAAGACAATGGATCAATGCTGGAAGCTGATGTCAGAAACATGCAAATAAACCATTCCAAACTTCCTTCAGGTCATTTACATGAAAGTTAAGGGAAGCTATTCTTCACTTATTAGGAATTTGGATGATTTCCCATATTAAAGTAAGAGTCAAATTCAGTGAAGAACTCGTGCAATATTTTGCTGATAAAAATTTTTGTCAGACATAATCATAACATTGCAACATGTATTATAACTAAATGCCACATCTCGCTGATATATCTATAGAAAATGGAATACCAAATCAGAAGGAATTCCAAGAAAGCCCTGAAACATTAAATAAGTCCATTCCAAACTTCCTTCAGGTCATTTACATGAAAGTTAAGGGAAGCTATTCTTCACTCATTAGAAATTTGGATGATTTCCCAATATTAAAGTTCGAGTCAAGTTCAGTGAAGAAATGCAATATTTTGCTGATATATCCCTCATAGATGGAATACCAAATCAAACGAAAATCCAAGAAAGCCCTGAAACATTAAATAAGTTCATGCATCAAGCAATTGATGCTGTCTAGACTGCAAATTTATCTCTGGGGTTGAGACAAAAATGTCCAGGCATCATGGAGCAAGATCTACTGACCAAAGCCTGCCTCTTGCATTTCTAAGAATTTCAGGAGTTGACTTAAACAGAATTTATATGACTTTATGAAGAGTTTGTGTATAATAAATTTTTCCATTGAAACGTTTTAGATTGGAGCCTTAATAAAATCCAAACTGCCAATATACAATGACATCCCAGCTCAATCTTGGTAGAATTAAACAAACTCCAGAAATGAAATGGAATAGCAAAAAACGATGAAAAGCATAAAAAATAAAACAAACAACATGTAGAATATTGACTTTAATACTGTCTCTTACTGGTGAATGCACAATGAACTTGGATTTTACATCCATCTACAAATTAAATGTTTCCACTAAAACATACCCCTCATTCAAATAGCAGAATAATGATCAATAAATACAGCAAAATAACACACATTACATCAACCACAGAAATAACTGTGTATTAAACACATGTTTTTGGGACATATAATGCTACTCACTCTCACATAAACAAAAAAAAAAAAAAGTAGCATATGCCTATGCCTAACTGGCCAAAAGTAAATGTTTGGAGAACAGAAAATAATTAGTTACATAACTCAATATAGGACACAAAACATATGACTTGATAAATCACATGATGGTTCAGACGATGGTTTTTCATTTTTCTATTAATGCAGAGAAGCAATTTCCACCATAACAGCTTTAAGAGACTCAAAATAGCAACAAGGAGCTAAAAAGCAACATTATTAACTCATAGCTCTCTGGCCTTTCCTGCCACTCAACATGTTACAATATCATTGGACATACAATAAATGTGTCATTGTACCTAAGCAGTATGCACAGCAAGAAAGAATACCAAATACTAGTCATTTGCAAGATACTGCATGTTAATATAGTCTTCAGCCATCTCTATAAGTTCTCTAATTATAAATTTCAGGATTACACTTTACAAATCAAAGAGAAAAACTAATTATATTGGTGTAAGTACTGGTCTTGCTAAACCTTAAGTTGTACAAAACTTAGACTGTCTCCAAACACAAACCAAACAACCTGAAGCCAAACCATCCCCACATTTTGTAACCAATTCAATAAGTGATGGAGGGTTCGGACAAGATAAAAGAACAACTGCTACAATGTTTGCTACAGTAACCAGCAAGTATTTTAGTGTTTTTAGTAATTTATGTGTTCTATTGTAGGTCCTACTTTGTATTAGCTTGGGTAGTTAGTGTTTTCTACAAAGTTAGGTGAATCACATTTATGCCTTTCAGTAAGTTGTCTTTAGTTGTATTAATGAGAACTGTATTCCGCTTGGGGATTTGAAAGCTTTTATGTGCGACTTTTCTGGTTTTGGTAGACACAAGAAAATATAAAAAGTTTAGTCTAAGCTTGACCAAATGAATCTAAGTAAGGACTGTTAAGTGCTATTTTGAAGTATGTAAAGTGGAAATTGAATCTTATATGAAATAGATCGAAATAGAGCCGTTTTGTGTCATTTTTGTTCTATAGTGGATGCAATATGGGTCGCTTTCTAGGCCTATTGTCTTTGATTGTGTTTCTACTAATTTTTCCTTTCTCAATGTTCTATATTTATAGATCTGCATTCATTTCCAGCCTTTTCCCAGTGATTACAGATCTGTCACTGCATCAGTTGTGCATCATACATACAAAAAAGGCATTTGATTGGCAACATCACCAATATGCAGCACAGTGTCTACATTTACTCTCCTAGCCAAATTCATCTTGCATCATCCGATGCATATTGCTTCAAGAAGAATGCTACAAGTAGGGGACAACCTCATGGTGAGTAACAGAAAGGCACAATATTTTTACATACTGGGATTCACTCCGGGATGATCTTTTTTCTCCAAACTATTCATCTCATTTCTCCCACACTGGATGTCCAGTAGCTCACAAAATACAAAATCAAACAAAAAATTGTATTCTCATCCATCTGTAATAGATATCTGAAACTGCCACATAATCAATGACAAAAAAAAATAAAAAAATTCTTCTAGATGCTAGAATTGTCCAATTGGCATGATTTTGATCTATTGTCTATCCAATGTGGGAGGAATGCAAAGGCACAGTTTGGATCAAGAACAGATGTTGCTCGTTATGTAGATGTAAGGCACCTCAGCGTAACTAGTACAAGGTCAAGCTTTACTGTATCATTCATTACTTAGAAGTACAAGACAGTGAAGAATGAAACGTCCATGGATATGTTGTAGACAAAACCTAAACGCTGTGACCTATGTAGTTAGAGGCGCGCCCTGGCACCAGTCGCACAATCTGCACTTGAATGGTGCAAAGTCGCTGGGAGGTCGACACGCCAGTGCCTAGGCGCGCACCTCGGTGTGCCTAGAGCCTGCATTCAGGCACACCTTTGATTCCCAAGGTCATTTGAAGACCAGTTGAATACCAAGTTATCAACTTCATTTTTATTTTTTTTTTCTCTTTCATCTTCCAACCTTATTTTATCTTCTTCTGAGAGCTCATACTGTGGAAACAACCACTCCTCTTCAATCTTTCACACATCTAAGCAAAGAAAGGTATGGATTCATGAATCTTCAATTCAAGCACTATTTTTTGTCAACAAACCTAAAAATCAGTACCGTTTTTTCAATTTGTTAATCTTTTGTTCACTTTTTTGGACAAATCTTGATGGGTTCTTATTCTATAGTGTAAACAAACATTCCATTTCATTTTTATGTTTTTTTTCCATAGATTTAACTTCTTTTACTTTTTTTTCTTATTTTTTTCTATTTTTTGAAAATAACAATTACAAAAATTAAAAATAATTTTCCTATTTTTGTCTTTATTTGTTGAAACATATTTCCATGCAATTGTATGCTCCATTTGTTAGTAAGTGCACGTGTGATTTTTTTTCTTTTTTCTTTTGTATTTTTAAGGTTTTTTTTAAAATAATAGGTATAGAAATTAAAAATAATATTGGTTCTTTTGACTTTATTCATTGAAACATAATTCCATCCACATATATAGCTTCCCTTGGCTTGTGAGTGCATAGTGTTTTTTTTTTTTCATGTTTATTTTGTATTTTTAAGGTAATCTTTTTCTTTCTTTTGTAAATAGCAGTTACAGAAATTGAAAATAATTTTTGTTTTCTTTTTGTCTTTATTCGTTGAAACATATTTCCATCAACATATATACCTTCCCTTTGATTGTGAGTGCATGTTTGATGTTTTTTTTTTGTTGTGTTTTTCAGATTATTTTTTCTTTTTTCGAAAAGATTAGTTAAAGAAAATGAAAACGATGTCCGCTTTTGTCTTTATTCATTGATACATGCATATGTATATTAGTTGGTAAGAAAGATGAGAAGATAATGAAAATCATATCCAGCTTCTTAAAACTATAGCAACCCTAACATGACATGAATCGATCACTGATATTCCCTTAAGCGACGCGCTGCATCGAATCCCGGGTGCAATGAAAAATGGGCAAGAGCTGCTAGGGCATCCCCTTAGAAGCAACACACTACATTGGATCATGGGTGTAGAAGAAAATGGGCAAGGGCTGCTAGAGCTTCCCCTCGGAAGCGACACGATGCATCAGAACCTAGGTTCAGTGGAAAGTAGGCATGGGTTCCTGTTATGGGATTCGAGAAGTGTGTGGGTAAATAGGCTATCTCAAGTGTATAAGATTCGCATCGCCACATGGAATATAGGGACATTAACAGGTAAGAGTCTGAAGTTAGTAGATATGATGAAACATATGAGAGTCAACATCGCTTGTATCTAAGAAACCAAGTGGAAAGGGGCTAAAACTAGAGAAATCGATGGGTATAAGCTCTGGTACATAGGAAAGGATAGTAATAGAAATGGCGTAGGAACAATGGTGGATAAAGAATTAAAGGATAAAGTTGTAGATGTTAAAAGAAACGGTAATAGAATTATAATAATAAAACTTGTTCTAGGAGAGCAGATCATAAATGTTATAAGTGCATATACAACACAAGTAGGGTTAGAAAATATAATCAAGAGACAGTTTTGAGAAGATATGGAGGGAGTCATGCAAGAAATTCCCAACACAGGATATTTATAGGAGCATACTCAAATGGCCATTTAGAAAAAGAAAATGAAGGATATGATAGGGTATGTGGAGGGTATGGTATCGAAAAATCAAATGAGGTGAGGGAAGCTATCCTCGATTTTGCTTAGGCAGATAACCTGGACCTTGCAAACGTATTCTTTAAGAAGAGGAATGAACATTAAAATAACCTTTAAAAGTAGACTCCATAAAAGCCAAACAAACTTTTTGTTACTTAGAAATGCCAAAAGATCATTGTATCAAGATTGTAAGGTAATACCCAGTTAATGGTTATAGATACCAACATTAAAAGATGAAAGAAAGGAAATGAACTTAAAAAGTATCCAAAAACTAAGTTGTGGAACTTAAAAGGAGAAAAAATAACCTTACTCACAAGTAAGTTGATGGTAGAAGAAAATTGGAACAATGAAATAAAAGTAAACAACATGTGGATAAATATGATCGAGTCCATTAAAAAAGTGGCAAAAGATATCCTTAGAGTATCTAAAGGCAAAAGGCAATTAGTAAAGGAAACTTGGTTGTAGAGTGAAACATATTAAAAGAAAACAAGTGTGTTTTAAAGCAGGGCAGAAACTAGAAATAATTCAAACTATGAACAATATAAGAATGCTAAAAAGGTTGCTAAGAGTATAGTATCTAAGACTAAACTTAAGGCATATGATGATCTCTATAATATATTAGTATCAAGAGAAAGTGATATAAGATGTGTTTAAACTTGTAAAAATAAGACAACAAAAAGGTTCACGTTAAGTGCATTAGAAGTGATGATCAAAGAGTAGTAGTCAAAGATGACGAGATCAAACAAAGGTGGGAAAGTTACTATAAAAAATTACTAAATGACAATTGCCCCGAGAATATAGGGATTGAAAGTTCTGTAAACCTAAACCTAAACCTAAATAACATTGGACGTTATAGATACGACCATAAGATTACAACACCTAAAGTGAAAGAAGCCTTGGAAAAGATGAAATCAGGAAAAGCTCTAAGGCTAGATAGTATACCAATAGAGGTTTGAAAACATATGAGAGATACTGGAGTAATTTGGTTGACCAAGTTGTTCAACAAGATTATAGAATCAAAGAAAATACCAAATGAATGGAGAAAGAGATCTATTGTACCAATTTATAAAAAGAAAAGAGACATATAGTCCTACACTAATTATCAAAGGATCAAACTTATGAGCCACACTATAAAACATTTTGAAAGAGTGATTAAGAAGAGGCTACGGCATGAGACAAGTGTATTGGAGAACTAGTTTGGTTTTATGTTTGGGAGGTCTATCATGAAAGCTATTTTCTTACTAGGACAATTGATAGAGAAATAGAGAGAGAGGAGGAACAACCTCCACATGGTCTTTATTGACTTAGAGAAAGCTTATGATAGGGTCCCAAGAGAGTTAATATGGAGGGTGTTGGGCGAGAAAGAGGTTTCATGAAGGTATAAAAAAATAATTAGAGATATGTATAAGGGAGTGTTAACAAATGTTAAGACCATTGGCAGAGAGACTGGTGATTTTCCTATCACCGTAGAATTGCACCAAGGATTGACATTGAGCCCATACCTTTTCAAATTGGTTATGGATGAGTTAACAAAACATCTGCACAGGGAGATTCCATGGTGCATGCTATTTGCAGATGATATAGTTTTGATTGATAAGATAAGGGAGGGTGTAATCACATAGCTAGAGTTATTGAGAAAAGCATTAGAACCTAAAGGATTTAAAATCAACTGAACTAAGACAGAGTATAAAAACGGGCAGCCCCCGAGCATGAAGCTCCCGAGTATGCGGCATCCAGTGAAGAGGTGAACCACAAGGGTTACCTTGCATTTTGCAAGAGGTTGTTTCCACGCCTTGTACTCGTGACCTCAATGTCACACGACAACTCTACCGCTATGCCAAGGATCCCCTTCGAACTAAGACAAAGTATATGAAATGCAATTTTAGCAAGAAGCAGGAGTAGAGCACCAGTAAAGATTGATAACTAAGAAGTCCCCGTAAAAGACCACTTTCAGTATTTAAGATCGATGATTCATGAGAGTGGAGAGATTGAGAGATTGAGAGAGAGATTACCGAAAGAATCCTAAAGGGTTGAAATAAATGAAGATGCACATCTCAGTTTTGTGTGATCAATGAGTGCCACTCAAACTAAAAGGAAAATTCTACAGAATGGCTATAAGGCCGGCCATGCTCTAAAGATCAAAGTGTTGGGCAATTAAAGAACATCAAGTTCATAGGATGAGCGTAGCGAAAATGAGGATGTTGAGATGGATGAGTGGAAAGACAAGAAATGATAGAATTAGGAATAAAAATATTAAAGAAAATTTAAGGGTAGCACTAATAGGTAACAAAATGAGGGAGATTAGACTAAGACGGTTTGGACATGTTCAATGAAGACCGAAAACGGAACTGATTAGGAGTAAGGCAATGCAAGTAGAAGGTTCTACAAGGGCCTGAGGATGGCCCAAAAGAACGTCAATAGAAGTGGTGAAAAAAGATTTAAGAACTTTGGGACTAAATGAAGCCATGGTCCTTAATAGAGGGGAATGCAGGAACAAGATTCATATGGCCAAACCCTAATTGGGATAAGGTCTTGATGATGATGATGATGATGATGATGGTGATGATGATGATGATGATGAAGATTCACTAAAACATATTTCCATCCGCATATATAGCTTCTCTTTGCTAGCGAGCGCAAGTGTGATTTTTTATTTTTTTATTTTCAAGGTTTTTTTCCTTTTTTAAGAAATAGCAGTTACAGAAATTAAACCTTTTTTGTTTTTATTCATTAAAACATATTTCGATCCACATATATAGCTTCCCTTTGCTTATGAGTACATGTGTGATGTTTTTTTTTCATTTTTTTCTATTTTAACATAATTTTTTAGAAATAACAATTAAAAACTAAGTTTTAATTATTATTATTTTTACATTTAGTTATTCAAACTTATTTCCATTCACATATATAGCTTCCTTTAGTTGTGAATTATGATTGTTTAAATGTACTAACTCTTTTCTGCTTTTTGCTTTATGCTTTCTAGAACCAAAATTTAAAGATATCATCATCATTGGGTTCAAATTGAGACACTTCATGTTCATTAGCTATTTCTGAATCTGGAGACTCGAGGTGGGAGTATGGAGAGCTAAGAATTCTGGTTGATAAAAACACAGTTTGGTGCAAATAGTGTGGGAGTAAGTATAGTGATAAGACTTATAAGTTGAAACAACATTTAGCTAAAGGGAACAAGAAAGGAAAGAAATGCGACAAGGTCGGTCTAGAGATATCAAAGAGAATATGCGATTATATGATTGACTCAAAGAAGAAAAAGGATGAAAGAAAGAATTATTATGGAGTAAACGAGATCGGAGAACTTTTTTCAGATTCATGAAGACTATGAAATTGTTGATCTTAATGCTGACATTGATTGTGAGAGACCTACTGCTGGTGGTAGTGGCCCTAGTGGGATTGTTATTGGGAGCAGCAAGAGGTCCAGGTATAGTACAAATGGACCTCTTGATCTTCATTTCGCCCCTAATCCCAAAAAGACTCCTTTGCAGCATACAATAATAAATAATGCATATAAGAACCTCAGGGTGAGAGCATGTGATTATATAGCAATTTGGTTTTATGAGAATGGCACTGCCTTTAATGCTACTCGGTGTCAATCATTTCAAATCATGTTTGAGTCAGTTGTACAAAATGGTCCAACTACACGTTCTATTTTTGTCTTCATTTATATATTGATACTTTTTATGCATGTTTTTTTTGTATGCACTATTTAACTTCTTTTTCTTTCTTTTTTTCTATGTTTAGGTTTTAAAGTAACCTCTTATCATGAGTTGAGGGTGTCAATTCTTAAAAAACAAGTTGAAAAAGACAAGAATTCGTCCAAGAGTACAAAAAAGATTGAATACGATACGGATGCTCTATAATGTCATATTGGTGGACCAACGACAAAGGTCACCCCTTGATCAATTTCTTGAAAAATTGTCTAGCTGGAGCAGTTTTTCTATAATCAATTGATGGATCTCAGAATGCAAAGAGTTCAGATTTAATTGTAAAGACGTTAGATGACATTATAAATGACGTCGAAAAGGAAAATGTTGTTCAGGCAATCCCTCCCCTCAACCTCAGTTTTGTTTTTGTTAAGAATTTTAATAGTTACTCTTGAATTTTATTGCCTATTACAAGTTATCAAGGACAATGCATCAAATTATGTACCCGCAAGAAGATATTTACTAATAAGAATGAAACATTTATTTTGGACACGTTGTGCAACACATTATCTTGATTTGATGTTGAAAGACATTGAAAAATTGTTGAAAGTAGAGCATACCATAAGAGAAGCAAAGGCAACAATTGTTTTCATATACAATCACACACGTCCTCCAGTTGATGAGAACAATGACCAAGTAAAGAGCATTGGTCAGACCTACCATCACCCATTTCACCACAAACTTCCTGAGATTAGGGAATATTCACAATGTAAATGGAGCAATATGCTGATCAATCAAAGAGTTTAAAACATTGTCAACCTTAGCTCCTAGAAAAAAAATTTTATTTTGTTTGAAGATAATGGCCCCACTTGTAGAGGTATTGAGGCTGGTGGATACCAACAAAAAGCCTGCAATGAATTATATCTACGAGACCGTCACACGAGCCAAGGAAAAGATTAGAGCAAATCTTAAAGAGAATGAGCGACAGGCCACCCATATACATGGCATTGTTGATAGTAGATGGATGAATCAACTCTGTCAACCCTTGCATACACCTAGTTATTACCTTAACCCTACATTCTACTATGATAGGCAAGAAGATATTTAAGGCCATTAGATTTATCAAACAAGGCTTATTTAATACCATTAATACCCTATCTGCAAATTAGGATGATGCAAGTAAGGTGATTGACGAGCCAAGGCCATACAAACGTACAGCAGGCTTATTAGCGAATGACTTGGCTAAATTGAAGAGAAAAACAATGGCTCCTTGCAAGTCTTTTATAATTTTCAAATCTTTTTTCTGAAGTGTAAGATTTCCTTAATTTATGTTTTTACGGTCCCAAGCCCGGATGAAAAAGGAGGAGGGTCCTACATCAGGTGCCAGCCGGCAGGGGAGAAGTTGAAGATGATTTTGTTATTTCTTTCTTACAAATGAATATGCATTTGTATATTAGTTTGTGAGGAAGAAATGAAAATCATTTCCCTCTTCTTAAATATGGCAACCCTTGTGTCAGATAGCCAGCCGGCAAGGGTGAAGCTGAAGATGGTTTTGTTATTTCTTTTTTGCTTGCAAATGAATGTATATTAGTTTGTAAGGAAGAAATGAAAATCATCTTCAGCTTTTAAGAAATACGGCACCCCAAATATGACATGAATCGAAAACAGACATTCCCTCAAGCTAGGGCGTTCCCCATAAGCGACGAGCTGCATCGGATCCCAGGTGCAATGAAAAATAGGCAAGGGTTGCTAGGGCGTTCTCCCAGAAGCGACGCGCTACATCGGATCCCGAGTGTAGTGAAAAATGGGCAAGGGCTGCTAGAGCATCCCCCGGAAGCGACGTGCTGCATCAGAACCCAGGTGCAGTGAAAAGTGGACATGGGTTCATACCATGGAGGTCAAGAAAGGCAATAGTAAATAGGGTATCACCAGAACATAAGATTCGTATCGTCACATGGAATATAGGGACACTAACTGGCAAGAGTTTGGAGTTAGTAGACGCGATGAAACGTAGGAGAGTCAACATCACTTGTATCCAAGAAACCAAGTGGAAAGGGGCTAAAGCAAGAGAAATAGATGGGTATAAATTATGGTACGTAAGAAAGGAAAATAACAGAAATGGCGTAGGAATAATAATGGATAAGGAATTAAAGGATAAAGTTGTGGATGTTAAAATAATCAGCAATAGAATTATAATAATAAAAATTGTTCTAGGAGAGCAAATTATAAATGTTATAAGTGCATACGCACCACAAGTAGGGTTACAAGAGATAATCAAGAAACAGTTTTGGGAAGATATGGAGGGAGTCATGCAAGAAATTCCCAACACTAAGCGGATATTTATAGGTGCAGACTTAAACGACCATGTAGGAAAAGATAAGGAAGGATATGATAGAATACACAGTGGATATGGTATAGGTGAATGAAATGAGATGGGGGAGAATATCCTCGATTTTGCTTTGTCATATAACCTATCCATTGCAAATACACTCTTTAAGAAGAGGGATGAACATTTAATAACCTTTAAAAGTGGACTTCATAAAAGCCAAATAGACTTTCCTCTACTTAGGAATAATGAACAATCTACATGTAAGGATTGTAAGGTGATACCTGGTGAGAGTTTGACCTCACAACATAGGTTAATGGTTATGGATATCCATATCAAAAGATGGAGTAAAAGAACTAAACTTAATACACACCCAAAAACTAAGTGGTGGAACTTAAAAGGAGAGAAAATAACCTCCTTCAAAAATCAGTTGATGGTAGAAGGAAAGTGGACCTATGAAACAGAAGTAAATACTATGTTGATTAATATGGTTGAGTGCATTAAGAAAGTGGCAAAAGATGTCTTAGGAGTATCTAAAGGTAAAGGGGTATTAGCAAAGGAAACATGGTGGAGTGAAACAGTTCAAAAATTTATTAAAGAAAAACATATGCGTTTTAAAGCATGGCAGAAGATTAGAAATAATGAAAACTATGAGCAATATAAGAATGCTAAAAACGTTGCTAAGAGACTAGTAAGTGAGGCTAAACTTAAAGCATATAATGAGCTCTACAATAGACTAGGAACAAGAGAAGGTGAGAAAGATGTGTTTAAACTTGCAAAAGTAAGAGAACAGAAGGGTAATGACTTAGATCATGTTAGGTGTATTAGAAGCGATGATCAAAGGGTATTAGTCAAAGATGATGAGATCAAACAAAGGTGAGAAACATACTTTCAAAAATTGTTAAATGACAATGGCCCTGAGAATATAAGGATTGAAAATACTATAAATCAAAATAACATTGGAAATTATAGGTATGAACGTAGGATTAGAATACTTGAAGTAAAAGAGGCTTTGAAAAAGATGAAATCAGGAAAGGCCATGGGGCCTGATGGTATACCAATAGAGGTTTGGAAGCATATGGGAGACATTGGGGTAGTTTGGTTGACCAAGTTGTTTAACAAGATTATAAAATCAAAGAAAATGTCTGATGAGTGGAGGAAAAGTTCTATTGTACCAATTTATAAGAATAAAGGAGACATACAGAGCTGCACTAATTATAGAGGGATCAAACTTATGAGCCACACTATGAAACTTTTTGAAAGAGTGATTGAGAAGAGGTCAATCATGAAACAAGTATATCGAGAGAATCAGTTTGGTTTCATGCACAGGAGGTCTACCATGGAGGCTATTTTCTTACTAAGACAATTAGTAGAGAAATATAGGGAAAGGAGGAAAGACCTCCACATGGTCTTTATTGATTTAGAGAAAGCTTATGATAGAGTCCACTGAGAGTTAATATGGAGAGTGTTGGGTGGTAAAGGGGTTTCGCAAGGATATATAGACATAATTAAAGATATGTATGAGGGAGCGATAACAAATGTTAAGACCACTAGTGGTGTGACTGGTGATTTTCCTGTCACTATAGGATTGCACCAAGGATCGGCATTGAGTCCATACCTTTTCACATTGGTTATGGATGAGTTAACAAAACATTTGCATGAGGAGATTCCCAGGTGCATGTTATTTGCAGATGATATAGTCTTACTTGATGAGACAAGGGAGGGTGTAAACATAAAGCTAGGATTATAGAGAGAAGCATTAGAATTTGAAGGATTTAAAATTAGTCGAACTAAGACAGAATATATGGAATGTAATTTTAGCAAGGAGAGTAGGAGTAGAATACCAGTCAAGATTGATAACCAAGAAGTCCCCGTCAAAGACCACTTTCGGTACTTAGGATCAATAATTCATGAGAGTGGAGAGATTGAGAGGGAGGTTATTTAGAGAATTCAAGCGGGTTGGAACAAATGGAGATGTGCATCTGAAGTTTTGTGTGATCGACGGGTGCCACTCAAACTAAAAGGAAAATTCTATAGGATGGCCATAAGGCTGGCCATGCTCTATGGATCAGAATGTTGGGCAGTTAAGGAATATCATACTCATAGGATGAGCGTCGCAGAAATGAGGATGTTGAGATGGATGAGTGGTAAGACAAGAAAAGATAGAATTCGAAATGAAAATATTCAAGGAAATTTAGGGATAGCACCAATAGGTAATAAGATGAGGGAGACTAGACTTAGATGGTTTGGACATGTTCAAAGGAGACCAACAACGGCACCGGTTAGAAGAAGTGAGGCAATACAAGTAAAAAGTTTTAAAAGGGCACGGGGAAGGCCCAAAAGAACGTGGATAGAAGTGGTGAGGAAAGATTTAAAAACTTTGGGACTAAATGAAGACATGGTATTTAATAGAGTGGAATGGAGGAACAAGATTCATGTGGCCGACCCCTAATTGGGATAAGGTCTTGATGATGATGATGATGAAAGAGTAAGATGTTATTTAACTTTTATAGGCGAGTGGTAGGTCACTTTTGGGGCTGAATACCCAATTCTTCAAAAACTTGCTATCAAAGTCCTCTCCCAAACCTGTAACGCATTCCCTTGTGAGCGAAACTGGAGTATCTTTGAGAATGTAAGTCTTATACTTTACTAATTTGTAGAGCAATCAACAATCTACTTTGCAATTATCTATTAAATATAATTTAAGATTTTATTGCAGCTTCACACAAAGAAGAGAAATAGGTTGCATGCAAAAACATTGAACAATCTGGAATACATTTAATATAATCAATGTCTCCGCCATCAACATGAGAATCATTGAAGATCAATAACACATACAGATTCTATTGTCTTGAGAGAGGTTAATGAAAGTGATGAGTGGAATACTGACGCAGATGTTGGGGATGATCTTGTACATCCAAATGATAACCTCACATGAGTTGATGTTGAGTGTGCTACCGAAACCAGTTCACGTGTTGCCCCCTAGGTCAGCTCCGGTGCACGAAGCTCCCGCCTATGCGGAGTCACGTATTGCCCCCTACTAGACAATACCAGAGCCAGAGGAGAGAGCCTAAGCCAAAGGAATGTCTCAGGTAGTTGCAGAAACAAAGGAAATTGAGCTAGAGTTGCAACGTCAAGGTAGTGGTCCTGCTGGATATGTTGATGAGGATTATGATAGTTCTGTTGATAATCTAAACCCTAAAGATCCCTTTAGGAATTACTCAAGTGTGTAGTCTTAAACTCTTAAAAGTTATTTGATTTGACTATATTTGTATATTATTTTGTTCATAGAAATTAGCATGTTTGGATAATATTTCATTATAGAATTATGTTTCAATATTTTTTTACTTTTTTTAGGAGTTTTTTGAATTTTTTGTAACATTTAAATAATTATTTTGTGCCTCCTGATTAGGACGCGCGACTAGGCCCTCCAGGCTCCAAGTGCACCCCATGCGCTTAGTTGCGCCTTGCGCCTCTAACTACTAAATGGATCATTCTCCAAAATTCTAGTCCATTAAATGATCTAGCAATTGATTTTTTAGTTATAAAATGGATGGGGAAACTTTTGACTACTCATGTTACAACTCAAGAAAACAATGACTAGGATCATCCAATGGATGATAATTTCAAAACATGGAGCGTGTAAATAAAAAAGCTAAAATGTGAATGATTCAGATTTTCAAAAATATGGGTCCACTTGCAATTATAACCATCCATAGCATTAGTAAGGGGCTAATGAATAAAAAATAAGGGGCAATTATTTTAAAATCCTAATATATATAATCCAAGGATACAAGCTTCTTTTTATGAATGGCATTAAAAGATGGTATACGATTTAGATTTAAGTAATTGGATGATAACTTTGTCCAAGTACTTCGTGTAAGTGAAGTACTTTGTGTAATTGATAAACTTTCCAATTTTCTAATGTTAGGCCTCATCACAGCTATACCATGTCTAAAATCATGTGTTTCCAAAGCTCTATCCCACACTGCATAGAAAACTTGGGCAAGAGGCTTGCTCATGATTGATCTTGCTGAGTTTATGAATGGAACTTGAAGATACACACTAAACATAATACAGAAAGGCAGATGAACATAGTTCCAAACTAGAAATTACCAAATCACCTAAAGGAATGAATCATAATCAAACATACCTACTATAAATCTTCAGAAAAGCAAACACTAAATGTGATACATAACGCAAGAAGAACTGAGCTTGAAATTAGAAGTAGCTGAACAACCTAGAGAAATGATTCATAAATTGAACCAAAGTCCTAGAAATCATTACAAAGAAAATATATTACATCGAAAAAATAAATAAACAAGAGACTGAACGCAAAAAGATAGATAATTTAATTGAACCATAAGCACTCATTATGGGTCTCTAAATGTGGTTATTTAACTTCATATGAGCAAGTGTTGTCAAACATTGAAAAAGAAGCAAGGTGCCAATTGAATTGGATTATTCAGAACCAAAATCGTTCTGAATGCATTGTATATGGATTGAAAAACTTAACTGGGGATTGGATTTGGATTCTATTTTATAGACCCAATTGACTTGCACCAAATAGGATTAAGGCACCAAACTCATGGATTATCCAAACCGACAGGTAAATACTTTTTTTTTTTTTAAATAACTTAATTGCTAAATCCTATAAGACTAAAATGCTCTTGCCCTTCTTTATTTAATTTAAGTTATATTCAGGGGACAAATAGTGTTTCAATATATTTTTCTCAAGTCAACTAAAACTCTGTTGGTAGTTGGGACGAGACACAAAACCCACCTAGTACTTGTTACTTGTTGGTCATGATATGGGGCACGGTTCTCATCAGTAAATAAAAACTCTGCTAAGAACTCTATATTCTACATGCCCTACACTAGAAGATTCGGATAGAGCTGATAACCAAGAGTCTTGGTAAGAGTACACACACTAGAGGAGCATAAGGAGTACACACTAGAGGAGCATAAGGAGTACACACTCCTTTTCCCATGCATGTAAAACTTTTTCCAGTGGATCTAAACCATTCATCATGTTGAGAATAAGGAAATAAGAAACCTCTGAGAAATCAATCTACTTGGATGAACCTAATCACTTGTTTTGAGTAATTGAAAATTTAGTAAAAATGCATGCCCGTGATTTTTTACCTAAAGAAGCATTGGATAAAAATATCCCATGGGCATGAAACTTGACGTCTAGCCTACCCTAACATGAAGAATGGGTTAGATCTAGAAAATGTTTTATAATGTCAAGAAAAGGGTGTGTACTCCTTACACTCCTGAGCGTGTACTCTTACCGGGATTTGATACCCAAAATTACCTAGAGCAAGCATTTAAAAGTCTGAGTCTTGTACTTGATTAATCAAACTAATTGGACCTTAGACTATTGGATTATATCTTCACCAAATTAAATTCGAAAATAACTTGAAATGAGAACCGAACCAAATGGATTGAATTGGATTAGATTGTGGCAAACAAAGTAGAACCCGACCAAAATTGAACATCAATAAATTGTAACAGATTGGATTATTTGCATTCCTGACATCCATACCAAACCCAACCCAACCCAACCCATTGGGCAACTATGGAAAAGGATACCAGGCTTACGAGCCCTATCTCCGACAATCCTAGTTAAAAGTCCAAGCAACCCAAATGAGTTCCAAAGAGATTGCCTCTCATTAGATTTGTCACCATCAATATCTACAAACTGCTAGGACCAACTTCTGCATTTATTCTCCTCCCCCAGCAAATTCTCTCTATATGGCATCAACTACCACACTTCCAACTACACTCAACTGAAGCTTCCCATGAATATCAGCTCTCCTTTAACCATCAACCTCAAAACTACACTAAGAAAATGAAACGACAAATATCAAATCCCTCTAAAGTTTGTAGGATTTCATGATTCCATATAAAGATACAGACCAAAGAAGCCCTTTATATTATAAGGTGATTCACGTCGGAAGTAATTCAATCTCAAGAAGAAAGGGCAAAAACTGAAAAACAAAATAGAGAAACAAAGTAATGAAAAGCATGCAATCACACAATCACCTAACACTCGATAATCAATAACTTTGCTGTCGTCATTATCAAAACCTTATTACGATTAGGGGTTGGTCACATGAATCTTGTTCCTCCATTCCCCTCTATTAACTGTCATAGCTTTATTTAGTCCCAAAGTTTTTAAATCTTTTCTCACATGTTCTTTTGAGCCTTGCCCTTGCCCTCTTAGAACCTTCGACTTGGAATGCCTCACTCCTAACCGGTTCCATTTTTGGTCTCCATTGGACATGTCCAAATAATCTGTTTGATCTCCCTCATCTTATTACCTATTGGTACTACTCTTAAGTTTCCTCTAATGTTTTCATTTCTAATTCTATCATTTCTTGTCTTCACACTCATCCATCTCAACATCCACAATTTCAGCAACGCTCATCATATGTACATGTTGTTCCTTAACTGCCCAACACTTTGATCCATAGAGCATGGCTGGCCTTGTAGCCATCCTATAGAATTTTTCTTCTAGTTTGAGTAGCACCCGCCAATCATATAAAACTGCAAAGGTAAATCTCCATTTGTTCCAACTTGCTTGGGTTCTCTGGATAACCTCCCTCTCAATCTCTCCACTCTCATGAATTAATGATCCCAAGTATCAAAAGTGTTCTTTTAGAGAGACTTCTTGGTTATCAATCTTTATTGGTGCTTCACTCCTGCTTCTTTCCTTGCTAAAATTGCATTCCTTATGATTTGTCTTAGTTTGGCTAATTTTAAATCCTTTAGATTCTAATGCATCTCTCCATAACTCTAGCTTTGTATTTACGCCATCTCTTGTCTTATCAATCAAAACTATATCATCTACAAATAATATGTAGCATGAAATCTCCTCATGCGGATGTTTTGTTAACTCATCTATAACTAACATAAAAAGGGACAGGCTCAATACCAATCCTTGGTGCAATCCTATAATGGCAGAAAAATCACCGGTCTCTCTGCTAGTAGTCCTGACGTTTGTTACCACTCCTTCATACATATCTTTAGTTATGTATATAAACACCCGTCAAACTCCTTTCTTGCCCAACACTCGCTATATTAACTATCTGGAGACCCTATCGTAAGCTTTTCCTAAGTCAATAAAGACCATGTGGAGGTTCAACCTCATCTCCCTATGTTTCTCTATCAATTGTCTAAGCAAGAAATAGATTTCATGGTAGACCTACCAGGCACGAAATCAAATTGGTTCTCCTATACACTAATCTCATGTCGTAGCCTCTTCTCAATCACTCTTTCAAAAAGTTTCATGGTATGGCTCATATGTTTGATCTCCCGATAATTAGTGTAACTCTCTATGTCTCATTTATTCTTATAAATTGGTATAGTATAGCTTTTCCTCCATTCATTGTTATTTTCTTCGATTTTACAATATTGTTAAACAACTTTGTCAACCAAACTACTCCAGTATCTCCCATATACTCCCAACCTCTATTGGTATACTCTTGAACCCCAGGGCCTTTCTTGATTTCATCTTTTTCAAGGCCTCTTTGACTTCAAGTTTTTTAATCCTACGTCATATCTATGATATCCAATGTTATTAGGGTTTACGATACTTTCAATCCTTATATTCTCATGGAAATTGTCAATTAGCATATTTTTTAAAATAACTTTCCTATGTTTGAACTCATCATATTTGACTAGTGCCCTTTGGTCATTACTTCTAATACACTTAATTGGTCTAAGTCCTTACTCTTTTTTTTCTCTTACTTTTACGAGTTTAAGCACATCTTTCTCACCTTCTCTTGATCATTAATCTATTATAGAGATCATCATATGCCTTGAGTTTAGGCTTACTACTTTCTTAACAACCTTTTTAGCATTCTTATATCACTCAAAGTTTTTGTTATTTTTAGTCATTTGCCAATAAATAAATTCCAGGAATTACAATATTAGTGCATTCACATCCCCAACATTTAAATCCCTATATTCTCAGGCAAATTGTCATTTAGCAATTTTTGAACCTAACTTTCCTGTGTTTGATCTCATCATATTTGACTAGTGCCCTTTGGTTATTACTTCTGATACACTTAATTGGTCAAAGTCCTTACTCTTCTTTTCTCTTACTTTTTGCAAGTTTAAAATGCATCTTTCTCACCTTCTCTTGATCAATTTAAAATAGAGATCATCATATGCCTTGAGTTTAGCCTTACTACTTTCTTAACAACCTTTTTAGCATTCTTATAGTGCTTGAAGTTTTCATTATTTTTAGTCATCTGCCAATAAATAAATTCCGGAAATTACAATATTAGTGCATTCACATCCCCAACATTTAAATCCCTATATTCTCTGGGAAATTGTCATTTGGCAATTTTTGAAAATAACTTTCCTACCTTTGTTTTACCTCGTCATATTTAACTAGTGCCCTTTGGTCATTACTTCTAATGCACTTAATGTAGTCTAAGTCCTTACTCTTCTTTTCTCTTACTTTTGCCAGTTTAAACACATCTTTCTCACTTTCTATTGATTATAATCTATTATAGAGATCATCATATGTCTTGAGTTTAGACTCACTACTTTCTTAACAACCTTTTAGCATTCTTATATTGCTCAAAGTTTTCGTTATTTTTAGTCATTTGCCAATAAATAAATTCTAAATTTTACAATATTACAATATTAGTGCACTCACATCCCCAACATTTAAATCCGTATATTCTCAAGGAAATTGTCATTTAGCAATTTTTTAACATAACTTTCCTTCCTTTGTTTGATTTCGTCATTTTTTACCAGCGCCCTTTGGTCATTACTTCTAATACACTTAATGTGGTCTACGTCCTTACTCTTCTTTTCTCTCACTTTAGCGAGTTTAAACACATCTTTCTCACCTTTTTCTTGATTATAATCTATTATAGAGATCATCATATGCCTTGAGTTTAGCCTCACTACTTTCTTAACAACCTTTTTAGCATTCTTATATCGCCCCAAGTTTTTGTTATTTTTAGTCATCAGCCAGTAAATAAATTCCAGGAACTACAATATTAGTGCATTCACATCCCCAACATTTAAATTGAAGAAACAGATCTCTAGTTATTTCTACAAAATATTTTCCAAGCATTGGTTGCAGAAACCTGACCAAATAAATGAAATCTGGCATCTGCTCTAGTTAATTATAATGAGTAGTATTCTGTCAACATGAGGGCAAACTGAGAAAATAGAACAGCAACTCAAGAAGCAGTTCTTCACAAATGCAACAATCGGGTTCTGAAAACTTTGATGTATCAAATATCAAATCTATGGACAAGAAGATGAAACTGAACATTCATAAATGGCAAGGTAGTGTATAATAAATTCTTGAACTTCAATATATGAAGTGTAGAGATGTCATAATTATGATTATTGTAAAATTCTAACTGTGCATCATGAAGTGTGTCGTGCATTACCATTTTGTGACCATCATTGCTAAACTGATCATTTGTAGACAGACCAGACTGTCTGCAGACAACAGAATCAGCATCTGCTTCAAGGTCACCAGCTCCCATGACCATACCATAATCACTGTCACTGGATGTGCTACTTATGCTGCTTATGCTACTAGTGTTACTATTGCTGATGCTATTATAGCTATGCTGAGGACGTGTGCCATTATTGTCAACCCATGGCCCAACTAAAGACTCCATGTTGTTGCCGGTGCTCCTGACTCCCGAACTAGAAGCAAAAGGATAAAAAGATTCAGCAAAATCTTCTATAATACATACGTGTATAGACAAATATAAAGCTGAAAAAGTACATGAGAATCTAGAAGGAAATCTTCACAGCCATTAACCAACTGCAACTCTCTTTGAAACAGACTGAGCAGAAAACTGAAACGATTAGTGGCATCAGGATGAAAGAATATTATCCATAGTTCTTACTTCGTATACAAGTAAAACAAAGGAAAACGTTAAGGAGTAATGTATACGATTTTCTCAACTCTTGAGAAGAGGCGACAGCAAACATATGCTTGACTGTAGCCCTTCACATAAATGCACCCCCTACACAGTCACAGTAAGTGGGGCATAAGTCTTTACCATGCACCAAACAGACGGTCATCATCATCATCAAGACCTTATCCCAATTAGGGGTCAGCCACATGAATCTTATTCCTCCATTCCACTCTATTAAATACCATGGTTTCATTTAGTCTCAAAGTTTTTAAATCTTTCCTCACCACTTCTGTCCACATTCTTTTGGGCCTTCCCCTTGCCCTTTTAGAACCTTCTACTTGTGTTGCCTCACTCCTTCTAACTGGTGACATTGTTGGTCTCCTTTGGACATGTCCAAACCATCTAAGTCTAATCTCTTTCATCTTATTACCTATTGGTGCTACCCCTAAATTTCCTCTAATATTTTCATCTCTAATTCTGTCCTTTCTTGTCTTACCACTTATCCATCTCTAATTCTGTTGGGTCTTACCAAACAAACAGTCACATGCAAAAATTTGACATCAGCTGACTTGTGTGTAGAAAAGCTGAATAAAGCATTTTACTAACACCTGTTTGCTACCAGTGTGTGCTAGAGTAACTGCTTTTATCCAGTACTGCAATCATATCACAGACTAAACGGATACATTTCATATTGATCTGCCTGTTATTAAATTTCTGCTCCTAAGTTATAGCTCAAGTAAATTCCTTATTATCCAATTCCTGGTTTTCTCTAGCTTCATTATCTTTCTATTTCCTCAGATGTTTCAAACTAGCAACATGGGAACCCGAGAGGCTGGCTAACAGGGATGTGGCAAGGAATGCATAGATACACCATGAAAACTCAGGTCCTTGCAGAAAATCCTCCGGCACGATATCATAATCCAGAATTCTAGTTTTCATGGTAAGATCTATCAAAGGCACTCTTGCATATGATATTTAGGCAAAAAGCACTCTACGTACGGATATTTGGAAATACTTCTATCTGGCGACTTTCTCATCCAAGGATGAGTAATTTCAGTGCAAAGCCTTATTAGTGAATTTTATAAGAGGATCAGCTAAAAACAAATATAAAGAAAGAAACCTTTGCTCTGGAAAAGAATTGGGAACAGAAAAAATATATCCCAACATTGTACCCATGAAGAGCAGCTAAAGAGCTTCTTCTTTTCCTTTTTTTTTTAGTTTCATAGAGTAGTTACCCAGTAAAAATGTAAAAGTTAATCTGATCCAGAAGACTAAGTGGATCTAGCCCCATGTTAAATTTACATTATGCCCCAAAAATCACATTTTTTAGAATATCTTTGTTCAAGCTTTAACAGTGTCTGTTCTTGATCTTTTTGAGCCGTTGATTTAAAATTTCAAAGTAATACAGAACAGGGACATCTGATGGAGAACATCTTGTAAATGTTTGATTGTTAGAACATTTTCATTCAAAATAAAAGAAAAACAATAGAGAAACCTTTCTGCTAAAATAAAGGCTGAGATAGTTTATGGCAGAACAAGGAAAGCAAATAGAAATAAAGTTACAGTAAATGATTAAGGCACAGATATTGCATGACACTCAATTTCTTCTAGGTCTATCAAAACATGGAGAAGAGCTTTTAGCCATAGTGCTTCCACAATGGGGTCCAGAAGTTAAATGCTTTCACCACAAATCTTGGCAGCTAACCAAGATTTACCCACCAGAGTAAACTTTATACTAATTGATGCATAACCACCACGCAGATAAGAAGAGCAACTTTAATTTTCAGATTAATTTTGAGG
Organism: Warburgia ugandensis; assembly: GCA_035236585.1. Lineage (NCBI taxonomy): Eukaryota > Viridiplantae > Streptophyta > Magnoliopsida > Canellales > Canellaceae > Warburgia > Warburgia ugandensis. Next base: position 65,235,749 of record CP141137.1, read on the forward strand.
ATACGGTTTCAGACTGATCGTTTGGGATTCATTAAAGTGCTGATTGTCCATGGAATATGGACAATATTCCAGTGTATGTAAGAACATTTGGAAGGAATTGAAGATATTCTTAACAATTTCCTGTGGTATTTTTTGTAAGCAATGCATAAGGTCATTATAGGGGAATTAGTTTGAATCAATGGCTAAGAACAGAATGAGTGTTTGTATAAAACACCTGACAACCAGCTCAAGACAAGTATCCCAGAATATCCTTCGAGCAGGTTGACTTAAAACTTTAGCAGAACGCTCAACATCATTAATGCAGGCAATAGAAACTTACGAGGATTGCCTAAAAAAAGCTCATGCACGTGGTGTAAAGGTGCCTTGCTATATGATGAAAAGTTCTTTCAAGGGTTTACAAGTTACAAACTATAGATTGACAGGATTGACAATTAGTGATCAAATAGCCAAACCATGTAGTTAAAGGCGCCTAGGCGCAAGTCGTCAGGTAAGCGCCTGGAGAGTGCCAGGCGCAGAGGAAATGAGGCGCAGTCGCCTAGGCGCGCGCCTAGGTGAGCCTGGGTGCCCCTTTCACGCTCGCCCACAACTCCAGGCGCAGATCACTTACCCGGTAATGTATAAACCTTGTCTTTTTTTCTTTTTCTTTTTTTTCCTTTTTTTTTCTTTTTTTTTTTTTTTTTTTGCATTTTTCACCTTCCAAACCTAATTTCAATCTTCCAACCTACTGAGAAGGTGAAAACGACCATTCCTCTCCAATCTTTCACAGCTCTAAGCAAAAAAAGTATGGATTTACGAATTTTAGCATTTTATACAGTTTCTATAAAAAACGTAAAAACCAATACCGTTTTTTCAAATTTTTTGTTTTTTGTTAACTATTTTCCATAGATCTTGATGGGTTTTAGTTCTATATGTATAAGAAAACATTCCATTTGAGTTTTATACTTCTTTGCTCTAAATTTGAGTTTGTTTTTAGGTTTTTTTACTGTTTTTCCGAAAAAAATCAGTTACAAAAAAAAAAAAAAAGTCTTTGTTTTTTCGTATTTCTTCATTGAAACATATTTCTATCCCATGCTTGTGTCTTCATGTGTGATAATTTTTTCATCTTTTTTTTGTAATTTAGGGTTTTTTTTAATTTTCCCAAAAAGAAGTTACGAAAATTAGGAAAATTTTGTTTTTTTATTTATTTATTAGTTAATACCTATTCTTATCCACATATATAGCTTACCCATGCTTGTATCTTCATGTATGATGTATTTTTCATGCATTTTTTTGTATTTTAGTGTTATTTTTTTCAATTTTTCCGAAAATAAAAAATTACGAAAATTAGAAAAAAAATTGTTTTATTTATATTTATTAGTTAATACCTATTCTTATCCACATATATAGCTTTCCCATGCTTGTTTCTTCATGCATGATGTATTTTTCATGCTTTTTTTTGTATTTTAGCTTATTTTTAGCATTTTTAGATAAATTTTAATTATTAAAAATATAATTTTGCACCTCATGATTCAGGGGCTCGCCTAGGCGCCCCAGGCTCCAGACGCACCCCTTGCGCCTGTGACTACATAGTAGCCAAATGAAGGAAGCCTGGTCCTTGAAGATGTTCTTCCAAGTTCAGATATAGCTCTCAACTATGAAATGAAGATCAATGCAAACCCACACTTACAGGGGAACTCAGAAATCGAACCTAGAGGCACATGGAACCAGATATTTGCATTTCATCATTCTATACATGTACATGAGATCTCTATTTTGCCTTTTTGAAATCCTGTATCTAAAATGTTAACATTCCATGATCTTGCGGTCATTAGTCTTCAATGTATTTACAGTTATCTCCGTATCACTACAAGTTTGATGAGCTTACCTCTTTACAAATGGAAGAAAATCAATAAAAGCTTCGATTAGTTGTTCAAGTAAGAGTTCCTGACAAGCAAGTTACAAGCTTGCTACAATAATGAAATATTGAATGAGGAAGACCACATAAACACAGTCAATTTTCTTAATATGTATGTCCGCTTCATATATTACAAGAGTACCAGCCATCAGTCCCAATTGACAACTGGAAGAGATGAATTCTTTAATAAAATCAGTTCTCACATCAGAGAGAGAGAGAGAGAGAGAGAGAGAGATGAATTAAGTATTAGTTAATTATTTGAGGCAATCAGATAGACGAAATTTTGGAAAGGAGCTTTGACCATTTATCAACACATATAAATGGCAGAAGAGTGGCAAATAATTGAAATTATCCAGAACCCAAAACTAACCAATGCATGAAGAAGTACGAGTCCACAGAGTTCAGTAATGGCCACACTTCAGCTGGTATTGTCCCAACCCAATTTTGTAACCAGAATCTGCAAATTCATGATGGAAATTACAAAACTAGCTTACAATGCTAGACTAGCTCATAAAGACAAAGAGACATACCTATTTGAAGAGGATCTTGCAAATACTGTGTGCAAGATAGGGACCAGAACTGCCCCAGCAGGGTAAACAAATGTCCTTTCGATAACTGGAAAATTATCTGCCACTCCCTGGTTCTGCTCAGCTTTTGTAACAGACACTGCTGGCATCTCTAAAGATTGCTGCTTTGAGATATCTCCATTGATATCAGAATTAGGCAGCAGTCCCTTATCACTTCCCATAACGGAACAGCCAAGAGTAACCTCTACAAAGCAATTTTGGCCCCTCAGTTGGCAATTAGAAGACTGGGCAGCATGAAAAGGAATGCCAAGAATGCTGAACCCATTTGAAGATTTATTACCCTTGCTGGAAAATTACAAATTGTTACAAACTATGTAGCAGAAGAGAAAGAAGAAACTCAATGCTTCAATCTTACTAAAAGAATAATTGTACCCTTTTACTAGTGACAAATTCGACTTCATGAATAATGACAAAATTAGTGTATCAAGATCAGGTACCCACTTGATATATACTTGCTTTACAAGATCACTTGGACAACAACCAGCAAGTCTACCTCGCATTCCATGAGGAGCAACAATAACTGCAAAAGACATAAACACAAACTAATAACAATAAGGCTATGGTCCAAAAATATTTTATTTGCAGGATTCACCATTTAATATATACAATGACAGCATACAAAAGTACATGAAATCATAGCTAAATATAAAATTAGAAAGTGATCAATACATGGAATAAGTTTGCAACAGATGACTTCATAATTTGATTACTGTGGCAGGGCTTATGAATTTGTGATCCATACCAAACAGCAAGGTCGATGAGTTAAAGAGTTCAGCTAGCATCAGTGGACCCTCAATACCCCCAGCTAATGGCTTACAGGACCAGACATAACCACTTCAGTGTCTGTTACAGTTTTAACCAGAGACTCCTCAGATTCATGATTCTACTTTGGATCAATAGCTTTTGCCAGTTGACACTGCAGTCCAAGCTCTCAATTAGAGAAGAAAGAATGATAATTGGCTAATCCCATACCTGCATATAACTTGCTGATTACTGGTTCTTGTCCCCAGCCTTAAAGTATCACACATGAGGCCACTTCTGTGTATCTCATTGGATATGGGCCATATGGCTCTCACATGCCGTTGCTATCACATGAAACTGGAAAATATGAAGTCCGGTTGCTCCCAAAAAGAACAAAAGGGACGGTTCACTGGCCCAGACAAACGTATTCAATCAATGGTGTGTTCTTTTTTGCTCACCCAACTTATGAATGCCAAATTAGAAGCTATTACTCTTCAGCCTAGTAAAGCTCTCATTTTAATAACAACGTTGCCCAGAAATATTGACTCTTCACGCTATAATTGGTTCTGTTACTAATAGTGAAGTGATCAAGCCCAAGAACAGAATTAATTCTTACAGCACCAACAATGACAAACTATTAAATGCTTGTTTACTTTTACTGCTTCGAGAAAAAGAAAAAAGACAAACTAAAAATGTGTGAATTAATCCAGGAAGCATTGGAAGTTAGTACACAATAACAAGGCATCACAAAAGTGTCTCAAATTAGCTGAGTAAAATCATAGTTTTAAGTAAGCACTAGACATTAGTTTTTCTACAATCAATATAGCCTCAGATTAAACTGTAACTGGTTTTTGACATGTCATGACACCATCAAAACACATTTCTATATTTGGAGTACATTTTAAGGGAAAACTTGCCATGAACTTCCAAACAAAATTGTTTCTGAGTTCCTAATAGAATCTCAAGCTGAGAGATCGTCTGTCATTAAAAGTAAAAGAATCTAAACTATATACATTTGACTTTTGAGTTTCCTTAAGAATAGGCTTTTTCTAAAGTGAAACTGACATTAGACTACTTGTTTGAATGGTTTGCTCTTCTGAGTAGAACTTAATAGATCCAAAATTATGTGTGCCTAGGTTTGCCTTTAGAAGAGAAATCAATCCTAAAGCAAAATTAATATTCTCTTAGATAACAATTTCAGAATGCTTGAAATCTATTACCCACACTGAAGATTGTAAATTAGACCTGAACTTGCAGGGCATGAATCACCCACCACATTTATGTCTTTGCCAACAGCTATATTTTTTATGATTCATAGAATTTCAGTTTTTTCTAAATCATTTAATCGATAACAGAGCCAAAAGTAGTGGGGTGAATAATAATGAATGAATGAAAGGTAGGTAGGTAGGTTGAATGGCTTCTTTGATGGTTGGATTAGTTTTGATTACCATGAGACCAATTGTTAGCGCAAATATTTCACCTTACAATTTGATTTTTCAGACAGTTTTAACGAGTCTGATTTTGATAGGTAAGCACATAGGATCAGGTCTCATTCTTGGGAAATGTAACCGTGTTGTAGTCTTGCAAATACTCACAATCTTGGATAGGTCTCAAATGTTAAAGAGTTCATATTTTTTAACAGCATCCATCACACATTTTTCTTTGCAAGCAGGTGCTTCATTTGGGATTGCATGCTTCAGTTGTAATCATCAAACATAATCTTAAAGTTTAGAAAAATAATCCTAACCAGCTAGATCTTGTGTCAAATGTTACGAAAAATAATCCTGCATAATTATAGAGCTTCCTCTAAAGTAGTTTGCCGGATTAAGAATTGCAAAATCCTGCATCTCTTAAGACAGAAATGCAGAATTTTTATATCTATAAGAGTACAAATATTATAATTACATGAAAAGGAGTTGTATAAATGTCTAGGAAAGAAACAACTCAGTGCTATACTGTATATACAAGTTATTTCCAAACAGAACTTAGTAGCTTAGGTTCTCTATTAAAGCCAATTATACCATTACCTCTTTTTTGAAGGGTTCCAATTATCCTATTAGTACTACATAATTTTGCTTTTTAGCTCAATGAAGAAGCAGAAAAAAAGACGTTAAATACAAAAACAAAACTGCAAAGTGGCAACTTTTAAAAATCAAATTTCAATTAATAGTAAGTACAGCATAGACAAAGGTCTACCAGGCAGCTTTTCTCCAGCATTATTAGAAGAGTTGTGTCTTAGCACCCGTTCTATATCATCAGTGGCAAGGGCTCTAACATGCCTACAAACAAAGGAAAATGTAATTCAATCAAGAAACAGAAAAACATCTTAATGAAACTAATAAACAAAAGAGACATCCAACTCAACTAACTTTGCTTTGATTATTGCATGAACAAATATACCCTCTTCAGTTGTAGCAAAGACAAACTCACAAGTGAGCTGCACTCTCCTACAAAAAACACTAGAGGTTATTATTCACTTAGAAACCCAAAGGAAAAAAAGGAAGAAGAGAAATTGTCCATGCAATACTATTCCATTCACACTGCAAAACAACCACGTCGTAAATTTTTCATCAAATTAACATTTCAACTCCAGAAAGAAGGCACAAGTAATGCAAGTCATTTGGTGGCTAAAGACTCCAACTGAATCAGTGCAGTAACAAAGTTAATAATATGGACATCAGTAGAAAAAAAATAAAAAGCATTGTCCAAATCCAATGACCAAAAGAAACAAGGAATGTAGAGGCACAATAAAAAGCATGACACTCAGTGGTAAATAACCATTGGAAAATCAACCAAAAACCAAGCCTGAAATGTCAACAAGAAAAAAGAATAGACAAGACACAACCAAAAGCATATACAAAAAGTACAAAACAACTTCTATTGAAACTCATATGTCTACTATCTTCAGATCAAATTATTTCGGTCAATATTTTGAACTGAGTGCAACCAGCATAGGCAGGTCATCGCAAGTAATCATAATAGGAAGTTGTTAATTAACTAATGGGTTGTGATGACAATTAAAAACTGGAAATCATGAGAAGCCTTTTCAGTCTTAGAATAACAGATTCATCCATAAATGCAAACAATGTGAGATATAAAAATCTGCAGAGAGAAAAACCACCATCACATTCCAACAGAAAAAACCATCTTCCCAAGAAATAAATAAATAAAACAAATTCCAAGGGGTCAACACAAAATATATTAATGCTGCAGAGAACCAAGAGATTGGCACAATACAAAAATGTGGATTGGAAAAAGAGGTGAAAGCAAATGAATTCAAACGAATTGCAAGAAATAAATGACCAGATTATTTAGTTCAATTGAGCTAAGTGGAATTCTGACCATTATGAATGTTCGTATTAGGACACTCATAAAATCCAGAAAAGAATGAAAGACATGAAATCAGCATCTCAAAAGAAAAAAGAGACAAATAGAAGAAAAAAATTATAAAGTAACTGAATCAATTAGAATGATCATAAACAAAGACTCCATAGTAAGATGCACAAGGCAGCCAAAGCCAAAAATCAGAACTTGCCCGAGTCATAAAGTAACCTGATTCTCCTCCCTATAAAAACATGAAAAGGGAAAAGAGGTATCATAACATATAAGTGTAACTACAGAATCTTTGGGGAACTCTAGAGGAAACACTAATGATGGATATTTTGCACTGAACCATGGTGCATCTTTTTGTTTACTTCATTTTTGTATTGTTTCTCTCGCTCTCTTTTTTCTGGTGTGATTCCAAGCAAACATAAGCAATGTCCAAGGTTTTTGGTATAGAGTGAAACATGCCATAAAAGACTTAAGTTATGAACCCCAGTCAAAATTGCTCAGCCAGTAGCGGAATGTAATTTTGAGGAAGTTTATATTAACCTTTTATGTTCCATAGTAGTCCTCCCTCGAATGTCTTAAACTTCTTGGTAATGCCATATATGAGCTAATCACATGGAATCTGTCTGAAACATATCAGACAGAAATGAGAATGATGAAGTGGTATGGACCACATGAGAGAACATGGGAACTGATACGAGAAGATGGATACATGAGAAAGCAACTCAAAGTAACACATCGATGAAATCACTTATGGCATGTAGAATCTCACTTGTACAGTGTGCACTAACAACTATTTCATCTCATAGACAAGGGCATAAATTCCCTACCTGGTCAAAAGAGACATCCTTAGCAGAAACATCAAAAGTGATATGACAACACTTTATGGTATACTCAACTTTGGGAGCAGTAGTAACAATAATCAACTATTTTACAGGTGGCTGGAGCACCATTTTCAGGACACAACAGATAAAAATAATGCGGATAATATATTACTGGAAAAAACAAGTATTTGAGGTTGCCATTCAATCTTAGAAGTAACACTAAAACCATAAGGGCTGAAAATGCTCCACCAGTTCAGGTGCAGTCTCAAGACTTGATCCTAGTATACAATTCGAGAATTTATAGCCAAATAAGGCCAAAATAAAAGGATGTTGCAAGTATAATCAAATCAAAACAGTTCCAAAAGAAGGTAAGTTTCTTTTCGGCTCCAAAAATATAATTTCACCTCAACCACCACGATGTACACAAACAACTCAACTAAATAAATAACATAAAATGTCAACATGGAACAATTTAGGAAGTAGAGAAGTTCTATGAAAACATACATCAGCAACAGGCATATAAGTTATCAAACCTGAAATGTTTTTCATTTTGTAAAGAAGTTCGGCATCTTGAGAATACATCACCAAACCTCATGTAAGAAAGCCCTCTCAGTGATCTGCCATTCCAAAAGTAGTACACATTAGGAGGTAACCCTAGAAAGTTCAAAGAAATCTTAAAGAATGAGTAATACCTCTCTATACAATTCCGTAAAGCCTGAGATAGAGCAATTCCAACTTCTTCAGAATCACCAGGGGCCAACCAGACTCCAGTTCCAACAACTGAACACCAGGTATATTATTTAAGTCATGACAAACACGAATGGAAACAGCAGCAATGTGTACATATACATCATGAATAAGGACCAAGCTCTAAAAGATGCAAAAATAACTTAAATAAGAACCTCTCAAACTAGACACTGCAGTCTGAGCAGTCTCAGTGACGGATGAGTGGAGTCCAGGTAGGAAAAGCCAGAGCTTGATTTTCTCATCTGCATATCTCAGTAATCAGACATTTTACATATGTGCTTATAGAAACACAGAGTTAGCTTGTAAATAAATTAGCAAATGCAACATTATGGCTTAGAAAGCTTACCAGGGTTGTGCATACCCTGTGATGGATCCCAAGGACCAACAAAGCAATTGGTCCATGCACTCAGAAACCCTTCATTCTGTAACTGCAGATGTGAAGAAAGTACCAGTAATGTAGCAGCATCCTTTTGCTCTGCTTTCCCACTGTGAAAAATTGTAAGCAACTAATTTCAGGAAAAACGTAAACAACACCGAATTCGAAAAGAACAACAATAAAACTACTATAATCACCTTTTCTCAGATAGAGAGTTATCAGATTCACAAGGAAGAAACTGGAACCAGGAAACTTGTTGAAGGCCTCCCTGCCGAAGTTCAGGTAACATATATCAATGGCAAATAAGATATGAAAGCAGGATAACTTTGTGAATTTACAGTTGACTTCTATTTCTGCGAATAACTGTCATTTTATGTAGGGTTTTACCACATACAGACCTAAAGCACATAAGACAATAGCATATGCTATATTTAAATAAACTCCCAGGTATAGATATCAGAAATGTAAAAGACCATAAATGCATAAATAAATTCAGCTAGCGCTTCCTTGAGGGAATATTATAGCTGAAGTTATTCATGAAAATTTCTACATAACTTATTCGGTGGAGCACTAACTGCAAACCTCCTATCTCAATCCAGAAACAGAAATGAAACTTTATAGATAAAAAAAAGGGATATAAACATCTTTGCAATGGCAAAACAGTTTGGTGTTAAAGGATACAGGGCTCACCCCCACCAAAAGAAGTTGGTCCTAACTCCTCGCTACAGCCTACTCTATTCATAAAATTTACTCATTGGCATCCTCCAAACCCTATGCATGTCTTCAATCAGGAAGCAAAGAGATGCATTTTTTAGCACTTGCCTACCTAGTTTCAGAAAAGTAATCAAGTTGACGAGTTCTCACATTTCCTCATCTTAACTCAAAACTGTTTACAGAAAAACAAAAGGTTTGAATGTGGTTTACTTAGACACCCATGGGCGCCTTATCATTAATGCTTCCTCAATCAATAACATCAGTGCAAAATGTAAGATGCACAAGCCACCACCACCTTACCGGTATCTCCTTAAGGGAGAGACCATTGTAATCATTGCACTAGCATCAAATGGCCAATGCAGTAACTCAGAATATTGAGTCACACTAATAGACCATTCGTAAGAGTCTCCAGTTGTAGTTTATTAACTTGGATGGGGCCAAATAGCACTAGAAGTCTAAGTAAGGAACTATGATCACTTCTCTACCATACTAAATTAAATGGGTTTAAGTCTCTCAAAATCCTAGAGGAGAAAATACACTGCAAATATTTTATCCACCTCAAATTAACTGAACACTAGCATAGGACTGAGAAAGATAGTTAAAGCAAAACTATGACTTTATAACCACCCACCTGCCTCATGATGTTAGCAGACAGGCTTTGAGACACACGCCTCGAATTTGAGGAATGACAGGGCACACACATCATGTGCCAGGATAAGAATAGAGTTTGAAGGCGTGCACCTCAAACGAGCTAAGAACATGTCTAAAAAACCACCCAATATTATGCACTACAAGTTAAATTTCAGAAATTCAAGAAGCAATAGGAGTTCCATTCAGCTCCTTCTCTTTATTTCGAGTAGAAGCCAGCACAACTTGCTTTCAAACTTTAAAGCAAAAGAACTACTGCTTCCATTAGTTATTACTAACTTATCTTGAGGTATCAAACTTACTATCCTATGCATGCTTTTATCATATAGTAAGACATCACTTCCCTGCATTTGGAGGATTTCACAGAAGATAAAATAAATAATTCCACTAACGGAGTCTTAGCTAAAAAAGGATAGAGAAATCAGATTAGTTTGTCACAAAATTTGATGTATAAAAGGGGGGCAGTCCCAGTGCACAAAATTTGATGTATAAATCAACAAAAATTAGCTCCTCGTCAAGATGCAAAACCACAACATATCAAGGACGAGTAGCATTAAACTCTTCTTTAAGGAATAGATGCTTTGGAAGATAGTAAAGAGTCAAGGGAGTACAATTCTGAAGACATTCGTCCACATAACTAGATTAGACCAAGATCCTCTTGTTACTGAGGTTGTCTGCCACTTATAAAATATATGCTAGGGGGCATATACTGGAGACTTTAGCATATCCTTTAACCTGCAAAATAGCACAAGAAAGTTCACATGAATATAACTTACTAAAACTGAACTGGAATGAAATACTTTGAGTGTTCTCATACAAATAAAACGTGCATCATATAATCCAAAGTCAGAATAGCAGGCAAAGCATCAACATGGATCTAATCAAAGAAATATTGTAAACAAGCTCCTAAAAGGAGCCTAATAAAAAAAGGGCAGCCCCAGTGCTCGAAGCTCCCGCCTATGTAGGGTCCGGGGAAGGGACGGACCACAAGGGCCTATAGTACGCAGCCTTACCTTGTATTTGCAAGAGGCTGTTTCCACACCTTGAACCCATGACCTCAAGGTCATATGACGACAACTTTTACCATTACGCTAATGAAGGGCTAAATTGTCTTTGGTAGTTAAAGTCTTTATTCTAATATAGGATAACCATAATAAATTACACAAAGCATCGTTGCTCATTCATATTAGTTTTTCTTTTTCTTTTTAGTAAGAAATCAATAGAAAAGGGCAGCCAGGTGCACGAAACTCCAGCGTATGCAGGGTCTAGGAAAGTGGCGGACCACAAGGGTGTAGAGTACGAAGCCTTACCTTGCATTTTGCAAAAGGCAGTTTCCATGCCTCTAACCTGTGACCTCAAGGTCACACAATGACAACTCTACTATTGTGCCAAGGCTTCCCTTCTTCAGTAACAAATCATTGCTCGAAAAAATAAATGACAAGGAAATAAACCTGGATAACAAATTTGGCATAGCACTTCCACATGCAAAACACCTTGAAACAGCATATCTTGCTAAATAATCCACAAACTCATTTGATTACTGGAAAACATGGTCAGAGGATTGATCAACATATGAAAATGACTAAGAGAATATTCCAAACTTAAACGCGTTCAGAATCATCCATCAACAATGTCGAAAGTGGAGAATGAGTTTAGCAGCACTCTTAGCCCTTATAAAAGAGCTTGAGATTCAGCCCACTAGAGTATCTGATCCAAATGAACATGATGGGTTCTCTAAGTAGCTGTGTGGACCTCCTGAATAAGCTCTACCCGTGCATGCAACTATTCCTAAAATTAATTCAGAATTAACTCTTACTGTTATCCAGACAGTGACAAGTCTAATATTTATGAATCGAATTCCATGCCACTATTTCCTAAAACTAATTTAGAATTGACTCTTAATCTTATCCAGACAGAGACAAATCTAATATGTATGAATCGAATTCAGCTCATACTTTAGATCTTCTAAATCGATGACATTAATCAGATTTAAATGTTAACCTACATATAGATTGTTCATTGACTAAAGTTTCTCCCTTCCTAAGCATAGAACAGGCAGCAGAAGGTTTTATTATCTGAAGACAGCATGTATTTCTGATATTGTATCCTTGGCAACCTATTCAATAACACAAGGATATATATTATTGTTATCATCAAGACCATATCCCAATTAGGGTCCAGTCACATCAATCTTGTTCCTCCATTCCCTTCTATTAAGTGTCATGGCTTCATTTAGTCCCAAAGTTTTTAATTCTTTTCACACCATTTCTATCCACGTTCTTTTCGGGCTTCCCCTTGCCCTTTTAGAACATACAACTTGGATCACCTCACTCCTTCTAACCAATGTTGTTTATGTTCCGTTGGACATGTCCAAACCATCTATCCAATCTCCCTCATCTTGTACCTATTGGTGCTACTCCTAAGTTTTCTCTAACGTTTTTATTTCTAATTCTATCCTTTCTTGTCTTGCCACTCATCCATCTCAACAGCCACATTTCCGCAATGCTCATCCTATGTACATGTTGTTCCTTACCTGCCCAACACTCTTAATCCATAAAGCATGGCCGGCCTAATAGCTATCCTATAGAATTTTCCTTTTAGTTTGAGTACCAACTTTCAATCACACAAAACTCCAGAAGCGCATCTTCATTATGCCAACCAGCTCATATTCTTTGGGTAGCCTCCCTATCAATGTCTCCGCTTATCGATCCCAAGTATTGGAAGTGTTCTTTTAAGAGGACCTTGGTTATCAATCTTTACTGGTACTCCACTCCTACTCACCTTGCTAAAATTGCATTCCATATACTTTATCTTAGTCTGGTTGATTTTAAATCCTTTAGATTCTAATGCTTCCATAACTATAGCTTTATGTTTATGCTCTCCCTTGTCATATCAATCAAAACTATATCATCTGCAAATAATGTGCACTATGGAATCTCCTCATGCAAATGTTTTTGTTAACTCATCTATAACCAAGGTGAAAAGATAAGGGCTTAATACCAATTCTTAGTGTAATCCTATAGTGACATGAAAATCACTGGTTTCTCTGCTAATGGTCTTAAAATTTGTTACCACTTCCTCAAATATATCCTTAATTATGTCCACGTACCCCTGTGAAACCCTTTACTTGCAAGACACCTACCATATTAACTCTTTAGGGACCTCATCGTAAGTTTTTTTGAAGTTAATAAAGACCATGTAAAGGTCTTTCCTCATCTCCCTATATTCTCTATCAATTGCCTAAGTAGGAAAATCACTTCCATGGCAGAGCTCCCAACATAAAAGCAAACTGGTTGTCCAATACACTTGTCTCATGTCATATCCTCTTCTCAATCTCTCTTTCAAAAAGTCTCATGGTATAGCTCATATGTTTGATCTCACAATAATTAGTGCAACTCTGTATGTCTCATTTATTCTTATAAATTGGTACAATAGAACTCTTCCTCCATTCATCTGGCATGCTCTTCAATTTTACAATCTTATTAAACAACTTTGTCAACCAAACTACTCTAGTATCTTCCACATACTTTCAAACCTCTATTGGTATACCATCAACCCCCAGGGCCTTTACTGATTTCATCTTTCTCAATCCTCTTTCACTTCAAGTATTCTAATTCTATAGTCATATCTATAATGTCCACCATTATTAGGGTTTACAATACTTTCATATTCCTATATTCTCACAGTAATTGTCATTTAGTAATTTTATGAAGTAACTTTCCCATCTTCGTTTGATCCCGTCATCTTTGACTAATACCCATTGGTCATCACTTTTAATACACTTAATGTGGTCTAAGTTCTTACTCTTCTTTTCTTTTACCTTCACAAGTTTAAACACATCGTTTTCACCTTCTCTTGATCCTAATCTATTATAGAGATCATCATATGTCTTGAGTTTAGCCTCACTACTCTCTTAGCAACCTTTTTAGTATTCTTATTGCTCAAAGCATTCGTTATTTTTAGTCATCTATCATGCTTTAAAATACACTTACTTCTCTTTAATAACTTCTTACACTTTTCACTCCACCACCAAGTCTCCTTTGTTGATTGCATTTTACCTTTAGATACTCTTAAGACATCTTTTGCCACTTTATTAGTTCACATGGTGTTTACTTCTGTTTCATTATTCCAATTTCCTTCTACTAGCTATTTGTTTGTAAATGATGATATCTTCTCTACTTTTAAGTTCCACTACTAAGTTCTTGGACACCTATTAAGTTCATTTTCCTTCTTCCATATTTTAATGCAGGTATCTATAACCATTAATCAATATTGTGAGGTTAGACTCTCATTGGGTATCACCTTGCAATCTTTATACATTGATCTTTCGGTCTTCCTAAGTGGAAAAAAGTCTATTTGGCTTTTATATGGTCCAATTTTAAAGGTTATTAAGTGTTCATCCCTCTTCTTAAAGTATGCATTTGTTATAGCTAGGTTATATGCTAAGGCAAATTCACGTGCAGCTTCCCTATCTCATTTCTTTCTCCAATACCATACCCAATTTCAAAGGTTATTAAGTGTTCATCCCTCTTCTTAAAGTATGCATTTGCTATAGCTAGGTTATATGCTAAGGCAAATTCAAGTGCAACTTCCCCATCTCATTTCTTTCTCCAATACCATACCCTCCATGTACCTCATCATACGCTTCTTTTTCTTTTCCTCCATGACCATTAAAATCTATTCCTATAAATATCTCCTCTATGTTGGTAATGTCTTGCATAACTCCCTCCATACCTTCCCAAGATTCTATCTTCTAACCCTACTTATAACAATTATGATCTCCTCTCCTAGAATAAGTCTTACTCGTATAATTCTATCACTGGTTCTTTTAATGTCTACAACTTTATCCTTTTATTTTTTATCTATCACTGTTCCTACGACATTTCTCTTATTTTCCCTTACCATGTGCCAAAGCTTATAACCATTTATTTCTCTAGTTTTAGCCCTTTTCCACTTGGTTTCTTGGATACAAGCTATGTTGACTCTCATGCATTTCATCATATCCACTAACTCTAGACTCTTACATGTCAATGTGCCTATATTCCATGTAGCAACATAAATCTTGTTCTCCTAACCTAACCTATTTACTTGCGCACTTCCCAAAAAGCATGGGAACCCATGCATACTTTCCATTGCACCTGGGTTCTGTGCAACGCGTCGCTTCTAAGGAAACTGCTCGACTGCACCTGAGATCTAATCCAAAGCGTCACTTCCAAGGGAATGCCCTAACACATCATCAATCAAGGATATATATGAAAAGAAAAAAGGAAAAGGAAAAGCAAAACTTTCCTCACAAATCATCAATAAATATTCAAGTACTAACTTCAAAATTCAAGAAATAACAAATTCCTCACTGCTAACAAATCAAATCCTAACAAGTCCATTACCACCATGGACCATCCCACCTCATATAGTTTAGGATGATCAATGAATTCTACCTCCAATCATAACATGTCTACTATCTCCATTGAAATAAATTTCAATGAACCATCCACCCATAATGAGGTCGCATCACTTCAATCCAGAGGTACAATTTATTGTAGAGATATTCATAGCCAATACATACCTCTTCATTGATGATGATCGATGAACTCTACCTCCAATCATAACATGTCTACTACCTCCCTTGAAATAAATTTCATTGAAGCATCCATCGATAAAGAGGTTGCATCACTTCAATCCGAAGGTACAATTTATTATAGAGATGTTCATAGCTGATACATACCTCTTCGTTGATGATGATCATTTCTAAGTCACAACTATGTTCTTATACAAATTCACCATCATCATAGTTCTATCTTTCATCTTGATCATCACAATCCTGATCTCAAATCACTATTGGAGCTCTTCACTAATGAAAAGCATTGATCTTGCCATGTCCATATTCAACTCCCACCAACATCATATTCACTGCTGGTTTTTCTCCATGGTAAATCCACAGTCAATGGGAGTCAATAAAGTCTTTAGGACAACCTTTAGAGAATTTGATCAAATTGAAAAACTCAATGGATATGTACCCTTCGCCAGTGGCATCACAAATGAAGGTCGATATACATTATTGGATAGACTCCAAAAGGTTATGTTTACTTATAGGTGCCCCCACTGGAGACAAGATGCTTCACCAGAGATTGAGAAGCAAAATCCTATAATTCGCTCAGGAGTTAGTCAATGGATCTGCACCTCCTTTTACAGTTCTTTGAGTTCTTCAAGTAAGCCATGAAGGTGAGTTAGAACACTCGTGAATGGAGTTGCTGGCAACGTATTTATGATGCATATAAATGTAAAGGATAAATGAAATATCAAAAAGATTAAAATAACTACACATCTATAAGTATTGTATACATGTCTAGGTATTTTAAACCTTATCTCCTGGTATCCATTTCCAAAGAAAAAGAGAAGTACCTGTGTCTCTCACAAACCATCTCAATTTCCCAGGTTTGACATAAGAGCCATATTCCCTTCCTTTGTCTTCTATCCTCTGAATATAAAAACTCAATTAGAAACAATAAATTTGTCATGAAAGACTGAAAATTATCCAAAATCATTACAGCTGTAATGTACTTAACATATACCACTAGAGGAAGTTGGTTTGAATCAACTATTTGCACCAAAGTGCCTAAAAGGCATTGAGAGTTACAGGAGTGAACTCTGAGATCTTAAATATAATAAAAGAACAGACTTCATCCCTTATCTATGATTCACTTCATCTTATTCCCAACTTTTATCTTGAAAAAAATCAAAAAACAATGGCCTGTGTCCAGAAAATATATCAAGGAAAAAGGTACAAGTGGCAAAAAAGCATCCTTGTTAACATCACATTTGCTTTGTTCTCAAGCCTCAGAGATCTACTCTAATTTCAACCTTTGGACAACCACCAAATCAATGGTATTAAGATTCTAGCAGAAACCAGCCATCATTTTCCAAACAGGGTATATCAAATTCATCTGTCAGATAAATCAAAACACAAAACAAAACCCTACAGGATTCAGAGCCCATAAGTGAAGCAAACAACAGAAGAAGTTGCAGAAAAACACGTCAAAACTAATAAAGAGTTGCTGAACAGAAAATTCTGAAGCAAACCCCGCAATAGTATCAATTTAGCATATGAAACGTATTCTAGCATAAAAGATAACCAGAAGATAAAACAGAAAAGAAGCACAACGAAACAGATTGTGTAAGCGTCCATCTAGGAATTTTATAAACAACGTTACATACATTGACGGGGATTGCTTCGTACTGTTAACCATCTCTTTCCTCATATAATACACCAACGTTTGTCTCACCCATCAAACAGAAGAGTAATTCAAAGCTAGAAAAACAGCAAGTACAAAAGCGCACCGAGACCTTTCAACTTGCAAAACAATCACAGGTCAAGTAAAGATGCAAACAACGAACTAACCAAACAAATACCAGGGCAATACAATCCTAACTGCAAACACAAACTAACAACCACTGTTTGAAATTGCTCAAAAATGGGACAAGAGCCCAACGTCGTGCAAAACAAGAAGAAAAACAGGCTAGAACTAACGCGCTGGAACCGAAAAAAGAAAGGAATCACAGGGTGAAAAGCAAAAACAACGACCATCCATTATTAGCCCTAGAAATCCCCAAATTGCAGAAGCTAAATCAGCTCTCCATCAAAATAAAGGAAATCGAAAAACAACTAGAGAAGCAAATGGAAGGGAGAAGATGAAACTAGCTACCTGATAGATCTAACTGTGTCCAAATCGGACTGCTTTCACCCACAGGCAAATCCGTTCCAATTACGCTCCTATTAGCTAAACTGGTCGCGGACCTTCTCCTAATCTGAGTTTCTCCGAAGAAGAATTTTCAGAACAAGACAGAGAGAGATTGGAAGAAATTTTCAGGTTTTGATCTAGCACTTTATAGCAACATCCGCAACAGTAATCGAGTTTCTGCGAAGAAGATCTTCATATGCAGAGAAAGATCAAAAGACTTCGGATTTTCATGCGAGGAGAGTGGACATAGAGATCGACTGCGGAGAGTGAGAGAGACGAAGAGAATAGGTTGGGTTGTGTGAATGTACTCTCTGTTAGGTTTTGATGGAGCTGAAAGTGAGAGAGACGAAGAGGCAAGAAGGGGAGTGCGTTCTCTAGCTCTCTCTCCTCTTATAATGTACCCAAAATACCCTTCTATTGTGGAAATTTTATCATGCTCGACCATAAGCAACTACGTGCACGCTAATAATAAACACCGACGATATCTCACCACAAGTGTGGGCGACGGTATACTTAACCTCTCCGTAAACATATTTTTCCTCATAGTGGCATCAGCATGATCATGGCTGCTGAAACGGGAGAATGCGTCTTCCGACGGCAAACAGGGACTTTGAGTCATTGACTACATCAAGTAGGGTAGGCTTGTCAATCTGTCGAAATTGGATCAGATCAGAGCCACCCGTTTCAGAAAAACTCGGAGACACAATCAGTTCATATCCCAGTACAAAAATTCTTTAGGTATTATTCTTCATGTTTTAATTCTAAATTCATTCGAAATTGGATCGTTTCAGATGGCCGGATGCAAAACATATGAAATGATAAAAATATTTACTCTCGTATAAAATAAATAAAGAAACCTTTTACCTTTCAATATCTAATACCACTCCAAGTAATTAAATTGATTAATATATATCTGACCTTTTGTCTATGCATAAATATTTATATATAAACTGAAAAAAGAAAAAAAGGATGTAGAGGATTGTTGAGACCAAAAGAAAATGGAAACATGTTTTAATCATTTCTAAGAATATGCTCATATTAGTATACTAATATTTTAATAACAAAATTAAAGGTATTTAGTCTTTTAAAATTTGAATCAGATTTCCAATTAAGCTGCTCTGGGCATGTGTTTATGCTACCAAAAATTAGATCACGAAAATAATGATGAATTTTGAATCGTCGTCAAGACCTTATCCTAATTAGTGGTTGGTCAAATGAATTTTGTTCCTCCATTTTCCGCATTTAGTGTCATGGCTTCATTTATTCTTAAAGTTTTTAAATCTTTTTTCACCATTTCTATCCAATGATAAATTTTGATTATCATATCAAATTAAGCATTGTATTGAACAAATCCAGCCAAATTATTCGGATGGTTCAATTGTCCTGAATGATAACACTTAGGTAGATACAAGAAAGGCAAAAAACTGAGATTTTTATTTTTTTTAAAACTCATATTTTTATTCTTAACAAAAAAGGATAGGCCACCCGCACATGCAAGTTCCAAGGAAGGAGTAGAGCATAAGGGTTAAAGTATACAGCCTTATATTGTATTTTGGAAGAGGCTGTTTCCACGCCTTTAACTCATGACCTCAAGATCACATGACGACAACTCTATCATTGTGCCAAGGTTGCCCTTCTAAACAATTATGTCTAAAAATTTCAACTATTTTTAAAAACTCTCAAATTTAACAACTATTACGAATTGAACCCATATTTTAGACACCATTAGATTTGACATTCGGATAGAAAAATATACGGAGAATCCGATCTGGTACATTCATCATAACGTATCTTAGATTAGTTATCGATTAAAATATATAAACATTATATATTTTAGCCATATCGTTTACTATTGTTAAATTATATTTTTATCATCTATCTAGCATCTAGAAGACTATAATGGGCATGAATTCCAAGACACGAGTAAAATAGGAAAGGTCAAACAAGATGAATAATTCGGATCATCCGAAATTGAGATGCATCTGAATGTAACTTTTCCAACTTCATTCTCCGGCAAAGACTGCCAGTCTGATAGACGTTTTTTTCCACCGAATCAAGCTGGAGTTTCAGTAGGTACAGGGACACGTTGTTTACGGGGTGGGAAGAATGGAAAGCGGTGAGACGTCCGACTTCGGGTAGGCGGGAGTTTCAGTAGGTACATGCTCTCTCCGTCTCTCTTCCCGGCAGCTTGTGCTTTCGGCCATGAAACGCTGGATCTCGGAACAGAGAGAGAAAGCACACAAGTTGGAGGGGAGGGAGAGATAGAGAGCACAAGTTGATGATAAAATCATGAAGGAAATAAAATAAATAACAACATTTGAAGAAGAAGAAGAAGAAGATGATGATGATGATGATGATGATGATGATGATGATGATGATGAAAAACATAAAACAGGGTTTCTCTTTCAAACTTTATATGCGGATAATGGTGGTGATGAAGGAATCAGATCTCCAAGGTGATATCATCAAAGAAATTCAGACCCAAACAATACCCATTAAAAGGAATTTCCTCATTTGCCCGGACATACAACAAACGAAGTTTGGATCAAACGGCAAGAGACAGGCTTCTAGGCATAGCAAGCTACCATTTGCAAGGTTTTTGAAATTGGAAAATGCTTTCCAACGTGAAAAATGATGCCAGAAAAGAACGCAAACCAGCTAGGTCAGTCCTTTGGATTATCTTGAAATTGGCTCCCCACCAAAATCATGATGATCGACGAATTGACCCATGCCTTCTTTTGTTTTAAAATAATATACGTTGCAGCTACCGTCCTTCGATGACCATGAATTTTGATATAAATCCTTAAACAAGGTAGGCCAAATAATATGAACGATTGAGATCAACTAACTTTGGGACCTATCAGCCCTTTTCCTGTGACGGATTAGAAGAACTCATTGGAATCTTAAGGCTTTTGGGAAAGAAATTAAGTAAGGTAAATGAGGAGTAGAAAGCACAAGTTGCTGGTTTTGGAAGGAAGAAGAGGGATTACGTCCCTTTCTCTACCTTTGTAATGCAAATGCTAAAGTTATTCCAAAGGAAAATGCTATGATCAAATATCCAACCAATTACATCACCGGAACCCACGTAGCTGCACTAGAAGGTTCTAAGTTTTTATTGACCATGCAGGGGTATGCTTATGCATTTTCCTATTACATATCCCCAGTCCATGTTCACCAGCCTTGTTGCTCATAATTTAAATCATCTCTTGCAAAAATAAAATATAAGGCTGCGTACTATTGGCTCTTGTAGTCTATCCCTTCCTTCACGAGCTGCCCTTTTATGTGAAATGTGCCAACATCCTATTAAACATAAATTACACAGCAGAAGAGTCAGATTTTGGTGCTTCCAAACTGGTTCCCACAAGTCTTTTCGAACTAGTCGATTAACAAAAAAGAGCGATGTCTACAACTTCAAGGCAGTTCTTGAGGAGCTCTTAGCAAGGGAGGAGTCAACATCAGCCTCGAGACAAGAGAATCAAAGGAATCAATTTCTGTGAACCTCTCTTTTTTCACTTTGGACTACAGGATAGTGTTAACTATGCCAATGCCAGTCCCAAGCCCAGATGAACAAGAAGGAGGGTCTTGCTTCAAGTGCCAGCTGACAAGGGAGAAGTTGAAGATGATTTTGTTATTTCTTTCTTGCAAATGAATATGCATTTGTATATTATTTTGTGAGAAAGAAATAAAATTCATCTCTAGCTTCCTAAAATATGACAACCCTTGCGTTAGATGTCAGCTAAAAATGATTTTATTATTTCTTTTTTGCATACAAATGAATATACATTTGTATATTAGTTTGTAAGGAAGAAATGAAAATCATCTCCAGCTTCTTAAAAGTATGGCAACCCTAATATGACATGAATCAAAAACTAACATTTCCTCAAGCTAGGGTGTTTTCCATAAGCTACGCGCTACATTGAATCCTGGGTGTGGTGAAAAATAGACAAGGGTTGCTAAGGCTTTCTCCCAAAAGCGATGCGCTTCATCAAAACCCAGGTGCAGTGAAAAGTAGACATAGGTTCATGCCATGGAGGTCGAGAAGGGCACTAGTAAATAGGATATCTCCAAAACATAAGATTCGTATCGCCACATGGAATATAGGGATATTAACAGGTAAGAGTTCGGAGTTAGTAGACACAATGAAACATACGAAAGTCAGCATCACTTGTATCTAATAAACCAAGTGAAAATGGGCTAAAGCTAGAAAAATCGATGGGTATAAATTATGGTATGTAGGAAAGGATAATAACAAAAATGACATAAGAATAATAGTGGGTAAGGAATTAAAGAATCAGTGATAAAATAATAATCATAAAACTTGTTCCAAGAAAGCAGATTATAAATGTTATAAGTGCATATGCACCACGAGTATGATTAGAAGTATAATCAAGAGACAGTTTTGAGAAGACATGGAGGGAGTCATGCAAGAAATTCCCAACACTGAGGGGTTATTTATAGGAGTAGACTTAAATGGCCATGTAGGAAAAGAAAAAAAAGGATATGATAGAATACACGAAGGGTGTGGTACAAGTGGATGAAATGAGATGGGGGAAACTATCATTGATTTTGCTTTGTCATATAACCTGGCCGTTGCAAATGTACTCTTTAAGAAGAGGGATGAACACTTAATAACCTTTAAAAGTGAACTTCATAAAAGACAAATAGACTTTTCTTTCTACTTATGAATATTGAACGATCAATGTGTAAGGATTGTAAGGTGATACCTAGTGAGAGTTTAACCTCACAACATAGGTTAATAGTTATGAATATACATATCAAAAGATGGAAGAAAGGAAATAAACTTAATAAGTATTCAAAAACTAAGCGGTGGAACTTAAAAGGAGAGAAAATAATCTCATTCACAAATAAGTTGATGATAGAAGGAAATTGGAACTTGAAACATAAGTAAATATCATGTGAATTAATATTACTAAGTCCATTAAGATAGTAGCAAAAAATGTCTTAGGAGTATGTAAAGGTAAAAGGCTATTAGTAAAGGAAACATGGTGGTGGAGTGAACTGTGCAAAAATTTATTAAAGAAAAACGACTGTGTTTTAAAGCATGGCAGAAGACTAGAAATAATGAAATCTGTAAACAATATAAGAATGCTAAAAAAGTTGCTAAGAGAATAGTAAGTGAGTCTAAACTTAAAGCATATGATGAGCTCTATAATAGACTAAGAACAAGAGAAGATGTGTTTAAACTTGCAAAAGTAAGAAAACTGAAGGGTAAAGACTTGGATCATGTTAGATGCATTAGAAGTGATGATTAAAGGGTGTTAGTCAAAGACGATGAGATCAAACAAAGATGGGAAACGTATTTTCAAAAATTGGTAAATGACAATGGCTCCGAGAATATAGGGATTGAAATTCTATAAATCTAAATAACATTGGATATTATAGGTATGAACGTAGGATTAGAATACTTGAAGTGAAAGAGGCCTTGAAAAAGATGAAATCAAGAAAGGCCATGGGGCCCGATGATATACCAATAGAGGTTTGGAAGCATATGGGAGATATTGGGGTAGTTTAGTTGACCAAGTTGTTTAACAAGATTATAAAATCAAAGAAAATATATGATGAGTGGAGTAAAAGCTCTGTTGTACCAATTTATAAGAATAAATGAGACACACAGAGCTGCACTAATTATCAAGAGATCAAACTTATGAGCTATACTATGAAACTTTTTGAAAGAGTAATTAAGAAGAGGCCACGACATGAAACAAATGTATCTGAAAATCAGTTTGATTTCATGCTTGAGAGGTCTACAATGGAAGCTATTTTCTTACTAAGACAATTAGTAGAGAAATATAGGGAGAGGAGGAAAGACCTCCATATGGTCTTTATCGACTTACAGAAAGCTTATGATAGAGTCCTAAAGAGTTAATATAGAGGGTGTTGGGTGAGAAAGGGGTTTCGCAGGGGTATATAGTCATAATTAAATATATGTATGTGGGAGCGATAACAAATGTTAAGACCACTAATGGCGAGGCCGTTGATTTTTCTGTCACGTAAGATTGCATCAAGGATCAGCATTGAGCCCATACCTTTTCACGTAGGTTATGAATGAGTTAACAAAGCATCTACATGAGGAGATTCCCTGGTGCATGCTATTTGCAAATGATATAGTCTTACTTGATGAGACAAGGGAAGGTGTAAACATAAAGGTAGAGTTTATGGAGAGAAGCATTAGAATCTAAAGGATTAAAAATTAGTCGAACTAGGACAAAATATATGGAATGCGATTTTAGCAAGGAGAGTAGTAGGAGTGGAACATCAGTCAAGATTGATAACCAAGAAGTCCCTGTAAAAGACCACTTTCGGTACTTAGAATCAATGATTCATGAGAGTGGAGAGATTGAGAGGGAGGTTACCCAAAGAATCCAAGTGGTTTGGAACAAATGGAGATGTGCATATGGAGTTTTGTGTGATTGGCAGGTGCCACTCAAACTAAAAGACAATTTCTATAGGATGGCCATAAGGTTGGCCATGCTCTATGGATCAGAGTGTTGGGCAGTTAAGAAACATCACGATCATAGGATGAGCGTCACAGAAATGAGGATGTTGAGATGGATGAGTGGTAAGACAAGAAATTATAGAATTATGAATGAAAATATTAGAGAAAATTTAGTGGTAGCACCAATAGGTAACAAGATGGGGGAGATTAGACTTAGATGGTTTGAACATGTTCAAAGGAGACCGAAAATGACACCGGTTAAAAGGAGTGAGGCAATACAAGTAGAAGGTTCTAAAAGGGCAAGGGAAGGCCCAAAAGAACATGGATAGCAGTGGTGAGGAAAGATTTAAAAAGTTTAGGACTAAATGAAACCATGGTACTTAATAGAAAGGAATGGAGGAATAAGATTCATGTGGCTGACCCCTAATTGGGGTAAGGTCTTGACGATGATGATGACTGCATGTTAGTATTAGCAAGGTTCGTCTAACAAATTAAGATGTTTCTTGGGGCTTGGCCTGCTACATAGAAGACAAAGGTTTAGATCACCAAACTACCAGCCCCATGGTCTGACCTACAAGTAGGATCAAATTATCTTTTCTTTTTTAATGCATCAATTTCATGATCTCATTGAGTGCATGGATCGAGTAGTAGGTTTTGCTTGTACTGTCAAATGTTCACCCATCTAATACTTCTAGCTCTACTAGTTTTCTTGGCGAAGAAATCCAATAGTCGTAATTTAAACTCTAAAACAATATAAATCAAATCTTCCAACGATCATTGATTTTGTGTTTGGCCAATCTAATCCAAGGCACGCTAAATATAATGAACGGATTAGATAATCCAATAAGGAAACTGGCA
Organism: Warburgia ugandensis; assembly: GCA_035236585.1. Lineage (NCBI taxonomy): Eukaryota > Viridiplantae > Streptophyta > Magnoliopsida > Canellales > Canellaceae > Warburgia > Warburgia ugandensis. Next base: position 65,260,664 of record CP141137.1, read on the forward strand.
AGATTGCATCCCTTAGCTAGGTACATGAAACCAACCTTTATTTCTAAGGCCAGTTTGACTCGATGTGATAGTCAATTATGAAGGGCTTATTGCTCATAATATTTGAATACACCATATTCAACTTGATCAAATTAGAGGGTAAATGAAATGTGGTGCTAAACTCTTATTTTTTGCTAGCACCAGCAAAAATAAGAGCTTAATTATGAATTGATTTCATTAGAATGTACCATATTTTGGGATAATATTATCTTTCTTCATGCAAATCTTATCATGAAAATAAAGTAAATACAAGTCATTACTCTCTATTTTCCTTGAGAGAGTTATTCCTTCTAATATATTATTTTCATGAGACCTTACATTATAATCCATGTGCAACGACTAAACAATTGTCTCTCCACATAGGGGTATGTTAGAGATATAAATATCATTGGCCCACTCATATTAGCTCAAGTTTTCGGGTCAAATGTTAAACTAACATGGATATTGATATTTATAAACAATCCCAAGGGTTTAGTACTTTTTCAAAGAAAGCACATTTGAGACATTTTAAGGAAGGTAGCCTGGTGCACAAAGCTCCTACATGTTCTGGGTTCGAGGAAGGGGCAGACCACAAATTGTCTATAGTACATAACTTTACCTTGCATTTCTATAGGAGGCTGCTTCCACACCTCAAAACATTGGCTTGTAAGTCACTATGCGACAACTCAACATATTCACCAAGGCTCCTTTCTACGTTTTAGGGAAGGTAAAATGTACAATTCTAATAGGGGGTGCCAAATCGTGTCCTCGAATCGTATTCATGCCGTGTTGAGACTGATCCATTAGAGTATATGAGTTAACACAAACACGACCTGATTAATAATCTTGTCAAGAATCTTTTATTCAAACACAACCCGATTATCAAATGGGTCAATGCATCATGACTCGTGTAATATAATTATGAAAATGGGTCAAAATGACATGATTCGTGTAACACGATTATGTAAATAGGTCATGTTCAGGTGACCCAACACGACTCGTGTAATATGATTATGTAAATGAGTTGTGTTTAGGTCTCACAATATGACAGAATTCATATAACGCAACTTGTTTATTAAACAAGTTGACATGACACAACTCATGTAACATGATCATGTTTAGCACAACACAGAATGACACATTTAATATGACACGATTTAGTATTAGTATACCCAACCAGTACAATTCTTGCAATGTTTTCTTCAAATATCTTACTAAAACATAAATAAAAACTCTCTAAAAGTAAAATACATCAAAAATAGACCTTGATAAGGCATATAAACCAAACATAACAAATTAATACAAACTATTTAAAGAAGAAAAGAAATGAGAAATAGAGACAAAATAAATACAACAGAAAATATGAATAAACAAAATAATATACATGTCCCATTACTAAGTTATGAAAAATATAGAAGTACAAATTAATCTAAATGAACTATTAGAGAGTTTTTAGTTGGTTGAGGTGCACATGCAGTATGCTTGTGATGTCTTTAGCAAGCTCATCCATACATGCCTTCTCTACTCTTTAGTTGGTTGATGTGCTCCTGGAAGTTCCACCATTTGCAGGGCAGCTTCCTCAGCCATTCGTGCCTCTTTTAATTGCCTTTCTTCCTCCATCTTCAAGTGAGTGTCACCTATATAAGAATTTCATAAATAAATGCTTTTCATTTGTGATAGGAAAATGTGTACCGCTTTTGATGAGCAAATAACATAGGATGCAATTCCTAAGTGAAACTATTAAATTAAAAACAAGGTGATCCAACAAACACTAGCCAATAGGCCCAGCATCCTTTCAAACATTGACTACTTACCCACTTCTCCCATGACAGCTCCAGTCAATAAAATTTAAATTGACTGGGTTAACTAAATAATTTTGGTTAATCCAAGAGCTTGTGCTACATGGTCATCCACAAATTAGATTTGCTGTAATTAGAACAATGATAATGACCATAGTATCCATGCTATCATCATTGTCAATAGAAAATAGATAAGAGAAATGGAAACAACAAGAGCAAACTCATAGGACATAATATAGTTCATTTCACATGATTACAATTGCAAGAGTCACTAAAAATCTGGAATATGTATATGGAAGATGTACCAACATTTTTCGATCATTTCTAAATTGAACTATATCCACACCCAAACAAAAGCATATAAAAGGAAATATCCAAGCCATGACCACAATGGCAAAGAGAGACTAGGAGAGATGAGCATTTAATCAAATAAACAAGCATATCTAATACTTTAGGATGTCTCTAAAGATCGGGTCTTAAGACAGAAAGAAACTTAAAGGAATTATATGAAATCATGTATCAGATGTAGAGCTCAGCCATGAAGAATCCAATTTGCTTCCTGTATATATGTGCACACAAGACAGAAAGCTTCTAAAAAGTATAATTAGTAGTGTTACATTTTATTGGATAGAAATAGAGGGTCTCGCCCCTCAAACACATGTTATGGAAAGAACAAAGAGGATCGGGACTTTACAAGTGGATGAAAACATGACACTTGGCTTGGACTATACCATTATTTGGGTTCTATAGATAAAGGCTAGAATCTCGACACATCTTAAGAAACCTAATGATGGATGGCTAAGCCATGCAAAAAGAGATCCTCTAATCATCCACTATTATTTTCCTTATCAAGGACTTAGTTCGAATAGATACAAATTTGCAGACTTAATTCCATAAGATTATGTTACAATGATTAGGTTGATAAGGAGAGTTTGTGTGTGATATGAAAGCCACTTCTAGTATGGGAACTAAAAGTAAGATTTTGTTAGCTTTTTTTCGTGTAGCCACTCTTTCTCTCCTCATTAAGCATTTGAATGGTATATTTGACTCTTTTATTTTTCTTTATGGTTTTTTGTAGTTGATAGTTAGTATGTTCAAGCTAGGCGTTGCTCTGACAAAGAGAGCCATTCTAAGATCAAGCTCCTTAGATGTTCTCCATTAGACAAGGGGACACGACAACAAATTCAACAATCTTGGGCCCCTTGACTAGTCTCCTTTCTCCCTCCATCTTCCAGTGTTGGAGTTCCATTACTTGTTATGAAATGGGATTTTTTGCTGAATAGTCAATCGAAAATGCTTTCATATACAAAGAGATATAAGATCTTTTGCCTTCTTTTTTGCATTCAGTGCCTCTTTGCAGGTGGTATTATATAGACCCTTAATTAGTTTAACTTCTAACTTTAGCCTCTTTGCAAATAGACTTTACTGAGGGGTACAAACCAAACACAACAAATTAATACAGCCTAACAAATATGAAGACTAAATGGTCCTTCATTGAAATGCAAATTAAAGTAACTTGTCTAGTTATGGCATAGAGAAGTTTTATATACCAGACATCAGGAGATCAAAATGGAGACATAAGTATTGTGTAAAAACTAATACTTCATAGTGGATACCTTTTGTGCAAACTTGGTCACTTTATCTATAGTAGCAAATGCTTGGGATCTAAGTGGTCTTGCTAAAACAAAGTCTACTTTCTAATGTTAGGCAGAAATAGATGAATATTATTAGCTTCATAAGACAACTTAGAAAGTCAAGACTTAGAATGTAGTTGCCTTTTAGTGTCATAATGAGAAGGGCAATACCCTCATGACAAATGAAAGCTTTAGGTCGATGACTAACTTTGCTACTAGTATTCATTTTAGATGGTCTTGGAAATGTGATCAAGAAAAAAGTATGATTACATATGCAGTTTTGAAAGACATGTCTTGCTAAAATATGAACATGAAGTAGCACTGGATGATACTTACTCTCGTTCCAAAACAATGCAAACCTTTGATACTTTCTCTTCCATGGTCTCCTTTTGAATTGAAGTTCAAGCTTATGATACAAAGACTATTTCTAAAAGTGGAAGATTTGAATTAATATGATCATGAGTACCTGAAAAACAGAAGCAACACAGTTTACACCACTAATATGGCCCTGAAAGAGCATAATAGAATTCAAATGATTGTAAAAGTAACTGACTGACAACTAACAGCACATGAGAGAAATTCACCTCCTTGTGGATGACAATAAATTCAATTTCAAATGCAACAAATTAATCTAAGTTATGAAAGGTACAAAATAATCAAAATGAAATGTTCTAGAGTCATCAGCTAGTTGAGGTGCTCCTTCACAGTTACTTATGCTTGCAATGTCTTCAGCAAGCTCATCCATAGCAATTATAACAGCAGAGTCTACAATGATATAGAATAAACATGCATTAGTGACTTAGCTCATAAATAAAATATATATAATATATATCAAATAAAATAAAGTTTAAATATAGAATTATAAATTATTACCTTTCAATCTATATAGCAAGGCTCTTACACAAATGAATGCTTGCACTGTATCTAGCTTTTAAAGCAGTCCTATATTGGTCAAAAACCCGACTACCAACACTAAAAGCAAACTCTAATGCAACTGTAGCTATAAGATTGCTCAAGACATTACAACCCATGGCAATAAGTTTAGGATACTTGAAATTAACATTTTCATTAAATATAAATGTAAATGTAAATAAGATTATAAAAATATTATTTTTATGAGATAAGAGATTGTTGATTAATCAACTTGTATTGATTGCCTTTCTAAAATGCAAGAATGTCCAACTTTGACTCTTGTAACCTTAGTTCATCCAAATAAAATTTCAATTGTGATTTTTACATAATCAAAGAATATTTTTCACTTTCAAATGAATCAAATTCTTGATGCAAATGTAATTATATTATTCAACTTAATGTAAGACAATTCATAATAAATTATAATATCATAAGTCACATATGAAAGATATAATTACCTTCATTACATCTAAAACCTCTTGACTATATGACAAGTTTTGTCTATCATCAACATCAAGACCACTACCTCTAGATGTAGAAGAATATGGGGAAGGATTAGGGGACCTCTTACTCAGATATTTGTTAAAGAGTGAGAACAACTTTTCTTGAATTTGAGCAAACTATAAGCAACCATTACCAATATAGGAATGCTTTAAAGTCAAATATAGTGCAAGCATTGATTTGTGTAAAAGACTGACTATATGATTGAAAGGTAATAATTTATGATTCTATATTTAAACTTTATTTTATTAATACATATAAATTATTTATGAGCTAAGTAATGACTAATGCATGTTTATTCTATATCATTGTAGACTCTGCTATTACAGTTGCTATGGATGAACATGTTGAAGACATTGATAGCATAAGTAACTATGAAGGAGTACCTCAACCAACTAACGACTTTAGAATAGTTCATTTTGATGTATTGTTAGTTGCCATTTAGTTACTATTGCAGCCATTTGAATACTATTATGCTCTTTTAGGACCATATTAGTGGTATAAACTGCGTTGCTTTTGTTTTCCACTCATGATCATATTTATTCAGATCCTCCATTTCTTAGAAATAGTCTTTGTATCATAAGCTTGAACTTTAGTTCAGAAGGAGGTCAAGGAAGAGAAAGTATAATAGGTTTGCATTGTTTTGGAATGAGAGTAAGTGTCATCTAGTGCCACGTCATATTTATATTTTAGCAAGATATGTCTTTTAGAACTGTGTATGGAATCATACTTTTTTTTCTTGATCACATTTCCAGGACCATCTAAGACAAATAGTAGTAACAAAGTTAGTCATCGACCCAATGCTTTCATTTCTCATGATGGTATTGCTCTTCTCTTTGTGACACTAAAAGGCAACTGCATTATGAGTCCTGTGCAACATCAGAAAGTAGACTCTATTTTTGCAAGACCACTCAGATCCCAAGCATTCGCTACTATAGATAAAGTGACTGAGTTTGCACAAAAGGTATGCAGTATGAATTGCCAGTTTTTACACAATACTTATGTCTTCGTTTTGATCTCCTGATGTCTTGTATATAAATCTTCTCTATGCCATAACTAGACAGGTTACTTTAATTTGCATTTCAATGAAGGACCATATAGTCTCCATATTTGTTGGGTTGTATTAATTTGTTATGTTTGGTTTGTACCCCTTATTGAAGTCTATTTGCAAAGTGGCTAAAGCTAGAACTTAAATTGACTAAGGATCTATATAATACCACTTGCAAAGAGGCACTCAATGCAAACAAGAAGGTGAAAGATCTTATGTGTCTCTATATGTGAAAGCATTTTTTGATTGAATATTCAGTTACAAACCCTATTTCATAACAGGTAACAGAACTCTAGCACTGTAAGATGGAGGAAGAAAGGAGACTAGTCAAGGAGCCCAAGATTGTTGAATTTGTTGTCGTGTACCCTTGTCCAATGGAGAACATCTAAGGAGCCTAATCTTAGAATGGTTCTCTTTGTCAGAGCAAGGCCTAGCTTGAACATACTAACTATCAACTAGAAAAAACTAGAAAGTAAAACAAAAGAGTCAAATATATAATTCAAATGCTTAATGAGGAGAGAAAGAGTGGCTGCACGAAAAAAGATATTAAAATCTTACTTTTAGTTCCAATAGTGGAAATGGTTTTCATGTCACACACAAAGTCTCCTTATCAACCTAATCGTTGTAATACAAGCATATATAATTAAGTGTGCAAATTTGTATCTACTGAAATTAAGTCCTTTATAAAGAAAAGTAATAGTGGATGATTAGAGGATCTCTTTTTGCATGGCTTAGCCCATCATCATAAGGTTACTTGAGATGTGTCGAGATTCCAGCCTTTATCTATAGAACCAAATAGTTGGTACAGTCCAGGCCAAGTGCTATGTTTTCATCCACTTGTAAAATCCCACTCCTCTTCATTCTTTCTATAATATGTGTTTGAGGATCGGGACCCTTTATTTCTAGCCAATAAGATGCAATGCTACTAGTTATACTTTTTAGAATCTTTTTGTCTTCTGTGCACATATATATGGAGAAAACTGGATTCTTTGTGGTTGAACTCTACATCTGATGAATGATTTCACATAATTCCTTTAGGTTGCTTTTTGTCTTAAGACCCGATCTTTAGAGACATCCTAAAATATTATATTTGTATGTTTATTTGATTAAATGTTGATCTTTCTGGTCTTTCTTTGCCATGGTGGTCATTGCTTGGATATTTCCTTTTATACGCTTTTTTGGATGTGGATATAGTTCAAGTTAGCAATGGTCGAAATATGTTGGCACTTCTTCCAAGTACAAATTCCACATTTTTAGTGACTCTTGTAGTCATAATCATGTGAATTGAACTATATTATGTCTTATGAGTTTGCTCTTGTTGCTGCCATTTCTCTTATCCATTTTCTATTAATAACAATGATAGCATGGATACTATGGTCATTCTCGTTGTTCTAATTAGCACAAATCTAATCTGTGGATGACCATGCATCACAACCTCTTGGATTAATCAAAATTATTTAGTTAACTCAGTCAATTTAAATTTTATTGATTGGAGCTATAATGGGGGAAGTGGTTAAGTAGTCAATGGTTGAAAGGATGCTAGGCCTACTAGTTGGTGTTTGTTGAATCACCTTGTATTTAATTTAATCGTTTCACTTACAAATTGCATCTTCTATTATTTGTTCCTCGAAAGAGGTACACATTTTCTACTCACAAATGAAAACCATTTATTTCTGAAATTTCTATGTAGGTGCCACTTACTTGAAGATGGAGGAAGAAAAGAGATTAAAGGAGGCACGAATGGTTGAGGAAGCTACCTTGCAAATGGTGGAACTTCTAGGAGCACCTCATCCAGCTGAAGACTAGATGAGGCACAGATGGATGAGCTTGCCGGAGACATTACAAGCATACTGCACGAGCACCTCAACCAATTGAAGACTCTGGAATAGTTCATTTAGATTAATTTAAACTTCTGTTTTTTTCATAACTTGCTAATGGGACATATATTGTTTAGTATATTCATATTTTTTATTGTATTTATTTGGTCTCTATTTCTCATTTCATTTCTTTTTTAAATAGTTTGTATTAATTTGTGATGTTTGGTTTGTGTCCCTTATTGAAGTATTTTTTGTTATTATATATATATATATCTATTTTACTTTTAAAGAGTTTTTATTTATGTGTTAGTAAGATATTTGTTGAAAAAAATATTACAATAATTGTATTGGTAAGGTACACTAATACTAAATCGTGTCATGTTACAAGTGTTGGTCTGTGTCATGTTGTGCTAAACATGATTGTGTTACAATTGTCGTGTTGTGTTGGCTCGTTTAATAAATAGGTTGTGTTATATGAATCGTGCCGTGTTGTGTAACCTAAACACGACTCATTTACATAATCGTGTCACACGAGTCGTGTCATGTCACTCAACATGACCCATTTACATAATCATGTTACACGAGTGGTGTCAACTCATTTAAAAATCAAGTCATTTTTAAGTCACATGTTCTTAACATGATTATTAATAGGGTTTTGTTTGTGCCGACCCATATACTCTAATGGGTTAGTCTTGATACAACACGATGATTTGCCACCCCTACTTATTTGTGACTGATGTGCATGTATATGATTTCATTTATTATTATTGCTCCACGGATGCATGATTTCACTACGATAAGTCACATTTTATTTGCGTAGTGAAGACACATGAATTTAGTACGATTTTATAACTGTGAAGTCATTAAATGGTGATTTGATCTACTATTACATATTGAGGTTCGTGGATGCTTATTTTATCACTTGTTTTATCATGGACTTAGTGTAGGAGGCTTGATGGTTGGTCCTTGAGAGGCTAACCCTGAGATGAGGGCCAATGCCCTAGGATGGCAAGCCACAAGCACTCCTGGATTTCATTATTTCATTAGAGGATTTCATTCAATTTCTTGACCTTTAATTGTCACATGATTTTCATGTTTTTGCTGATTTACATTCATTAAATATAAATGTAAATAAGATTATAAAAATATTATTTTTATGAGATAAGAGATTGTTAATTAATCAACTTGTATTAATTGCCTTTCTATAATGCAAGAATGTCCAACTTTGACTCTTGCAACCTTAGTTCATTCAAATAAAACTCCAATTGTGATTTTTACATAGCCAAAGAATATTTTTCACTTTCAAATGAATCAAATTCTTGAGGCAAATGTAATTATATTATTCAACTTAATGTAAGACAATTCATAATAAATTATAATATCATAAGTCACATATGAAAGATATAATTCCCTTCATCACATCTAAAACCTCTTGATTATATGACAAGTTCTGTCTATCATCAACATCAAGACCACTACCTCTAGATGTAGAGGAAGATGGGGAAGGATTAGGGGACCTCTTGCCCAAATATTTATTAAAGAGTGAGAACAACTTTTCTCTAATTTAAGCAAACTCCAAGCAACCATTACCAATATAGGAATGCTTTAAAGTCAGATACAGTGCAAGCATTGATTTGTGTAAAAGATTGACTATATAGATTGAAAGGTAATAATTTATGATTCTATATTTAAACTTTATTTTATTAATACATATATATATTATTTATGAGCTAAGTAACAACTAATGCATGTTTATTCTATATCATTGTAGACTCTGCTATTACAGTTGCTATAGATGAGCTTGTTGAAGACATTGTTAGCATAAGTAACTGTGAAGGAGCACCTCAACCAATTAATGACTGTAGAACAGTTCATTTTGATTATTTTGTACTTCTGTACTTTTCATAACTTCGATTAATTTGCTATATTTGAAATTGAATTTGTTGTCATCCAGAAAGAGGTGGATTTCCCTAATGTATTGTTTACTATTATGCTCTTTCGAGACCATATTAGTGGTGTAAACTACGTTGCTTTTGTTTTCTACTCATGATCATATTTATTCAGATCCTCCATTTCTTAGAAATAGTCTTTGTATCATAAGCTTGAACTTTAGTTTAGAAGGAGGTCATGAATGAGAAAGTATAATAGGTTTGCATTGTTTTGGAACGAGAGTAAGTATCATCTAGTGCTACATCATGTTTATATTTTAGCAAGATATGTCTTTCAAAACTGCATATGTAATCATACTTTTTTTCTTGATCACATTTCTAGGACCATCTAAGACAAACACTAGTAACAAAGTTAGTCATCGACCCAATGGTTTCATTTGTCATGATGGTATTGCTCTTCTCGTTGTGACACTAATAGGCAACTGCATTATGAGTCTTGCACAACATCAGAAAGTAGACTCTATTTTTGCAAGACCACTCAGATCCCAAGCATTCGCTACTATAGATAAAGTGACTGAGTTTGCACAAAACGTATGCAGTATGAACTACCAGTTTTTACACAATACTTATGTCTCCATTTTGATCTCCTGATGTCTTGTATATAAATCTTCTCTATGCCATAACTAGATAGGTTACTTTAATTTGCATTTCAATGAAGGACCATTTAGTCTCCATATTTGTTGGGTTGTATTAATTTGTTATGTTTGGTTTGTACCCCTTGTTGAAGTCTATTTGCCAAGCGGCTAAAGGTAGAACTTAAACTAACTAAGGATCTATATAATACCACTTGCAAAAAGGCACTCGATGCAGACAAGAAGGTGAGAGATCTTATGTGTCTCTATATATGAAAGCATTTTTTGATTGAATATTTAGTAAAAAACCCTATTTCATAACAGCTAACAGAACTCTAGCATTGTAAGATGGAGGAAGAAAGGAGACTAGTCAAGGGGCCTAAGATTGTTGAATTGTGGTCGTGTACCCTTGTCTGATGGAGAACATCTAAGGAGCCTAATCTTAGAATGGTTCTCTTTGTCAGAGCAAGGCCTACCTTGAACATACTAGCCATCAACTAGAAAAAACTAGAATGAAAAACAAAAGAGTCAATATATACAATTCAAATGCTTAATGAGGAGAGAAAGAGTGGCTGCATGAAAAAAGCTATCAAAATCTTAGTTTTAGTTCCAATAGTGGATGTGGTTTTCATGTCACACACAAAGTCTCCTTATCAACCTAATCGTTGTAATATAAGCTTATAGAATTAAGTGTGCAAATTTGTATCTATTGAAATTAAGTCCTTGATAAAGAAAAATAATAGTGGATGATTAGAGGATCTCTTTTTGCATGGCTTAGCCCATCATCATAAGGTTACTTGAGATGTGTCGAGATTCCAGCCTTTATCTATAGAACCAAATAATTGGTATAGTCCAGGCCAAGTGTGATGTTTTCATCCACTTGTAAAATCCCACTCCTCTTCATTCTTTCTATCATATGTGTTTGAGGGATGGGACCCTTTATTTCTGGCCAATAAGATGCAATGCTATTAATTATACCTTTTAGAATCTTTTTGTCTTCTGTGCACATATATATGGAGAAAACTGGATTCTTCATGGTTGAACTCTACATCTGATGAATGATTTCACATAATTCCTTTAAGTTGCTTTTTGTCTCAAGACCCGATCTTTAGAGACATCCTAAAATATTATATTAGCTTGTTTATTTGATTAAATGCTGATCTCTCTGGTCTTCTTTGCCATGGTGGTCATTGCTTGGATATTTCCTTTTATACACTTTTTTGGGTGTGGATATAGTTCAATTTAGCAATGGTCGAAATATGTTGGTACTTCTTCCATGTACAAATTCCAGTTTTTTAGTGACTCTTGTAGTCATAATCATGTGAATTGAACTACATTATGTCTTATGAGTTTGCTCTTGTTGCTGCCATTTCTCTTATCCATTTTCTACTAATAAAGATGATAGCATGGATGCTATGGTCATTATCATTGTTCTAATTAGCACAAATTTAATCTGCGGATGACCATGCAGCACAACCTCTTGGATTAATCAAAATTATTTAGTTAACTTAGTCAATTTAAATTTTATTGACTGGAGCTATAATGGGAGAAGTGGCTAAGTAGTCAATGGTTGAAAGGATGCTAGGCTTACTAGTTGGTGTTTGTTGAATCACCTTGTGTTTAATTTAATAGTTTTACTTACGAATTGCATCTTATGCTATTTGTTCCTTGAAAGAGGTACACATTGTCTACTCACCAATGAAAACCATTTATTTCTGAAATTTCTATGTAGGTGCCACTTACTTGAAGATGGAGGAAGAAATGAGATTAAAGGAGGCACGAATGGCTGAGGAAGCTACCTTGCAAATGGTGGAACTTCCAGGAGCACCTCATCTGACTAAAGACTAGAGGAGGCACAGATGGATGAGCTTGCTGAAGACATTACAAGCATACTGCATGAGCACCTCAACCAATTGAAGACTCTGGAACAATTCATTTAGATTAATTTAAACTTTTGTATTTTTCATTACTTACTAATGGGACATATATTGTTTAATATATTCATATTCATATTATTATTATATTTATTTGGTCTCTATTTATCATTTCATTTATTTGTTAAATAGTTTGCATTAATTTGTGATGTTTAGTTTGTGTCCCTTATTGAAGTATATATATATATTGTTTAATATATTCATATTCATATTATTATTATATTTATTTGGTCTCTATTTATCATTTCATTTCTTTGTTAAATAGTTTGTATTAACTTGTGATGTTTGGTTTGTGTCCCTTATTGAAGTATATATATATATTTATCTATTTTACTTTTAAAGTGTTTTTTATTTATGTGTTAGTAAGATATTTGCTAAAAAAATATTACAATAATTGTATTGGTAAGGTACACTAATACTAAATCATGTCATGTTAGAAGTGTTGTTCTGTGTCATGTTGTGCTAAACATGATTGTGTTACAGTTGTTGTGTCGTGTTGACTCGTTTAATAAATAGGTTGTGTTATATGAATCATGTCGTATTGTGTAACTCGAACACGACTCATTTACATAATCATGTCACATGAGTCATGTCGTGTCACTCAACACGACCCATTTATATAATTATGTTACACAAGTGGTGTCAACTCATTTTAAAATCAGGTCATTTTAGAGTCACATGTTCTTAACATAATTATTAATAGGGATTTGTTTGTGTCGACCCATATACTCTAATGGGTCAGTCTTGATACAACACGACGATTTGCCACCCCTACTTATTTGTGACTAATGTGCATGTGCATGATTTCATTTATTATTATTGCTCTATGGATGCATGATTTCACTACGATAAGTCACATTTTATCTGTGATAGTGAAGACACATGATTTTAGTGCGATTTTATAACTGTGAAGTCATTAAAAGGTTATTTGATCTACTATTACATATTGAGGTGTGTGGATGCTTGTTTTATCATAGACTTGGTGTAGGTGGCTTGATAGTTGGTCCTTGAGAGGCTAACCTCGAGATGAGGGCCAGTGCCCTAGGATGGTAAGCCACAGGCATACCTGGATTTCATTATTTCATTAGAGGATTTCATTCAATTTCGTCGCCTTGAATTGTCATGTGATTTTTATATTTTTGCAGATTTATGATGGGTACTATGCTAGTAGGGTTGATATGGTTGGTTACCCGCCCTTTGACTTTGTGATGATGATCATTAAACACCCGCCTCCAAAGGGGACAAATTTGTAAGGAGTGGTATCATGGGTAGTGCTCACTATGTGTGACGACCCGGGTTTTTCAACCCTATATATGTAAAAAATTTCGAAAGGTGGGGCCCCATTTTTTTTCTCAAAAAACCCAAATAGTGAAAATAATTTAAATCGAATTTCATTTTCAGAAAAATCCCGAGGTCAGCCATTGACACAAAACAAGATTTTATTTTTATTTTTATTTTTCAAGTAAACATGTTTAAAATAGATTTGCTATTCCAGGATCATCCAGTCATCAACCACATTCCCATAACAGTATAATCAAGTCCAATAACATATATACATACACAGTCCATGTGAAATTAGAACATACCTCTAAATGAGACTTCTCGATCACTATTCTTCTAACTCCTCATGTGTCCTGTCTTTCTTTAATATCTGAGGCATTGCAAGCAATGCTTGGTAGGTACATAGACATTTAATGTATATCAATGGAACAAAATAGAATAATTGTATTGATACAGTGAGTAAAGCAATTTTTACAAGAATATAATTATTTTAAGCAATGCTAATAAAATCTCAAAACATCATATACGATAAAACATGCATCTCATAGATTTAAAACATGATATAATCTCATGTAAATGAGCATACAATAACAACAAGGCACCCTAAGGTATATGGGTCCCACGAGTGTCCCATACACTCGTATCACAGATCATGAGTACTCATATCAAACCTCTGAGTGTCGTCACACCTAGGCATATCATCACATCTTCATGCTCATCGTGCAAGCACACCAAATAAGAGTATGGATCGTCATGCCGCAGTGGTAACCCTCCATGGGTCTCAACCACCACCGCTCCTCGTCGACACCATAACGAGAGACTTAGCGTCCGTCCCCATGGACAGGCCCGGACCGGTAGTGTGGACTATCCATGTTACCAACCCCTACCAAATGCCATCTACGGGCAGGTGTCTATCATATTAAAATCTCATCACATCACAAATCTTGGAAGGTGGGTGGCCGGCCCTATCCCTCCTAGCATGACATCCACCGGGTGAGAGCACCCGTCATAAAACTCAAAATACGAAAATCATGTATGTCGAAACCAAGAGCACTTGTGGCTCACAATCCCCAAGGCACGCTCCTCATCCTGGAGTTAGCCTCTAAAAAGACCAGCCACCAAGCCTCTACTTTTCTTTCTCATAAAAACTCATCAATTTCAATGATGCAATAAGGAAAGATAATTTTCTAATTGTGTATAAGTAGATAATCTCAATCTCATGAAACCATCGGTCATAGTCCATTCAATACATGATTGAAATCAAACAGCAATCATAGCATAAAACTCTAAATCTTACAAAATCATCGATTAATAATAAGTGCAATTTAAATCACCATCAATCATAATGTCATGATAATACAAGGTTTTAAAATCAAAACGAAACATTAAATGTCATCACCTACCTCAATTGTCGTTACTTAGCTCATGTCCCTCCTTCAGTCGAGTCCGAGAATACCTTGGTAAAGTCCTGAATGACGTTCAAACATAATAGCTAGACGTTATTTCTAAGTTCACAGGGTAAGGTTAGATCTATATGATTTGTTGGTTTCTAAGGGTTACTCTCTGATATTTTTAGGTTGATCTATACCTAAGAATGTCTTGCATTTTATTATATAATTGGGTCCGTGTCAAAATTACGGATGCAACGGTCCTTTTGGCTTGTCAAGCGGAGTTATATAGGATCCGAAATTGGATTTTTCAAGGTCGCGCCTTAATGGACGACCCAATTGTAGTGCCTAGGGTCCTGCACGCCGCGGTTCTAGAATGCGCGCTCTACGGTTTCTAGTATACGCGTGCGCCTTAGTTGCACTGCAACCAGGCTCATGTGCATACGTCTGAATAGTGTGCCAGGGTGTGCGCTATTGCGCGGATGTGTCTTAGGCGCGGCTATGTGTGCCTCAGCTCCTAGGACGTCCCATGCGTCCCTGTTGAGCTAAGACAACTATCTGCACGTGACGCGTGCGTGAGGACAGCCCCCAGGGAGCTTGGCATGGGTGTGCGTCAAGCCAGGCGCCTTGGACTGCGCCGTGCACCCTAGGACGTTCATGCGCCCCTAGGAGGCACTCTCTCTCTCTCTCTCTCTCTCTCTCTCTCTTGACCGGTTTTCACCCGTCTGGTTTTGTTCACGGAAAGTCGATGATTCCGGCCGGAAGAGCACCCAGATCCGGCGTGGATCTGGGCTGGGAAGGAAAGGAAAGGAAAGGAAAGGGGAACAAGGCCAGTTTGGGCAGCCTGGAACAGCGCCCTGGTCGGCGAGTTTTGGAAGGGAACCCGTCTTCTCCGGGTTTCCACGGCATTTCCCCCAGCCGGAAAACACCCAGATCCGGCGTGGATCTGGGCAGGGAAGAATGGCAACTAAATAGGAAGGGTTGGGGGGCTTACCTGGGTGGTCTGGGAGAGTCCATACCCGGTGGGTGCGCCCTTTTCTTTCCACTCTGCATCCCTAGGTCGCCGGAATCATGAGGAAGAGGAAAAACCCCAATGTCGAGCAAGACCGGAGGTAGGAGGGGAAAAGAGGAGAGGGGAATGGGGAGACGGGGATGGCCGGCCTGACTTAGCCTGGCCGTTGCTGGAAAAATGCAGGGAACTAGGTTTCCGATTCTAGCTGGAAACCCCAGTCCCAATGGCTGAAAAACCACGTTTTTGGAGAGGGGAAGATAGGGCTTTTTTATAGCCATGCTATGGTGGTGCTTGCCAATGGCGGTGCCACCATTTTCGGTGGTGGAAACCTCTGGAAACTAGGGGTTTCCGGAGAAATCGGGAGGAAGAAGAAGACGGGGTGCCGTTATCAAAACGGCCCCCTGCGTTTTCTGCGTTTTTCGTTTTTTAATTTAAATTACAGAAATACCCCTATCTTTAAACGGTCGTAACTTCTTCATATGGACTCCGTTTTGGGTGATTTTGGTCTTGTTGGATTCCTTTTTCCGAGACGCACCTAATGGTACCATTCTCAGGACCAAATTTCTAGGTTCAGTCAGGGTGAATAGTGAAATGACCAAAATACCCTTATCTCCAAAAAGTGATCTTTTTATTGCTGACTTGGGATTTCAATGTTACAAAATTGGAGTCATTACATTCATACTTGTAACAGCCTGAGGGCCCACACCCTGCAACGATATTGTCCGTGCCGGAGTGCCCATACACCCCGCACAGTTTTGTTCTTCCCCAGTTGCCCAGGGAAAATGCCTCGTTGCAAGGGAAGTCCTCATCACTCTTATCAAGAGCCCAGTAACTTTCCCCCTAGCGATGTGGGACTAACTTTTAGTCTTTCACCTTGCCTAGAAGCCTGCCAGCCCTCTTGGCCCGCCCTCATCGACCAAGGCTTCACAACCTCTCCCCCTTAGGGGACACGCGTCCCCGCGTGTCTTACCACACGCGAGCGCCCACGTGCGGCTAGCCACTCACACCGGGTCAGGGTCTGGCTCTGATACCACTTGTAACAGCCCGAGGGCCCACACCCTGCAATGATATTGTCCGTGCCAGAGTGCCCATACACCCCGCACAGTTTTGTTCTTCCCTAGTTGCTCAGGGAAAATGCCTCGTTGCAAGGGAAGTCCTCATCACTCTTATCAAGAGCCCAGTAACTTTCCCCCTAGCGATGTGGGACTAACTCTCAGTCTTTCACCTTGCCTAAAAGCCTGCCAACCCTCTTGGCCCGCCCTCATCGGCCAAGGCTTCACACTATGGGTCCAATCCTCCCATGCACAACAGATGTTTAGTCTCCCATTTTGGTGTCAATGAGGAGTGGCAATTGATAGACCCAAGAGTTGGTTATCATTGTAACATAGCAGTCCATGTATTTCTTGATGATTAATTATATCATATTGTACAGTGAGCATGTCAGGATGAATATTCCCTATATACCCACAATGTGATAATGCATGGAGGAGTGGTATGAGTACTCATGACCAGAGATTCGAGTATAATAGACACTTGCTGAACTCGTGTGTGAGGGTGTCCTTGTTGATGAGTTGCACATTCATAGATATATTCTCTAAGCTTTTGAGCTCCGTATTGACAAGATTTTGTCATATTTATGAGCCTTAAAAGCTTAGTTGATTTGGCATATTTTAAGACACACGGTTGGCATGAGTTATATTGATTTTATATTAGCATTTTAACAAGCTTGAGAGGCTTTGTTTACTCAGCATGTTTTGGAAACACGCAAGTGGCTTGGTTGCATTGCCTGATTTAGTTGATTTTTATACTAATTATGTTATACTTTATCTCTATTTATTTTTATATTTGATATCATGCTAGAATTATTTTCATGAGGAAGATATTTATCACGTGCCCTGAGATTTAATACATGACTGTTTCACCTTTTTGTTAAATATTTATAAATTACTATTATTACTGTAGTCACCTATACAAGTATAGCGTGCTAAGACATTGCGATGTTTTTGCGATGCATCAGATACAGAGAGAGATAATAGGTAATGTAAGCAAGCAGTGAGCAAGTAAGGGTGTTGGCAGCCTTAAACGGTGCATAGAGGAGATTTCAATGATGTATATGGTTTGATCAAAACCTTACCTTGGATATTATTTATAGACTGTATATGAGTATGGTTTACTATTTTGTGACATAGATACTTGGATGTCATCTAGTTGGATGTCATGGCCGTGTATAGATGTGTATGATCTGAATGGATGGATATGGAGACTGAGTCTCTAGATTTTGTATTTATGTTTATTGTATTTACTAGGTGTTGCCACATTGCATGCGTTCAAAGCGTTGCTAATAAATACATAGGAGATTGTCTATTTTTTTTGTAGAAATGAGAAGATCATTTTACCATTAAATTCATGTTTTGTGGGTCATATGATTCCAGGGTTTTGAAACGAATGCTCTTTATTCAAAGTTTTTATTATCAATTAATTTTAAAATTCAAAAAATTTAACTAGGGGATCTTGACTTTTTAAAAATTGGTAGTTATATGTTGTATAAAACTCAGAGTGTCACAAGCTAAGACTATAAAACCCTTTGATCATTCCATCATCTTGAAAATGGCATATTTGATGGGCTGTACTGGCCAAATGTTGTCAAATGAAACTACTGCACAAGTTACTTTTTGTATTGTAAGTGGTTCCACTTGTCTACCTTTTAAATTTTGCATGACATTCTTACCTAAGAAAGCACAAGTACAGGAACTCTAAATAGCACTACTGCCCACGATGACATCTTATGTAGGTATATGAGCAATAAGAAGGACCACCTTGATCTAGTTAAGGGCATGGGGAGTGGTATTGTTCCTTCAAAAATCTTTAGTAAAAATTACCTACAGTTCAATATCAAGAGGCCTAAAATGAGTTGTATGGGAAAATAAAATGGATATATTTAGCCAGCTACGTGAAGGAGGTTTAATGATAGTTTCTCAATCTCTTGCACATAATTCTTGCAACACCTTTGTACCTCCATCAAATGCTAGCTGCAATTTTCCAACTAAAGAAGTTTATGAAATAACTAACGTCTTTTGAAACATAAATTTTAGCTAGTGAGGTAGATATATAGACAAAACTGAAAATTTTCATTCTCCTTATGTAATTCTTTATCTCAACCTCTCTATTGTATATCTGATTTCCAGGTGAGTCAATGTCTATTGGCCCTGGATTCCTATCAAAACATCATAACAGTTGGTTCATGTTATGATCATGAATCAAACATTTTGTAGGGAATTAGTATGCCACCACATACTAAGCAAGTGTCTATTACCATGGCTTTGGATGCCAATGTCAGCCTACCATTCCTTTAAAAATGAAACATATTACAATTGTTGGGCAAGCAGTTCATATCAAGTCGGTTGGCTATACGCATTAGTCATTCCCATGGAGTCCATGATATGTATCTTATCACACCACCTTTCTCATCAATACTTTTTAGCTAGATACCTCAATTTAATTATTTGTTAATTTTATACAATTAATCGGCAACATGAGTTATTTAGGTCACTTGCCATTGCACCATCATCTATTATTGCACCAATGGAACAAGTACTTGTATATATGTTTGATTTTTTAATTATAAATTAGGCCATCTTCATTGATCAATATTATTAAGCTAAAAATTTCTACATCTTTTGCAGTAGCCATCAAAGGATCGTGTGGAAGTGCCACCTAACACACTTTGATCCCTAAGGTTAATGTACAATCTCATCAATGAAGACAGGACAATCAACCCCGTACGAATTAAAGAGAGACTGCTTGAAGATGACGTTGTTAAAGTGCCAATTATGGTAAATGACCTACTACCAGTTTGCCTATTGGATCTACTCAAGCAAACTCACATTATCTCCTATATGGGATATATGCACATATTTGCTTATAAAATACTTGATATTACATATTGTATTTTCATAGTATAGGTAATAATTATTTCTTTTATGCAGTTTCTTGAATGATGTAACTAGCCTTTTTGAGATTGAAGGTATACTTTACCAACTCCTTGACCCTAGCATCATTTGTGGAGTCGTGGAGTAATAGCCGATAGAGAGGTGTGTTAATGATATTTTATTAGCTTCTTCAGGTGCAATAAGAGACAAGGCTTAATGATTCCCTATAATAGTGAATAAGTTTTAATTTGATTGTTTCTTGCTAACTTATTCCATACTTAAAGATTGCCAACTTTAATTATAATTTATATGACTATTTATATAGGGCTCATTAGATGCTACTCGTTTTGGATATATATGGTGGGCTTGCTTTCCTTTTCTATTCTTGTGTATCGCACATCCATCTCGTAATGACTCCATTTTTGTAACCTTGAAATCCCATGTTGGTAATGAAAAGTTCACTTTTTGAGATAAGGGTATTTTGGTCATTTCACTATTCACCCTGACTAGACCCAGAAATTTTGGTCCTTAGAATGGTACCCTTAGGTGCGTCTTAGAAAAAAGAATCCAACAAGACTAGAATCACCTAAAACGGAGTTAAAATGAGCAAGTTATGGCCCTTTGAAGTTCAAGGGTAAAATTATAATTAAATTTAAAATGAATTGGCCTGAGAAAATAGGGACTTGTTTTGATACAGGCACCCCCTTCTTCCCAAACATACTGCATCACCTAGAATGTCGGTGTGTAGGGGAAAAATCATCGCCATTCTGGAGGTTTCTCCACTACCATTCCATGGCAGTGGAAACACCCTCCAGAACCCTCCTTAAGCTCTATAAATAGAGCTCTTGGGCGCCTCCAATGGCAGCCCAAAACCCTGGGAAAAACCAGTCTTTAAGTTGTAGGTAAGAGGAGAAGCTGTAAAAAATACCCAGCCACGAACCAGGTATGCCTTAAACAACTCCAAACCTATCTCCCCCTCTGTCTTAGGTTGAATGTCCCTAAGTTTTTGCATGAGAAACCATGCAAAACGGGGCTCTAGGGAGCCACAACAGACCCAGGGCAGGTGCTTGAGGCGTTCTGGTTCGATGTCCAACCAGGGCGTCCCAAGGACTCCCAGGTCACCACAGAACCAAAACGCACCCAATGCGTTAAAGGAAAACCGACAAGCACGTCTGTGGACGCGCTTGCAAACAAGAAAAGGGGCGGAGGCCAGGTGCGTGGCGGATGCGGGACACGTTAGTGTCTCGGGTGCTCGGAATGCGCAGCCTGATGACGCTCGGGAGCGTACGACTGCACGTGCGGGCCAGTCTCCGCTCGATTGGGATGCAGGTGCATCCCGGGAGCGGTGACGCAGGGCCCATTTTGAGCCTTCTGTGTATTCTTAACACTAAAATACCCATAACTTGAGTTCTAGGACTCCGATTGAGGCACCGCGAGAGGCGTTGTGTCCGTATCGATGGCGCGGACACACCCAAACTATAAAATACCTGATCAAGCCCTTATATAAGGCTAGAATAACCCTTAAACCATGATAGTGGCACGGGGCCACTAAACCTTTGCAAACCTGACTATACCAAGGCCCAGTTAGGGACTTTAGGAGGCCCTTAGGTATGAGAATGAACCCTTAATGCCTAAGTAGTGAGGTAAACTATTCTAGAACCTATAGAAATAGGCCAAGCTAATCTTTTTCCCCTAAACCATGTCCAGGAACGTACGAGGACAAGGGGATTAGCGCGATCAAACCAGGTAGGTGTCATATCGCTACTAGACTTTTAAAAAGAACCCATGATGCTTTGAGAATGCATGTTTTGAGTCATGGTTGCTTTTCTAATGATGTTTTAAGTTTTTAAGTTACATGTCCCATCTTTATGCGTACATCATATAAACTTATGTTATATCCTTATGCACATGACCTGTTTAGCATGAATTGATTTCATAAATGAACTTAGCATGCATATGAAAAATACATTGCTCATATATTGCCAAGACATGTGTTACATGCATAGACATGTTTTGAAAAAGGATTCTTGTCTGCATGATACATGCATAGACATGTTTTGAAAAAAGGTTCTTGCCTGCTTGATAGTATATGATTTGGGTTAGTAAGCTCATGGGCGCTATGCCGAGAGGTTTGGGGTGGCTCCCAGCCTCTACCACTATAGGTGAAAAGGGTACCATGACAAAAAGGCTTGTCCTCACTTAGAGTGCTGTGGTAAACGAGGACTACCACTGGAGGTGTCATGGCACTCATTGAAGTGTCATATGCCCCACGGAGGCTATGACTGAGAGCCCCTAGGTACTCGGGGACCACACGACAATGAGGTCGTGGGCATAGTATGCCCTATGTTTTTGAGGATTTACTTGCATGCATATGGCATGACATGAGTATGGTCGACCATAGATCCATGAGTTGGATTCAGTTGAGCATCTTATGCATATCATAGTATATGTTTATAATATCTATGTTACTTTTGACTTGGATTATGCGATTCGTTAAGTCGTCAGTATTCTACTTTGACAATGGCTTTTAATATCGATATTAAACATGAGTGCCCAAACATGCACATGGTTTAAAGAACATATGGTTTAAAACATAGTATGCATTGTAAAACTAGTAGTGATAGACTCCTACTGAGTATAGTGTATACTCACCCAATCCTTAACATTTTTCAGATATAAGTAAACACTTAAGGACAGGATACACCCGTGACAGAGAACATCCAAATTAAGTACAAGTAAGTAAACCCCTACCTTATCTTTTAGTGAATGTTACTTGATTGTAGTTACTCTCTGTAGAAATTTGTGACTAACACTTTCTTTGGAATAGAGTTGATTTAAAACTATGCCATGGCTATATGATTTGAAAATGTGTTTTGACACTTGGGATTTTATACGAAAGATTGCTTTCTAAAACAAAAGATTTTCATGCATTTCATATTTCTAAAGTAAGAGATCTCTCCTTTTTATGAAATTTGCATCATATCAAACCCGGGTCGTCACAGTCTCGCCCTCGTAGAAGTAAGTTTTTTATTCTTTTCATGTATAATGTGTAGAATTTTTTTTTTATTATATTCATTTACAATGCATTTGAAATTTAAACTTGTAGAGTATGGTTAACATGAGCTAACGTGGCCAAGACTGTGCAACCACCGAAACTCACTTGGAAGGCTATCAAGGTATAGAAAACAGTTAATTACTCTATTTTATAACTAATTAAACTTACAATATTACAAATGATATTTATGGATTCTTTTTGTTTTCCTTATTGCACAGTGCCCTAGACAACAGTCTGATTGGGAGTGCAGGTATTATGTGTTAAGATATATGAGGATCTTATATTTGATGGTGTTGGTATCTCCCAATTAAGAAAGGTAAGATACTTTTTACTTTTCATAATCTTATATTTTTTCATAGTTTTTGATAGATCCAGTTAAAAGAATATGACCTGAATTAAATATGTTGTATTACAGGCTACTGTACTTTCTGAGTACCCAAAAAGAAAAAGTTGCTCTAGAGTAAACCTCAATGAAATACAAAGTGAATGGGTTGAGTATGTAATAAGTTTCAATTAGAACACTTGTAGTAATTACATGAATGTAAAATACATAATAAAGTATTTTTTTCATTTATATACATGTGTTCTTTTAGTTTTCATTATTTTTATTGAAATATATGTATTTTAAGAGATGAATGAGTGGAAACTTGGAGTGTGGGAGTAAATGATAAGTATGGATGAAGTAAATTTGGAGGTTAGTTTTTATTATATTCATTGAAGTATATAAGTTTTATGGGATGATGAACAAGGGGAACTTAGAGTGTGAAAGTAAATGCGAATATGGATGAACTTACAAATGAAGTGAACATGCATGTATTGTGGTTTCTTTAATGAAGTCTTTTCGAGATAGATGTAATGGATAATGATGAATTTAGATGTTTTATACCTAATATAGAATTGAAAGTATGTTTGTTTTTTATGTATGTAAAGATTGTAAGAAAATTATATCATGTGGTACATTGAATATAGAAATACAAGTAGTGATTGCAATATAATTTTTTTAAAAAATAAACTTTTAAAGTTGTTTAGTAAATTGACTTTAAAATTCCTAACATTTGAAGCCGTTTACCAAAAGACTTTAAAAGTTCATTCTAAAAAGAAGTCATTTAGTAAATGACTTTAAAAGTCGTCTTTAAAGCCAGTTTTTTAAAGTTGTTTACTAAACGACTTTTTTTTTACCGACTTTTGAAGTCGGCTTGATAGAAGTCATTTTTTAACCGACTTTGATTAGTATTTTTTACCGACTTTAAAAGCCACCTGTGTAGTAGTGCATACCCAAGGTTATTGTGCATATGAGAGTGTATTAGCCTACTCTAAATAAAAGTTGTTGTCTTCATCCTACTAGCCGAGTCTCTACCTTGTCAATAAGATGTTAAAAGTGTTCAATCTTTGGTCTTTCTATGAACACTGAAACTCCCAAGTGTTTGTCCTTGTATCAAATTATTTATCCTTGAGAAGGAGTATGATGCACTATCATTCAAATATTAAAAAGCACATGGAAATTAGGACTTATATGCTAGTTGTTTACATATAGATAGTTGCATCTTTTATCAGGGTTGTTGTTATTATTAAATCTTAATCATTAGACTAGACGGCTGAGATTGTTTGGAGTTTAGGTTTTGTTTCTTTATTATATTTAAACTTCTTTAGCAAAGAAGGAAGAGGGAGCTGTTGTTATAGTTTTACATTATTAATGAAGCAAGAACTTCATGGTACCTTGAAAAGTCCCAAACCTTAAGACCCTCAAGAGTTTCATTTATTGAAAACTAGAAGAGTTTCTCTTTTGATTATATAGTATATGGAAGAGTAGTCGATTATCCTCTCCTTGAATATCTTAATTTCACTGCACTAGACCATCTAATCACTTTTTTTTTTAAAATAATCAATGAACTCATGGTAGAATCAATTAGAAAAACCAAGGGAAGACTTCTCTTGTGCAAAGTAGAATCCTGATTTTTCGGGTATATATTCAAAATGTTGAAAGAGCAATCTACAATTATCAACTATGGCTTTAGTAAAGATTATAAGATCATCCGCCAAAAGCTCATGCAAGTTAGAAAATAGAAAATGAGTAAAAAACGTGTGAAGTGCTTATTGGGGATGACGATAATGAGATACATGTAAGTGATACGACACTTTCATTGCATTATGTCCATATTGTAAATGTAAGAGACTCGGTTATCATGCACACGTGCAACTGCAGTTATATTAATTGAAAAGAGAGAATGAGTTGGAGAACATTGTGATGCTTATTATCATGTAGACAAGTATGCCAAAAGTTTTTTGCATCCCATCTGACCTCTTCCTAGTAAAAGCATATGGTCGACTATAAGCCCAAATATTTACCAGTCCATCCACCTTATACTCGTCGACAACCAGGAAGACCCAAGAAAACGTGGTTCTGATGAGGCTGTACCAATGACAGTAGGACATTATCTTTAGCTTATTGGTTCAAATATACCTTGTGTCTTCCATAAATAACTAATTTGTTTTCTCTTTGATAAGAGGCCTCAAATGAAGGAAAAAACCCTCGCTAGTAGATACTGTACCCATATTTTGTTCCATGGCTGCTGTTGATTTAGCTTTTTAGAGAGAGTTTATCTTTTTGAGTTTAAATACGAGTATTCCTCGACATTTCTCAAATAAGCTTTAGTGTTGCTTTTATGTCTCGAAGGCCATAACCAAGCCCTTGTAGTTGCTCAGCATCGTAGAGTGGAGCCTAAACCTAGAGAGTTACTTGAGGAAGAGATCTGGGGCTCCATTTAACGTATCATCTTTACAAAAGAGCTATACTTTGTATTTTAGCATTCGTATGTTTTATAGGCACAGCAGATACTGGCAGAATAGATGGCGTAGAAACATCTCACATTATTACTCCGTCTTACAGTTTATAATTGTCCTAAAATATTTGTCTAATACAAAAAGTCAATGACTATAAAGGATAGAATTATGAATGAAAATATTAGAGGAAACATAGGGGTAGTACAAACAGATAACAAGATGAGCGAGATTAAACTTAGATGGTTTGGACATGTCCAAAGGAAACCCAAGATGACAACAGTTAGGAGAGAGGCAATGCAAGTATAAGGTTCTGAAAGGGCAAGTAGAAGTCCCAAAAGAACATGGATAAAAGTGGTGAGAAAATATTGAAAAACTTTGGGATTAAATAAAGCCATGGTACTTAATAGAGAGGAATGCAAGAACAAGATTCATGTGGCCAACCCTTAATTGGGATAAAGTCTTGATGACGACGACAAAAACTCAATGACTGCTAGCTTTAAGTTCTCAATGATACCATTATCATATTTAAAAATTTATACGTAAGTAAACGAGGTAAAAATCTATTAAAGGATAGATATGGAATTAGATGGGGCATGAGGTGTGAATCCGCATTTCTGATTCCCGAAACCAACATGACCCTTAATGTTTATATAAAAGAGCAGCTCGGGGCTTGAGGAAGGAGCAGATCATAAGATTCAATAGTACCTTGCATTTTGTAAGAGGTTATTTTCATGCTTTCAACCCTTGATGTTTATATGCCAGAAGAAAAAACTTTCAGTTGCGACATGCATGTCTATGAGCACGATAGGTTTCCTTCATGAAGTAATCCTTGGCTTAGATCCTTGAAAATTATGCAAAAGCATTCTTTCTTTTTAGGCTTTTCCAGCGTTGTCAATAAAATTACCTTTCTTTCGATAAAAATCAAATGCACAGCAATGTGGATTTCTCGTTCATTTTCAACTTAAAAAATGGTCTTGCTATTGCCATGAATGCGGTTGCTAATGACATGAATCATTTTTTACTTTCCATATTAGCAGTCATGCTAAGAGAAAATGAGGAGAATCAACATGTACACATCATTTTTTCATGAAAACTTATTTTGTAGATGTAAGCTGTTCACCATGCTTATAATTCAAAAAATAAGTTACCCAAGAGAATTCAAAAAATTTTGAACGATCTTAACTAGTGGTTTTCAATCTTTGCTAAAATTAATAAAAAATGGATGAATAAAATATTTTATATAAATAAACATAGACCAGAACCATCCAATGGGCATGAAATTCAATGCCTAGCCAATTCTATGCAATGCCAAAACATAACTAATGGCATATTTTTCTAGGAAGGAGAAATGGAGGTTGGACACCTTCCTCTCTCCTAAAGCGCATATAAAAGGGCAGCCCCAGGACACGAAGTTCCCACCTATGCGGGGTCTGGGGAAGGGGTGGACCACAAGGGTCTATAGTAGGCAGCCTTACCTTGCATTTTGCAAAAAGTTAATTCCATGCCTTGAACCCGGGACCTCAAGGTCACATGACGACAACTTTTTATCATTGTGCCAAGGCTCCCTCGATTCTTTATTTTTTCTTCTCTTTCCCATTAATCTAAGGAGAGCTTTAGCATAGCAGTAGAGTTGTTGTTGTATGACTTTGAGGTTACGGGTTTAAGATGTGGAAACAGCCTCTTGCAAAATGCAAGGTAAGGTTGCATACTATTGACCCTTGTGGTCTACCCCTTCTTCAAACTTTACATGTGCAAGAGCTTCGTGCGCTGGGGCTGCCTTTTTTTCACCCATTAATCATATTACATTAAGGCATTAATGAAATAATAGAGTAGCAAGAATCCGAATTGGATGTTTGTCGAGTAAATGGGACTGTGATGTAAATACACGACCCTAAAACTTAAATATCATAAAATGAAGCTTCCACGACGTCAATTTTTTGCCTTTTTTGGTCCTTTATGAATCTGAATTACGGAAAGCAAGTCTTCAAGTTTAATTCTGCTTTTGTTATGCAGTTGTAAGAGATAGAAAGTGTAGGCCTTGTACGATGAATAATAGTTTGATTCAATGGGTCTCAAAAAGATCCCACCATTTTTAGGGTTTCTGGACAGGGATAAGCTTTTCTACCCACGATGGTGGTTTTAAGACGAGGGCCCTGTTTTTTAAATCTATTGTTAATTTTGTTTTAACTTATTGTAACTTTCTAAGCTACTTAATTGGGGCCAGGTATGTGGGCTATTAGAAGGGGAGCTTTGGTGCAACGGTAAAAGTTGTTGTTGTTTGAGTTTGAGGCTATGGATTCAAGGTGTGGAAACAACTTCTTGCAAAAATACAAGATAAGGCTGCATACTATAGGCTCTTGTAGTCCGTCCCTTCCCTGGACCCTATATACGCAGGAGCTTCATGCACTAGGGCTGCCCTTTTTAGATACGTGGGCTATTGTGCTACGTCTTTCATAACCTAAAAGCATGTTACTGGCAATCTGAAGACCTTACCTTAACCAAACATTCATATGGGAATTAAAAGCATATGGAGTCCTTTTAGAACCCCTTAAAGATCCATTTCTCACATCAGTCGTGAAGAAATACCCAATATTCTAAATCTACTTAAGCTCCAAAATCTCAAAACCATTTCAACCCAAACATGGAACCATATGAGAAGCGTGCACTAATAATCTCTCTCTCTCTCTCTCTCTCTCTCTCTCTCTCTCTCTCTCTCTCTCTCTCTCTCTCTCTCTCACGAATGAGTACACTAATAATATCTATAACTCCTTGATGATGTTGCCTTTGATTTGTCTTCATTGGATGATCCTAGACCCTTCGAAGTTTGATCTAGACTTGAGCTGCCCTAATGGGCCAAAAATAACTCCATTTCCTTAAGTCAGTAAGTTCCCCTTCTACAGCATTGGTGCCAGAAGGGACTCTCCCCAAGTAAAGGGTTGGATCGAGGCACTCCTGGGCATTGGGATATCCGAAGAAATCTAGTTTGCCAATCGAAGTACCTTTGTGAAGTGTAAAAATTGTCGGCTAGCGAATGGCCCCTCTTAATTGGCTGGATGTAGCATCTGAAACTTTTTTGGGCCAAATTTATAGGCCTAAGCTGGATATCATCCAACATGGCCAGGGTTAGCAATGATTTGTTGATCCACTTTGGACCTTAGGCCCAATAACAGTAAAGTGTAGCCCTTGTCATAGTCAAGAGTACATCTTAAATGAAAACGATAATAAGCTATGAATCCTTAGATCATGAATCAAGTACATAAAGTGGTAAATGGAGAGTCCAACTGATCAGTGGTAAATGCTTCTTCTTAGCCTCCGGCAAGTTTGTTCCGAAAGATACACCACATGGACTGCAATAGGAGCTACGATATTTAGCTTTCATTGAAAGAGTAAATCAGGCTCATCATATGGAGTAAAGGGGATCCCATCCCCTTGCTTTCTCTCCTTATCATGCAAGCAAGCATCTCCATCTCTTTATCTCCAGTTAACTTTCTCCACCAATGAAGGAAGGAATCTCACTTGGGGTATAACAGTAGCATTCAACTTCACAATGCCGTGCAACCATGTTCCATACATCTCTCGCTTTGCTCAGTCCTCATCCAGCATTGAGCATCCCTTCTGATCGATAGTATCAAAGGCATCGTACAAGATTAATAGGCCTCCTTACACCCCGATTTGCAAGCTAATAGAATTCAGTTTACGTGATTATGCCAGATTATTCCATATAATTATATATATGGAATAATCCGGCATAATGGCATTGACCGGATTATATCTCTCACCTTTTTTGCTTACTTTTCAGGCATGCATGGCCTTAATAGCCACATGTAGTACTGTTAGCTCTCATCCGATAATCATGTTGCTGGATCGGATAACTATCGTTCAATAGCTACCGCTATAGGCATGGTAGTCTTCGATTAGTCATCTAGTTGTTATAACAGTCGGCCATAAATTATAAATGAAGAACAGGATGTTTTTCAAACTTCTCTTTTTCACAAAGTGAAACCAAACTCAATACATTGTAAAAGCCTGCATGAATGTTAATCATTGTTATTTATCTAGATTACACCTTCCCAATACAACAGGGATGTACCCATCTTCCGAAGTGGTTATTGACTTGGAGATCTTCTCATATTGCAGTCTGAACGATAGATGTGGAGAGTCTTAACAAGACCAAAAATGAAGGCCAAATGCTAGCTGAAGGAGCATAAATTAAGAGTGCTTGGTACAATTGGCATCTATTTAGGTGGCAAGTATTTCTGGGAGATCTTCCCCGTTTATCTCATATATATGGTGCTACATTGAAGTTGAGATGATAGGCATAGATGCTACTGTTGGAGCAGTAGTTTAGAATTATAAGTTATTTTCAACCATGCAATTTGCGCGAAGATCAATATTGCCTCGTTGAGGTGACCATATTTGTAGTTGGGGCTGTGATTACTTCATGCCAAAAACCACCCAACCATGTTGGAGATCATTTTAGGGTTGGGGACAATATAATATAAGTCTATTAGGTTAGAAAACATTAGTGCAGTTAGATTTTTCTTTTAGAAGGTCCTCGAGTGAGTTTGACTCAATGGACAAGCATCATCTGAATTGATTTCTCCAGGCACAAACCAACATTGTATGGTGTCACATGTCATTAATTTGTTCAATTTTCGGATCAGTAATATAAGGCATGGTGGCCTGCATGCCACATGTATTGACCCAAACATCGAACAAGTAGCTGATAGGTTCCAAGCATACAGCCCATGCATGACTAGGGAACCAGTTAGCTGCACATAGTAATTTTTTATATGGTGGGCATAGTTCAGAAATAGGAGCAGTTTCGTGGGCGTGTATGTGTCTAAATTTCAAGGTAAAAAGAAAAATAATTCACAAGAAGGAAATGGTAACCATTTTAAAAGAAACAAGGAAAATGGTACAAACAAAGGCTTGTAAAGGACCACTGACTTGTTGAAATTTAAAAGTGCCATGCTTTTAAGCAGAGGAGCCTTTGCCAATTAAGCAGCCATTTAGGGAACTTTTCCTTTAATCCAAAAGAAAAACGAAAGTGGCTAGGAGGCAAAGGCAGAATGTTACTGGTGACTTCTATGTCTACCCACTTGCTCTATAACCTTTCCCTTTCAATCACCCAAAAGCGAAATGGGAAGCTTCATTTCATGTGCACGATAGGAGATACACGGCACAATATCCACTTATCCAAATCCAAAACTCCACTAGCTTTTATATGGCCTGCAAGTCCATTTTAGACTTTAATATGTTGTCTCGTGACCTACCTTTCCTCACTTTAAGAGCATGAACAATTACTCATCGACTGTATGTATATCTTTTCATGCAGATTCTAATTAGACTATGTACTAGCACATTCACAGTCTCATGTGAAACATGCACCAAGTCTCTCTTTTAGTCTCCTTAGCTTGTAATTAACAAAAGAAAGCAGTCAAAACATGTGAGAATTCGATTCCCACAAAGCATAAAGTTGTGGTCCATGTGGAATTGATTTCATGGATAAAGATGTGTAGAACGTCTACGGTTATAATATAATGAGGTAGGTGTTGCTGTGATGACAAGTGGATAAGAAACTTGAATTATATATCCACTCACATGATCATAGCAGGATTCAAATCTTTCATCCGAAAGCTTGCACCTGTAAAGCAAAAAACAGTATGGATAATTGCATTGGGAATTTTTTTAATAATTTAATATAGAAAGACTTTTTAACTAATAAGCTTTTTCCTTTTCTTTATTGTCTGCCAATTTGCAAGTCAAGATCAAGAAATCCAAATAATTTGATCGCTGCTATTTTTTCGTATGTCATCGATGTATAATTGAAGCAATGTTAATGACATTGCACCAACAAATGTCTAGCGCAGTTGGTTGTAGATAACTTGGCATCTCCCTTGGAATATATTTGGTCATAGGTTTCTCTTTTGGCCGAGGTTTAGATTTAATAGTGTGTGTGTGTGTGTGTGTGAGTGATTTGACATTTAATTATTTACTTATAAGAAAAAAAATTAATGGCACCGCAACTACTAAAGTCCTGCTAATTTAGTAGATATTACTTCATTCAAACCTTTAATAAGTTAATATGACATTGGTACCCCGGTTTTGTATTGTTTTAAAGAGTTCAACTTCTATAGTCCATCTATTGTGTTATAGATTAATTTTTTCATACTTTTTCTCTTTTGCATGAAATTTCAATCTGTATTATTTGTGGCCTCTCTCTCTCTCTCTCTCTCTCTCTCTCTCTCTCTCTCTAAGGAACTTGGCGCCCTTTTTGGCAGACAGCAATCTTTCTAATAGATATGAGCCATTCACCATGTTGGGCATGTCAAGTATTGATAACCATGAGAGCTAGATGCATTAAAATGATTTTAACCACTTTTCAACTTTATAAAACATAGGATAAAAGAATCCATTTTTTCTTTCCAAGTTAGCTTTGAAAACAACTCATGGAGACTCTTCTTGTATTAGTGCACTACAAATTTTAAATTTTTTGGAGAAATGTATACACTGCACTAGAATATTTGGTGCAGATAATAGAATCCAATGGATATAAAGTCTTGAGTCAAGCCTATCTAACATATTCCCAACAAAATGAATGAGTTAGATCTTTTCATAAAATTTACCTCACATATTAAAAGGGGTATCTACTTCTTTAGACTCTCAAGAATGTTCGAGTCCTGCAAAGACTCAATTTGATAATTTTAATGAAAGTATATAATTTACCAGCCACTGAAATTGAAACCAAATATGTTCTATTATTTTAAAATGACTATTAATTTATCGAGTATCAAATCAGCAATGGTTAACCGTGTTTATGATATATGCATCCCTTGTTTTTGCTCATAAACCCCTTAATAATATGATGTTGGTGCCTTGTTTTTGTATTATTTTAAAGAGGTTCCACTTCTATAGTCCTCTATCGTGTGAAATTAATTGTCTCATACTTTTCTCTTCTTCATGAAATTTCATTCTATGTAATCTTTGGCCTCTATTTTATTATTTTATTAAGGAAGGAATCTCTAGCCTCTATTGGAAATCTAGCAAAGGTATTTCTTATAAGTCCTAGTAGGAGTGGAACCATCTTAGGCGTCTAAAGCAGTTGGCCCCTTTTTGACATATAGTTGATCTTTTAAGTAGCTTGGAGCCATCACCATGTTGGGCATGTAAAAAATTGGTAACCCTGAGAACTAAATGCATTAAAATGATCTTAACCACTTTCCAACTTTAGGAAACATAGGTTAAGAGAATCCCATTTTTCCTCTGAAAATTAGCACACACTTACATTCACAGCCATGAAACCAACTTACCTAGACTAGAGACTCCTTGTGCTACTCCACTAGAAAACTTTTTTCCCCCCAAGAAAGTTATACACTACATCATAATACTTTGTAGCAGTTAAAAGAATCCAATGGATATAAAGTTCTGTGTCAATCCTATCTAAGATTTTCTTAACAAAATAAATAGCTTAGATCTTTAAAAAAATAACTTTCACTGTGTACGTCCAAGGGCATCTACTTCTTTAGACTCTCAAGAGTGTCCATGTCTTGCCAAGACTCTATTTGATAATTTGACTAAGTGTATTCAATTTACTAGCCACTAAAATTGGAACCAAATTTGTTCCATTGCTTTAAATTGACTATTAATTTATAGGGTATTAAATAAGTGAGCTTTGACTATGATTAGTGATGTATGTGCCTCTTACTTTTCCTCATGAATGACTATAATTTATTGTGAGCCAAGATTTCTAAAGATCCAAAAAGTCACCAATGTTTTTTCTTAGCTTAGATGGGGTATGCTTTGAAATCCTCTTTCTTTAATGCTCCTAGCCTCTATTTTCTTGAGTAGAAAATTGGATAGTAAATTTTTTTACTGTACTTTATAATACTAGTAAAAGTTGTTGGGGTGACACAATGGATGAGAATTTAGGAGCATAGCCTATCTAAGCCAAAAGCAATATTGTAAACAGTTTGGTTCTTTAAAGATCTAGGCCCATGTGAACTTCTAGCTGATCAAATCATTTTGTTGAGGGGTTCATGAGGACCAAAGGAGCGCATATATCATTAACCTTGACATATAATTTTCCTTGTTTTTAGTTGGTCATAGACAACTCTATATCTCTCCCAGGTCTAAGTTGCCCCTTTCCCCTTTGCCAAGGAGAAGAGTGACGCATGTCTTTCTGTAGTTCCTCGTGATAAAAAGAGAAAATGAGTAGGAATAAGAACCTTTGCTTTTGTAAGCAGACCAGGAAGAGTGGTTATGGACTTTGTGGTGAACCTGCTCAAACTAAATAGTAAGTGATGGTGATCTCGTCATGGGTGTCTCGTGCAATTGCTTTTATTTATAGTACAAACTTTAGGTGTCGACATTGGACAACCAAAGACCAAAGAACCAGGAAAAGTTCGCTGGTTTTCGCAGCTTTGGATTGATTAGCTGTAACATCAAGCATAGTGTTAAGTTTTCTTGGTCTCCTATCAGCTACTTAGTGCGTATTTGGGAAACTTGTGTTCTTTCGATTTCACAGTGGAAAATCAAATTGTGAAACAGAAAAATACAGTAAAAACAAGTTTCCAAATCACATACTAATTGTGTCATTTTCCACAAGATTACTTGAGAAAATGTTGCTTTTTTTATGCCTGTTTGGTTGGAAGAAATGGAAGGAAATTGATTTCCACAAAAAGTTAAATTATCTGCGGAAAGTGTTTTTATGCCTTCAAATTGAATTACTGAAAGATCCAAAATCTTGCATACGTAAAATTTTGCAGAATTCAATTTTAAGGTATAAAACGCTTTCCACAAAGAATTTCGTTCCCGTAGAACTCAATTTCCTTTCATTTCATACCCAACCAAACAAGCATTTGCGTTTATCATGCTTATTCCCCTTTCCCCTTTCTAAAAGAGTTTCTATATGATGGACAAGGGGAAGTATGAGCTGGTAAATCAGGTGGGCTCACTTGTTCAATCGTACGAAGTGTTTAGGTGTTAGGTGGTTTCTGTGGTCCGGATCTCGGCCTTTGAATCTTTGAGGCTTTGATGATGAATAGACTGGCATTGCCATATTAAAGAGGAGGGTGGAGAGGTAAGTGAGAAACGAGTTCATGGAATCTGAAAAGGGAGAATTCAGTTCGCACCCAATGAGATGAGAATTGAATTCTCCCATGCGGGTACTGTTGTAGTTACTAGCGAAGAACTAGCATCCACCCTCAGGGAATTAAAAATTATTTTCTTTCTCCTGATAGGTAAGCAATGAACTTGAACCCACAACTATTTGTGGTAAGTTCAGCGAATTCAATCTTTTTAAGTGATTTTAACTGCGTAACAACTTCTATTTTGTGCAGGGAATTCAATTCTCACTTAAGATCTAGATTCCATAGTGCACGACCTCCCATATGCCCCTCCCGAACCTCCAAGGTATACAAACAAAGACAAAAGGTATGAGCCATTGAAAGGGTGCTTCTGTTTGTTTGGAAACAGTGAGATGGCCATCCATCTTGAAACAACCTTTTCTCTTAAACTGGTAGAATATAAACAATCTCTCTCTCTCTCTCTCTCTCTCTCTCTCTCTCTCTCTCATTTTCACAAAAGAAAACACTACCGATGTCCAATTTTCAAATGAATTTAGAGCTTAAAATAATTGCAACTGGACTTATTATTTTGGCCATCTTCAACTTGTCCATAAAATGCAAAAGATTTTCATTTTTCTTTCCTTTTGGTAGGTGGGTATGGATCCTAAGAGACTGATTCCCAAAGTACCAATTCCAAAGCCAAGCAATTAAAATACTCGAAAGGATGTTACCACTTCTCAGCTAGTTTTTTAATCTTTAAGCAAGTATCCATGATTACGAGGAGTTATAGTGCCCTGGTACTCCCCAAAGAGTCAGAGAACAGTTTGGGCATGGCCAGTTCTTAAAGGACGAACAAGACTCGAGCCAAATGCAACCCAAATTCGCCAAAAGTGGAACAAGTTGCAGTTTTTATTAAAGGATACTTTTGATGTGCAGATTCACGACATGAACATTGACTGCATCGATATGGTAGCACTCATCTAATAATTAAAATTTAGAAGTAGAAAAAGTAAAAAGGAGGTAAGTTCTTGCACCAGTATTAGAGCTCCAAGGGACCACAATTTAGTGTTACTTAAACATGTCCATTTTAACATCAAAACAGTGACCAAATTATTTAAGAACAAGCTAACCAAACTTGGTTGTTTTTTTTTTTTTTTAATCAATTGTATGAGTAATTTTATCTACATAATAAGGCTCCAAGTACCAGGGGAAAAAGACTACTATTCATTGTTAACTTAATAAGAGGTTTGTTGTTCTCATTCCAAACAGCCCTTTAGTGATCCCACATGTTAAGCTTGACGCACCCTTTGGTGACCACAAGTCATTCTTGAACCCAATATCAATTCCACCATAAAAAGAATTACGTACATGCCCATGCAAAATGACTCGCCACAATAGAAATTGCTCTTCCACATAGCATCGAAATCTTCCTCCCTAAACATCTAGGCGTCTAACTTCAACATAAACAGAGGCCATGCACCATTCTGGAAAGCCCGTCGGCAATTCCACCATGGAAAGGAATTCTATGCCTATACATTCATTGAATATTAACCTGTATATTATTTGTCCACCAAATCCAAAACAAGAAGCCGCCTACATTTGAAAGGCCTTTCAGTTCTAGGAATTAGAAAAATTATGTAAGGAAAAGAAAGAGAAAAAGTAAAAAAGAAAATTCTAGCAACTAAACAGCCAATTTCTTTGCTCCATTGCTCCCCATCTCGATCAATCCTTGAGGAATGTCCTCGTCGGCGATGAATCGGCTCCAGAACGGGTGCTTCTTCCACACTAGGATCATTTCCTCAATCGGTACATTCCTTGTCTCCGGCAAGAAGAAGTAGATAAAGATGGTCGCCATCAACACCCAGAAGGCAAAGAAGAAGAAGAGGCCGAATTTGAAGTGGCACAGCATGGTGAGGAAGACTTGTGCAATTATAAAGGTGAAGAGCATGTTTACCGAAACGTTGATACTTTGGCCGGCGGATCTGATCTCAAGGGGGAAGATTTCACTAGGAACAAGCCATCCAAGTGGTCCCCACGACCACGCGAATCCTGCTACGTAAATACAGATGATAGCAACCACGACATCGGCGTACTCCTTGGAGACACTTCCGTGTCCCGACGTTCCGAATTTTATTCCGATGAAAACTCCGACGAGGATCTGCAAAAAAGGGGAAGCCATTAGACTTCCACAAACTGGCCTTGGTTCTATCAGACTACTACAAATGGGACATGATTAAACAATCTAATCCTAGGTGAATCAAATGTGAGTTGCAGATGAAATCATAAGCAGTATCTTTCAGTCGCACCTGACAAATGATCATCTGAATCCCTCCTTCGAGAAAGAGTTTCCGTCGTCCGAGCCTATCGACGGTAAAGATTGAGACGAGCGTCGCAATGACGTTAACAACTCCGGTAATCACAGCCGATGCAAGCGATGCATTGTTACCAAATCCAATGGTCTTGAACAGGACAGGGGCGTAGAACATGATCACGTTGATCCCAGTGAGCTGTTGGAAGAAAGGGATCATGATCGCCATTGTGAGGTGGGCCCGGTACTTCCGCTCTAGTATGTTACGCCACGGGTGCTCGATCGTCTTCGACTCGTCGCTGGCTGCGACCAAGTCCTTGTACTCATCGTCGACATCTCTGGTTCCACGGATTCTTATAAGCATCTTTCGGGCCTCATCGGACTTG
Organism: Warburgia ugandensis; assembly: GCA_035236585.1. Taxonomy (NCBI): domain Eukaryota; kingdom Viridiplantae; phylum Streptophyta; class Magnoliopsida; order Canellales; family Canellaceae; genus Warburgia; species Warburgia ugandensis. The sequence continues at coordinate 65,298,056 of CP141137.1, forward strand.
CCTCGATCGATTAGGGAGTTGGGTGTGTCAGGGAGGAACAAGGAACCAACGGTGATGATCAGAGCGGGTACGGCAGCGCCGGCCAAACTAAGACGCCAACCCCACCCGGCTTTGATCTTGTCTGTGCCGTAGTTCACAAGATTAGCGGCAAGGATTCCGATTGTGATCATGAGCTGAAAACCCATGTTAAGTGCACCACGATGCTTAGCGGGTGCCATTTCGGAGAGATAAAGTGGCACAGACTGCAAATTAGCCACAAAGACCCCGAATCAGAACGTGTCAAGGGCCCATTTAAAGATACTATCATATCAACCGACAGATCTCGCACACGCAAGAAGATGAATGGTTTCGATTGCCAAGTCAAGCAATAAATGACATTCAAGCGTGCTTTAGTTCTAACAAAGATTTTGGAGCAATTTTTAGTGGGGTATATCTTAAATGCATCCAAAATATGCTATCTAGTCTACTTGAGAGAGGCGGAATTAGATTAACGGCTTGGATCACAGCAAAGTTACTTTTCCATTGATTGCTATTCTCATTCCAAATCACACCGAAAACTTAGTCCCAGTTCAAATCTAATCCCGCTTTTAGCGGAAGAATCAACTTTCCTTACTTTAACAGAAAAACGACAAAAAGGGAAATTAAATAAATATGAATTAAATAATTGGAAACATGCGACTTTTTATATATAATTTTCCAACTCACTGTCATCATTGTTGAAACCGGCGAATACGTCGCTTTTGACATGAAAAGGATCGATTTTGACTAGATGAAGTCGGGCCAAAATTTGCCGCTTTTTAAAATTAACAAATGGAAAGAAATCAAATATTTTCCGACTTAAAGATTCTCCATAAAGTAAAAGAAAACTTTCTCAGTTTTCGAGAAAAATTAGATATTCTTTCTGCTCTTAACTTTGGAGAAGCAGATAATTAGGTGGTTAAAAAATGCAAAAAGATCCAGAAAAATAGGAAAATTTAGATTAGGATCTAAACTTACTCCTAGCTTAAAACAAAACGGATAAAATTAATGATAAATTTGGAGAAATGCATGTGAATTAAGTAAAAAAGAGCAAAATTTAAGTAAAAACAAAGTCAGGAGGAGATCACCTACTCCTTTATTAATAAAGAAAATGAAAAAAATACAAGTTAGCGGTCAAAATTAGACTAGAAAATAAAAACAAAGAAACCTGATTAGCAAATCCGACACCGATTCCGAGCAATATTCTTCCGATGATCAACATCGCGACGTTCTCCGCCGCACCGTTCAACGCCGATCCGGCAAGAAAAGTGGCTCCTCCACATAGCATGGAAACCTTCCTCCCCAACAGTCTAGTCACGGACGAAGCAACGAAAGAGGCCACCAAAGCCGCAACGTACAGCGACGAAGTAAACGACGTGAGAACCTGACTATCAAACGTACAGTACTGATTCGTGTTGCCGGCATCGTTGTGGCGTTTGTGGTACACCGACGGGAAGAATTTCCTTAGAAAAGGATCCATTCCGGTGACTCCGCCTAGTCCAGAAGATCAGATCAGTCCCAAAGAACAACAGTTAGGTAAGACGGGATTTCAAGAAGTACTCACCCGAAATTCCGATATCGTAACCAAAGATCATGCCACCTGTGGCTGCCACGATGCAAGTTAAGAAGACGAAGACCGTCATTCCGCCGGGATATTCCTTCCCGCTGCCACCGGAAGCGACAAAACCTCCCGCCATTGAAGTAGACTCAACAGAAGATTGGTGCTGTGGTAGAGAGAGAGAGAGAGAGAGAGAGAGAGAGAGAGAGAGTTTGAAGAGAGATTAGTTCTATCTAAGGGAAGCACTTGGTATATATAATGAGATTTAGGAGGAGGGAGGAGTAAAAGTGGAAAAGGAAATTGCTTAGCTGGAAGGATAATTATCCAGATTGCAAATATGGGATAAGGCAAGACTGGAACTCGGATGAAGAGTGGAAATATGGCAAGCAATCCGGTGCCATTAATATACACGGGTTCTTTGTGTATGAACGGGAAAGTAGGAGAAGGCGACTGTGGATATACCAAACTGGGAGACCTATCGTAATTCTATACGTATTTTCTTAAGATGGCTCTACATAAGTAAAGATCAACGGTCTGGATGCAAGCCGAGGAACTGGGCGTCAATTATGCAGTTTCTTTGGTCAGTTTATGGCCAATCTCCCTTTAGGAAGTACGAGCGTAAGCACTTGTAATTGGAACGGGAAATGTTAAGATGCGTCCAGTGCCTCTCAACGGCCCAGATTAAGAAGGAGAGGAGTAATATAAAATTACGAAAATATCCTTCTCCTACTTCTCTAGATTTGCGTTTAGTCAGTTTACTGTCACTCTCCCAGTAGGACATTTACTGCCAAGAGCCGTTGTTCTAAGCCCACTGGTGCACGTCAAAGATGAGGTGGATAAGAGCTGTAATTTCAAGAACATGGGTCCCATGGAAGACTTATATCAGGATGACGATAATGATATTCCAACGGGGCAGATTGGGCTTGGAACTGACAAGGTGGCATTCGGACGCATGTTCCTAAATAGTCGAGCCGATAACACTCAGTAATTAATTCTGGATAACTATAAATTTAATGTTACGGTCCAGATTTTCTCCATGCCGTTGGTAATTCATCTTGCCATACTCAAGGAATCAGATGGATGGCTGAGATCAATCCATGGACAAAAGGAGGGCCTAGATGATATGATGGCCTCACAATGCAACTTGCCTGTGTAGGCTGAGAAAAATTCATTAGTCCTGCAATGTTGGATATAGAGGAGGATTTTATCACGCCCATCGGATATTTGATTCACTCAAGGTCGACTAGGGCTACGGGTTTCATCTCAACCGTTCTATCGCTAATCAAATGCGTAACCAGTATAGCAAATTTTGACCTATAAATATTAATTTCTTTTAAAGAGAAATCGGAATGCCTTCCTCTGATCATCTTACCCTTAGAAAATCGACGGTTTCAATCTATTGACAGCCCCCACAGATTGTGAGGGATGTGATGAAACTAACACCGTCACAAGACAAGAACACCAAAAGTGTGAACGGGAAAGCATCCAAAGTCCAAATGCACATGATAGCAATGCACGTTGAGGTGGCAAGTATGTTTTACGCACCATGTTATTTTATTATCGGCACCCCTTGTTATTATCATCTCCAGATTGTCCACATGTTCCTTTAGCTGTTTATTTCTTGTCGGGAACAATAAGGGGCAAAAGTAAAAAAGAAACTAAAAACTAAAATAATAATAATAATAATAATTAAATGAGTATCTTTATCATATTATATTTTCTAAGATTGATCCAAAAGAGAGAGAATCCAACGGTGTAGAGACAGGAAATTTGATGGTGATCTTAGACAAGGAAATAAAAGCGTTTCTCCCCTTCTCCTTGCAATCAAATGCCCATTATGAAAACATCATCTTTGCTAGATAACATCGAATAATCCAGACCATCTATCAGACGGGAAGGTTTTCGATGGATGAGATATCAACCTAAGTCTAGGCCCTCCTTGACAATCCCAATCTCTGATTTTAGATCATTAAATGGATAGGTAGAGCAACAGTTAAAATCACCAAGATACGATCCCCAAATCAACAGCTTAGAATCATCCAGCGATGGGCATTCCCTGCACATTTTAAGAGATGAACGCTTGGATCATTGAAAAAGTAGGAGCCAGCTGTTACATAGATGGCCAAAATCCGAGACCATGATGATTATTTGAGGAAAGATAGGCTGGTCCACTTTTTAAAAAGTTTTGGACGGTGATAGATCTTGTTGGTCCGTTAATACAATGCAGTCATCATTCATATACGCATTATATGGTGATAGGTCCACCACTTTAGTGGACGTGTGGGGTTGGATTAAGCTATAATCAATGGTCATGATTGAATGTTGAGACTGAGAGCTCCATTTGCAGAAAGTACAATGAGAGGCATGATTTAAATTTCATTATTTATGACCCACCTAGCTTTTCTTATGTGAAAAGGAGCATGTAATTAATTTCTTTATTTCTCGAAAATAATCCAGAAATTTATTATCTGATTTAATAAGAAGTTCTTAGTTTTTACTCAATTATTCTCCAAGAAAATGATTTTTTATATTATTTTATTATTAAACTGTCAACGATAACCAGAAAATATCACTAAAAATTCCAACAATTTCTTGCAATTGTGGTTCGGTTCTTGGTGTTTCGAACAGTTCATCGTTGTAGGCTCTCATCATCTTAATCATCATCGACCGATTTACGGAAAGAACAAAGTGATGATCCACGAGATGAACGGTTTGAGATGACCAAAAATGGACCCACATGCGCATAATCTACACAGTTAACTACGAACTCTACAAAATATAATACAACATAAAAATTAAAATTGATATGGCACATCTTTTATTAAAATATAAATCAACTGATTTCTAAGACACTGCCTGTACCTACGGACACTAGAAACGCACTTTTTAAGGAGACACCCATCGTCGAAATCTCAACTGCAATTCATCAATTCATAGGACGATAATTGGGTTAGTTTGACCGTCGGATTTGCAGTATTTTAGTCGTTCAAGCAAAGCGTGCGTGACTTTCATGGAGTCAAGCAGAGTGGTGGACCCCACCATGGTCCCCACTTCCGTTGATTTTGTAATCTTGCATTCATTTTCCAATTGGAAGTCGGCACTGCTCGTCCTTTCCCTTTTGCTTGAGTGGTCGTATGTTTGCTCGAGGATGAGTAGGAAGAAAGGCAGCTCCTTTGGGGCCTACAATGGAGAAAATATCTATGCGGGCCTCTGGATGAAGGGCGTAGAAGCATCCAATCACGGCAAAATCAGCATCATTAGGACAGGCTTGTCATCGGCTGTCAGATTAACGGATCCGATCATACCAATATGACAAATGTGGACCCCATATCGTGTTTGCTATCAAGTAGTGCGTGGCTATGGCTGTCGCCATCCCAAGCTACCAGGGCCTTTCGGGTTTCGTCGCATTCAGACTGTTTATTCCCAATGAGGGTCCCCTGACGCACTTGCGTTGTCATTTTCCTTAGTAAAAAATGTTTGGCTTGTCGATGGACTAGGACCGTCCGATTAATCTTTACCATCCGTTGAAATTTGGAGATGCGACATGAACGTGTAAAACATTCTGTCCAAACGCCATTTGGGATTGATATTATCTGATTAGGACTCAGTTAGAATTTGAGCAGATCTTGATTGTGACATGGGAAGATCTGGTTCGAATTGTGATCTTTTGGAACCCATCTTAGACAGGGTGTGCATGGGCGTATTTCTCTAACTCTTGTAAAAAAAAAAAAAAAGGAAAAAAAATTTGGGTCAATTTTGGAAACTTCGATGGAATTGAATTCTGTGGCTAAGTGACGGTTTTAACCTATTATGGATGCTAAGAATCCGAAATCTTTGTTATATAGTTGACTTCGCACGTTGGATAGTAGGGGGATCAATCAAGACGGAATTGAATTCTATGGTTATAATATATGCTACAACAAGATTTTCTCTCTACTACCACCACGAGATAGCCAACAAATTAACTCGTCTGAACATTCAGCAGTTCCCCACTGAAGCCTGATCAAGGTCGTTAACAAGTATTGAGTGAGACTTAGATCAACGGGCTGATTGGATCATTCGTAGGTGGTCCCCGACAAGCATGCATTGGTTGGTGCTACCCATTTTCACAGTAAGTGGGCCCATGCCAGGACAGGCTGGTTAGTAGTATCTGAACACTAGCAACTAGAAGGTACTATAACCTAATATTGCACTCAATACATAGTTGACTCAGGAAAACATTATTTTTCCGGCCGTTTTTAGATTAGATTTAGATGAGTAAATGTTGATACCCAACGGCAGTGTAGAAACCAAGGCTTGACTTGAGAGTTTGGCTGGGATCCATCTTGCTGCTGGATTTGATTTTTCTTCGGGACCCACATTACCTGCTGGCTGTTGTTAGTCTCTGGTGGGTGGGCCACCATGTCTCTGCATGGTTTGGCATTTCTCAGCACTTCCCTTTCCTACCAATTAATGGTCCTTGTGTCCATCCGCATGCAACATGTGTAGATCAGTAACTGACCAGAGGTGCTACAGCATGAAAAAGTGCCTCAGCCATATGAGAGCAAGACCAAAACCCAATTGACATCTTCTCTTCCTTGGGTTCCTCTTTTTCTTTTCTTTTCATTTTTCTTTTAGAAGTCACTGGGTCTATTTTTTTTTTCTTAAAAGACAATTTTTTGTGTATTTTTATTTTTTCTTTTTGGTAGAAGCAAATAATTACAAAGTATATCACTCCAACATACTTCTAAATCTATTCATTTCTTGATAGGATAAAGGATAAAAAAGGGGCAGCCCTGGTGCACAAAGCTCCCACCTATGTGGGGTCCAGGGAAGGGCGGACCACAAGTGTAATAACCCTAAAATTTTGTAACTTATTAAAGCAAATTCATAAAGTTTGATTTTTTAGATATTATGGGCTGGAATATTAGGTTATTGAAAATTCTCTTTTTATAGAGATTATATAATGAATTAAAATATATAAATTATGGATGTACTTGGAAAACTGATCGAAACAACATTAAGTACGTTCAATTCTGAGTTAAAATGAAAATTCCTTAATTTTCTTCATTTAGGGGCAAAATGGTAATTTTACCCATATTCCATATCTAAGAAATAAGACCTCAATATTCATGAAGTACTTAGAAATACGATTCCAACGCCATTAAGTATGCTCGATTCCGAGTTCGGACAAATATTGCCTATTATTCTCCAATTTTGGAGTTCAAAGGGCAAAAACCTCTTTTTACATAAAAGTGGGGCCCACAAAGTGGGCCAACGTTCTAGAAGCAACAATAATTGCTCAGTGCATTATTTCTGGTAGTGGAGAATGTAGTGGAGAATGGAGAATGCACTTGTAATAAAAAATTCTAAAGTAATAAAATATCTTATTAAAAGAAATGATAAAAAATTCAAATTTGGCTATAAATATGTCCCAAAAATTTTCAAAATTTTTCACAACTTTAACCACGAAATTTCCAAATCTTCCCTGGAGTTTCAGCCCCAAATTCTCATTCATCCCTCCCCAATCTCTATTTTCTTATTTCTCTCTCCTCTTTCTAAGTGGAACAAGAGACCTAAATTCAATTAGGCACTCCATTCCAGGTAGAATCTGATAAATTCCACCGTCCACAACCTCCTATACCACAGTATATACAAAATCCCCAAATCAATTTCAAGATCCAATGGTTCCAACAACAGAAAACCACAAAAAGGTAGACAATCGGGCTATATTATCATCAACCGGTAATTCTCTCAAATTGAGCATCAAATATATGTTTTTTCTCCAATCAGGTAGGTGGAACTACTTCCCATTCATATTTATTATGTTTTAGTGTAATTTTTATTTTTCTGTAATTTAATTTGAATGAAAAATGGTAAAAATAAAGTAAATACCAGCCCCTTCAATTTATGGTGATAGAGAGCTCAAATGGAAATTCTGAGTTTTCCAATCAATCCAGAAGGGTCAAAAACCCCTAGGGTACAATTTTCAAAAAAATCTAACAAGGTTTGGACCCTCAATTGAGAGAGATTAATTTTGGTGGGCCCAGATCAAATCTGGACCCTAGGAACGATTGAAAACTTCAATTTAAGATTGTGAAGTCATATGAACTCCAAATTGAGATCAGAAAGAAGCTATGGAAATCTTGTACTGTCTAGTTTCTAATGAAGTCATAAAATTTCTAAAATTTATTTCTGTATTTTTGTATATTTTGGAAATAAGTGTCCAATTTCTAAGATCTTCAAGATCTGAGGTGATCAGATCTTGGAAATTTATTTTAGTGATGATATAATAATATAATAAATTAGTATCTATGGTTAATTTAGACAGATCTTGGATAAAATAGGGGATCTACCCTTTATGGTAGAAAAACCCTAAAATAAAAATAAAAAAATACAAAGGGACCCACTTGATCAATGAGATCAAGTATGATCAGATCCTTGGGATGGATTAAAGGGATGATATTATGATGGAATCCAGTTAGATCATGGATGAAATGTGACAAAATCATGTGGATATTGGATCTTAATGGATTAAAAGCCCTAAAGGTAATTAAAACCCTTGATCTAAAGGAAAACACCTAAGATCTAATGGTTGGATCATATTTAAAGGTTTATAATAATCTTAATAAAATTAGTTTAAATTGTCTTTTATTGGATATAGAAGTGTAAATGTGATTTATGTTCTAATTTTTAATTGTCTTTTATTGGACATAAAGGTGTAAATGTGATTTATGTTATAAGTTAGAAAGCATGATAGTGTAATCTTTAAATTTTAGTATGATATGCCCTAAATGAGTAATTTGTTAGTAGATTTGATTATCTTAGGATCATGTTAGTGTAAATTAGATATTTAAACATGATTCCATTAAGATAGAAGTACAATTTTATGTATTTCATAACTTAGGATCATGTTAGTTTTATTTCACTAGTTTAAGTTACATTCATAGGAAGAATGTTAGTATATAGTTGTTAAACTTATATTTGATTTATGCTTTCAAGTTGATGAATTACTTATTGTCAAAATTTATTCAATTGTTAAGTAATTGTTAAGATATAAGGAGCATAAATCACCAAAAATGTAAACTAATGAAATATAGAAATTCATGGACAACTAAGATGAATGAATGATTTTGACTTAATAAGGGCTATAGTTAGTAGGACAATATAAGGAATGATTTATCATTTCCTTGGCCCAAAGTAGGAAAATAATGAATATTCCATGGATGACATTGTGCATATCCATGGAAATTAATTAAAATCAATTAGAGAAGGGACTTAAGGTAAAGAGCTCATAGGAACCTTGTCAAAGGTTGAGCTAGTACCACTCCAGTGGACTCTGAACATTGTGGTTATAGGGGGTATACAAGAGCCAAGTGCTTTTCCCTCACCTCCCATTGACGTAAGAGAGGTCTAAACGCCTCCTTACATGAGGGTTGTATTAACCACTTTTTGAGCAGACTTTAACTGGTAAGTACTGGTCATTCTGAAATAAGGAGGAGTTGTCTAGTGATAGGAAGAAATAAATTGTCTTCAACCAAGTAAGACACTAACTGGTTGAATAATAATAAGAACATAAAAAGATAGCAAATTATCTAACCCTAATAAAAATAGTAAGTGAGATAAGGATGATCAAACAAGATGAGATCTTGTATGACCAAAAACAATAAGGAAAAAGAAACATCAATGTAAATTAGATTGTTATGTATGATATAGATAGTATTTGTATAGATGATATTAAACCCATTGATATATGATATTCAAGGAAGAAAGATTCAGATCATCCTACATAAGGATGATCAAAAGACCATGTAGTATGTACCCTTGATTAGAAAAATGACATTATACATATGATTTGGATGATATATGTTGATCGAGACTATGACAGATTTCAAGGAGTAAGAATACCTTATTGAGGTAGGTGGATTATTAAGAATGCCTTTACATGAAGATACATGTCTAATACATGATCTTATGTTTTGAAGTATTGACATGTATGATACCAATATATTAAGGTAAATACCTCAAATTGAAATATGATCCAACCAAATGATGAGGAAAATAAGTATTAAATAAGTTGAGAATTGAGAACAACCCCAAGTGAATAGGAAAGTAGAAAATATTCCAGCCCTAGTTAAACGCATGGATAGTCTGATATGTATAAGTATTATTTTACATGCAAGCTTGGAGGCTTGTGGTTTTGTTTTAAACAGGCATAAGCCTGGGGATGCTATGCTAAGAGAGTTAAGAGGGTTTGGCCACCCACTCTCTGAAACTTGATGATGTTGAATACCAAGCCTAAGAAAGGCTAAAAGTCGGGTGGGGCAATTATGGGAAGGCCACCATCGTGATGTACCATGGTCCTCCCATATGGACATGGATATTGTAATTTCCACCGAGAATGGTATAAGTGGATTATTGAACAGCTTATCCCAAGCGCCAGACGGATCGAGGCAAGCATAGTAGTCCTTCATTATTTTGCATTATGATGCATATGAAATCGGCATAGTGAAATGCCTTAAGGGATGACATGATGAAATGCCAGGTAATTGTATATTACCAATATTTTTCCCAAGAAGGGAAAATCCCAAGATAAGAATCGGCTGAAATACAAATCTCCTATAATGAAAGGAGTTGATCAGTTTTATATGGAAATGATTATTGATTATTTTTACAATTTTAACGGATTTGTTCTTATATACTATGTATGTATAAAGGTGAACGCAAATGATAAGGAAATGAGATGTTCATATAAATAATAGTGGCATGTGAATGTGTTTATGATAGAATGAATTATGGGATAGTTGAATATTGAGATTTTACTGTCAATAACTTACATTCTTATCCCCTACCAAGCATAGCTTGCTGAGATATTGTAAATGTTCAAATGTTTACAATATCTCAGATACAGAGAAGGAGACTTAGGAGCTCAAGACGTGAAGAACTAGTGAAGAATAAGTAAAAAGGGTATATTCCTTGAAACATTGTATAGAGAGCATGTATTGTATTTAGAACTTTGTAATTTGAATTGTGTATTTGGACAAGTATTGTAAGGATACAATGGGTTGTGTACTGTGAACCACTGGATGGATCCTGGAAGTTTAATAAAATCATATTCCTTGAATGGAATTTTATTTTGTACACAAATTGTACTTATGTTATGTATGAAGTGGTGACTTGGGTTTTCAAAACAAGTTTTAAAATAAAAGAATTTCCGTTGCTTTGTTTTGCCAAAAAAAAAAAAAAATTTACTAAGGGGACGCCCTTGCCTTTGAAAAATATATTATAAAATGTGTTTAAAAAAACCCGGGTCGTCACAACAAGGGCCTATAGTAGGCAACCTTACCTTACATTTTGCAAGAGACTGATTCCACGCCTTGAACCCATGACCTTAACGTCACATGGCAACAACTTTTACCGTTATGCCAAGACCTCCCTTCTGATAGGATAAAAGATACGGACTGCAAAACCATGACCTAACATCAATTGGAGATGAGCCTCTTTTTGCCAAGTCTTTGTGCTATTAGGTTTTTCTGGGTTTTCATGCAAAAATCCCATGAAGTGAAATGTAAACTATATTATTAAAGACATTTTTGAGGAAAGGCCTTCTAGTGAGGATGTAGGGTAGTGTCTTAAGAACGGCCACATGATAGCTCACGTGTTTGAGGTGCTTTTGAGTGCATGTGTTCAACATTTGGATAAAAAGTTAAAATTGAGACAACTTAATTAGTTACTAAAGCTAAACAATATGAGGCTCGTCTGTATCTAGCGGTCTATGAGCATTTGTTATATGCGAATTTTCAAGAACTTGGGGAAACTACACTACTACACATGAGCCTTTTAATGTAAATATAAAGAAGTCATTATTTCGACTACTGACTTCTAAAATATTTTGCAAGTTGTTTAGAAAAAAAAAAGACTTTAAAAATAACACTTAAGAAGCCGTTTAATAGAAAATGACTTCTTTAGTTTGGCGCGAAGAGCAAATTTTTTGTTGGAAAGGATTTTTAAAGTCTTTTTTTCTAAACAAATTTAAAAGTTTCAAACTTTTAAAGTCGTTTGATTGAAAATGACTTCAAAAGTCATGCCATAGCCTCTTTTTCATTACTCTTTCAAAAAGTTTCATGGTATTGCTCATAAGTTTGATCTCCCTGATAATTAGTGCAATTATGTATGTCTCCTTTTATTCTTGTAAATTGGTACAATAGAGCTCTTCCTTTATACATCTGGCATTTTCTTCAATTTTGTCATCTTATTAAACAATTTTGTCAACCAAACTAACTTTGTATCTCTCATATACTTCCAAACCTCTATCGGTATGTCATCAGGCCCCAGAGTCTTTTTTAATTTCATGTTTATCATGTCTCTTTTACTTTAGGTATTATAATTCTACGGTTATATCTATAATGTCGAACATTATTTGGATTTATAGTACTTTCAATTCTTATTTCTTAGGATAACTCTCCCATCTTTTTTTAATCTTGTCATCTTTTACTAGTATCCTTTGGTCATCATTTCTAATACACTTAATATAATTTAAGTCCTTAATCTTCTGTTCTCTTACTTTTGCAAGTTTAAACACAACTTTTTCACTTTTTCTTAATCCTAATCTATTGTAGAGATCATTATATATCTTGAGTTTAGCCTCACTAACTACACTTATAATAACCTTTTTAGCCTTCTTATGTTGCTCAAAGTTTTCATTATTTTTAGTCATTTGTCATGCTTTAAAGTACACATGTTTCTCTTTAATAACTTTTTGTACCTTTTCACTCTACCTTCAAGTATTCTTTGTAGGATGCCTTTTACCTTTAGATATTCCTTGGCCATCTTTTGCAACTTTCTTAATAAACATTGCCATATAAGTTCACATGGCATTTACTTTTGTTTCATCATTCCAATTTTCCTTTACTATCAACTTGTTCTTAAATTACTGTTATCTTCTCTCCTTTTAAGCTCCAGCACTTAGTTTTGAATACATATTAAGTTCATTTCCTTTCTTCCATACTTAATGTAGATGTCCATAATTGTTAATCTATGTTGCGAGGTTAGACTCTCACTAGGTAGCACCTTACAATCTTTACACATTAATATTTAGGCATTCATAAGTAGGAAAAAGTTTATTTGGCTTTTATAAGATCCACTTTTAAAAGTTAGCATTAAAGATATCCTTAATTTAGCATCTAGATGGATTATCTATCGTTCAATTTTAAAATTTTAGATTAAAATATGCATATTACCTCCAATTTTAAAATTTTAGTTTAGATTATCAAAATTTTAGGTGATCTTTTTAATCTAACTGTGGAATTCTTAATCAGATATATGAATGACAGATTGTTGAAGGTTGATCAACTTCGATATAACCAAATTTTAAGAAATTTGCCATGATCAAGCTAAGGAAGTAGAGTTTAATTATTAATTCTTTTAATTTTTTGTCTTTTAAGTTCAGAATTTTGTAATCTTCATTCAATTAATAGATTTAAGTTTGAGTCCCTTGTTATTTAATTCATGTTATCTCTTTTAATTAGTGGCTAATTAAATTTTATTTAAACTCCATTTTCTTTAAGTTGAGTTCTCATGGGATCAACTCGTACTTGCATAAGCTATATTACAATAGCTTGTGCACTTGCGATATACAATCAACAGTTAGTATTCGTCCATCTTTTTAAAGTATGTGTTTACTATAGCTAGGTTATATGCTATGAAAAAATGAGTATACCTTTCCTATCTTATTTCTTTCTCCAATACCATATCACTCATGTATCCTATCATATAATTCTTTTTCTTTTCCTACATGATCATTAAGACCTTCTCCTATAAATATCCCCTCTGTGTTGGGAATGTTTTGTACGACTCCGACCACATCCTCCCAGAAATGTCACTTGATTCTATCCTCAAAACCTACTTGTGATGCATATGCTTTAATGATTTTTATGATCTTATCTCTTAGAACAAGTTTTATTTATATAATTTTATCATGGGTTCTTATATACCATTATCCATATATCATTTTTATTATTGTCCTTTCCTATATATCAGAGCTTATACCCATTGATTTATCTAGTTTTAATCCTTTCCACTTAATTTCTTAGATACAAGTGCTATTAACTCTCCTATGTTTCATTGTATCTACTAACTCTAGATTCTTACATGTTAATGTATTATATTCCATGTAATGGTAGAATCTTGTTCTTTGGACCTAGCCTATTTACACATGCACTTCTCAAACGGTGTGAACCCGTGCATACTTTCTAGTGTACTTGGATTCTAGTGCAGCATATTGCTTTCGAGGGAATACTCTAGTGGCCTTTACTTATTTTTTACCACACTTGAGATCGGATGTTGCGTGTCACTTTTGAGGGACGCCCTAGCAGCCGTTATTTATTTTCCATCTGATCAGGTATCTGATGTAGCGTCGCTTATTGGGAATGCCCTAGTCTATGGGAATATAATAAATCAATTCATGCATGGGGTTTGGCATGTGTTTTTCTGTCAACTGGCACCTGATGCAAAATCCTCCTCCTTTATTCTATCTTAGGATTGACTGTGATAAAACCATATATAACTAAATCCACACAGGCAAAGTCATTGCATTACTCTATAATCTATGTAAATATCACACCATGACCCACCTCTTAGGGACATTAGATATGCAAATCACAGAACATGTCTTCTTTAATATCCAAGGTGTTGATAATCCGTCCAATGTAACAACTAAACCAACTATTATAGTTGGCTGTGGACAACTCAAAATATCCCTTGGAACTGCTTTCCCTTTCAGTGAGAGTTAGATTTAGGAGAGTTTGTAAACGATTCCATTTGGCAAATCTTCACTTAATTTTTTTAAAAATTAAAAATAATAAACCAGCCATGGATAAAAGCGGAAGCATCAATCAAGAGAAAATCAATATGAGTAAGATGGGCTTATCATTGGCTATTAGATTAATGAATTCAATTATAATGAAATGGCATATATGAAACCCACAAGGTTTTTTCTTTTCTCTTTTTTTGATGAATGTAAAATTCATTAATCAAATAAGCATAACACATTCAACAAACTCTAGAACAAACAAACACATCACTTAGCCTTTCTGGCAATACTATGGCCGTGACTATCATATCTGAGTAAATCAACTACATACTTAGGGGGATTTAAAACCACAACTCACTAATGCACGAACCAGAGGCCTTCTTAGCAAGACAATCTGCAAGACAATTAACCTCTCTAAATACCACATCCGAGACCACCTCTTTGCCTTTTCCATCACCTCCACTGCCAGTTATGGAATTGCCTAGGAAAGCTATGATGTGTAAATGAGAGATGCCAAGTTTAGAACCCAGCTCAAATCCTAATTAGTTTGCTATCAAGGAAAGTGCCAAATTCCCTTTAGTTTGCAAGAAGTGGATGCAAATTTTACTGGTGCACCCACCTTCCAAAAATGCATCCTCTTATGTGAAGTTGGTGCACGACTTCAGACAGGCGTGTATCATTTCTCTATTTAGTTTAAATTAATGGGCCAGTCCTTGTAGCTGTCGGCATCCTAAGCACCAGAAGGTGACTGATTGCGTCCATTCAGACTTCTTACTCCCTCGACGCCCTTGTGTTGTCATTTCCTTCGTACTTTATGTTATTACTTGTAAAAAATAATGCTGTCTGAAGTTAACCAAGGTCCCACCAATGGCCTATGTGATGAAATTAATGGGCCAGTCCTCGTAGATGTCAGCATCCTAAGCACCAGAAGGTGACTGATTACGTCCATTCAGACTTCTTGCTCCCCTTGACGCCCTTGTGTTGTCATTTCATTCGTACTTTATGTTATTACTTGGAAAAAAATAATGCTGTCTGAAGTTAACCAAGGTTCCACCAATGGCCTATGCGATGTGCAGGTAATTGGCTGTTTGGCATCTGAACAATAACCCAACCATTATTCTTTCCTTAGAAAATTCCATTATTTTATTTGTCACTGTAAGTGGACCCAGAGCCAGGTTTGGCTGGCTAGTTTGGTGTCTGAACCCTAGCCGCTACTACTACCATAACCTAATACATTGAATGCGGCAATCTTTATTGTTTTCTTTAGGTAGATGTTTACGTAGTTGACTCAGGAACATATTATAATTTTCAGTCGTTTTAGAATAAGATTTTGAATTATAAATATTGATCCCCCAACACTAGGGTAGAAACTAAGGCATTCACTTGAGAGGTTAGCTAATTAGAGCCCTTGGACTGCTAGAATTGAATTTTTTCGAAGTCCCACATTACCTGCCGGCTGGTGTTTGTCACTTAGTCTATGGTGGATGGGCCACCAAGCTTCTTCATGGTTGGAACGATTGTTTGGCAAGGGCCCCAATTTGCAGGTTCTCAATTGTGATATCCTACCAATCACCTGTCCTTATAACTCCATTCGCATGCGACATGTGTGGAACAGCAACTGATCAGGGGTGCTACAACTGGATGTAAAAGTGCCCATGCTATATAAGAGGAAGATCTAACGCCTATTTTTTTTCTTCTCTTCCTTTGCTGCGTTTTTTTTTTTTTGAACTTTCTGTCAGAAAATCTTTCTTCTTTCTGATCTTTTCTTTTCAGTACACCCGAAGATACAGAAGGAAACTTCGCCACTCGGGCACACTACTAGATCTATTGGGCTACCATATGAAAAGAAATAAAATTGATACAAATTAATTATGTAAGTTAAACCATGTGAAGCTCGTATGTGCATATTGGGATACCATCATATGTTATAAACGAAAATTTAAAAACCCATAAGAAACTGCTTATTCTCTTAATTAGAATAAAATAAGGGAAGAGAACAAGAATAACAAAGTGAATTATCATACATATATTTCTTGTAGAAAGTTGTATGGACACTCTTACTTGGTTCTACATCTCCCTAATCAAATCCACCCACATTAGAATTACTCTATAATGGTTGATCAAGCTTGATAGATCTGTCCTCTTAAGCAAAAAGTTTTAGTCTTGGAGGTATAATATCAATCACTTTTGTGTCCATACGATGCATTAGCTATGGTTATTTCGTCTCTCTTTTTCTTTACATACTACTTTGCTTATTATAGCTGCTGTTGTAGCATCGTAAACTATATTAATGCACGAATAGGGTAAGTATCTTGCCATAGTCCACCTCTTAGGGACATTAGATATGTAACTTACTATATTTTAAAAACCCAAAAAACCAAGTCGACTCCAAAGTGGAATGAGTTAACTTAAAGTGACTTGTGGGTGACTTGAAAATTCTGAAGTCGAATTTTTAACAATATTTGATTTGCTTCTAGTTATATATAAAAATTTCTGTTTACATATGCATATGTACTTAATAAGCAAATTGGTCAACATATAGTATTATTGTTTTGAAATCTTGGCTCCAAATCTCAGTACAAACAAAACATTTTTAGTAGCAAGTTGGCTCGATGAATTACTCGATTTGTTATTGAATCAGGTAACTTGAATGAGTTTTCTAAGCCTAAGTTGCTAGTTTGAAAACTATTCAACCCATAATCCTTCCTAAGTATAGCAACTAAACTAACTACTATATAGTAGCTAGGTAGATCCAATTGTTTAAAAATAAACAGCACAAGGGTTTAAGGCTGTTTTATATATAACTCGTACAAATTTATATGCCAATAGAGGGGTACAAACTACAAACCACCCGTGGATAATACTGTTCCTGGTTTGTTACCCATGCCAGACAGCAAGTACATATCATGATCTTGACTGCAAACGAGAATCCGATGGACAATTACTGGTCCAATTTGTGGATGGATTACTCACCGTTTTCATTTACGTTATCGTGTCATAGGTCGACAATTGGGGTTTCTTTTTTCTTGGATTAAATAAATGGTTAGGCCAGCCTGACAAAAATGGTGTATCAACCGCTCTTAGTCACAGGACAGCTCTTGGTGATTGCAAGTACAAGCGACAGAATGTTATTGAATAATTTAATGACATGAACATTACCGAGATGATTAGCGATAAACGATGCCATTAAAGAAATGGGAAAACCGGAAATGATCAGAGAATCTTACAAGTTGCTGGTCTTAGATGTGCAGAAGAGAGGTTATATTCTTTGTTCACGTTGGCTTATTGTGGCCACATGGGGTGTGAGCTAGATGTTGAACAGGCTTGAAGACGTAGCTACCAAGAGGTCTCGAAGCAAGGAGAATGGACGGAACCTGCAAATAGACAGATTGTTCATGTGAATTAATCCCCATCAAAGAGCTGTTAATGCGGTGTGACGCTGTAATAGACTGTGTTTTCACGTTATTGGTGAGTGGAAATGGCTTCAAGCTAGCTAGCACTTGGAGAAATGGAAGCTAAATATATAAATATTTGTTGGTTCCTTTATTAGTAGCTTAATCTTCTAGGTTGAATGGTACCCCAACATAATATGATAACCTTGCTGACAGAGAAATGAGTTTATTCTTTGAACCTAAGACCTCTACTATTTAATTCTATACACTTGAATCAACATAGAAGGGGAGCCTTGGCGCAATAGTAAATGTTGTAGTCGTGTGACCTTAAAGTCACGGGTTCAAGGTATGAAACAGCCTCTTACAAATGTAAGGTATGGTTGTGTACTTTAGGCCTTTGTAGTCCGCCCCTTCCCTATACCCTGCACTGCAGGAGCTTTGTGCACTGGGGGCTGCCCCTTTTTTTTACACTTGAATCACCTTACAAAAAGCTGTGCTAGCAGTAAGCTGGCAATGCTTTGGCAACCTCAAAAGACATTGCCTACAGGAAAAATCTTTTGAAAAGGCCGGCACTTTTGACAAAAATTTAATAAAAATATAAACTTTTAAATTGTTTGAGAAAAGGCCTAGACTTGAGAATATTTTTACAAATATGACTTAAGCTGTTAAGAAGTTAGGCGGCATCTATTTCTCATTGGCCGGTCATGCCACATAGCATTTGACTTGACATGCAAAGTAGTTGATTAGTCATGTGAGACTTACACATAAAAAAATGGCATGACACAATGCAAGGAATAGATGTCCTCTAATATTAAGTGTTTAATTTTGGCAAAAAAATCCCTAACTTAGTATTTAATTAGACCATCTATCTCATCAATTTGATAATTTTTAGATAATTTATGAATTTTAGCTCAATTTGACCATCCAAACATAAATTGTTAAGATTAATGATTAGATCATCATTTGAGCTAATCAGATACTTAATATACAATTTAGATGACTCTAATCTAGTCTTTGGTTATGCAAATCAACTAAAAGAGCGTTGAATTACTTAGATCAAATTCAACAATGTAGATGAGTTAAGAAAGCAATGATTGGACCAGATCTCTATCAAAACAGAATTCAAAGGTTTTTTAATAGAAGAGGAGTTCTAATTTGGAAGAAGAGGAAGTTTCCTAATAGAAAACTAACTCTTAGAGGAAAGAAGGGGAGGAGCCCTCCACCGGTCTTTCCAAGATCGTTTTCCTCTCCCCTATCCTCTATCTTCACTGCCTATCATCCCCTTCCATCGCACTAGGAGTCGTTTTCCTCTGCCCAGATCTCCTCTGCACCACCGCACTTTTCCAGCAGGCTTCCATGCTTGTTACGACCAGGTGTCAGCTCTACCGACCCTTACTTCCATCAAGCCAGACTAGAATTGGACGACGCCCATATTAGAACCAAAGAAAGCCCACATCAGAACTGGACAATGCCTAGCTCGAAACCAGACGACACCAGGATGTCATCTTCAGCGCACCTATTCACCTCGGGTTCTTCTTCTCTGTTCCAGCACTAGATGTTTGCCCAATTTCCCCATCTTCGGGAGTCTTCTCCGGCAAAGCCATCTTTGACATTTTCTCCAATGTCGAGTTTTCTATTTACGGAAAATTTAAGGAACTTTTAGAAAAATTTCCTTTTTACCCTTAGTAGAAAATTTTTATTTAATTTTTTTGTCCTTAGTTATTTCTATTCTGTTATCTACATTTCACTTTGTTTTGTCTTAATCTATGGATTGCCTAATCTGAATTGCCTTATGCATGTTTAATCAAATGAACAGTTCTGATTATGTGATAGTATCTCTTTAGTTTCTCGTCTGTTTGATGTTTAATTTTCAATTAAATTTTAAGAATTGTTGTTAGAAAACTTCTTAGTTTACTTATTATCTCTGATCGTCAATATGATATTAAAAAATTAGATCTAAGCCGTTAAAATCATAAATAATTAATTACTTCAGATCTAATTTTTTTTTAAAAAAATCTGACCAATTAAACCCTTGGATCTTTAATTAGACACATTAAAAAGAGATTTATAAGGACAGATCAAAGTTTCTGATGTCAGAAGTGAAGAAATTGGTATTGATAAGGATGAGGAAAATATAATTTTCTTGTTTCTTAGTCTAATTTCTATCTTTTTGAGTTAATTTTTTTTTTAATTTTCAGTAGTTTCCATTAATTAAACTAGATCTTAATTCTTATTTTTCTGATATTTAATTTTTTGTCATCTAATTTGAATTTTAAAATAATTAAATTTTATTAAAAACTCCAAATTCTTAAAGCGTGTCCCTATAGGATTGACCGTACTTGCATTAACTATATTACAATAGCCTTTGCACTTGCAGAAAACATCAACTTCTAACTTATTAATGGCTTATGACATATTTGGAAAATATTCTCAAGACTAGGCCTTTTCTTGAATAATAAAAAAGCTTGTGCCTTTATTGAATTTTTGTCAAAAGTATTGCCTTTGCATAAAAAATTTCCTTGCCTATGTTTTAGCATCTAAAGTTTGTACTTCTGATCATAAAGTTTGGAAACTAGATAAACAATGGTCTACATTAAAAAAGAAAAAACAAAAACAAAAACATAATTTGGAGGCGATAGAGTGATCCAACCATCACGATTTTTTTAATCAAATAACCAAAGGAGGATCAATCATATCAATAGGTCAGATCATCCAATGTGTACCTGTTTATGCAAGAGATTTATTATCAGGATTGAGTTCCGAGACTAACTCTGTAACCTCTCCCTCTAAGTATCACCTGTCCAGATGATCCATTCATCTTCCTAGCCCTCAATTTAGATCAGTTGCAAAAATTCATATCTATTTGTTGCCTCAAGCTATTAGTTTTTCCAGTTGTAATCATTGAACTTTTCAACCAAGGAAACTAGTAGCTAGAAGCAACCAATAAACATAAGTTTATACAGGTAGCCTATCTAGGGGAAGGTGAAAAAAATGAATAAGTCAAATCATCTAAACTTGAGGTTTTGATAGAGGAGTTATGGACTCAGTCCCAAAAGCTTTGTCCGGATAGCATATCTTTATGCAGAAACTAAGGGACTTTTTTGTTTAATACTCATCGAACTATCGCTGTTGATTTCCTAATCTTTTGCTACAAAAATTGAAAGACCTTACCGACACCACTAGCGACAGTGTTAATCAGTTTGGTCAATTATGGCAGTTTATGAGTGCCATGACCATAGAGTTATGCTCTTTGAATGATAGGGTGCAACCACATCAAGGGGCTTTTCTTTGAACGACAGCCTCCTCAAGACTTTCCTTTCAAATGCTAGGGACAATTTAGTCAGTATCGCCACTGGATCAATACTAATTAAAGAGCAGCCCCCTTGCGTGAAGCTACCGTGCATGCGAGATCCACCAAAGGGTGGTCAGATGTGGGCCGGTCTATAGGCTGGGTAAGTTATCTAGTGAGCGAGCTACTAATGAGAGATTAAGAGTTAGTTCTACATTGCCCGAGGAAAGGAATTTAAGCTATTAGGAAAGAACAAAACCATGAGGAGTGAAACAGACTCAAAGCGAACAATATCCTTGCCTGGAGGCTCGGCTGTCACAGTCATCTAACAATCATACTGGGTCTCACAACTAAATATGGCCGGAAACAATATGGGCGACCAGAGACATAAATGCACATCCAACATACAATTGCCCCCAGTGCAGACCTGCTCATCAAATGGATCATTGTGTGGCAACTTTGTGTTTCCCATCGTTGTGCGGCAACATTGTGTTCTCCCATGCCAAATGAATATCCCAGCTGCAAGATAAAGTATTAGGTTGCGATGAAAGACCATAGCATCCTTTTGGTCTGGATGACTGCAAAAGGATAACCAGCCGGCAGGGATCAAACAATGCTGAAGTGATTTACGATCTGCCAGTTCTTTATTAATGGCCTTTATGTTGTCCCTCATTTGCCCCAGTGGATGTTATCAATCCTGTTGATCTAACTGGTGTTTGCAGTTCCTCTCCGTCGTTAATGAATTATGCCAAAGACTCAGAAATTTTACGTACAGCGTAACGGGTTTTTGGAAGGTTCAGACGAATTTTATTATAAAGTTTTTTTTGTTGTTGTAAATTTGTCATTAATTTTTCATTTTTAAAAAAAAAATCAAAGGTTTTTAGGCTTTTGCTAATTTGCCATTAAGTTTTTAAAAATATTTACAAATTTGCCATTTCTGTTAATTATTGTAAAATTTTAATATTACCCTTGTCTAAACATTTGATCGCCAGAAAAGTCGTCGGAAATAGGGTAGCGCCGGTCCGGGCGGTGGGAAACTGGGTAGAGCCAGCGTAGGGGAGGCCGAACTGGACACCGGGGGGGGACTGGGTACCAGGGAGGGGCGAGGCAGTGAGGGTGCAGGGCGGAACTGGATACCGGGGCGGGGGGGGGGTGTTGTGTGGGTTGTAACTGGGTGCCGGGAGGGGATCCTAGTCCTGCGCGGGGCTGGTAGCGACGCCGGGAAGGGGGCGTGCTAACTGGAGAGGGGGATCTGGGTACCGTAGGATGCTGGTCAAGCCGCCGGGAAGGTTGGGGGGAGGACTCTGGGTACCGTGCGGGGGTGGGCGCGCCGCTAGGAAGGCGCGAGGTGGGGGGGGGGGTGGAAGGAGTCTGGGTACAGTGCAGGGGGGAGGGTTCTGGTCGCCGCCCGGGTTGGAGGGGGCTAGGAGAGTGCCGGGTGGGAATGCCCGGGCGAGGGGGTGGGTACTGTGCCGGGTGGGGGTCACACCTGAAAGGGATTGAGGCTGGTCGCCGTCGGGGTCGGGCACCGTCGGTGCTGGGGGGTTTGGGGTGGCAATTTGGACGGCGCCAGCCAGGTAGTAACGGCGAAATACTGATGCGTCAAAAAATATAGTACTCGAAAGATAAGGATAATATTAGAATTTTAAAAAATTTAATAGGGAAAGAACATAAAAATCTAACAATGTGTCAAATTTGCAAAGTTCTTAAAAATTTAATGATAAATTTACAAAAATGCCAAAATATTGATTTTTTTTTAACAAAAATGCTAAAATGTAATGATAATTCTGCAAAAAAAAAAAAAACTCCTTTGTTATATCGGGAATTAGACATAGTTAGAATTGAATTCTAGGGTGGATTCCGTGATTTTTCTCCCTTCTCACAGAATGCACTCTTGCATTCACCTTAAGGTGAAATTTGCCACGTTAGATTCCATCTATCATGAATTCTGTATGGAACCCAAGACCTTTGTTAGTTAGCTTTTTCAGGTGTATTTCAAAGGGGCAATCCAGATGGAACTAAATTCTACAGCGACGCAGAATTCTACAGGTTAGAAGGTTAGAATATCATGTGGAAATGTGGGTATATTGCAACTGCATCAAGGCATAATATATCAATGGGTCTGATCATTGAACAAGTGGGCTCCACTTTACATTAAACCGCATGTATTTTCTCTCGAAAAAATATTTTTTGCCAAGCTTGCTTTGTGTTTGGTAGCCCATTTTGTCAGGTTTCATTTTAAGTGTAAAGCAGTAGATCCAATCCATTTGTACTGTGGGCTAGACTTGTTTGTGGCTTTGCCCATTTATATGTGGCCCATTTATTCATGGTGTATCAGTGACAGGCCTTTGAAAAGCCTTGTCCAAACTGGGCCTCTGTCTTCACTACCAAGCTCGATTGTTGGAGATCAGCCAGTTCCCACAAATGGTTACACCGCGAATTGCATGAGTAACTACATGGTCCATCTTTTGGGGTCGCATTCAAGATGTGTGATTACTTTGTGCATTAACTACCTAATGAATGAATATCCGGTGAAGAGACACAATTTTTGTGAAAATAAATACTTTAATATCAAGCACTCTTGCTTTTTGCGTGATAGATCTGCCTATGTATGATCTACCTAGTTCATATAATTCCTTTGGTTTTGAAAGTCTTATAATTTAAGAATCATGTGCATTGGATGACTCTAATATATATATATATATATATATATTTTTTTTTCATTCACATTGGAGGACTCTAATATCTAAATAAATCTTCTTTCCACAGACGGCTAGAAACTTTTTGAACAACAATCTATATTCAAAGACGAACACCATGATTTTGTAACCTGCCAATCTATATATTTTTGGACTAGAGACATCCAAAACCAAAGGAATTAGATATACCAATGCCCATATGAGTACCTACAGAACTAAACTCCCCGCCCCCCCCCCCAAAAAAAATGCCGAATTGCTAACTATTTCATGGAGTGAAGCTTTGGGTAAGTCGACTAAACATTGATTATGGAAAGTAAAATGGGGTTTAAACTAGGGAAGCCAATTGGATTGGATAATCTAAAATCCGATCAGATCCAATCCATTTGGATTGGATTATGGATTGTAAAATCCAAACTGCAGATTGGATTGAATTTGGATTTTAAAAACCGGATTAGGTTTATATTGAGGCATCAAATCTTTGGATTATACAATCATTTTCCTAGTTTACTAACACGCCCATATATTTTATTTATATTTATTATAAATAAAGACAAAAATGCCTTTTTGACATATATATTTATTGGATTAAAATGCCCTTCAAATATATTTATATACTTATGCCATGTAACTTCAATCAAAGGGAAAGATAGTCCTTTGAGAATGGGATAACTCTATAATAAAAACTCACAAATTCTAAACCCTAAAGTTTTCATCTGAACCCCCCATACTCCTCTTCTCTCACTCTCTCTCTGCTCCATCTCGGCAAACTCACAAAGCGCATTCAGTTGTCCTCTGTAGTTTCTCAGCACACAGATTGCCCAGTATTTACCTCAACATTATGTTTGTAGGTTGTTGCATTTACTCGTGAAAGCTATGTACATTCGTGTGGATAATCCATGGATAATCCTAAATCTGGACCAAACCGAATGGATTGTGTTAGATTGGGAATATGAAAATCTAAAGTAAATCCAAACCAAAACTTAAACAAAAAAGGAAAAAAAAAAAAAACACAGGAGAATGAATTGAATTTGGATTGGGGATATCCAAATTGAATTCAATCCATTGGCAGGCATAGAATAAACAGATAGAGATTAAGTACTAAAATTTGCTAATAATCTGCCCACAAACGTCCAGCAAAGTTGCTCACAGAATTCGACATCTTTTTTGAAGTACACTCTGTCAAACTTGATCATAAGTTTGAATTGCCACATTCGCGATATGGTCTAGACACATACAATGTGTGGCTCCTCCTAGCCAAGGCAATAGGTGGTTCAATCAGTCAAGGAGGGAACTCGTATTGTATGTGCTTCACAATCTTGTCTTGCCAAGGCATGCCCATCGACTGACTAGTTTTTACTCTCTGAACCAGACATGAAAGAGCCCAAACTATCCTGTGCTTTCACGACTTGAAAAGTGACATCAAATACACCAATTGGACAGCTAGAATTTGTCCACTTAGCTACATATTTGATGGATTCTACTTCCACTATGGGTAGGTTCCCCGTACCAATGCCTTCTCTCATCCCTTTTCCTCTCTTGATCCATTGTTTGCTGACTGAATCAGGCATGTCTTATTTGCTGCTATCCTCTAGCCATCGATTCATCCTCTTTGTTTATTAGCCAATCTTGGCTTCTCCCTTTCTTCTCTCTATCCATTCCACAATCTCCTTTGGAAGAACACGACCAGGCAGAAGTACAACTTCTGTCTACTTATAGCCTATCCATAACCAAGCCTAGTGATTCATTGACTTGATCATTGCACAAGTGGGGCCAACTACCATTTCTGAGCCCTCATATTTTCTCCGATGATAAGTGTAGTTAATCCATCCCATTGAAAAAGAAATCCGTGTACATCCTACCATACCCACGGGCAAGAGGACGCTCTCTGTCTTCACATGCACCTGAACAAGAAAAGGAAATGGTGAATGTAGGGCCTAAGATGCTTTTCTTTCTTTTCTTTCTTTTTTATTGAACGGGCCGGAGATGCTTGATGATCATAACGGTTCATCTTCTGGAAACTCGGATTGGAGGGTGACAAGCATTGGATCAATCAAGACTTCTCCATCTATGTTTTTTACTTTTGCAACCATGTCAACATCTGGAACAACAGTAAAGTTGTCGTCATGTGACCTTGAGGTCACGGGTCCAAGGCATAGAAACAGCTTCTTGCAAAGATACAAGGTAAGGCTATGTACTATAGACCCTTGTAGCCTGCCCCTTTTCTGAACCCCGCATAGAGAGAGCTTTGTGCACTTAGACTACCTTTTTTGTTGACACCTAGCATCAACGAGAGAGAAACCTGTTTTGGCCAAACCATTGGCTACTGGGCTTTTTGGCTGTTAAAGCTAATGTAAAGTCTCAAGACTGGACTGTTACTTGTTGAAAATGATTTTATCTCCCGTGAGTTTATGGTCGACTTGTGACTTACCAACATTTGAGTCAAGTCTCAGATAAAATGCCATAGTGAAGCAACATAGGTCAACGAAAGGATCTAGGATGATCCACCAAAGCACAAAAGTTAGGATCTTTCAGAACATGGACTCCTATTTGAGAGAACGGCTCATGTACTCACCAACTTTTGGCTGGCCAGTTAGACCTACCACTACCATGGTATTTGGGTGATCGATTGCTTTGATTAGGTAGACAATATTGGTCGGTGATTTCCCTCTTATCAAACCATGATTAGATGATGCTACGTATTTGATCAAGACCTTGATAAGCAAACAATGATGCCATTATCTGCTCTAAATGAGTTGCCTTCTTCTCTAGGTGATGTTCTCATTTCTGCTCACTGACAAAGTAGAGGAAGCTGCCCGGCCAGGCTACCAGAGGAGACTCTCATGACCGGAAGTTGATTGCCATAAAAAGTACGTGCTATATGTATGATGGGACTAATTACCAATTAGCGATAAACTGCATGGACCTTATGATTAATGTTCTATGATGTGATCAACAACAAAATCATTATTGACAGGATCCATATGTGTGCTTAACTTTCTAAGCCCACATGAGGAAATATACATGTGATCAAGGCCGTTAGACTAGGTTAGCAGATCCGATTGATCATGCCTTGCTTGGAGATGCATCCGTTTGCAAAGACCGTGACAGCTACCGCCGTTTTCTTTTTGCTTTCTCCCTGTACTACAAGGCCTGCACGAATCATTTTAGAATTGGTACTAGTGTCTAAACAATTTTTGTGTGATAGGGGTGCCACACAATGTGACGACTCTTGTTTTTCAAATGATTGTTTAAGAATTATTTTTGAAAGTTAGTTAGGATCTCTATTTGAAAATTTTTTTTAGAAAACAAACAATAGAAACATTTTTCTTTGAAAAGACCTTTCAGAAAACTCCGAGTATCATAAGACCTATCAAGACACATTCATGAGTTCTAAAATCAGACAAGGCCATTAGACTAGGTTAGAAAACAAACATTAGAAACATGTGATCAAGGCCATTAGACTAGGTTAGTAGATCCGATTGATCATGCCTTGCTTGGAGATGCATCCGTTTGCAAAGACTGTGATAGCTACCGCCGTTTTCTTGTTGCTTTCTCCCTGTACTACAAGGCTTGCACGGAATCATTTTAGAATTGGTACTAGTGTCTCATCAATTTTTGTGTGATAGGGGTGCCACACAATTTGACGACTCTTGTTTTTCAAATGATTGTTTAAGAATTATTTTCGAAAGTCAGGATTCCTATTTGAAAACTTCTTTTAGAAAACAAACAGCAGAAACATTTTTCTTTGAAAAGATCTTTCAGAAAACCCCTGTCATAAGACCCATCAAGACACATTCATGAGTTTTAAAATCAAACATTTTTATGATCAAATATGACAAGTCAAAAATTTTCATTTTCCTGAAATCTGTCCAGTTATAGCCCACAGTCTAATATCCATTAAACATATTTATATATGTCTAACTGTTTATTACAGTTACATAATTACTCGTCGTCTCACAACATTTATAAAATTTACATTCTTGTCTTTCCATTCTTCGTGTTTATCTGTAGAGTTGGTGGGGTGAGTATAGGAGAATATACTCAGCAAGTAAAACTAAGATCGTAAATATAAATCAACGCAAATTCATATCCATGCACTCATGCACACAGTGGAATAACCTTAGGTATGGTTCCTAAGGTTTATCACCATAACTTTGCAATATAACATTTGCATACATTTCAAACATTCCATCCAAGGTTTCCGTTCATCCAAATGAAATACAAGTGTAAGAATAATATGATATGTTAACATCAAAATAGTACTTAGTAACCAGTACACAAAATCGAAGATAAATTAGTTAAGCACTAAAATCTCAATTTAAATAATCTATAGGAAAGTTCTCGTCAACTTATGTAAAATATATCAATTCTCAGCATGCAAATATGAATATATCAAATATCAAATAATACAAGGCATCATCATGCCTAATGGCTAGGGTATCTATAACCCTATCACATGTGTGTTACCCAAAAATCAGCCTGCGGTAACTATCCTATAATGGGACATTACAACACTATACTATACCAATTGCTCAGTCGTGAGACATTGTAGTATAAGAATACATGGATTACTATATTGCGGCAACTGCTCAATACTAGGACATTGCATGCTCAAGCATTGACACCAACTATGTGAGACTTATTTCCGTCTCGCATGCGAGGAGAATGGATCGTGCTGTGTAGCCTTCTTATGATGCCACACTCGAAATTTAGCTACTTAGGCCTGGTGTTGAAATATTAATTGTCGAAAGGTGAGTCACCATCCCTGTAACCCTCCTATCATAGTGTCCACTAGCCGAAAGCACATGTTTAAAACAAATCCTCTGCAAATCATATGCATGAAAATCTAGGTACCATTGTAACCTCAGTGACACATTAGTCATTGGTCACATAATCAAATCTTGATCGTGGCTTTTAAAAATACATATTTTTCATTTAAATGCCAATGGATGTTAAATATAAATGATGTATGAGATTTAATTAGGACAATTACCCATAATGAGCTTTTTATGCTTTCTAACATAATAATAAAATTCTAATATTTTTAATGAAAATCCAACAGAATTTTCTCTGTTTATAGGACAATGCACATTTAACACATGTGATGCGTATCACTTGATAATCATAATTTCATATTTATATAAAAATGGAGGCTTTGTCTCTTGACAATTTCATCCACGGGTAATTAAAGAGTTTTCATGTAATTCAAGTCATGGGGATGTTATTTTTGAATCTCAAAGATAATCATCAATTACAATTATATGTAGTAATTACAAGTATGTAACAAAATAATGCATAAGTGAAATAAATATAAAAACTTAGCAATCTTAGAATTTATCCACCTCAATATGATAACTTAGATTCACTAGAATCGATTACCAGTCAATTTGGATGTTGCTCAACAAGTCAAAAAATGAGGATTAGGGCTTCTATCATCAATTACAAATCAATTTAAGAAATATGAGATAAATATCATACTTTAGTCTATGAATCATGGATTCATATATTAATATTCTAATTTGAATGGTTCGATTGTCCCTGATCTACCATTTAACCTCAGATCAGATATCTTTGAGTGTTGGGGAGTTTATTTTCACACATCAATCAATCAATCAGATTAGCATTTGTACAATAATATGCTTTTCACTCGTTATTTTTAATCCAAATTATCCTTGACATGTAATTTACATTATTAGATTCATAGATCTACTGTCTGATCGTGTTTTCAACGGTTAGATTTGTAGATCTAGTGCCGCTCATGCACCATGTTTAGATTAAAATTTCAATAGTTAGATGATCTTTGATAGAACTTTTATTGATATAGATGTGAAAATTCACTAAGGATTCCATCCATATAATTTTTCCTAATTTTACCTTGAGAATAACTGGTCACTGGCGTCGAAATCTGGTCACCGTAGCCAAAGAAGATGACTGGAAAATAGTCATTGTCGGCGATTGTTACAGCGTTAAAACACAATTTTTCCATGAAATTGCAACATAGGTTTTGTAGATCTCATCTTTTCCTTCACTCTTGTGAAATTTGGAGTGATTCCATAACCATTTAGTACAAAAAATAAGAAAAAAAACTGACAAAAACATCGGCTGATTTTTTTGTCGTTGCCGACAATGGGAGGAACGATGAAGGGAGAGAGAATAGGGAAAAGAAAGCGAAGTAGCCGAGTGTGGTGGAGCTTTTACCTGTGTTGGTGACATTCATCGGTGGGGAGGAACAGTGTTCATGGTGAGGGGTAAGGGGATGCCTAGAGAGAAAAGCTCAACGCGAGAGGGAGAGCGATAAGAGAGAGATGGGAGGGGAAAAAAAATAGGGGAAAAGGGGAGGCGGTGGTGATTCCCTGGCTCCTTTCCTGCATGACAAGTAGCCAGGGGTACAACTCCATGCGTTGAGCTCCCCTAGGTTGGTCATTGCATGGGGCCCATCCATTAAGAGGGGGTGCAATTATCAATTTGGCCACCTCTATAATTTAATAATTTTTTTTGTTTTCTCACCTACGAACTCTATTTTGCTCAAAATTAGTATTGTTGGAAAGCTCTCATCCAATACATTCTAATATTTGAGGTTTTAAAGTCAAATTTAGAAGCGAAATTCAATTTTTTTACTCAAAATACGCTTTTTAATTATAATATAATGTAAGATTGTTATACTTAAATTAAAATAAAAATTCTATAGGAGGACCATAGGGCCAACCATGCTTTATGGATCAGAGTGTTGGGCAGTTAAGGAACATCATGTTTATAAGATGAGTGTCACGGAAATGAGGATGTTGAGATGGATGAGTGACAAGACAAGAAAGGATTGAAAATATTAGAAGAAACTTAGGGGTAGCACCAATAGGCAACAAGATGAGGGAGATTAGACTTAGATGGTTTAGACATGTTCAAAGGAGACCGAAAACGGCACCTGTTAGATGAAGTAAAACAATGCAAGTAAAAGGTTCTAAAAGATCAAGGGGAAGGCCCGAAAGAATGTGAATAGAAGTAGTTAGAAAATATTTAAAAACCTTAGGATTAAATGAAGTCATGTTACTTAATAGAGAGGAATGGAGGAATAAGATTCATCTGGTTGAACCCCTCATTGAGATAAAGTCTTGATGATGACTACGGTGTCTAAACAATCAACCTAGCGATCAGTCGGAAATTGTCACCATCTTTTGTTTCAAAACCCACTTGCTTGAAGGCTGTTAGACGACGATCGCGATCACTCGATCCTTACAATTAAATACCATGTTCAACAACCACATAATTGGAATTGTGGCTGGCAAGGGACCCACTTTAGTCTGTCCTCATCCCATCGCAGGACAGTGTTTGGATGCAGAAAGTTCACTAGAAAATCACCACAGCCAACACCGCATCACCATCCTTCCCTCATCTATCACTCTCTCTCCCTCTAAATAATAGCTAACAGCGACAAAAGTTTGATAGTAAGCCGTGGAACATGCTTGTCTGCAATTTCACGCGACGCCCATGTGCTCCCTCTCTATCAAAAACATACAAAACGTCAAAATTCCTCCTCCACTTTGCCATCAACTAACTCAACTACTTCATCTACCTTCGCAGGCTTATCTCGCCGGAAATTGCTCTCTGATTGTGTTGGTTCAATTTGGTGAGAACCGACCTCCTTTTGGTTCAATTCATGAAAATCCACAGCTCCTAGAACTCATTTGAGTCAAAGCAAATGTTTCGGTTCAATTGGAGGATAACCAACCTGCCTTTTGGTCAGTTCCAGAAGAACCACAACTCCTAAAACACAATCCAAGGAAAAGCGACTAAAGATAAATGATTCTGAATGTTCTAGTTCAATTCAAGGAGAACTGACCTCTCTTTACTTCAACTTGAGAAGAGCCACTACTCTCAAAACTCACTCAGAGGAAAAGCAACCAATATACGCAATGTTTCAGTTCAGTTCTAGGAGAACCAACCTCACTTCAATTCGAGAAAAGGCAAACTCTTACCATTCAATTAAAAAAGAACCACAACCCCTACCCAGTGCCTTTGGGAAATTATAGAAAATTTTGTGACAAGATGATGTAGAATCAGTAAAGTACACAAGAAAGGATAAACCAAAACTCCAAGAACCCAGAGAAGAAGCAAATAAATTGCTGAAATGGCTATCTAAATTCTGTGTAAAGGCCCTGTTAATAGAGTATATTTGAATAAGAAATTTTAAAATACTGATATCAGAATCTATAAAACATTATTGTGTTCAAAAGAATTACATTTTTAAGAGTTCCAAATCCCGCTTAGTACTCTCCGAAATCGATTCTCGGAAACCTTCTTCACAATTTTCTTCGCTTCAACAACTTCAGTTTCTGCAAGTCTTTCCAAGTATTTGACATACCCTGAAGCGGCAATTTTCTTCCTCCCACTGTTGCTGTTGGTTAAAGACAATAACATAGAAAGCAAGTACTTCTTGTTACTTGATTTCTCTTCTTCTGGATCAAGCATTTGAAGAACCCGAGCAATGTTCGAATCTTCTTGAATGAATTTTCGACGATTTCTCTGAATTAAAACCATGCTTGATAGTGCTTCAGCTGCCATTTCTTGGACTTCAAACGACTTTGAATCAAGCAATTTTAAGAGTTCTGGCATGAATCCTGAATCTCCCATTGATTTCTTGATATCCTCTGAAATCCCACTAAGGCGAAAAACAACCTTTACTGCTGATTCCTGAATAGAAATTTCTCCACTTCGTAGTATAAGCAGTAAATGGTCGAGAAAGCCCGAACTGATCAAAATGTTTACAGAGCTCATCGATGAGAAACAGAAGCTCTCGAGTGCTCTCAGTGCGATTTCTCGAGTTTTCGAAGAAGATGAAGATTTGGGATCCAAAACACGAACTAAGGATTGAATACCCCCTTCTCTTACAAGCATCAACCGGCTTGTTTCATCTCCACAAGCCATAGCTTGAAGGAATTCAACTGCACGAATCTGCACAACCTCTTCTTTTGATCTTGTGAGACTTAGGAATGCCGAAATTGCTCCTTCTTCTACCATGAACTTCTTAATTTCATCAACTCCAGCGAGATTTCTTAACACACAGCAAGCAGAACTCATCAATTCTCCGCTACTATTTGCATTTCTGCAGATCTTTAACAGGATTGTCACGCCCTCGTGCGCCGAAACCGACCACGCATTATCCGAATTCTCTGTTAATTTCTGTAAAGCTCTAGCTGCTTTCTCCTTTGCCGAATCACTTCCTGTGTCTAAAACCTGAATCAGTGGAGCGATTACTCCAGTACCAATGAGAATTCCTCTACAAGAAGCAAAGCTTGCAATTGCAGAGATCGCCTTGGCGGACTGTTCTTGAATTTCCGCCTCTGCAAATTCAAGAAAACTTGTTAGAAGATTAATAATCTCAGGCAATTCCGCCACGATCCTAACGTAATTCTCATCTTCGGAGAGAACTTCGTTTAAACTGATCAACGCCTGGTTTTTCATCCCCGAATCGCCGACCCTCAACCGCGTAAACAGATCTCTAACATAGAATTTCATGTCGTCTCGATTGGCACCAGCAGAAGGTCTAGACACGACAATTGCGTAGCCATTGGTGAGGATTCCAGCAGCATAGATTCCATTAAGCTTCTTGAGATGCTGATCGAATTTCGCCACCACAACATCCAGATCACTCTGCATTAGGAGCTTCCCACTGTAAGAAAGATCAACGCAGCGGCGAGCGAGGTCGTTGCAGTCATTCACCGACGAAATTATCAACGGAACTAGACCAGATAGAGGCGACTTCTGGTCGGAATTGCAATTCTCTGCGGCCGCCAAGCTCGAATACAGCTGCTCGAGCTTGGTCCGAATCGATGTCCATTTTACCTGGAAGATTTTGATCGAATGGGTGATTGAGACCAGGGAGGAAATGAGCTTAATAGCTAGCCGGAGATCAGATTCTACACAAACAATTTCGGCTGCATTCTGCACTTCTACTTGTTCTGCTTTCATTTCTTCATAGGAAAGACTGATAGGAGAAGAGGAGTGAAGTCATTTCCAGGCGAGTTGGGTCAGATATTCCGGTGATGTGTGTACGAGAATTCCGGCGGGTGATTGGGATTTTGGAGGAGGATGAGGATAACTGCTATCTATGCACAGGGAAGTTGTTCTATTTATCTTTTTACCTTCGCTTCTTATGTGTTAATGTCCTCAAGGGAATTCAATTCTCACCAGCTGCAACAGAATATACTGTGATCGGACCATATTGACCTCATTATCGCCCGCCGCAGTTGAAAGGGTCAATGGAATAGAGGAGGGTATTTTGGTCATTTGGGATTTCAGTGTGAAGTTAGAGGTGGATAGAATGGTGGTTGAGAAGAATAAAAGAGTTTCTGGGTGGATTTTGTGTGTACTCTTGATATCTTGGTCCGTGGGCCCACATAACAATTAGGTGGACGGATGCTGATATCGGGTACTAAAATCCAATGGCTGACATCAAATCATTTAGACGTTTCTCTATCAATTACATTTCATCGATGCCCTGTCGTTCTCAGTGGATTATCAAGGTATTAGAGGTCCACTGTAATCAGTGTTCCTTTCGATCTACACCCTACATGTTGAAGGTCATGATAGATGAGCCCACTCTTCCACTGTAAAGGCAACATCCTTAGTCAGAAAGGCACCAAAACGGGTGTTTGGAGTGAATAAAAGGGTAAAGTTCATCATCTCCAAAAACAATCAATTAGTTTTATGACCTTTTAGATCAAGTGGATCAGATCATCTTTTTGCAGAGAATCAACGCTCACTATGTAAACTGGCAGTAGATTACCATGGGGCCTATCTCCCTATGGGTCTTCTGGACCGTGGATCTAGCAGATCCCGACAGAGACGGACATACTTAAGCGTGTAATTGTTAAGATATTACCTCTTCCTCGTATGTGTCCGTTTTGTCTTGCATGAGCTTCTAAACTAGCTTTCTTCTCTCTATGTTGTTTTATTGGAAGTTGGAAGAGATATAAACAAATGCAGTGCTGTTCAATCAGAGGAAGAGGATAAAATATGAGACACCACCAACTGGACAGCAAAAGAATTGTTTCTGCAGGAAGGAGGCCTGGGCTGTAGGACCAACTAGCCTCCATCAATCACATGCTTAGCATTAGCCACAAGCTAAAGCTAATGGTTGCATGCACATGACAGCCTAAATAGATGTATAATCAATGGGATTTAGCCTGTTAAGTGTGTAAATCAACAGTTACTGGGAGAAGATACATCTGGAGAGACAGGGGGTGGGGGGATTTGGTATTACTGGAGAGAAAGTAAAGCAAGCTAGCCGGGAAATAGGATGCAAAGAGACAATAGAGAGAAGGGGTGGGGGAATTTGGTATTAATTGGAGAGAATAAAATAATCTAGGGGATGCAGTTGGGGAGGTCATAGGGAGGAGTTCCTCTTCCTACGTTCCATATTTGTTAGGGAGGGAGAGGGGGAGGGGATTTGGTATTGGAGAGAGAATGGAGTAGGTTAGAGAGTAAAGAGGATCCATTAAAGAGGAAAGAGAGATTAGTTCCCCTCTCCTAACTTTCGCTATTTGGGAGCCTTGGCACAACGGTAGACTTGTGGTCATATGATCTTGGGGTAATGGGTTTAAGGCGTGGAAATAGCCTTTTGCAAAAATGCAAAGTAAGATTGGGTACTATTAACCCTTTGATCTCCCCTTTTCCCATTCCCTGCATATACGGGAACTTCGTGCACTGGGACTACCCCTTTTTAGTTAGAGGAGGCAAATTTCATGTTGAAAATGGACACTGCTGGGAAGTTTAGAACTTAGCTTTTAGATGTTAAGAAGCCTACAACTGATTGGACAACGCAACCCAATGAACTGAATAGTCTCCACGGGAAATGAAATTCTCCATGGAAAGTATGTATCTTAGGCCTTGAAATTGAATTGCACCAGAAATCCAAAAATCTTTCCTGGCAATTAGTTTTTAGGTGGAAATCAATTTTCATTGGCCAGTGGCAAAGTAGAAAAACTGCATGCTCATTTGTATTAACAATATTGTTTAAAAGCCATCATTAGGGATGATAACACACACAACTACTTCCATGATGACTTGGAAAAGATATCTATAATCACATTCTTAGTCCAAATTTGGCGCCCCTAAACCTTCATTATGGTTTGTTTCTTCCTAGGTGTCTAAGCCAGAAACGGACCCGTGCATCCGTCCCGTCATGTCGATGTCATACCCTTGTTTGCTAGGGCACTTGAAGGTTGTCCCTTCCAATTTGGTGAGCAACAGTAAATGAAGAAGAGGATGCAGTGTGAGGGGAGTCAGACAGTAAGGTTTTGATGGACCACTCGGGTAATTAGTGTCCCCTAGCTTTGAGAAAAATTTAAAAAGACTTCTACACTAGATGATATTGCCTCCCATGTGAACCCCTTTTGGCTAGCTGCCTTAAGTCTGGGGTCACCTTTGTGGAATGGAAGGTGAATTTCTCTACAAGGGATAGGGAAAGGAGCACCCTTTTGTGCTTTTAAGAGTGGATTGGGAGGGAAGCTACATGAGCCAAAAGGTTGCCCTTGTCAAAAGAAGCTAAAGTGAGAACATTAAGATATTGATCATTCAAGCGAAAAAGAAAAAAGGGTCAAAAGTGAAAGACGATGACCTTTGAAGGGAATTTATGCAGTTGTGCATGGGGAAGTGGATACCATGGGCAACATTGAAATACCTAATCCTAAAACATCACGAATTAGCAATAAAATTTGCAAAAAATAATTATTGATATCATTAGGGAAGTCTTGGTGCAACGGTAGAGTTGTCTTCATGAGTTCAAGGCGTGGAAACGGTCTCTTACAAGACGTAAGATAAGGCTGCATACTATTAACCCTTGTAGTCTGCCCCTTACCCAGATCCCACATTTGGGTGAGCTTTGTGTACCAGCTCTCTAAATCTAGTAATGTGACCACCTCTAGATTAATTATGGGTTGTTTCCAACAGTTGCGAGCCAACATTTTTCATCAGTGGACAAATACTGATCTAGTGGCTCCATACCGATCGCTTGTTACATCCAAGCATGTATTCCCATTGTGTTAGAAGTGGAGTGGCACATTGTGACAATCACTATTTTACTAAAGATTACTTCATTTCGAGTAATAAATCTAACGAAATGATCTATTTCATCCCTTGTTTTAATAATCACACTCATCTTGATTTGCATTACATTTAAGTATTCCTAACTACTCATCTGACCATAGACAATGCTTTGATGACTTCTTCATTGGATGATCACAACCATTAATCTCTCATCATTTGGCTCCACTTAATCATGTATATCCGTCTAATAATAATAACAAATGGTCTATAGCGTATGCAAGAGCCTTGTGCAAGGTTTCACACGTTATTGTATTTATCATTTTGTTTCGCGAAGAGATTAGCAAAACTCAACATATTGTTAACTACCAAAATGAG
The DNA here is from genome assembly GCA_035236585.1 of Warburgia ugandensis. Lineage (NCBI taxonomy): Eukaryota > Viridiplantae > Streptophyta > Magnoliopsida > Canellales > Canellaceae > Warburgia > Warburgia ugandensis. The sequence continues at coordinate 65,335,218 of CP141137.1, forward strand.
AACCCTAATATATTATCCATTGTTTATTGCACTTATAATAAAAGTGAAAATTGAAAATTGAATTCATGTTAGGTAGATGCTGGACTTGGTCTTATGATTAAGGTAAAGTGGTAGGGTTGCTTGAGAAATCATGGAGTAGGGAAGAAGAAAAGCTAATTGTACGTATACCTTAGCGTCCAAGAGACTGGGTACATGCAAAAGAAAGTGATGTCTCTACATAGGAAGGTGGAAAGGTTTGATGTAGGTTCCACTGTGGGTTTGCTGAATGGCGATTGCCCATGTTCACTAAGAAGTTCTTTAATTGGCTTGGCTTGCATGGGTGTGTGTGACTGATTGGTCCTTTTCATGGTGTTTGTTAGCAAATCTCCTTTGGATAATTTAGATAAATAGATGGTTAACCCCTCCGATTAAGATATTTTGGCTGATAATTGCATAACTTAATTATATGATAATGGTGTTGGTTTACTTTGGAATGATTTGAGGCCCTACATCTTTAACAATCCAAAGATTCAAACCAGTTATCTAGTCGGATGTGCTATGAATGAGTCATATACAAACATCCTACTGCATCCAACAACTGGGCCCTTCCAATCAGCCTAAAAATGGATGGTTAGAAAATAAAATTGCAATGATCTGCATCCATCTTTGAAGCGTTTACTAGTTCGAAGGTTGCAATGATCCTCATGATATGCATAGTTCAGATGACTGATCGAATAAAGGTGGCATCACAATATGATATGTGGGGCAACCTTCAAACTATATGAACTTCTAATCCATGTTGCTTACGGGCCTTGAAATATCAGAAATTGCTCTTACCAAATGATCCCAGTTATTGGATCAGAAACGGTTGGAATGTGTTAGGTTTGGCATTATATTATCTGTCTTACTTTGTGTAGATCATTAGGTCTTAGGAGACTCTTACGGATGGAATCATTGACCTTTTAGGATTAGGAGGACAGGGACAATAAATGAGGCCTCTCTGTACCAGTGGATGAGAACTTGCTATACATCAATCACAATCTAATATGTGACATTGGCTCATGTCTGGCCCACTTATTTAATTGTTGCAAATCCTACAACTTATTCCCAGACTGACTAGCTTACAAAGGTGGGGAGAAAATATCGAGAGAAAAGAGAGACAATGAAAAGCTACCAAACCACTGATATAAAGCTAGGACCTAGTTGACTTCTCTATCCATCTAGCCATTATAGGAAGAATTGTTAGAGGTGTTCATCAAATATTTAATCCACCGAGGAGACTTCAGTAAGACTTCCAGAGAGGATTTAGTGATCTTTTCCAAATGTAGCAAGTACAGCAAATCTTCTAGGCACCATGAGAAGCCGAATCCGACCCCACTTATGCACAACACGTTAGCTAGATCATGACCCTCTAAAATACAACAACCGGATGAATGCACAGGTGAAGTCTCAACTGACGGCACCGATGATTAACAAAGAACTAAGCATTCAATTGTGTCGAAGTTCCACAAACTAATTGATGGAAGCGCTTGAAATACATCATTCATCAACTCGAAAGACTCGATCATGCTAATATCGGCGACCAAAGACTTGACACCATACCTACGCCCTCCATGGTTCAGAGAGTAAGGTGCCATTTGCGCCATCTTTGTCTCCCTCTCTGAAATTCAGAATTCATTTTGTAGTAATAAAATATTTTAGTAATGAGGAAGAGCTTTGACGCAATAGTAAAGTCGTTGTTGTGTGACCTTGAGATCATAGGTTTAAGGTGTGAAAATAATCTCTTGTAAAAATGCAAAGTAAGGTTATGTATTATAGACCCGTGTGACCCACTCCTTCCTCGAACCCTGCATAGACGGGAACTCATGCACCTAATAATATGACCTTTGATGTGATATTTGAAATTTGGGATTGGTGTTGAGTCAAATGACTAGATGGGATTCTTATAGCCTAAATAGGCACCAAAATATTCCGCAAAACCCACTCGATTTTCTACGCACGGATGGCAATATTGACCCTAGAAGTTCATTAGGTTTCAGTAAGCGGTTGGGCCTGTCTGTATCCAATACAAGTCTCGTCACGCAACTAATCCATAAATACTACCTAACTAATGACATCAGAAACTCTGGTACTCTCGGAAGAGTGCACGCTCATGAGCGTCTGATAGCATAGACTGTCCCTAGAGTTAGGTTTTGGAAAATCATGAAATTTAGTATGTAGCCTATGTAAGCCATTCCAAACATGATAAATTCCAAACATGATAAATGGCTTGGAACTAGCAAAAAAAAAAAAAAGAGAGAAGAATTTATACTATTAAACACTCATGGGCATTTACACTTGCCAAAACTCAACAAAGAAGCATTTACACTTATCATAACTCAGCAAAGTAGTAATCTCCATTTACCAGCCAACAAATATTTAGCATAGTTACTAGAAAACAACTGGGCATCTCCTCTTGGCATATGCTTGGTCATGGGTTTGAGTCACCACTTTCTTTTTTGGCCAAGATAAAACTTAAGGGGTGTGTGTAGTGATTTGCTTTATAATTCTTGTCTTGTACCAAAAAGATCTCCCTTTACATAAAGATTGCTGATGTTAGTAAATGCTCATGTGCATCTGATAGTATAGACTCTGCTTCTAGAGTCTAACTTAGTCATTCATCTAACTTATGTGAAATTTAATGTATTTAGATTATTTGAACTACTAGTTTTGAGTTTTTGAAAAAATTGATGGTTATGGATTTTAACTCAAAGAAGCGTAAGCTAATAGCATTCAAAGGGCATGAAAACTCAATATGTCACCTATCTAAACCATCCCCAACATGATGAATGGCTTTGATCTAACAAAATCATTACTTTTGTGCTATGAAAAGCTCTGTACTTAGAGGGACTCTTACATAAATTGTTGACATGTCCTTTTCTTTATTTACTACTAAATCTAAGCACTTGCAAGCACTTTGTCAAAGCCCTCCTACTTTTGCAGGATGGGGTTCATCTATAGATGATATATCTAGTTTATCTAATTTCTTTGGCTTTGGATGTCTCCTAGTCTAAAATGATGTGGATTGGATTACTCTAGCATCTAAAGAAATTTTCTTCCCATGGCCGGCTAAAAACTTTCTAAACAATGGTCTATATTCAAAAATAAAAGATACAGTCTTCTAACATGTCAATTTTCATGACTTTTGAACTAAGAGACATCCAAAGCCAAAAAAATTAGATGACCTAAATATATCATGTATAGGTGGACCCATCGTGAAAAAGTAGGAACACTTTGAGCTAGCACCATGAGAAAATACTTGAGGAGAATTTGTACGACTTAATTGAGACATGGCTTGGTGGTCTGGTTACTTCAACTCTGACACCGTCCATGTCATCCAGCATTTCCGGTCGCTTCCATCAATATAAACAGGAGTAAGTGGTCCACAATCTTCAAGTTAGAAAGAGAACCGCTCATAAATAAAACTTGTACCATTTTCAGCCAGTGAATAACTGGAGTGCGGAGGATGTTGAAAAAGGATATGATAGACTATTATTACCAAATAATAAATGCTAATTGGATCGTCAGTTTAAACAGCTTACAATCAAGAGAAATGTTATTGGAATTGAGTTTTGGGACTGATTCTGCAAAAAATTATGCACACTAAATGCTTCTATCTGTTAATGAGAAACTCAAAATCCATAACTAAAATCATCCAATAGTCGTGAATTTTGGTGTCTCTGTAATTAGATTTTGGAGAGCTGGTGAATTATAGCCTCAACAGAGAGACAGATGTATGCGGCTAAAATTTAATACATGCAAAATCCATGAAAAATCTATCTCGAACTATTGGATGATGAAGTATGCCAATGCAAGTCCACCAGCCCAATGTCCAAATCACAAGCCCAAATCTCCTGGATATGACAAAGGGCTAGGTCCAGATGGTTCAGCCCAAGTCCACAGCCCAAGTAAGGTCGAGGTCCAGTGGTGTCTTCCAAGTTACTGATTCTTCACACACTTCGAGATTTTGTGAATGGAATTACTTTCAGTCGTATAACAGCTATCATGGAATTAGTTCCCTAAGGCTATTTCCGGCTGCTTAACTTGTTGCCGGACTGACCTACATCTGATTTTAGGTTTCAGGAACCAGCTTAACGATGACCATATACCAATGAATGAAACTTGTATACCCTGACATAGTTACTGATGATCAATTAAGCTAAATTCGATCAACCATTCGAAAGTAGTAGGCTGAATTTCCTAACTGAATCCGTGACGTAATGCGCACAACCAGCCAAATGCTGAGGATCAAGTAAAGCTAAATTCCTAACTGAATCCGAAACCTAATGCACGCCAGTAACCAAGTGAGCAGTAGAAAGCTATCGTCTTTTCTAGCTCTCCTTCCCCATTTAACCAAGGTACAACTGAGCTATTTCAGGGCTTGGACAGCGATTTGCAATTTATAAAGGCTTATAACTCCCAAAGTAGTGTACGAAATAAAATGATACATCGAAACAGATAGAATAATGCCCACGATAAACCAAGGCCTCGAAAGCCACATACATTTTTATTTTTTTCTTGTTCCTTCTCCATTCAAGGAGGTAATAGTCTCTAAATAGTTGAAATATTTTTAAAAAGTCAGGACTTTTTTATCTGCCAACATTTTATGGATAATTCAGAAGTTTTTACGAGTAATATGTCAAATTCTAACATATTATTTGTCAACGTGGTAACAGATTCAAATTAGAAGATTAGTTTACATTCTTGTGCTTCTTTTCCTCTATGATTTCCTTCTTCTTTTTTTAAATTTCTCTCCAAAGCTTCCTAGCATAGTGGAGTAAGGAGTCTGTCATATGAGAGACCAAGGTTCAAGACCATACATGGGTGTGTATATCTAACTCTAAGGAATAAAAGAAAAGAAAAGAAAAGCTATGAATTCCTTCAATGAACTACAAAGAAGAAGATGAAAGAGAATGTTGACTGCATGAATGAGAATGGCAACGGCAAAAAAGCTTTGAATTTCTTCAATGAAATTGCCTTGCCAAAACTTCAACTTTGGATCTATAGAAAGTGTTAGGATCACGTTGTTGTCTACAAACACATGGATTAAAGAATATTAGAAGATTAGCAGCCTAATTTCCGCAGCATGTTTTCTCGAATCCAAACTTTTGTGAGTAGGGTAAAGGCGAGCTCTTTCGAGGCTTAGACAGCCATTGCAAGCTATAAAAGGTTACGACTCCCAAAGTTCAAACTACGGTGAGAGATTAAAACAGATAGAAGACGTTGCTAAATTTGATTATCAAAGGCATGCGGTGGGGGGCATTTCACATCGGGGAGGGATCCTCCTAATTCAAGGAGAATGATTACTACTAAGCCTTAGGCCGTTGAGTGTGACTTGACGCCCCCGGAATCTCTCTCCTCGACACCCAAACTACCGAGGGAGAAGGTCAATCCCTCATTATCATTTTCTGCATTGCCCAAGATGTCTAATCATAAGTCCGTGTATGCTCAAGTAATCATTGGTTGGAACCGTAGGACCACGAACAAGTCTTCTTTTAGCCAATGGGCACCCCTTATTCTAGCAATAAATTTCGGATTGTTGTTATTGTTCGGAACTAAGTGGCAGAATAAGATTAGTGGACTGAAAGTAGGACAGATTACTTAGACAAAATTAAGTCGGAGTTATTGAGCTTGCTCTTGAGGAATTTCGTTCCCTTTTGAGTTCACACCGGCTAGGAACTGAGAGGAATGCCGCACCAAAGCCTTCCAGTTATGGTGCACCAAAGCTTCTAGCCTAGTGGGGCAAAGAGTCCATCACCTAAGTGACTAAGGGTTCAAGACTGTATATGTGAGTGTGCTTAACATTTTAAAGAAAACGAGAAAAAAAAAAAAAATGCTACATAGGAACAGCCACATGTTTAGTTGTGTTTCACATTTGGTTGATCTCACATGTTCATCTGACTTAAACGACATGGGTGCAATGCCGGATTATTGGATGGCTAGAAACAGTCAATAGCTGGTCCACATTCAATGACCAAAGAGTTTCAATGCAAGGATTGCCGGATCATCATCGATGTAGATCGTCTTCCTGAGGAAAAACCGACGTATCAACTCAAGGTGGATAAGAGGTACCTTTGCTGTTGATGCTAACTTGTAGTTTGGAATTTGTACTTTGGAGGTCAGCACCCTCTATCCTATTATCAATAGATTTCGTAAAGCATGTGAGTTGCTTTGTTTCCAATTCTCTACTAAAAAGCTTTAAAAAAATACATCGATAAAATAAGTATGAAGGGGAGTTTTGGCACAATAGTAGAGTTGTTATCGTGTGACTTGGGGTCGCAAGTTCGAGACATAGAAATAGACTTTTGCAAAATGAAAGGTATAGCTACATACTATTAACTTTTGTGGTCCGCCCCTTCTCCAAACCTCACATGCTGGCAAAAAGTTAGTTGCTAATGCTCTACTAAGTCTACTTTAGCATTCTTCAAAGAATAAATGTTACTAGATAGCATGTGTCCTGATGAAACTAATTGTACTTCCATCTTAATTTTCTTTTGAAATTGCTAAAAGATCTTATAGATTCGGACAAACCATGTCCATATTCAGAGGAGCTGTGGTTTATACAACTAACAGAAACGATTAGAATGCTACGACATTGCTGCAATCTGGTTCGCGTCCTGATTATCTAAAGCCTAGCTGCAATCTTCTTCAATCCCTCCACTGATTCTAATCCATCAGTGCCCGTTAAATCTCCCACTTTGAAAGTCCCCATCCCACGTTGGTAGATGCGCGATACTAGCCAAAATTCCTAATCCTCAAGTAAACCAAGTTCCCTTAGATTTGCATCCTAAAAGAAAAGCCACAAATTCTTTAATTAACAGCTACAATTATAACGAAACAATAGCCTCCTAATCAAGTTCATAAATTGATTATCTAGATCCTTCCTAGAATATTCGCCAATTCTCTTCCGTTTCCAACCCAACAAGTGCCCGTTAAACCTCAACCATAATCACTGTGCCGGTTAAACCTCACTCATCTCTACTTCATGTCCTGAGTATCTAAATTGCTAGAATCTTCCAAGAACAACTTGGCACAATCCATCAACATTCCACAAACCCAGTCCTACACGTTCTTTTGACATAATCATTACATGCTTCCCCTGCACATTCTTCCGCAACAAAGCGACAAAGCAATTACATTCATCAATTTCCAAGTGCCGGAATCCAAGAGGAAGAACCACCAACACTAACCACGTATTCCCTAGATAAGATATAGACCCAAGACTTTTGTCCTTTCCCGACGTTTACTATTCAACCAAGCCTGGCTGTTCATTTGATCCCACCACAGTCGTCCCTATTCCATGGATCTTGGATCTACCCCAACTCCAGTTACTGACCACAAATCTTAAATCCATTTCCACGTGACAGCCCCTCATGCACTAATCTTCTTTTTCCCCATCTATAATAAGTACCCATCCCTCCATCTCCCCAAAGAAGGAATTTATATCTCCAAAGCTCCCAAAATAAGCAGAAGCTGCAAGCATGTTGGAAGGCAAGGCAATAATCGGCGAGACAGATATGCAGCAACCAATGCAGCAGGATGCACTCCGGCTTGCGGCTGAGGCACTTGATGTATATGATGTAACAGACTCAACCGATATAGCCCGCTACATAAAGAAGGTACGTAGCCACTTCTCTCAAGAATGCCAAGTAAGAGAGGTATATCAAATCCATTTGTATCTGAATTCATTTCCAAGTTTTTTTTTTTTTGTGGGGTGCAGGAATTCGACCATGCATACGGACCTGGTTGGCAATGCATAGTTGGGACAGATTTCGGTTCCTTTGTGACCCATTTCTATGGCTGCTTCATCCATTTTCGTATCGGCAGCCTAGCAATCTTGCTCTTCAGGGGTGCGGGTGTTAGTCCCGATATCAGTGTAGAATGAAGTCCAGGGATAAATGCAGACCCGTTTCAGGCCTTGGAGACTGCTAAAGCTTGAATGTTTTGCTTTCTTCGTTCTTTACCCTTTTTCCCCCTTCTCAGCCTGCCATGTAAATGATAGAAACTTAAATGAAAGAATACATCATCATGTTTGCAGAGTCAATTTCTTCAAGTGTGCTCATGCTGGGAGTCCAGCGATGTAGTTCGGTTCGTTCAATCTGCCTCTGTGAAAACCTGCAAGGCTGGATAAATAAAATGAATCTCGTCAGCACTTAATAATAGTATTCAAACTGTCCAAACACCAAACTTCATATTGTAGACAATCTTCATAGGATGCCAATTTACTTTGAGATTCAAGTAACGTTTTGTGGTGTGGATAAGGCACCATGGAAGGCAACTTTCTCTTTGATAGAAATCATTAATTGTCCACCAATAAAAACCATTCATTTGTTGGGTCATGCCTTAAAAAATGTGCCTCGTTGAGTGAACCTAGACTATCGTACAGAGGCTGTCATTTGTATTACTCGGAAAGCAAGAAAACAAGTGATACAGTTCCCACAGGCTGGAATGTTTAGTGCAGTCTTGTGCAGAAGTAACGCCTAGAAGATGATCTCAAACTATGAACATCACTTTTGCATCTACTTGAATATTTTTATATCACAAGTAGGGCCCAGAGATCATATAAAATTGTATGCTGCAAGAATTCCAATTCTGGAGTTTCTGCCAAGGCACTTAATAAGTGGGAACACTTTCTTAGTGATCCAATGACCACAACACAATTGAAGAATTGAGGACCCAGAGCAGTCCTGGGAACTCCCTGGCTGTGAGTTGATGCAGAACCTGTTAAAATTGGATTGCAGGTCCCACCTAGATTAAAACCATATACTGGCATTTGAGCACTGATCAGAACATAGCGAGGCAGGTTAAACAGCACACCAATCAGAAATGTCTTTGCAGTCGGATCTTACATCACACTTAATTGGCAACTGGAACAAGTGCAAACCATTAAAATTGGTAACTGTCAGGCGGATTGTCAGAGGACAAAAGGGCCGAGCTTCTTTTGATACCAAGGTTTTATCCAATATGACAAATACGCTGCAAGGTAAAGTTTCTGAAAAATTGCAATGGTGGGCCATTGCCTGTGTGTGTGTCAAAGATGAATGCCTAGAAGGGTTGAGGGATGGAGAGATGAGAGAGTGTGAGCATACCGAGCTTTAAATTTTTCATAGGGTAAGAACGAAAGGTGGAGCATCCCTTCTTGGACCAGCAACTGAGCGATAGACATAAACCTTCTCAGCCTGGGTGCCATCAGTCTCATCTTCCTTTATCACCTCCACATTCAGCCTTGGCATCTCCCTTGCTAGTAGCCTACACCCATTCATTGTAACATTGCATGCCGACATCCAAAGCGACCTCATTGATTCATACCTCTCCAACCCTGAAAGTAGAGCTGCATTCCCAAATGGACAGTCCCTTATCTCCAATTTCCGCAGCTTTGGGCAGCCCTCTAGCACATACTGCATCCCACGGTCGCTCCTCCCAGCAAATGCAACCGACAACGTCTCTAGGTTCTTTGCATACCTTCCGATGTATTCAAATGTCCGGTCGGTTAAGAGGCCTGAGATTGCAAGCCTCTGAAGCTTGGTGCAGATCTTGACAACCGCACCAAAAGCCTCGTCCATGGGCTCATTGGTCACATAGTCAGGCTGGCATGGATTCATAATGCACAGACGGAAGTGGGTGAAGTCGGGACAGTTCCTTACAACTGTCTCCACAGCAGCATTAGTCATCTGCGGGCAGAAGTAGAGAACATAGTGGAGGTTACGACAGCCACGAGAAACAGCAATAAAACCTGACTCCGTCACCCCATTGCCCACTCCAAGGGCCATATCCTGACCAAAGGGGTCAGCAGGGAAGACTCGGAGCTCTTCAAGCAGCCTACAGCTGGATCCCACAGCCTCCAACCCTTTGTCCTCAACTGTGTCTAGAACCTGTACAGATGAAGAAAGAAACTTGTAAAGACCACAAAAAATATTTGATTACAATAAGGATATGTGGGACCGGAGATTTTCTTCTATAAACAAGTCTTTCATCTATTCGACTTCAGCAATTTGTCAAATAACAGTACAGGTGGGTTTTGTCTTTATTAGACTTGGTTGGATCCAACAGTAATGAAGGTAGAAGGTGAAATGCAATATTTTTATCGGTCAAACATTTATTCATTTCAGCAACCACCTTGATTGGCAACAGAGAAATAGTTAATTCAACATGGAGTTTGTCTTTACTAGTCAATTCAGCAAGCTTGAGAATCTGTTGGTAAACTAAGGCAACGTCAGATTATTGCATAATTACATAATTGAAAGATAAGACTAGCTTTGGCCTATCAATTCTATTTTATCAGTTTGTGGAGAGCCAGTAGGTGAGAAGAGAATTTTTAGTAGTTGAAGCCGAGGTAAGCAATCTATCAGCAAGCAAAGCATTAGTACAGATAAGAAACTATCTGGAGTATGCCTGTATTATTTGTGTATGGTGGAGAACAGGGGAGAAGAAAATTTTGAATGATTCTCTTTTTTCTAATCTAAGCTACAGTTGACACAGACGGGTCAGATGAATGAGGATTCAACAGCAGATAGCAGTTTTAGCCAATAACTAATTTAGTGGATCGCCAGTAGCAATCACACTTTCATAAAGAAAACAATATTTTATTTTACATGAGTCTGAGGCAGTGCCACAACATAAATGATAGAAATTCATATGTAGAAAGTCATAAAAATTAAAAAGGGCAGCCCCGGTGCACAAAGCTCCCACCTATGCAGGGTCCAGGGAAGGGGCGGACCACAAGGGTCTATAGTCATAAAAATTAAGCTGAGGAAATATGCCATAAAGGGAATCCTAAAAGGACGGTAATATGTGTCACTCTGGATGTGGGGCAGAGGTGAAAGGTCAAAGGATATGAATTCTTATGGTTAGCTTTTATCTATTTGATTTAAAAAGGAGAATCAGCATCACTTGCTGTGCTTGATCTTTGAATCGGAAAGACACAGAATATCTCTATGACGCTTCCAGCTTTGACTCCTAAAAAGCATCGTGATAATCATTTCCTAGGCATTTCTCTTTTCCCTGATTAAGAATTTAACGTGGATTGAGATGCTACCTCTGATCATGAAGCAAACAATAACTGCTGACATAATTCCAGTTCCACCTCCAACCATATGATAGTAGACAACACATTAGCATTACCACTAATCAACAAATAAAAATATGAAACCGAAGCAGCAGCAACAATGACAACCCAAATACCGGAAAAAGGGAATAATAAAACTCAGGAGACACCAACAAGGGAAAAGTAGAGAAAATTCTTACCCAGAGCCGTCTGAGACGTGGGCAGCTGACTAAAAGCTTAGCCAGTTCTGTACTTTGCAAAGCAGCATAGCTCAAATTTAAGAAAGTCAGGTTTGCACATGCAGGATATAGTACAGGAAGATAGTGTGGGGTAGCATCCCATAAACCTGAAAGTGTGTACAGATTCTTGCAGTTAATAAAAGCACTTTTGAGCTCTGCATACTGACGAAGCGTGAGCTCCTGTGAAAATGAGCCAGTTCCAAGCTCCATGAGTTGAGGTGCTCTCACGAGCAGCCTCTGCAACTGTTCCAGGGTAACATCTTTATTTACTTTCAGGACCTTCAGCGACTTGCACCTAGCAACAAGATTCTCCAAGGTACAAAAATTCACGTCACTGCTCAGATTAGCAAAGTTCAATGCTTCCAAAGAAGTGAAGCTTTCTGGGAAGCAACTTAACCAGCTGCCATCAAGATCCTCAATCCCATTTTCTTGTATGTCCAGTTCAGTCAAGTTCCTACAAACCAATATTGACTTTAGACTGAAGATAACAATTAAGAAACCAGACTGGTAATTGAAGCAGTAATTGGCTAAAGAAGAAAAAATTGACACGGACCTGTTCTTGAATATTCACATTGGTTTTGAGTCGCGATTAGTTTACTAACAAATATCTAAAGCAGGCACTACACACAATGTACCAATATTTTAACAAGAAGTTCAAACCAATTTTCTACTTTAGCAATGGATTATTATTGCGGTTTATTAGGCTTTGTGCTAGCTACTGAATCCAAACATAATCTGAGACCAGTTTCCAAACAACCTAGCTACAGACCACAAACTTCGAAAAGATCTTGGCCTGCCCAAAAGCCAGGAATAAATCAATTTTAAGCACACCTAATCTTTCAGAAGAAACAGCAGATCATTTATATGAGAACAGTGATTCTACAATTATCAGCTGCAAAAGCAGGAATTGAGTGGAACTGGTCAACCTTTCAGGATACTCCCATCTTCAAATAAATAAAAAACTATATACATGAAGTTCCAATTGGAATTCTAATTGAACCAAATGATGGTCTTTGGGTTTCTCTGGTTCTCTGCACTTCATTACAGAACAGAAATTGAAGAGCCAACAAGCTCACTCTCAACATAGACAAGGGTTAATAGTTAAAACTGCTATTTGAAGAACCTAGATCTACAAAGAGTTCTAACCTTCTTTCAGCAAGATTAGGTAAAAAGAAGGACAAAATATAAATGCATAAACACATGTTATTATTAAACCAGTCCCAGATCAAGAATTATACCATTTTCCCTAATGTCAACTTTAATGCTCTCATGGAACATACATTACATCCAACAGAGCCCATGGCATGGTCTGGACCAGTTAACCACACGATGTACCCTTCTTGGGTTGCAGGTCAACAGTCTACGTGATCATCAGCAACCCAAATAAGAACTTTTCTTCTGATCATTAAATGGAATTCATTAACAAGTACCAAAAACAGATCCTGACTGCAACAACTACTACATGTATCAAGTTGAGCCATGTAATATGATATCCACAACTACAAACATATCACCACAAGAAGGATATTCTTTTAGTTGTCAGTGAAACAAGGCACTAATCAAGGAAATTGAGACTCTTCATTTGCATTTAACAGACCCCAAATAAGATACTTTTACTCCAGTGAAAGCCCACTAATAGGAATAAAAAAGCTAGCATCCACACAAATCTCTAACTTATCTATAGAACCAATGAAAATATTGGAAGCCTGGGACATCATAGGATAAGATCAAGGTTGTCAACCAAACATGCATCGGGACATTTAAGATCACACTCTGAATAAAACACAAGGATTTCGTTGAATCTTCAACTCAAGTTCCTAATCCAAAACCAACCCTTAACATCACAACTGATCCTAAAGATCTAGCTTGATCAAATAACCAGAAACCCAAGACAACAATGAAACAAAGACCACCACTGTCACAAACAATCATGTAAACACTAACAAACAGCCACCCATTCAAGATGACTAATAAAAGGACAAAGAAAAACAGAACAGAAAGAAACGCACCGGCAATGGGTTGCAATGGAAGCAAGCCCATCAGTACTGAACCCATCACAGCTCACAAGAGAAAGAGCTTTGAAATTAACGAAAGAACGTGCAAGAAAATCCAAGCTCCTATCACCAACAGTCATCCTCTTGAGCCGAAGCTCCTCAAGTAATGGGTATGAAGACGCAAAAGCTTCCAGCCATGGATGTATATCAGCTCCCCAATTGGGTGGCACCAGATTGAAATCCGAAAACCTGGGCTTTCCTTTCAGTGTAACACTCCTAATATTCGGAAATCTCCGGACGAGGATCTCCGGCGAAACTGAGTAACAGTTTCCGATGAAAACATGAGCTCTACTCCATCTCTCTGCACTATACCAGTCTTTGCAAACCAGAGAAACAGAACTTCTATCTTTGTGAGATTTCACGAAAACCAGAACTCGCTCTAAAACCTCATCGGGGAAGGTGGAAACACGATTTCCTTCTTCTTCAGCCGAAATCCTTTGCCTCCGAGAAGCCATATTTTCTTTAAAAGCAAGCCTAGCAATATTCCGCCATTAAAGGCAAAAAGAGAGAAATTTAAACCTATGCGAAGCAAAAACTCTTATTTCTCTACTATTTAACTGTAGAAAGCGAAATGCAGTGTGTATGATCTGCAGTAATCACCATGAAAACCGCAGTTTACTTCAAACATACCAAAAGACAGATTTTATTCAGAAATTTGAAAACATGCTGAACTATAACACCTAAAAATTCATCTTTTCGGCACTTCCTGAACCAATCTCTTCTGAAACCAGAGCGAAAAACAGCCGATTCAACTTCTGCAAAAGAAATCACGAGTGGAAAAGGAAAAGAAAAGGACGAATTTCTGTATCTAAATCTGAAATCAGCCACTAACACCTGAAAAATCTCCTTCTGTCTGCTTCTTCAACAAACCTCTTCTTAAACTAGAGGGGAAAGAAAGGTAGATTAAACTGCTAGAAACTACTAATCAAGCAGAAAAAAGGAAAAAGAACCAGAAATCTCCTGAAACTTCATACGAAACCAGCTATTATTACCAGCAATCATACAAATAAATGCGTAAAAAATCTCCTTTTTCCACTAAAAGAAGCAGATTCAACTGCTGTGAACTGAAAATCAAGCAGAAAAAAGGAAAAAAACCACAATTTCCTGATACTGAATTCGAAATCAGCTACTACTATTACAAGCAATCATCAAATCCGTAAAAAAACTAACTTTTTCCGTAAAACAAGCAGATTCAACTGCCGTGAACTGAAAATCAAGCAAAAAACAGGACATAGAAAAAAGAAAACTTTGAAACCGTGGACGAGAACGATAAGAAAGGAGATTAATCTACGAGAGGAATCCGCTCTGGAACTAAACCTAGAATTTTCCAGCTGGAGAAAAGCAAAAGGAGGCGGAGAAGAATCTAAAACCTAGAAAGAGAGATCCGCCAATGAAGGTCACTCTCAAGGTTCGTCCAAAAGCAGAAGAGATTTCAGGTCTGCGGTTTTAAAAAGGTCGGATCTTCAACCAGATCTGCCATTAACGAATCTCTCTCTCTACTCTCTCTCTAGAAAGGGAGGGAGAAGGCTCGTAGATAAAGACCAGAACATGGAAAATGGTGTTCGCGTGATGTGGAAAAAGAAAAAAATATTAATGTTTTTTCAAGTAAAAGAAAAAGTAAAAAAAGAAGGGTCAGAGAGCACCCTCCTCTAAGGGGCTGCTCTGGAAGCGCTCAAGTTTTGCAAAGTAGGGCGACCTTTGGGGTGATCAAACTGCTCATGGGAAGTCGCTTTGGATTTGGATATCTGGTTTTGTCGTCAAATCAATTTCAGATGCTCAGCCAATTCATCTAATGTTTTTAGTTTTTAATTGTTAGATATTTAAAGTTCGAGAAGAGGAGTCTTGACTCAATGGCAGAATTGTCGTTGTAGTGAAAGCTTTGTGCATCCTACTAAATTATATTTTTGGGTAATTTTCACATAGTTTTATACGAAGTTTCTAACCCATTATTTCCTCCGCTAATCCTAGAGCCCACTAGAGTCATCCACTAGTCATGATTTGAACAAGTAGGACATCTAAAGTGGGTGAAATCAGATCAACGGTTTTGATCATCCAATTATGGGCCCTTCTTCGAAAGCTGGGGCGCTTTTGCAGAAATTCCTTATGGGACGCTTCGTTGTTTCATATCTTCAACTTACTTACCTGACGGAGATGCCAATCAGCTTTGTCTGTCATCCGCCCATGTGCGCACAATAAGCTTTTACGACGCCAAGTAAGCATTGTATTTGGGCTTGCATGTACTTGTAGGCCGAACAAAGCCCTGATTGTACACCTGCACTGAGTACGACAGGCCCCACAGTATTGCTGATGCAAAATCAATGCTGGGGCCCTCAGACAAGAGAATTCCTCTAGTGGACGATTCTCAGGCTATTAATTGGGCAGTTATGTGATGAATGCGAGCAGCCGATGTTGGTGGAAACTGCTCATACTGTGATCAACACCGTTGATGCTTCAAGGATTTTGATGCCAAGTTCATCTATAACATGGACTGCGAATGAACGGCTCAGATCATCAAAAAAGTAAGTTCTGCTTATAGTTTTGCCTGCTCATATTCGTGCATCCATCAAATAAGCTTTCATTGCTAATCATGTCCGAAACAAACATCTAGTTTATCCAACTTTGCAGCATTAGCCATTGATGAGCAAAGGCCTTCTAGCCATGGGTGCTGCTCATTGGTTACGTAGAAAAAAATAATTCTAAACACTTAGTGAATGTTGGGGAATTTTTTTTAATGGATTTTCCTGTGAAATACAAAAATTTCAATAAAAATAAGTAAGCAAGTCTGCCATTATTTGGTTATTTGAAATGCAAATTGGCCATCCATTTTCATCCTTTTTTGGTTTGTAATAATCCCGGTTCTCCGTATGAAGGCGGGCCAAGTCAACCGGCAACACATAGTGTGATACCTTATCCAGCTCGCATAGGTTCCCCCCATTTGCAAGACTAAGATTTGATGCCTAGCAGTATTTGTGGAGGGGGGAATGAGATCTATAAGCACTTCTCACTATCTTAGACCAGCTCTTACGTGCACCAAGCTGAGACAAGGACTGTCCAAAATCAAAGAAACTGTGCCGTAGTTTCTGCAAGTAAGAATAGAGGGAATTATTTTCTAAACCAATGTAATTGCCCTGTTAGATCGCCTATATGGTCGCCTGCAACTGATCACAGAAAGGCAAAGTGCATTTCTCCGAGATGATTCAAATAACAAGTTCATCAGTCCTAGCACTTAGGGAGTTGGTTAAGTTCCTGATTTTGAAATTACTCATCAGAAAAAAGGAAAAAAAAATAATGACAAAAAAGAGAGAAATAAATAGCATGTTGTGTGATATTAAACGTAGAAAGTATGACCATGGAAAAGCATGTCTTAATCCAGTCTTAATCGATATCGTTATTTTGCTAAGTTTATTCAATGGTTAAGACGCACAAGAGTGCACCTTCACCAGAACAAGATATATATGAACTTAGGTAGTTGCCATGAACAATTTCGAAACAATGAACCAATAGTCTACATTCACAATGGGGTGGGCACCTACCATGTTTGTGATGTGTGGCTTTCCCCAACCAAAAGGTTGTAGGTTCAAGTTCCATTCACCTCAACTTCAGAAAAGAAATGGTCTGTGTTCATCCTCAAGGCATCCACAGAGAAAAGTCCGAGGGTCATATCACAGTGAATTTTCCTACGTCTCAATGTCATAGATATTCCCGATCCTACTCAAACTTGTAACTGGAGACTCATTCTTGCGCTGCCATGCCACACTCACACTAACTATTTTATGTGGATTTTCGATTTGTCAATTTAAAGGCCGAACAGCAGGGATACCATGTTTATATCCTTCCAAAATCTGCTGGGCGATTCATCCGTAGCATGCCTCGAGTCGTGATAAATGATTTGGATCATTAAGAAGAGTGAGTCCTACTTGAACTCTTGCATGCTACTATTCTGCCCTACAAAAGGGTAGTTCTGGTGCACGAAGCTCCGATCTGTGTGTGGTTGAGGGAAGGGGCAAACCACAACGGTCTATAATATGCAGCCTTGTCTTGCAATTTTGTAAAGAGGCGCCATCATGTGACCTTGAAGTCACGGGTTCAAAGCGTAAAAATAGCCTCTTGTAAAATGCAAGGTAAGGCTGCATATTATTGACTCTTGTGGTCCTCCCCTTCTCCAATGCTTCATGCACTGGGGCAGTCTTTTTTGAAGGGGATTCTTGGTGCAATGGTAAAGTTGCCTTCATGTGACTTTTAGGTCATGGTTTCAAGGCATGGAAATAGTCTCTTGCAAAAATGCAAGGTAAGACTGCGTATTATAGATCCTTGTGGTCCGCCCTTTCCCTGACCCTATATTCTGCCCTACAAAAACTCTTAAAAAAAAAGTTAGAAAACAAACCACTGTTGAGTTACAAAGTGCTCTACTTTGAATGACTCAACACATTCTTCTAATTGCTCTAACTTTCTTATTTATACAAAGTTTCTTGTCAAACTAGGGTTGCATTTGAAAGAGGGGTTTCTCGCCATTTTTGTCTTTCTACTTTTGCAAAAACCAAAAGAATATGTTTAGCCCAGTTTTATTTTCAGATTTTGTTGATAATTATTCTAAAATATAACTTCAAACAGCACTAAAATGAGAAGCAAATTTCTATGGGCAATAGAAATTGCGTCTTTAATTTGTGTTTTGGGCTCTAAAAATAGGAATACAAAAACCTATTGACAGACACTGCCTAGGTCCATCCGATCTGCAAATATTTTGAGCTACTAAACTTCCAAACCCAGATCAATTGGATGAACGGATCCGATCATCCAAATGTAGGATCCTTCGTGTAAAAGTAGGAGTGCTTCTATAACAACACCTTAAAAGGTGCTTCCAGTACGAACTCCATCTTTGCGTCTGTGCACAACGCAGCAAGCGCATTATAAGGTGAACTTTAATTTACTGAAATAAAATAACTGGATAATGATTTTCTGCATTTTTCCATGTTTTTATTAATTATTAATTATTCCTATTTTTTGATTACCAGTGCGAAGACGACGCTCCTCCGCTCAATAATTTTCACCCCCTCAAGACCTGAGAGGCCACACGGCCCTCCTCTTCTGAAGATTTATTTTGTAATGCCTATTTTGCCCCTGCTGAATGTGAAGATTATCGTATCTGCCACGGAAATCCTGCTGGGTTGAATTGCCTTTCGCAAAGAGATTCTTGTTGCTATGCGGAGGGCAAATCATCACATCTGTTCTTGGATTTGACTGGGGGTGAACCAACTTACAGAAATGATTGAAAAATGAAAGTTGTTCTTTTATTTCTCCTCTTTTCAAAAATTTCCTAGATTTACAAGTCTTTTATAGAATTTCTTTTTGACATAATTTATAAATTTTCTTTGATTTTCATCATCTCATTTGTTTTTATTCTTTGCAGATTTTTCTTCGATTTTTGCCATTTTTTCACCGAACCCTTTTGTTTTTTTTTTTTTTACCATACATCCCTTATTAGTGTGCCTGGACAGCTATCTTTCAAGCATATGTTTATATTCAGCCTCAATAGAAAAATGGAATACCTAATAACGCATCTTTACATACCAAAAACTATGATATTATCCATTTTATTCTGAGGGATCGTACCATTCAAGTCTTTTTTTTTTATGCTCTTTTTGGAGGTTTGGAAAAAGCAACAATCAATAGGATATCCCGAATCTTTCCTTCGCGAAAGAAAGAAGGTGAAATTGTCTTTTTCGCAAAGACCAAGAGATTGGATCTAACCATAAGAAGTTGGTATAAATAACTCACTTCTTTCAAAGAGTTGGTGCTAGACTAGCCAAAAATTTGAGTTTGTTGGAAGCTTGGTCTAAAATTCCTTAAAAATTAGCTTTTTATGATTACATCGGTAATAATTTGGCAAAGGGAGGATTATTCAGAGCCGGCTCAAAAGGAGAATGTGGATGGAATAGATGTAGATGGTTAGGAGACCCCATCTTTAGAGATAAAGAAGGACGCGAGCTTTTTGTACACCATATGCCTACTTTTTTTGAAAATTTTCGGTGGCTTTGGTAGACTGAGATGAATTGTGAGAGCTGATGTTCCTTTCAGAAGGGCAAAATCAAAGTATAGTGTAGAACAAGTAAGTGTAACTGTTGAGTTCTATAGTGGATAACTCAATGAGATCAGTTATAGCGATCCTGCTACTGTGAAAAAATATGATAGATGTGCCCAATTAGACAAATGTTGAACACAAACACCCATGAGCAGCTTTAAAACCTAATCACCCAAGGCAAAAGCTCATGTCTTGTAGACTAAAATTTAGAATGATCAAATGATTCTAACACAAAACCAATGACTTACCACCCTAGAGGCTTCTTTCGATACCATTGCACTAGAAGGCCGTAGCTCTATTCAGGATTGATGATTTTGGATATTTATTTGTAGTTACTGTGCTCATATCATCAAAACTTAAAAAAAGAAAGAAAAAAAAAGATCTTATAATTATCTAATATGCAAAAGGAAGCCTTGGAGTAACACTAGGTAGAGTAGTCATCATGTCACCTTGAAATTATGAGTTAGAGGCATAAAAATAGCTTCTTGCAAAATGCACTAGGCTACCCTTTTATAATTATCAAATGTCCATGATTTTTCAACTACAGAGTCTTTCACTTGGCTGATCAAGGTTTGACAATATAAACAGATTTGTATGCATCGATAATTTTTTTTAAAAGAGTCATGCAAGACTCGTTGATATTTACCTTCTTATTAAGTAAGCAAGTGCATTTTATTATTATTATTAAAACTCATGAAATCCATTTTGGCTAAACAGGTCTCAAAATTTCAGCAAAACAAACTCCTTTCTGTTTGTTTTTATCTGACTGGAACTTGGCTGAGAATCAAGTTTTCAACTCCCTCATTTCCAAGAAATTGCAATATTCCACCTTTTTAATTGGAGAATTTTTTTTTTTTTTTTTCCGTATCCAACTCTGTCGTGCAGAAAGCCTGTTTTCTCCAGTGGAACAAGATCTTTGTAGTCTGGTTATATCTAAATGCCAATTTATATTCATTGATTTGAACAGAAAATAATTGAATATTTAATGTTGGGAAATGGGGTTCTGGTTGTTTCGCAGAAATAGCAGGATTGCCACTTTCACGTCTCCCAAAGGCCAGATCAATCATCTGCTGACAATGACTGAACATTCCCATAGGGTTAGTTTCGTCATTTGAGGAGGGAGTTTTACTCTAGTTTATTGATGCCTCGGGCCGAGTTTATTGTCTGTCCGAACCCTCCATTATTTGCACGTATTTCATGGGTACTGGATTAGGTTCAGATGGACAGCTGGATCGCACCCATTTGATGATCGGAGCCGTTCATTTGGGCGAGGAGGAAGTCGTGCGATTGGGCTCCACCTTATGGAAGGACCCCACTTTTTGGTTAATCACACACTTTCATCTGATCCCTCCTACAAGTCTAATAGGCTTGTGGGTTGGATAATAGTAGCTTGTTAAGAAGTATACTTGTGGGTTGAAAACCCCGCCTAGGTAGGCCCTATCTTCATATTATTTAACTCTATTATTGAAATTATATCCATTGGATGCTTTTAGCTTTTAATTTTTTCAGTTAAAAAAATTTCAATTTCATATTTAAAACTTAAAATAGCATAGTTAAAACCATCTAATAGTCGTAAATTTTAGTATTGGCCAATTTAAGAGAGGCTCTCGTCCAACAGGGGAGCCTAGCTAAGTGGAATATCTGAGTAGCTAATAATAGGTAGCATTCTTCCTATTCTACCACCAAAATTAAAGCATAGCTTTTGGGAGGCTAGAATCATCCATTCATTGTGATTTTTATATCTACAAGAGATCAAAAAGCTAGATAGATCTGATGGCTGGTTAAGATCCGCATCGCAATTAGATGAACAGTTTTGACAGCTGATCAAGTGGGTCCCACTTATAGAAAATAGATTCCACCTTACCACAAGAGACCGATGATCTTTCACTTTCTCCTTGTTGTAACTAACAGTAACAGTTGCTTTAGTGAAATGACAAATTTTTCCGCTAGTTCATATTTGAGGAATATGTGTGGACCCAACTTTGGAGATGCTAGAAACGTTAATCATTTTGATTTTTGATCTACAAGATAATCTAAAAGTGAGATAGATCAGACAAGCGGCCAGGATCAATCAAACGTCGAGTCCTTCGTGTAAATATTGGTGGCTCCCGTCGCATTCAGATGAACCGTTTTGATCATCAGTCAAGGGGGTCCCACTTATCGGAACTGAGTTTCAACCTACTATGAGAGATGATCTTTTACTTTCTCCTTCAACTGGTTAACATTTGTGGCAGGTCTGAAAAATGGTCGCTACCATGTAAATGACAATTTTACCCCTATTTACATTATGTATAAATTAAGTGGAGTGTTAGCGTCAATGGCGTCATCTACTGAAAAAGTGGTGGGGGATTTATTGAAGGAAGCCACGTGACTGCCTCAGCTTTTGTCTGCAACCATCGCCTTGGTTTTGTAACGAAAAAGAAAGCCATGAAAACTTCCGACCTTTTACACCACCAACTAGGCCAAGCTCATTTATTTCTTGGTACTTTAGGAAGGGAGTACGGTGGTTGGTCGACCAGAAATACACCATCTGCACCTGCAGCCTCAATTAGATCGATCTGGGGACCAGCTTTCATGAGATCTTAACCGTTGTCTCTAAAGTCCTGCAAATATCGGAGCTTAAAGTTTCGGACCTACTCCAAAACCGGCCTAGCTAAGCCTCATTTTTGGATGATCTAACATGTCTATCTTGTTCAACCTCTCTTAGGTAGGATAGATATCAAAATTTATGACTATATATATAATTTTATTTATTATTGTTTAAATCATAACCATTAAAATTTTCAATTGAATAACAAGTAGCTAGAAGCATTCAATGGGTATGATTTTTTGGGCGAAGCCAAACAATGAAATATAGTTAGACATTAAGATTTGGGGCTTAGCTAGGTGAGTTTCGGATCTAGAGTTAGTTTGAAAAGCATCTCTCTTTCTGTTCTTTTTTTCTAAATCTAGGTAAATTAACTTATTCAGCTTTTCATATTTAGCTTTGATAAAAATCACTCTAATAATTGTAATATTATTCCTTCAAACTTAACGGTCCTAATTTAAAGAAGAATAAAATGCATGCTACAAAGATGGTTCAATGAGAGCAATTTTGTGAGTTGGTAGTCTAAGAAGGCCAACTTAGTTGTATGGCTTAGATCTTTTAAAAATATAGCCTAAAGTTATGAAAAATGTCACTTCTGCAAGAAATGCTATTAGGATATTATGAGGACTCTTAATCTTATGGAGACTATTATAATCTAGTTTGGTATATATAAATAACTAATATAGACATTTTTGGTGCGTAGGTAATTTAAGAGAATTCTAGAAGCAAGTTGCATGGGTTTCATCTTTCAAATATATTATAAAAAATTACAATTTTTTTTTAAAAACTTTGAAACTAAATAAAGCCTTAATATTTAATAGATGTGAATGAATGAACAAGATTCATGTAGCAACTCCTAATCGGGATAAGATCTTGATGACGACGACGACGACTTGATCATCTGGACACTATTATCATTTAGATTCAGATAAATAAATGGTGTTATCATATAAATCAAATAACTAATGCTTCATCTGATATTAGCTAGAAATGAGAATAGCATGCATAGACATAGGTTTAGCATTGGGCTCATGTAAGAAACACTTTATTTTCTGTTTATTTTGAAGTTCGAAGAGATGTGAAAATATAAACTTGCATTCAACATGAAAGGAAGGGTGAGTTTTGGGAAATGATATATTTTTCTCTACTTTTAATGCAAATTTGAGATATTGGAGAAAACCGAGATGTCCAGTGGAGATCATTAGAGATGCTAGCATTGGGCTCTGGTTGATCAGTTGTCTTTCCTATAAATCTGCACTAGAGGCTGTGTTCCGTGAATTTTTGTGTTTTAGTTACTACCAGCAAATATGTTAGAGACTAACATATCAAGTTCCTGCCAAGCTTAGTTATTCCCAACAGATATGCTATTTTCTCAACATGTATATTAGTTAGATCTTATACTTTTTTCATAAAGCCAACCCCTCACATTGAGTGAGACAGAGAGAGAAAGTAGGACGTTACAGGAGCACCTTTTATCTCAACCTTATCATCAATCAGATCAAGATACATTCTCAACAAAGCCATAAGAAGTGATGAAAATTTTCTCATCTAGATCGACCGAAGATCAAAGATCATGAGTGATTGATTCACGAAGACAAAGAGATACAATAAGTTAATCAAGATCTTGATGGAGTTCCTATTCGGATTTGATATTTTTCATCAATAATTGTACCCTAATTCAATAATGAACTTCTCACCGTGTTAAAACACTTTTAACATTGGATTCTAATAAAAGTTGTCAATATTCTTAAACCTTTTAGAAGCTGTTGCCACGAAGAAAAGTGTGTTACCGAAAACAAGGTAAGTTGGCAACATCATTTCCCGAATATTCCTAACAAAAAAACGTGCACGTTCATAGACACGTACACACCATATATCATAATCATTACGATACATACTCAAAAAGTGTAGATTAAAAACCAAGAAAAACTAATCTCCCTATTATATTTACATTACTTGATGAGGCGGGTCCATCACTCCTTGCTTCAGACACTGACAAAGTGGGTTAGGTTAAGTTCTTATTAAGTACAGTTTAATTAAATATAGAAGTTCACATGAAAGGTTATTAGCTTCCACGAACAAAAAAATATATATACTTAGAAAATCACCAAATTAGTAGGGCTAAGCATATTTTGTTGAAAGATGATCAAGGGCATGAGTTATAACGATCCCAATCCTTCATCTGGACCCACCCACACGTTGTTAGAAGGATCTGAATCCTTCACCCGTTGATGTCCCTCAACTTGTAGATGAAAGAACGATAACGTATGATCATAATCTCTTCCTTTCAATCAATTGATGATAACGTTAAAATTCCGTTTCACTGATGCATTGGGCCCAACAAATCAAGGGTTCCCATTTCGAAGATCATAGTTTGCAACCAATCTCATCCTATCATCTTGTTTCGAGACCAACCACAATGGAAAATTCTATGTTGTGATCCACTCAGTTATAATTTCGGATCATTGAGAGCACGGTCCACATAGTTTTGGTGCAATCAACGATTCACATTTTGTAAGCTAAACCCTCAAGAAAGGCTCATGGATCAAGGGTTCAGGATCATCCTATCGAGGCAGAATCAGAGCCATCGGGACCATCCGGTGCCTCATCTGCTCAATCAGTCAGATATGAACCCAAAAAAGAAGTGGGACCATCTGAAAATACATAAAATTAAATAAAAAGGCATTTCAACCATCTAAAGTATTTAAAATATGTCGTTACTCACTAAATATATGGAATTTTTTTTAAATATATAAATCATGGTATTGTTGTTTCGTGAAATTTCAAGAATATTATAAAATCGAAATTTCTCTTATAATACCCATGCAGCTCCTCGTGGCAACTTGTTATTCTATTGTTTCACATTTTTTCATTAAAAATTCAGATAAATAATAATTTTAATTAAAACTACCAACTTAAGGCAATAAAAATATCAAGGGTATCACGGTCATCTGCTGGCATTGCACCGTATTTTATAGGCACATGACCTCGATTCATTTTCCTAATCATACCTTTGCAGTGTCTCCACTACATGAATAAAAATATATTATTTATAATATTATTGGCAGGCTAATTGGTGTTTAGCTCGGAAAAATCACTTTCAAGCAACCTCACCATTTATTTCATCTCCAAAAAATTATTAATCCTCACCTTTATACGGCTAAGTTGTATGAAAAAAAGAAAAAGAAATGATATTCACACGCCTATTTCTAATAATGGCACGTCCATCGTTGTCATTCTCTACATCGGCAGGGGATTGAATGGTGGGATGCCGGTCCCATGTCATCTACCTGAAACAATCAAAGGTAAGGATTGCTCGATTAATAGTTGCATGACAGCGTTGGTGCGTGGCTAATCTAAGATAACTTTCCTCAGAATATAAAACCTTTGAGTAAATTATGTTAGTAATCTGCTAAGGCAAATTTGACAAAAAATAATAATTTTGGAACAATTTAATTTATAAACGTTCTATGTTTTAGCTTGATGTGGTATAAGCTTAAGCTTTTGATTCAGTTGAAGAAGGCTTAGTTCTTCAACGTTTTTCTCTATGAAATAATCCATTTAGATAATCAAAACCTAAATTATATTTATAGATGTCATGTTATTAGATTTTTTGACTGGTTGGCGGGGTCCAATCCCAACCAATAAAAGATGGCTCACTTGGAGCAAATCTTCATCAGCTGGTTGAAGTGATATTATATATGATTTTGAATTATTTCAAAACATGAAATTATTAGATTAACATACATTCGTTGTATATTATTATCGTATACATTTTCTTTAAGTGGATGACTCATATCTTTTTCAAATGCTGGTTCTCTGATTGCATGAGTATTTATTTTATGATTTAAAAGATCAAATATATTATAATGCATGTGAAATAGCATATCAAGGAATATATATATTAGACTCGTACTTGTGTGTGCTAAAGAAGGGCTCTCCTGCTGGGCACCTCTTGTTTAGAGCATGGAAATGGGCCATGAAAACGTTGGCATTTACAGAAGATCACATGCTCTTGTGACGACCTTGACCTAACCAACTTTTTATAGAGGATGATTTGTTGTTGGAGGGAATGGAGGATGGAAAAGGTGTTGATAGAGAAGTGTGTAATGGAAAGTGGAGAGAAGGAGCCAAAGGTAGGTGATGGATCAGGATTAGAGAGAGAGAGAGAGAGAGAGAGAGAGAGAGAGAGAGAGAGAGAGAGAGAGAGAGAGAGAGAGAGAGAGAGAGAGAGAGAGAGAGAGAGAGAGAGAGAGAGAGAGAGAGATGGACCCACCTTTGGTGATCAAACTTGTGGGCAATCTGGGGTTGGCCTTATCTCAAAGATCTGATGCATTTTGCGTTTTAATTGTCTAAGCACCATTGGTTTGAGATGGCAAAGCAAACTGCTATCTTTTGGAAAAGAGACTTAGAGAAGAGAAGTGGGAGTTTTGATCTCAAATATTTTATGAACTAAAATGAATGAGTAACCAATCCCACCGTCCATCGGTCATGCCCAGGCACAATGGGGACACTGATGAACGGTCAATATAGAGTAGACAAAAAGTAAAAGGAGCTTCGTGAAGATGAGCTTACTCTTGCATCTTTGTCTGTCTGTGTTTCCTTGTATTTAGATTTTTGTTCCCTTATTTGGTAGTTTTAGATACATTCTTCGAAGCACTTACAGCAATCCTTCAAGTCTTTAATTGCCTCTTAAGTTTTACATGCAGATATTGCTGTGGTTTCTTTTCTTCTATATATAGTTCCCTGCTAGTCCATAGCTGATGAGTTGAAATCGTGATTAAAACCATTCATCTTCTAGATGTCATCATAGATGAAAGATCAGTGATGATTGGAACCTTTGGGCATAAGTTAATTCTGATTCTGTTTGAGGTTTTAGGCTTTGTATGCATAATTACGAAAGCATAAACCAAGTTTCTTGAATTTCTTTTTTCCTTCCTTAACATAGAAAATATAGGATGGATGATATTCTTTCTACCGATTCATCCAATTGTCGTTTCAATCTAACCTAATACTTGTGTAAAAGGACAGTCCCGTGCACGAAGCTTCCATGTATGCGGGGTTCGGAGATATATGATGTATACCACAAGGGTTAATAGTAGGCAGCCTTATCTAGTATTTTGCAAGGGGTTGTTTTTATCCCTTGAATCTGTTACCTCAAGGTAACACGATAACAACTTTATCGTTGTGTCAAGGCTCCCCTTCCCTATTACCTCAATCTAACCTAATACTTTGTGTATAGTCAAAATTAAAAAAAAAAATCTAGCCTATATCCTTGTTTACATACTGATCGTTTTCTTTTTCTAATCCAAAGACGTGCTTGCATTTACGAACAATCAGTCGCACTCTCACTCAAATACACTCTCCTACATTTGATCTCTGGTGAAAGGGAAAACAGCAACTTAAAACCCATAACCAAGGGTATTCCAAGGAGACGCCGATCAAGTGCGGTAGACGTTTGTTGGCAAATGCTTACATACACATTGCCAAATTTCCTTCATGGCTGCAATCAGATATATTGTAAACAAACCCACTGACAGCTATTTGAGTCGAACTTACGAGCTACATTATGGGCTCGGAGTTCCGGATCTCGGGATTATCCTCGGGTGCCAAACTGATCAAACCGATTTATGCTCCCCAAGTTAAATGGGCTGACAAGGCTAGGGGTCACAGAGGCCCAACACGGCCCATAATTATCTTCCAACTCACTATATGTAGAATGAGAGCAGTCTCAGTACACGAAGCTCCTGTGTATGAGGTGTTTGGAGAAGGGGCAAATTATAAGGATCAATGATACCAGCCTTACCTTGCATTTCGTAAGAGATTTATTCCACGCCTTGAACCCGTGAACTCAAGTCACACTGCGATAACTCTACAATTGTGTCAACTTATTTCATTTTAATTCAGAGACATGTTCCCCAGACAACCTTGAAGGCCATGGCTCGTGAATTTCTACTTTCATAAATCTCCGACTATAAAGAGTGTATGCAGTTTATTGCTTAATTATCTTCCCTGAGAATTCCGAAGGATCTTCTTTACATACTATACACAGATTTTATATAGTGGTTGCCTGACCAAGATGGACAACTGGGTCACAGATTCTAAGCGGTCTATACCATTCATTCTTCGGTCCCCCCCCCCTTAGATCGGTCATTCATTCAGGAGTCCTTCAAACACACAATTCTAACAATCCCAATTATACCATCTAGTCTATACTATTTCTCGCTATGAGAACTTATAAACAGCCAAACTTAGAGATTCTAAATTTAGGTGTCTTTTGATTGTAAAATAGATTGTTTCTAACATAGAAGGGATATTTTTGTTTTCCTTTGCTAAAAACCATCCATTTTACATAGAGAAAGTGAAAGAGAGACAGATTTAGGGCCTCAAAATTTGGGTGTCTTTTGATTGTAAAATGGAAATTTCTGACGTACAAGTCCCGTCCATTTTACAATCAAAAGACACTAAAATTTGGAGGCCGTAGAGATCTTTACTTGATATAAGATTTGTTACCCAAGTCATCTAAACAAGGCTGAATCAGATGAGCCTCTCATGGCTATGAGAAAAGCCAAAAAAGTGAACCCGACACTTATCTTTTCGCATTCCGTCAGTCTGCGCTTCTATGCATGTCGACTGCTTGAAATATGCCACTCTAAACACCATGCTTAGCTCCAAACAAGTCAGCAGTGCTCAGAGACAGAGTCCAACACCCGGCTGTGAACGCATAGTCTCCCAAGTTTTTCACCACAATACAATCGGAAACACTTGGATCTTGCTTGAAAAATTGGAAAACAGTCGCCCCAGAACACGAATGGTATTCTTCTTCTAAATACATTGAAATCAAACCTCTTTCTGAGTCGTCCAACTTTCAAGGGTGGAAGGATGTTTTGAGTTCTAGGATGGGGTCTAAGGTACGTACCTTACGCTGCCTCGTAACCAAATCCACAGTTTGTAGCGTATATAGCTACCCCTTATAGAATATGCACTATTATGAGGGGCTTTTAAAGTTGGTTAAAAGTGATATTAGAAGTTGTTTAATAAACTACTTCTATCGAGCCGACTTGAAAAGTCGATGACTTTTAAAGTCATTTAGGTAAATGACTTAAGAAATCAAGACCTTTGAAGTTGTTTAGACAAACGACTTCAAAAGTTTGTCTTTTGAAGTCATATAGGCCGAGTGACTTCAGAAGTTACAAACATTTAAAATCGTTTAACCCTATACTTATTTGAAGAAGGTCATGTTTCATCTCCAGGATCTACTTATTTGTGAGTGTAAGAACTGCCACTATACAGCTGTTGGAGTTACTTTTATCTGAAATAGGGCTTGATGGTAGAATAATAGCCAACGAAAATAGGATTTGGAGACGGGGCGATGAAAACTATATGGGGCTCTTGAAAGTGGATATAAGAGAGTAAATTTCGAATTTCGTTTTTGGCGAAAGGAAAATTCTTCCTCCCCCGTTCAAAATGTTCCACCATTATCTAGCAAATCTATCACCTGCCCTTGCCGCCAAAGTCTCTGACACTGACAACTTTAATTTGTAGATTCTACCATCAGAGGGACAGTAGATACCATTCTTCATTTCATCACGAAAATCTCCAGAGGCATTAGCCATGGAAGTGAAAGTTGATGGGATTTCTTTGCCATGATCCATCTCTTCCATGACATGCAGGCAGTGCCAACGCGGATGTAATGGGCTAGAGCTGATCGCTTTAAGATTTGTTCTATGAAATATTCAGGTAGTTCAGACCAGCTATTGTTAACTCTATCCATGATTTTTACCTGATCCTGCATCATAAATTATTCCAGTAAAAGAAGACATAAGGAAGAGCAAATGCTGGTATAAGAATTATGAAAATAGTGTAGGATATTGAGAAGAGACTACCTTAAGGCCTGTGGTTTCTTTTCTTTTTCTTTTCGTACAGTCTGAGCAGCTGAAACCTTCAATTAAAACTTCATCTTCTTGACCATATCCAAGATGATAGATCATGGATGATTCTAACGTCTAGGAAAGACTAGGAATAAATATGATCCCAATCAAGTTTCTTCAAACAAAAGCATGTTACGGTATGTTTTGGATCTATACTCAGCCTTTTCTCCTCTTCTTTCTCAAGTTTCTTCGTGTTTCCTTTCCAATGCACGCATATCTATCTCTATATACGATCTAATAAAGGTTTCTCTTCTACTTTTTCTAGGAGCTTCTCCAAATAATAAATTAACATGTTATAGCAATCTTCTTATCTCTATCCTTTTTTTTTTGGGTAAATTTCCTATCCCTTCTAGAACCCAACTCCACCTTCCATCGGCCATAGTCTTTCTCTGTGATTTGCCACAATACAGCATAAACCTTCCATCCATGATTAAAAAGGCTATTGTCCTACCATCATCCCTTATTTCAGATGGTAACTCCGGCTTAATAGTTGTCCTTACTGTCACATATCGGTTGCTCTTCTGTAAACCTAGAGATAAAACATAGACTTTCTTTGATGAAGATTGCATATATCAGGATGCCATAGTCTCTGTGGGGACAGTTAGGTTATGCACATTTGGCCCCATTTCTAAAACTAAAAACGATTCATCCACAGCTGAAAACGAAAGCTCTCGGCACACCCTATCTTGTAGAATCATGTGGGGAGCTATTGGTGGTCTTAAGATGTTGTTACATTTTGGTACACCCTCAAGATCGGGGATGCCTCTTTTCGATGTTTTCAAGTTTGGATCCAATTGATTCTGATTGGGTTTTGGTGAAAAACTTGGGAGACCATATAATATTCATGGCTGAATATTTCGCTGTATCTTTGAGGACCTCTGACTTATTTGGGCTTGGAGGTAATTTGATTTGTTATAGTGAAACTTTAGATAAAAGTGTTTGTCACAGTGTTTTCTATTTGGAGAACGGGAGCATGGAGTCGCAACTTCCAGGTGGTCAACATGACACAGTTTCTATGGTTTCATAACATTTGGTTTACACCAAAGCTACGGTAAGAGTTCCACCTTTTAGTAGCTGGGCACTTGCTCAAATATGATTCTATTAAAATTTTGGGCTTGTGTTTTTCCCTGAACTAGTATGGGGTTCCTCTTATTTTCTCTAGTTGAATGGCTCTTTCTTCTTTACCCACTGTAAAGAAGCTAGAATAAAGCAATTATGAACTGTCTTTATTTTAGCCTATTTGTTATGATTCGAAGAGAGGCAACTTGTCATATGGACATGAGCGGGCCCACCAATGTTATGGGACATTAGTTTAAGAGATTGACTTGATGTGTTTTGTCAATTCTAGGTCCTTTGGTGTGTTGGTTAAGCTCTTAGCATTTGGTATCAAAGCAACTACTAGGTCAAGGGTTCTATAATATCAGAAGAGGCGATTGGTGGAAATGAGACTACTTGGTGCTAGAGTCAAAGCTACTAGAAAGAGTAGAGAGGGCCACCCTGGTCCAGATAGCGAGTCACCTAGAGTAGGCCACCATGGACGTTAGCCCCAAAAGTGTGGTGGTATGCTATGATCCTAATTGGGTCAACTTGTAGTATGGAACATAGGAGCCCACTAAGTTTAAGTTCTTAACATTATTCTCTTTTCATCATTTGGATTCAGGAATAAATCAGCATGGTAAATATTTTAAAATTTTGGCAAACATTTGCAAAAATTCCGGTAAAGGAGAATCATTAGGATGTAAACTTAAGTTTTAAATTTGGATTCTATTTAGAACTACAAAATTATTTGAGAATTTGACAAGTTATACATGAAATTTCAGTTTTATTTGGGAAAATTTGCGCCAAATCTGTTTTAAATATAAAAATGTGTGATCTTTCGAATTACGAGGAAAAAATCAGGGATGAAAAAATTAGAATCTGAGCTTGAAATTTTAAATTATTTGAAGACTTTTGTAACTACGGTCATGGATTTCCTGAATCATAGGTTAATTTCTACTGCAGTATAAACTAATCATAGTTAAGATGAACAATAGGAGGTTTGAGCTTCCCGAAGATATTTTAGAACAAATCTTAAAGCTAGTAGCTATAGATGATTAAAACCGCTTTGATACTGTCTGCACCTCCTGGAGGAGATGGTTCATGGCAAAAAAATACCATCACGTTGCACTTGAGCCATAGATAATGCTTGCTAGTTACACACTGAATCATGTTGATGATAAGATGCATGCAGATTTCCCATGGACTGCTCTCTCTCTCTCTCTCTCTCTCATACATAGACGCGATTTCTCCAAATCACTAGATCCCAACTTGTCGATTTTGGTGGAAGACCACCATACAAAACGTCATGCATGTAAAAAATCCATGAATTGATGCATGGCCATGGCTTTAAATTGTTAGACTTGTAAATATTATTGGTTCACTTCCTCTGACCTTAAGGTTTTGGGTCAAATGATAATCCACTTGGTATTAGAACCTTACTAACAAAGAGGTTTTGAGTTCGAATTTAAGACCCCCATATTAAATTCTAGTGCAAGATAGATGAGCCCTCACTTGAGTCCAAGTGCAAGAGCCCAGAAAATGGCCACTTAAGGAGAATTGTTAGACATACAAATATTATTGGCTCAGATCCAAACAGCTTAAACTTCTAGGTCCAATGATAATCCAATTGAGAGAATTTCTTAAAACACAGAGAACCCATTTTGCTTCTTTTCCTTTGACCATGACACACTAAGAGATTAAACAAATAAACGAACGAACCCATTGTATTTTATTAAAAATCAAAATCATCTTGGTTGGGTTTGGGCGAAGTCAGGAGAGCGGTGTAAATCCGTAGCTTGTCCTCCCCTAGGGAAGAACATCTGGAAAGGGGTCTCCTTGGCCGAATGAAAGATAACGACGTGAGTGTCAACCGATGTCTGTATCTTCTCCATGCCAATTGAATGGCAACGGCAGCCCAAGTTCGCCACCCCGGCGAGTAATATCTGGCACTTCTCTTAACTCTCTCGTTCGTGAAAGTGTAACGGAAATGTTGTGTCACGTACTTCACATCGCTTGCTTCCAGCCCGAATGCTTCTGTAGTCTCGAGTGTAACCAGTGTAGACGACGATGGTGGTAGTCGTTCGACAAAAGGGCGCCTTAGACACCATGACAAGAGCTCATCACCACTGAAGTTGCCCGGTCCTAGCATGCAACAGCTCTTAACACCATCTCTAAGAACTTGGCTACTCTGTAAATGCCCTCTTACTATAAAAATCATTCTCTGAACTGGGTCTCCTTCTCTTGCTATCTGCATGGATGATTCAAGGAGTTAGTGCGCAGCTCTCTCTCTCTCTCTCTCTCTCTCTCTCTCTCTCTCTCTCTCTCTCTCTCTCTCTCTCAGTTGAGAAGAACAATGGGAGATTAAAACTCACTGTTTCACCCTTGGGAAATATGAGAGACTTTACACGGTCACATATGTTCTCCAAGACCAAGGCATCCACATGTTGGAACAGTGGTACCTGAATTTCATTCAATAATTACAATACCAAAGTCAGTGGGAGTAAAATATTTGAATAATTAAGTTCAGTCCCGTGGGCCTATTGTTACGGATTGTGGCGGCCTACATTAATACATTGGCAGCCTCGATGCTAGAAGCTCTCGTGTATGCAGTGTTCGAGGAAGGGGTGGACCACAAAGGTTAATAGTATGGATCTTTACCTTGCAATGGCAGGCTGTTCCACTCCTTAAACCCTGTGACCTTAAGGTCACACATCAACAACTCTACCATTGTCCTAAGGCTCCCCTTCACACAGCTTACATTAATGTAAATCCAAAACCAAACCTAGCCCTTTGGATCACATACGGCCAGATGTAGACGAGTTTTCCAGTTTCGTACTTCATGTTCATCTCTTCTTCTCAATTTTGATCCCAATCTTTCAGTGCAACATAAATCAACGGCTCGAAACGTGTAGAACACGCCGCGGCCGAGTATTGCACAGAGTTACATCCTAAGCTTGTAAATGGAATGATTGGATTATTGGCACAATTATTGACCTAAAGGTGTTACCTGTCGCACGAGATCTAGGCATAGATGGTACTTGATATCTCTCCGAAGGCCTTCCGGGAGGTTTCGGATCATCTCGCACTCGTCGACCCCACGCATAGCGGCCCATCTTTGCCGTTCGTACTGTCTCACCCTCTGCCTGAATCCCTGGGGTAGGTGTCTCTTCCTCATCCACCACTCTACATTCCTCATCTTCAACTGCATTGCCTGTTTCTTAGACGTAGTTGCATGTAGGAAAACCTGCCATCACACGTATAAATGTTTAGAAAATGTTATCGACGGATGAAATGGGCCCCATCAGATTCTCATGAAATGCCAATAATGGGTACTTTCGAGGCCATTGATCAAGCTAGAGATGAGATCCTCATTAGGTTCCACCAGATTAACAGTCACGATCGTAGTCAAAACAGATGGAACGTATCCCATATTCTTAGGATCATTTCCTCCTTGGCCAAACAGATCGTGCAGGATTCCTCATCCAAAAAATTCGTTTTCGTCTCCGGCTCGAGGGGTGATGGTCGAAGATTCCGCTAATGATCAGACATTCAAATGGAGGAAATCTACCAATCAAGTAGCTTGATCAGCAATCAAGTTGAATAGATGCCCCGTCCATAGTGCGATCCAATAGGGAAATTACGTGCATCCA
Source organism: Warburgia ugandensis (assembly GCA_035236585.1). Classification (NCBI taxonomy): domain Eukaryota; kingdom Viridiplantae; phylum Streptophyta; class Magnoliopsida; order Canellales; family Canellaceae; genus Warburgia; species Warburgia ugandensis. The sequence continues at coordinate 65,369,858 of CP141137.1, forward strand.
AAGCTGGCCCAAGCAAAAATTTGTAGGGACCAGAATTGGATAATTTTCTGTTAGGAATATGTCATTTCATCTCAAATTTCACAGATTGATCTGATAGTTTCTAATTAGCAATTGATAATCATATTCCTAATTTTGAACGTCCATTCTCTTACCTTGATGTTTCCAATCAACATGGTGACCAAAAGAAGCCCGCTGGTTAGGATGATGATATTGAAGACGACTTCTAGCCATTCCGTTGTGCTCTCAAGGTTCCCGAAGGTGCTGAATACAACATATAAATTTTGTTAGGGAAGATTGGAAGAGTGTTAAGCCACTAAACTGCCAAAGTATTGGTGCAAACAAGGAATCAAACGGTGGATCAGCCTGATGACGTCCCCGTCATTTTTTTTCAAACCAGATCAAAGGGACCAAATAAGTCCTGCTTAGTTGCCCCATAATCTGTCTCAGGACCACTGGGATGAAGTTGATTATTGTAATCATAGTTACGAGAGGGTTGTGATATATTTGCCCGTTGTTTTTCTTCAGATTCTCGACTCCCACTCTTTTACACTTTTTTTAGATGAAAAATAAGGGACAAATACTGCTTACCTTAGAGTCATTAGACCCCAGAAGATGGGAAAGAGTATCTTCTCGAAGCGGTTTGTGTTTGTGACTAGAGCAACTGTCCACTTATAAGCCCCATAATCGAAGTTATCACTACTATTAATGCATGTAGACCTTGCAAGTCCATTACCTCCCCAAACCAATCTTTCTCTATCTCTAACCAAAGCTGTTCCATAGTAAATGGGTTGTTGACACCCTAAGATCCGTAGTCCACAGCCATTTGTGGCTCTGCACTGCTCTTTCAAGCACTTTGTAGCTCTTTGTATGCCCAGTAAGTACCAGCATGCACCTGCCGCCTACGCAAAAATCGAAACAAAGTAATCGATCTTATGTGTTGTTTAATCGATGGATCAAGATTTATGGAAAATAAGAGATAGATCTTCACTTATATGGGCCGTCAATGAGTTATGAGAAATTATGTCATTGCTTCAGATTGATGGCATGAACCACTAAAAGTTCAAGTGGGGCAGAGATTTGGGGAGATTCAAACTGATCATCAACAAGATCTTCTCTTAGATTAGCCATAGCCCAAAATCTCATGTGTTGGATGCATGATCCTAACCCTTGTTTCCTTCCGAGCTTTTTTGGGCTGCGAATGGATGGTAGAAACAATCTATCATTCATTATGCAGCTTATAGGATCAAGGCTAGGATCAAACAGTCAGGAGGCGTGGTGGTGCTAGGAGTCTCTCAATTGGATAACTAGGGTTCGTGTGTGTGCGTGTCTAACTTTCAAACAAACAAATTAATAAAATCTAATTACAAAAGATAAAGTATGTCGATCACTAAAATGCGGTTTGATTGCACAAGTGCTGAGATCGAAAAGTTGTTCTAAGTGCCAGATGAAGGTTTTGTCCGAAAGGACATGGGTTCAGGTACTCTCAACAAAAACGATTTTTATTTTACCTTTCTAAATAAGTCGTCCTTTTTTAATGGGTTCAAATCCCACTCTCATGACAAATATTTTAGCTTTCAAAACAAATTATCTGTTTTGAATGATCCCAAGCGTTCATCTTAATAATTCCCATAGAGACATATCTTATTTTGATACTGTCACTATTGATTTTTTAAGTTCTTTTAGAGCCACAAATTTTGCTACTGTCCACCTTGAAACTCAAAATATGGTTAAAATGCACAATGAAAGGATCATTCTCAGGTAACATTATTTTTGGGACAAGACCCGTCCAAGCCCACATCTTTAGGATAAAGTTTCGTACTATAAAAAAAGGTGGGCCTTTAGATGGAAGTACCACCAAACCCAAAATGAGGATGAGTCAATAGTTTTAATGGGTATGAGAATTTCATCTCTCTTTCTTAGCAGTGTATTTATGGTGTAATGTTACAGATCTAGAACTTTTATTTTCCCCTGATTGTACCTTGTCTTTTACATTTCACATGTTTCACAGACGTTAGACAATAAGACAGCGCTGGTTGGTCTTGGCAAAAGTTCCAGAAAACAACAACAAGAGAATTTGAACATTTTCACTTGAAGTGACCAAAACTTCACCAAATGGGTTATTTTCAAATGAAGCAAGGAATCAAGACTTAAAGCGATGAATACTCACATGAGATGCAACAAAGTAGGCAATCATGTTGAGAGCTATCCCCCACCAGACAGTCCCAAAAATGTAGCCGGACAGATATTGCATTCTCCGAAGGAGACAAACTGAGTGATAGACTTTTGGGAGGTACTGGAGGAGAAACATGATGAGGAACACCATCATCACCGTTGTTACCGATCCGTTGTTTATCAGAATTGGAGCTACCATCCATAACATAACCTGCAACAAAGATCGGGCCTTATGAAATACGGTCAAACGGAAGCTTAAATATGGCAACCTAAATGATATCACAAAGACCAAGAGGTCGTGACTTTGAATCCAAAGACCCCATTGTCAAATCCACATCCAAAGCTTGAAAAAGGCCTTTCATATGAAGGGGTGTGTTCGACATTTTAATATTAATACAAGGAGCTATGGCTAATGCAAGTAACTTTCGAGTGATAGTTAGAAAACCATTGTAATTAACTGTCCTTTTTTCATTTTTGGTTATTTTTACAACATCATTAATTAAGAATATTTGCTCTCAGGAGATCAAATGTTGACATCAAAATTATTATTATTTTTTTGGCAGGCTCAATGTTGAAATATTGATTGCTTAAGAACCTAAAACCCTGTTCTTCTTCATGCAACTTTAGTTGGCAGCACCAAGAAATTTAATTAATTAGTTGGCAACTTCTTCATGCAAATTTAAGCTTCTAACTATGCTTTGCTTCTTAGATACTTCAGGAGACATAAAACCATGAGAGAGAGAGAGAGAGAGAGAGAGTTTATGCCCATGAACTAACGTACAGTTCAAACCTAGATGTGTTTGCAGTCTCCATAAAGTCTGAAAGCAACTGATATTCCCATCACTAAGACATTGTCCTGAATCGGCATCAATGAATTTGGTTTGTATCCCTTCATGGTGAGGCCCACAAGATGATGGGTGCTTATCACCGTACGGTGTATATATTTTGGAGCAGCCTCCCGATTTTACTGACGTAAACTTATTTATCGACAAACAAAATGCTCTCTTATAAATATCAAGATGTCACTATTATAAGGAAGCTTCGCATGCATTTCCCCTTCAAATAATAAATGATGAAAATGAAACCTCAAATTCAGACATTTTGTCTACATTCAGGTTTCTATGTTTTGGTGAATCTCGAACCCACATTAATACATGTTCTTCCTCTCATTTACTCATGACATCTTCTCCTTCTCTTCCCCGTTGCAATTATATACATAAAAAGAACTTCCTCACGCTTTTATGGGGCTCATTAAATTGAAAATCTAGTAATTTGATATGAGGATAACCCTATTCATTTGGTGTTATGTAATTCCTCCAAGTCTGATTTCTGGAACCACAAAAAACAATCTGATTTGCCCTCATAAATTCCCTCTTTTCTATCCATTCTTTCCTATTATGATGCCCACTGTTCCTAGCAGAAGTGATATATTAAGGCTCTTTAATGAAGTCTCTTAGCACGACACATGCCCTATTTAACCTAAGTAAGTGGGTCTTATATATTACCAGTAAAAAAGAAGCTAACTGGAGTAAAAGTTTAAATAGGACATGTGTCATGCTAAAAAGGAGCCTAGCTTGAAGACATGATTAAAGAGCCTTACTTTATCATTGTCCCTAACCCTTTTAACATCTATACTTTTTATTGTATTAGTATGTGTTTTTTTATTACATGATAGACACATATGGTTCTTAAGAAAAATAAGTAAATGCAAAACAGGAGGCGGCTTGACATTAAAAGACGTGAACTATGGAGAACAATATATTTGAGTGGCATAAGCAACTAATGGGTTATATGGGCTTGCAAGAACATAACTATATGTTACCAAGCAAAAAAGACCATCTTTGTTAACTTAAGAAAACTCTCTTTCTATTCCTCAAGCTTTTTCACAATCCTAAAATTATGGGTTTTACTCAAGATAGAAAAAAAGAAGTAAAAAATGGAAGAAAATCCAAGAATTAGAAAATAAAATTAATAAAATCCCCCATCATATCACATATAGATACAAACTATATAATGATGCAAGCCATCTCGTGACTAATATCTTTCAGCAAAAACAATAATTTTTCAAAACATGAACTACTCTGAAGCTAGAAACCATGCATAAAACAGACATAGTCAGGCATTTGTCATGCGTCAAAATGCTAGTCTGTTTCTCTCGGCCAACTGGCATCACTGTGTAACCATATTTCAGGCAATCCAAGTCCTAAAAGAGGAAAGAAAAAGAAAAGAAAAAATATGATGTAATGGAGAATCTCTCGACAGTCATCTGCTGTAATGAAATGGTGAAAAGCTGGTAATCACAACAGATGATAAGAATTTATTGGGGGTGAACAAATCCTCACCTGAGGAACAGGAAGAATAACAAAGAGATCAAAGAAGAATCCCCTCTTAGATTTCACATAATGAAGCCCGGCCCCAGGCTCTTTCATGTGGATCTTCTCTTCATCATCGCAGTTGAAACGGGATCGATCCGAGATGTGTACCATCTTGAGTTGCAGCCACATGTTCCATATATGCAAGGCATCGGTCATGCACCGAAGAGCTGTGACTGTGATGGCAAACCAGCCGTCGATGAAGAGGCACATACACGTGTCACTAATGGAGAGTGTGTAGAAGAACAAGGGATCGACGGCGAGGCCGGTGGCACAAACGAGGAGAAAAACTCTGTTCCATTCTTGAACCCATTTAGTTCGAGGATCAAGAAGGCCACCAAAGAGCCAATTTGCCTTTCTAAGACCACATTTGCTTCTGCGAGTGGCTAAATTTGCATCTTCTTCTTCTTCGTCTTCTTCTTGTTCATCATCATCTTCTTCTTCTTCATCTTCATCAGAGTATTGGATACGTACGTGTGAGCTTTGTTCAGATTCTGCGCTTGCCATGATAGAGGAAGAAGAAGAGTTTCGGAAGGTTTTTGTGGGGTTTGGAGAAGTATATAGTTGGGAGTGAGGTGAGAAGGACATAAAAGGCCCAAGATAGTTACAATAATTGCAGCGCTAGGCAGGGGTAGGCTTTGATACCCCCCAAAATTACAGAAGTACTACCGTCATTTGCTGTGATTGTGTTTAATTATCAAATTGCCCCTATGTGTATTATATTTGATAGTTTATATTTTCTAGTAAGAGGGATTGATGAAGGATCTAATGGTTGACGATACGAATTATTCATTAATTTGGCCCCGTTTTAGCCATAGAATACCCTAACATTTTTCTTAGTTGGATGATCTTAAGATTTCAGACTCTCTTTGTTGAGTTGTAGATTTAGTACAACCTAGTAAGGGTGCATTTTACAATTATTTTTTCATTCTTGTCTCTAGAGTGTAGAAGCATAAACTCGGAAGGAGTTCTCTATATTTCGGACTGATATATAAGAATGATTCTCCCTAAAAATTGAAAACAAAAAGTTCCGCACGTATGCAGGGTCGGGAGAAGGGCAGACCACAAGGGTCAATAGTATTCGGCCTTATCTTGCATTTTATAAGAGACTGTTTTTACGCCTTGAACCTGTGACCTTAAGGTCACACAACAATAACTCTATCATTGCATCAATGCTTCCCTTAGAGTATAATATTAGTTAGACCATTTAATGGAGCCTTGGCACAACAGTAAAAGTTGTCATCGTGTGACTTTGAGATCATAGGTTCAAGGTATGGAAACAGTCTCTTGCAAAATGCAAGGTAAAGCTATGTACTTTAGAACCCCTTCCCTGGACCATGCATAGGCAGAATCTTTGTACACCAGAACTATCCTTTTTTACCATTTAACAGAGAAGATCTTTTCATGCATTTCTATCTAAGAAATGGTCTCGAAAATGAATAGTTACAACACTGAATATATCGTCTTGAGATTCGCATGAATAGAAACCATATGCCCCTTTTAGATATAATTGAGCATTTCCAAACTAATATCAACCTTCAAGTTAATAAACATAGGAATGGGCACAAAAGTTAGGATTGATAGAGCAAATTGGCATCGGTTGTGAGTCGTCATCATGGTCAGGCGGGCCATGTGAGTTTAGGCATGGCAATGTCACATGGAATTTGACTGCTCTGGTAATTTCACCCGAGTAAAGTTGCAACTGAAACGTGCTTGATTCAGCTTCTGCTTAAAAAATTCAATGGCACTCATCCATGACCAACTTTCTTGTTTCTCGTAAGAGCCAAACCAGCATTAGAGGATAGAACACTCAATCTCCATCCCACCTTCTCAGAAGGTGTGTCCATTGTCATTTTCTAAGGACCATGAAGTTCTATGATCAAAATACAGGTGTTTCTGAAAGGTAAGGCCTGGATAGAGATCCTCCAAAAGGAATGAAATTAATTTTCTTCTTTGTGGGTGGCAATGACAGGAGGTAGTACATGCCTCTTTGGACTTCTCTTTGCTTTCACATAATTTCGAGAGACCGAGTTTCCTTGCAGCTTCGGACCTTTTTGTTTTCTTGCAAATCAATAATTCCAAAAGAGCGATGGGTCGATAGCCCATGGCCACTTACACCTCTCTCTCTCTTGTTTCTTTCTTCCACTTAGGCTCTGATTGTTTGCAGATAAGGACGTTGATCCTTCTGAAAATCACTGAAAAACCCCTTCGCTTTTGCTGTTCTTACAAGGGCAACGGTAGAATTAAGTTAATTTCACCATAGACTACTGACCCAAGTTGCACTCCTTGAGATCCCACAATGGCAATGAAGAGAAGTATTACGGTCGAAATGGCGTCGCGTTCATCCTGAGAATGAACGACTTAGGAGATTTGAAGAATCATAAGAATGGCATGGAGGAAAGAATTACGGTCGAAACTGTGTAGTGTGATGATCTAAGAACAAAGACCGATCAAGATTCCAATCTTTTTGTCTAGTTCGATGCTGATTTTCATCTTGAGAATAAATAAGTTTGGAGATTTGAAGATTGTTGCAACTCTTGTGGAATCAGATGGAAGTTCCAAGTTCATGTTTGATTGAAATCGACCTGTTTGGTCTAGTACCTGATCAAACATTTATCAAATATAGCAGTCTTTTCGGCCGATTACCTGCGGGTAAAAATTTTGCAGATTTATTATAGGCAGCAGGTCTGTATTTCGAATTCGCGATCTCCTCGATCGCGTTTTCATAACAAATTTGTCTTTATAAAAAGGGATAATTGAGTTATTATATCATGGTGTGCAGATATATGGACTAAAACTTTCACTTAGACTGGCCAAATTGCACTCCTGAGAGGCCCTAGATGGGGACATGGGACAGCCCAGGTACACGAAGCTTCTGCTTATATGGGGTTCGGAAAAAAGAGAGGATCACAAGGGCCTATAGTATGCAGCCTTATCTTGTATTTTTACAAGAGGCTGTTTCTACGCATTGAACCCGTGACCTTAAAGTCACATGACAACAATTTTTACCGTTGTGCCAAGGCTCCCCTTCCTGAGAGGGCCTAGATGGGAACTTTAATTACCCATAGCGTATCATTGAAATAATGATATGTTTGCTTTGATTTGGGGTGATTTTTGTGTTGAGAATGAACAAGTTTGAGAAGATTGAAGAATTGTAGCAACTCTTGTAGAATTTTGGGAAAATTTCCAGTTCAAATTCAGTCGAAATTGACCAGTACTAACATAAGCGGTCAAACGTACAAATGGGGCCCACTCTATTTATTAATTTTTTGAATGGGAAAGTTTCATTAATCACATGAACAATGCATAAGTCCGTATACAATACACTTATGGAGAAGAAGGATATAAAACCAACACTTAATTAAACCCGAGATAGAGGCCTTGTGGGCTAATATATCTGCTATACTAGTGGCCTCCTTATAGACATGTTCAAAGAAAACTATCTACTGTTGATATGAAATGCACCAAAGCACTTGGACTCATCGGGAAATTCTAAAGCCTTGATTTGTGGCCTTGATTGCCTGTTTGGTTGGTGGAAATACATAAAAATTGATTTTTATAGAAAAAAAATCCCTTTGAAAAGTTTCTTATGCCTTGAAATTGAATTATTCTACAGTGATCTTTCAAGAAAATTTTGAATTACAGTGTACTGATCTGAAGAATGAAATGGTTGTTGAAGATTAGCTCACTTCAATACCATATTTCACGCGGATGGAATGCAAAGCTTTTGATGATTAATAGAATACTAAATGCTAACTTTTAAAATTTTTGAAAGAATATTTAGCTTTTTTCAGAAACCAGGAGGCAATTTATTTCTGCACCTTTTCAGGACAGACCACGTGAGCATAGTAAATTGTCAATCATGTTCTATAGTGATCCTCTGATTCATTTAACTACTTGTTTCATCCAATGTACCTGTGAGATCATATAGAATTTGCCTTCCAATGTAAAAGATGAAGACATTGGATAGTAAAGAACTACAATATTCATTATTTGATACAAATTATCAAATAAGATTTTGACTTAATTTTCTATGTAATTATTTTTTCCATTGGATTTTAAATGTCTATGTAATTGCTGATCACCTTGATTTGCTAGGCCGAGACTTAAGGCCCACAAGGCTTATATATTCCAGTTTATGCAATTATGCTAGGCTTATTTCGATCACATAAACCAGATCATGAAATCCTTGCCCATCAAGCCCTAAGGTAGGTAGGCTATGCACCTAAGAGAATCTAACCATTAGATGAAAAAGAAAAGTAGAAAATTATATTATATATGAGTGTTAATATTATCGAATAGAGAACAGCCATCTTATCCTACTTAATAGCAGCATATTTAACAACATCTTAAGTATAAGGTCCTATTATTGTAAATAAACTAAACATCATATCCTATATATATATATATATATTATGATCATTTCTTTCCGAACCAAGATTCTGCCGTATCTCAACAAACCATGAATTAAGAGATTTCCCTATGACTAAAAACAACCTGTTGTATTCAACTAAACAGTTGTTGTTATAGTCGTATAGAAAGAAGAAAATAGAATAAATCTAAATAATATTCTATTTTGATTCTTTAGGTTTAGGATCAGAGAAAGCATTCTAAAAGATAGTTGTTCCCAGTGTTGTTACCGAGATTGATCTGATCATTTCTGATTTTAGGGTCGCCTAAGAAGTAGATTGCTATACTGAGGACTGGTTAGGCCACGAAGTCAAAGTCATAGGATTGGTACACTTGTCCCACCCACTACAGATATATATATATATATATATATATATATATATATATATATTCATGCAGATGCAAGGAGCATGTGACATTTAATTTGCTAGAAAAAGCAGGAAAAAAAGTAGTTAAAGAAAATGGTAGTTAGAAACTTTTTCTCAGCCAATCATATGTCACTTGCACTTCACACCTGCAACTCCTTGCTAAAATTACTACTCCTATATATATGAGGAGAGGTAATTTCAGCTATTTAATGCAAGTGCAAAATGCAGGTGACATGTGATTAGCTAAAAAAATGTAAAAATCAGCCATTTCCTCTAACCTTTTTTGCTTTTTACTTCTTTTCACCCAATCACAAGTCACCAACACTTTATACCTACATTAACATTAACATTCCTGTATGTATGTATGTATGTATGTATGTATGTATGTATGTATGTATAAGGACCGATAATTACCGCAGCTACGAAACGCAACTGCCTTCTCATTGGTCGAGCAGAAATAAAATATTAAGTTAATATTCTCGTTAAGCTACCTCTTACGACAGGCTCTTTCTTGTTTTGTTTTTACTGCAGTCGTTACAAAGCCCTTACAGTGCCATTGAGGACTCCCGTTAGAGAGCCTTACCGTTTGAAAGCAGATGAAAATTTTCATTATTTCTTCTCCCATTTTAAGAGCTGTTTGAAAAGCATCTGAAAAATTTCCCTTTTTCTTTCTCCCCTTCCTCCCTACGATTTCATTTTTCCCCTCTACCAATGGCAATCTGGAAATCCTGCTGCCAATCTTTCCCATCAAAGGCAGCACATAGTCTCTGTGTTTGCAAGCCCTCTAACTCTCTTCTTGCAGGTTGAATCCTCTGACACCAAAGCAATGAAGGAACAAGTGAGCTCACCTCCTTCGCCTTTCTCTCTCTTTACAAGCCCTCTAACTCTCCCTGTCTCCTTTGTCTCTAAGGTAACATCTTGCACGTCAAATAAGTTGTAACAAGGGGGACATTGTCTGGGATTTGGCCGACGAGGAGTTATCCTTGTTGGATCTCCCATGTCTGTTAGCATTTTCCCCATTTTGTTTCTGTAGTAGCTTAGCATCTGGCATCCTTTCCTCTGTCTATGTTGGCTATTTAGATATAAGCATCTATATGTTGTTTAGATTTTGCTTCAATGTTAGATTTTTCTCTTGATCATTTTTCAGATAGCTTTGCTATTTACATTTTTCTTATGATATGTTTGTGAGAAGTCCTAAGTCGTAGTTTGCAAATGATGTGTTTGAATTAATTGCAATTTTCCTCACCAGTGCTTTGTTAATCTTCATCAAACCTTGCGCGTGAGGGAGCTTTGTGCACTGAGGCTGCCCCTTTTAGTAATGCTTCAATACAAGGATGTGCGGGAGCATTTGTATGCTGTTTGGATTTTGCTCCAAATGAAAATAACAATCCATGGATGTAATGCTTTAGTAGAAGGGTTGATTTCCTAGTGGCACTACAGCATATTAATTTCCTCCTACGGTCTGAGTCCTGCAGTAATTTCGTAGTTGCTTGGGTCTTCTTCCTCCGAAAATTCATGTTTGTGTACTTTTTGTCATAGTATAGCTTTTGACTCTCCTTGATGAATGGCAAATAGATGCATGGTTGGATGTTAGGATTAGAGAACGTAAATTATCTTTTAGTCTTTGTTCATGTAATCAATATAAGGGTTGGCAGGCAGCTAAAACTACATGTAGGATGCAGAATTTGGCAACCCAATCCACTCATCTTCTATAGAATTCATTTCGTTTGCGATAATCTAATTAATGGGGGTTTGAATTCAAGTCATATTGAAAACTAGTTAGGAAGAAACTATAAATATGATGTTTAATGAAAGTGATTCCTACTTGATTACAACAATATTTTGGCTTAGAAACTATGGATGTAGTGTATGTGCTTGTAACTGCAAACAACAGTAAATGTATAACAAATAATGGGCTAAGTAGATTGACTCTTTGAAGCACTATGAAAGTGTCTGTATTCATTTATCCACTTCTTTTAGGATCAGTTTCTTTGTTTCCTTGGAATCTCTTGAAACTGATGGAGGTGAATACCCATTTGCCCTTCATTGCTACATTAAGAAAGATGCATTCGGTAGTGAATCCCCACTACTCACTTGCCATGCACCTTGTGCATATGGTGGTACTTTTATTTGATAATATTACAACTCCAAATACACTGCTGACATAAGCCCATGACAGAAGAATTTGTATTGACTTGTTCTAGTGTTTTGCTCATAGTGTTCCAAGTGATTTGATTTTCAGATGGCCTACGAATATAGATTTCCCATCTTATACTACACAAATGGATGTGGAAAGTTAATCACATGCACTTCAAATACTATGGATAATCCTAATCGACCTTTTTATAAGTATCCAGATTGGGAGATAATTGTTGTACATTTGGTAGTCGAAACACATAGGCAGTTAATTATAGGTTAATTGACACTTCTTTGTGTGTACAGGGTGAACATGTACATTTGTAGTTGCATCCCATGCAACTTTAAAAATCTTCCACGGTTCCGTTGCCTTATCCTTATCATGCACAAATTCTTTCACTGTGTATGTTTTGAGTAGCTCGTTACCAGCTACTTCATTTACCAAACACCCACCCATCCTAGCAACTTCATTTTGAAACTTCCAAAACATGTTCCTTGTAAATACTTGACGCACTTGAAACTCGAATGGGCTACTGGTCTGGAGGGGTTGCATCTCATTAAAGCATCTAAAGTTTTCTTGACTCTCTACATAGTATCTACTCTAGAGTGCCAAGTCATATTGCTTTACAAACTCCATTAGTGTTGTTTTCTTATGCACATACTTGTCAAATAATGAATTTATACTTTCACTTCTTTGACTAGAGTTCATGCCTGCAAAGAATGTATTCTTTAAGAAAACAGGAACCCATTGTTTACGTTCGTCATAAATACTATGAATCCACCCATTACATGATAGTTCATACTCCATTACTAATTGTTGCCATTTCTCTTCAAACTCTTCCATTGTAAATGGAGAGTAAATACATGACTTGAACCTACTTAGAAAGTGTTCATTTGAACCTAAATGCGAAAGCCTAACTACTAACTTTTGTAAAATATGCCGAAGACAAAATCGATGGGTGGTATTGGGAAAGACTTCCCTGATGGCTGCCTTCATAGTTTGGTATGTTATAATTGCAGTAGGGGCCTTTGAGCCCATACACATCAACCATGTCCTAAACAACCAAACATAAGATTTTTGTTTCTCATCTGAAATTAGTCCACATCCTCAGAGACATGTTTGCCCATGGTGATTTACCCCAACAAAAGGGGCAAAAGGCATGTGATATGTGTTAGTCACATAAGCACTATCAAATGAGATAACATCTCCAATGTATGCATTATCAATCCTACACTTTGAATCAACCCAAAAGACAGACCTAAGCCTTTGTTCACTGTCATAGTTAACGAAGAAGAAGAATTGAGAGTCTTTCTTTCTCGGTTGATGTCATTACAACATGCTTGTGTTGTGTATGGCACATTTACTAACCCTTGACTTTCAACTACTCTTATTTGATGAATTTGTTTAGCACTAAGGCCACATTGAGACAATTGCAAGTTTCTTTGCCTCTCAGCTTCTGATATACATATGTGAGATCTAAAAAAATGAGATGATTCGGGTTGTAGATTATGATTGTGGCCCAAATGCAACTCATGGATAGACCACATTTGGGTGGTTAAGTCTCTCCTCAATTTCATGAAGGCACGACATCCACACTTAGTTTTCCCCCTTGGGTTTCTAATTGATGTAGACATCCTACTGTTTCCTTGCTTAGAACATCTAATTATGCATGTCATGGGTTTTCTATCTGCCTTGGCATTATATAATGAATCTTTAGCAATGGAAAATCCTTCTAACTTAGCATACGAATTGTAGAATGCATAACCAGCATCTAAGCTCAAAATTTGCATACTCACCTTGGGTACTAACTTTGTAGTATAGTCAGATTTACTCCAACTTCATCTAAAGGCATATTATGATCTGCTCCAACTTCATCTAAAGGCATAGAAAAATCTACTTTGGCTTCATGTAAAGGTACACTAGAATCTATTCCTCGTAGTACTTCCCACTTCAGACCTTACAATTTCAGTTTTATACAAATCCATGTCAATGCTTCAATTCCTGTAATGTAATGAAAGAGGAAAATCAAGTATATTCATCAATGTCAAGTTAATAATTCCAAAAGGAAAAAGCATGCATGTTAGATCAACAAAGTTGATATACTATTCCATGCAAGTTTAATGAGAGTCATTCAATGATTCATAGTTGGAGTGATTAACCGAGCATTAGACTAGAGTGACTACAACTTGTTTATGAAAGAAATAAATGTTCTTCATATTATTTTTTTTCCACATTCTTTGCTAAGAAATAGTATTTTTTAATGTTTTTCTGATGGTTGTGTGATTTCTAAGCTGAAATTTTGTTGCACCTACGTTTCTTGTGTGAGTTTAGTATTCGGGTTTACATGAAGCTAGTTATTTACATTTGAGATCTTTTTAGGTTTCTTGTGCAAGTTTAGTATTCAGGATTTTATATGGAGATTTACAATGAATATTTGTCATTTACATGAAGCTTAATCCTTTCTTAGCTCATATTATATTCAACGATTCATGGTTGGAGTGATTAAGTGAGCACCTAGCTTGTCTTTTTTATACAGTATGAAAATGCTTATTTGTAAGTGATGTCTTTCAATAAATTCTTATTCTTTTCTTGCTTTAGTTATGGAATAATTAGTAAATCCATATTCTTCCTACTTTAGTCATTCAATTGGTGCAAACAATCTAGCAGAATAAGGTCAAATTGCTAACTAAGAAATTAACTTGAGAGAGACAAAGAGAGCTATCAAACCCTAGAACTTTCTATTGATAATCAAAATGTGTCAAAACCTGCTGCGCCCTCTTGCCTTTGGAGAGAAATTAGTGACAAAGAGAGATCAACAATAAAGATCCTTGCGTTGATGAGAAACCCTCTATCAAGAAGATATTTGAGGGAAAAAACCCTCGTTTTCCTTGATCCGAGAAATGAGTGACCTTGAGTGAAACAGAGATTGGAGAAAAATGAGATATACTTTCAAGATGTAAAAGCATATCGAGAAAGAGCCTATCGTAAAAGGCTTGAGAGAGAGAGAGAGAGAGAGAGAGTGAGAGAGAGAGAGAGAGAGAGAGAGAGAGAGAGAGAGAGAGAGAGAGAGAGAGAGAGAGAGAGAGAATATAATATCCTCAAATTTTAAATAATAAATTAGTAATAAATTAAAATTTTATGCATAGAATTTGGTTCTAAAAACCTAAAAACTAAAAAGTACACATCAAGAGGAATTGAATAATTTAAAGAACGTAGAAAACGGAGCTCAAACGGAGAAGTTATGAACCATTGAAGTTGAAGGGCAATTTGATAATTTGAAGAAGCCCAAAATACAGGGAACTATTTTTTATAACAGCACCCCCTTCCACCCTTCTACACGACTCTATCAGATCCAATGATTTTGCCAAAAAAATCATCGGTGGGTGATGTTGAAAAAGGAGAAACCCCCCTCCGATCACAAGCCTTTTCTCTCTCAAACTTTCTCTACTCCCCATCTTCTCCATTCCCTCTAACCTTCTGCTGTATCGATTTCTGGCAACTAGGGTTTTCCCCACCCCATAGTGTATAAGTCACATGCAATCGGAAAAATGACGAGGGATCTGTGTACCCTACTAGGCGTGATAATACATTGATAAAACAACGTCAAAACAAAGATTGGACCGTCGTCTAGTGCATAAGGAACCCAAGAAAAATCCTTTAATTTGAGGGAAATCTGACGATGGACGACGTTGAAAATTGCGAAGAACAGTACGTAGAAAAATTTTAGGAACATGAGAAAAATAGAGTAAAAACTAAAAAATTTGGGCACCTATAGGGTCATTGGCGACGACCGAACTCCGGTTGTCTTCCCTGGCGCCTGCTCCCGCGTCGCGCCAGTGTAAGTCAATGTAAACCGGTATAAAGTATTTTCACAAAAAACTTGATTTTAAGAGCTACAAAGGTTCAAATCACGATAAAAAACATCTATTGCGATTATCTTGATGACGTTGACCTAGATTTATCTTGAAAATCTATATTTGACTATCTTTAAATTAGTTAAATTATAAAATATTAATTAATAACTTAGAACCGACTAATCAAATGGTGATCACACCTCAAGACATGAAACAACAAGCTAAAGTATGACAATAAATAAGAGTTCTAAGGGGCATATTAGTATGACTACTTTAGAAATTGATTTAGACTATTCATCTGAACTAGATCTTGGGAAATTATTGATATACCATCAAATTAATGTATAAACATTAGATACACACAAAAACAAACAGATGAAAATGAGATGAGACTAAATTAAGCACCAAATCATAATTAGATATCGTAGAGGATCACCATAAACTCCCTTATAATGAAATAAATAACATCAAATAGTATTGTAGCATTGACAAGTAAATCTGAATGTACAAGATAAGGAGATTATATGCTTGAGTTGAGTGATCTCACATTGAGGTAGGTGACGACATTTAATATTATGTTTTGATTTTTTAAAACTTGCATGTGATTTAACTGCACTTATTATTAGTCTGTGATTTTGTGAAATTCAAAGTTTTATGCTATGATCGATATTAGATTTTGATAATTTATTAAATAGATTTATGATATCTTGAAATTGATACTCCGTATTTATGTATAATTAAAAAAATTCTTTCATTATTGCATCACTGAAATTGATGTGTTTTCATGAAAAAAGAAAGTGGATGTTTGGTGGCTGGTCCTTTGAGAGGCTAACCCTGGGATGAGGGGCGTGCCTTGGGGATTGCAAGCCATAAGTGCTCATGGGTTTTTGAGATACGCAACTTTTGTGTTTTGTGTTTTATGACAGGTGCTCTCACCTGGTGGATGTCATGGTAGGAGGGAGTAGGGTCGGCCACCAACCCTCTGAAATTTATGATGTGATTGTGATATGATCGACACCTGCTCATAGATGGCTTTCGGTAGGGGTTTGGTAACATAGATAGTCTACACTACCAATCTAGGCCTTTCCATAAGAATAGACGTTAAGTCTCCCGTTATTGTGTCGATAGGGAGCGGCAATGATTGAGACTCTTGAGGGTTGCCACTGCGACATGACGATTCATACTCTTATTCTTTGTGCTTGCATGATGAGCATAGAGATGTATTATATGCTTGAGTGTGACGACACTCAGAGGAGTGATATGAGTACTCATGATTTGTTATATATGAATAAGACACTCGAGGGACCCACGTACCTTATGGTGCCCTGTTGTTATTGTATGCTCATTTACATCAGATCATATCATGTTTTAAATCCATGTGATGCATGTTTTATCGTATATGATACTTTGAGGTTTTATTAGCATTGCTTAAAATAATTATATTCTTATAGAAAATTGCTTTACTCATTGTATCAGTACAATTATTCGATTTTTGTTCCATTGCTATTACATTAAATATCTATATACATACCAAGTATTGCTTGCTGAGGCATTGCGTTGATGTTAAAGAAAGACATGACAAATGGGAAGTTAGACGAATAGTGGTTAAAATGTCTCATTTAGAGGTATGTTCTAATTCCACATGAATTATGTATGTATATCTATCTTATTTGGACTTGATTATATTATTGTGGGAATATGACTGTTAACTGAATGAGTCATGGAATAGTAAATTTATTTTAAACATGGTTGCTTGAAAAAAGAAAAAAAATAATTGAGTTTGAGTTAATGGTTGACCTTCTGCATTTTTTTAGAAATGAAATTTGTTTAAAATTATTTCTCGCTATTTTGGTTTTTATAAAATTTGGAGCCTCACCTTTCGAAAAGTTTAATTAAAAGTGCTGAAAAATCCGAATTATTGTAGAAAATGAGAATGGTTGACGGGCGCATCGGCCGAAGGGAAAAATGAGAATGGCAGAGAGCTAGGGAAAAAAAAAAAAAAAAACATGCGAAAAATCCCCTTTGCTAATCGTTGCGGTAAAGACTACATCGAGAAAAAAAAGGGCTGAAAATCCACTTTGCTATTCGTACTTTGCTAATCGTTGGCTTCTGAGAGAGAGAGAGAGAGAGAGAGAGAGAGAGAGAGAGAGAGAGAGAGAGAGAGATTGGAAGCACCTGGTTTCAACGATGGTAGCTGAAGCACTGGACAAAAACGAGAGACGAAAAACAGAAAAAATTTCATATGGTTTCAAACAGTAAGACCCTCTAACGGGAGCTTTCAACGGCGCCGTGAGGACTCTGTAACGGCTGCGGTAAAATCAGATCGAGAAAAATGAAAAAAAACTGGCTGAAAACCCCCTTGCTAATCATTGGCTTCTGAAAGAGAGAGATTGGAAGAACCTAGTTTTAACAATGGTAGCTGAAGCACTGGCAAAATGGAAAGGGAGAACCACAGAGAAACAATGGTAGGTTTCAACGGTGGTAGCTGAAGCAGCGGCCGTAAAATGGGAGAAGAAATAATGAAAAATTTTCATCTGCTTTCAAACGATAAGGCTCTCTAACGGGAGTCTTCAACAGTGCCGCAATGGCTTTGTAACGGCTGTGGTAAAAACAGAAAGAGAAAGAGCCAGTTGTAAGAGGCAGCTGAACGAGAATATTAATTTAATATTTTATTTCTGCTCGACCAACGAGGAGGCAGCTGGTTTCGTAGCTACAGATATCTGTGGTAATTACTGCTCCTCTCTCTTCACACACACACACATAAATATATATATATATATATATATATATTTATTATTGTAGACACATTTAGGCCCTTGTAGTCTAAGAGTTTCGTGCACGGAAACGGTCCTTTTTTAATCGTAGTGAAAATGTTGAAGAAAACTAAATTGTACGGATGTAAAGCCCTCATCGTGAAGCTTACGAGTTGAGGCTCCTTTGAATAGGTGAGTTTAACATTTCAAAAAAAAAAATGTTTAAGATATTAGAAAAAAAAACCTATAAAAATTAGAGTTGATTTTGAAAAACCGAATTTCAAATGAGAAAAATAGAAGCAAATCTCAAATTTTATTGAAAAAGAATCTCTTTCTAAAGTGTGTTACGGCTCGTGAAAAAGACATGATTTTTAAATAAAATTACATTTTTTAAACAAAAAAATGAACAAAATAGAGTTTTTCGTGAGTATGATCTCGTGCATGACGCCAGTAAGATGTGGTTTTGATATGAACGGTTTAGATCACCTACATATATTCTTAGGCAACTATATCTTGTAATTTACTTGCCAATTACATTCTCCTTTGAGCCAGTGGCAATATATACTAGCACACTTTTGGGTCCTATTTATGCGTGGAATATCTCCCATTCATTGACATATTTCGTTGTATGGTAATCATGTCACTCTTCCCATGCTATCACGGTTAACGTCTAGTGAGCAGCTCCACTGATTGGATTGTTTACAAACTACAATCAGTTTATGCTGAGGTTACAGTTCCCGCATAGGCTGGAGTTTCATGCACCAGGGCTGTCCTTTTTACTTGGATTATGGTGAGGGTAATAGCACACCGTAGTATCTCACTTTAAGCAAATAGAGGGGAGGAGAGTTGCTAGGGACACACCCATGCTTTGTTTTATTCTTCTTTTCTAGTTTGTTGTTTGGTATGGGAATGACAATCATGAATTGAGTTATTCATTGATGGTAATTTCTTTATTAAGACTTTTTTTGTTTTGATATACAACAAAGAATTAAGAAGCAAACTCCATAGTAGCCTATTATCTTAATTCTTAGATGTGCTTAAAATCTCCCTAACAAGGGAGAAACTGCTATCTCAAATATAAATATTATTTGGCTTAGTTTCTATTATCTTAGAACCTTTAGGTTGAATGATAATTCAACATGAAATAGATTAGTGCTCAGTAACCGAGAGGTTGTAAGTTTGAGACTTTTATTTGAGAGAGAGAGAGAGAGAGAGAGAGAGAGAGAGTCATTCTTATCTTTTGTTAATTGAAATGATGCGAAAAAATAACCTTTGATCAGATGAAACTGATATATAAAGCTTTCTATAAATAATGGTCTATATTCATAAAAATACTATTTTTAGTGTGCCAGAACAATGTCATATTTTTTTATGTAATATATTTAAAGTAGGAGCAATCAGATTAACGGGTTAAATCATCAGGGACGAAGCGTTCAATGGCATTGCTCAGCTTCGAATAGCATTTAGAAGATACTAACATCCATTCAGTTGTCTTTATGCATATACGCTCTTTGAAGATGCCATTTTGTCCCCATCCAGGCTTGTACCTTTTGATATTTATGGCCTAATCATTCCCTCAAATTATTCAAATAGGTTAGAAGATGTAAAACGGCACAAAGGATCTTCGAAATACCATTAAAATCTCATAAATAATTGCAAAAGAGAGCCATGCATGACGTCTGCCTAATGCCCTCCTTGTACCAAACTTTAGATAATTAAGAACTGGAGAAAATGGAAGGAGTGCCACTGCCGATTGTGAATACATGTATGCTCAGTTGTGTCACGTGTGGAGTGGGACCCTATATCCAAAGTTAGGTGGGCTTAAATAAGTACAACTAGTGGCATCATCCATGCAGTGGCTAGGCTCCATTTAATCAGCCTCACTTAGGTTCTCCTATACTAAGTATGAGAAAATCACTACTTGGAGAGAAATGGAGATATTGTCACATGTTAGAGAGAGGAAAATTGTTTTGCACTAAAAATTTACATGCTGGGCCCACTTTGCATTCTTTTAGTGATCCGAGACGTTCAAATGAATGCATATAAGACATTCACTTATTGACATGTTGTAGTTGTAAAATTGATAATTTTTAGCTTATTTTATGTTAAATTATCCATTTTACAACCATATCTCAGAAAATAAAGTCTTAGAAATATCTAATAGAGGAGATATTTGGTATAATAGCTATGTGAGTAAGCTGAATAGATGAACAGTATAGATCAGTGAAATAATATGGAGAAAGAGATTACCACAAGTTACAGAAGCGACGCAAAGAGTGACAAAACGAAGAGTATGATTCATTGCCCTTTCTTGTTTTGGAGTTTTCTACATTAGTCGATGGATTCACGGGTGGTTCTCAGTTCCTTAACTTCCGTCCATATCTTTTCCTCCTTTACTGTCATACAATTGGAGCTATCACATGCTCAATACTCCGTAGCAAGAAGCTTACCTGCACATAATGGTCCAAACAGATAGAACAAAGCGTACAAGAGAGAGAGAGAGAGAGAGCAGGGAGTTCATGGGGTGGGTGTCCTTGTGCTAACTTCAGGCAGGACCAGTACGGCTAAAAGTACAGGTGGGACCTCCAGCTCCGTCAATGATCTATACCGTTCATTTGCTGGCAGACCTAATATGTACTAGCCTCTATTGGCTAAGATGTTCACAACATTAGTTTTGAAATTTGTGAAGGCTGGCAGCATCTAATACAGACCCTTTGAGAGGCATTCCTTGCCAAGACATGTCATGGGAAATGAATTTTGATAACTAAATTGTGACTCATCATCACCATTAAGATTTTATCTCAATTAGGAGCCGGCTACATGAATCTTATTTATCAATTCCTCTCTATTAAATATCATGGCTTCATTTAGCCTTAAAAGTTTTAAATCTTTTCTCACCACTTTTATCCACGTACTTTTGGGTCTTTTCCTTGCCTTTTTAGAATCTTCTACTTGCATTGTTTCCCTCCTAACCGGTATCGTTTTCCATCTTCCTTCTAACCGGTACCATTTTTTATCTCCTTTGAACATGTCCAAGCCATCTAAGTATAATCTCCCTCA
The DNA here is from genome assembly GCA_035236585.1 of Warburgia ugandensis. Lineage (NCBI taxonomy): Eukaryota > Viridiplantae > Streptophyta > Magnoliopsida > Canellales > Canellaceae > Warburgia > Warburgia ugandensis. The sequence goes on from CP141137.1 coordinate 65,390,984, forward strand.
TCTTGTTATCTATTGGTGTTATCCCTAAGTTTCCTCTAATATTTTCATTCCTAATTTTATTCTTTCTTGTCTTGCCCTAATCTATCTCAACATCTTCATTTCCATGATACTCATTCTATGAACATGATGTTCCTTAACTATTCAACACTTTGATCCATAGAGCATGCCTAGCTTTATGACTATCCTATAGAATTCTCTTTTTAGTTTGAGTGGCACCTACCGATCACACAAAAATCCAGATACACATCTCCATTTGTTCCAACCCATTTGGATTCTCTAGATAACATCTCTCTCAATCCCTCTACTCTTATGAATCATTCATCCTAGGTAGTGAAAGTGGTAACTGAATTTCGAACTAATGTGTAAATTTCTTGGTGATCCAACCTCTCTTAATGGTAATTGCGTAGCATTTGATGTTTTTAGCCAGGATTTTCGTCGTTTCATGGTTCCCATCACTCCTCCTACTTTTGGTACACACCCATCTGTCCATCTTGTGGACACCTACTCCATGGGTTGAGAAATGTCAATTGCTACAAGCCTAATGACTAGATTGGTCAATTTCAAATCAAACCGACGTTTGACTGAAACCGGAAGATTTGGCAAAAATCGATTAAAAGCCTCTGAAGTCTTGCAGAAACTGAATTGAATTTTATTTATTTATTTTTTATCTTCCTTCAAAGAGTTACAAAGTAAACCAGTTAAAACCTATAATTTTAATCATTAAATATATTTAAAATTTTCCAATAAAGAGAAGTGTCATTCTAAACCTCTGACCAAGCATAACAAGGAGAGATGGCTTTTGATAGAAATTTTTTATTTTTATATGAAGAATGAAACCTTGGCTGTATCGAACCAAAACGAAACAAATTTCTCTCTATCCCTTTAGAATTTCTATCATAAAAAACTTTGCATTTAAATAATAAGCATAAAAAGCCAACTACTTCGATTTCTTCAGTAATCTCACTATCTCATTTGATTTGGCTTTGTGGATGATTTATTCCATGTAAATACGACTGTTTATTGCATCTAAATGGTGTAATCATATATCTTTAAAGACTAAAGGCCAAAAAACAAATCTTGCATCTTCCTTTGGGAGCATTTTCCTACTCGAACGACACAAATGGCCCTCTACTCTTACCGATATACTTCCTCGAGATGCAACTTGTGAGGCATCCAGCAGAAAAAGAAAGCATGAACAGCGACAAACATACACAACTTCGTTATAGTTGAGCTGAAAATAGGCACATTTGGTGCTTAGCGAGTTCATGGGGCACCCTCAATCCTAACCATCCATATCGGAAACATTATCCCATATTGACAAATCAGCATTCATCTAGCTTAGACAAACCGTACTTTCCCAAAGAACATGCACCATGTGTAGGTACACGGGATGCTGATTTGGGGTCCACCACTCACACCCTTAGTCGCAGAGATACAGATACTACTAGCACGTTTCTTTTGTCTAGAGTGGATTTTAGGCTGGGCACATGGGACTCTTAGCTAATTCTTCGGCCTTTTGTAGTTTCTAGTTGGCACAGTCTAATTATCTTGTGCTCTCAGAGACATATACTTTTTAGAGACAAATTTTATTATGCTTATTTTTTTACAAAGGTGAAGTCCTTAACTAGGTGCTTGAACTTAATAAAATAGGAGATTTAGTGGTTTGTAAGGCCCTCTAATCCTTAACAAGGTCTCCTAAAACAAAAGCTCAAAAGTAAACATAATGTAGGGGGTCAAGATGGCTAATGAGTGTGTGGGGTTAAGTTACTTCCAAAGACCTACGAAAAGCGATCCCCACTTGCTCGTTAGCTAATTGACGGCTAAGTTAATGAAGTTTTGAGAGGAAAAAAGAGGACCATATGCTATTATTCTATAAGTAAAGTTGGCTATACAAATGACCTATCTAGCAAAAGATAGAATATACTCTTGCAACTTTCTTACAGCAATGATCATAAAAATGAAAATAATGTCTGCTTCACATCTTTCCTCCTTAGGGAATATGAGCCCCCGCATGATATCTTTGACCAAGCGCCCACATGCGACTAGCCACCACACCATGAGGGAAACTGTCTCTGATACCATTTGTAACACCCTGGGGTTCCAACAGTCACAATATTGTCCACTTTATGGTGCTCATACACTCCTCACAGTTTTGTTCTTCCCCAGTTTTCTAGGAAAAATGCGTTGTGACTGTTAGAGTTTCCCGAACTCTTATAAACAGCCCAGTTTTTTCTCCCCAGACAATGTGAGACTAACTCTCTGTCCCTCACCCCAGTCTAGAAGCTTGCCAGCCTCCTCTTGACCCGCCCTCATCGGCTCAGGGCTTCACAATGTATCTTCCATAAATAGTCACTTTACTCATTTTTGGGGTTTGTCCCCACAACATCAGGTAGCCCGAGGCCCCAGATAGTGATTAGCTCGATCTTCACCCTTATATCTCTTGTGGTCACTCTCAAGGCAAAATGATGTGATGCAATTCAAAGATACAGGTGATGGGTCACAGGAGTGCAGTAGGCAAGTATTTATATGTTTTGAGACAGCCACACAACAATTGAAATGATAGCAGATTTATTTCCACAGAAAATTTATCTTTTGGAGTTACAACTTCAGCTACAGGTTGTTGCCCTATATAATATAGGATATTTAAAACTCACAGCCGTTCTAGGAGGCCAGGATATCGTTTGAGCATGATGATCACTTTTATTGATTCTCAAGGCTTTTAAGCAGACTCTAAGAGGCTTGGATCATATCTAAATAGAGAAGAAGTGCTTCTGGAAGGCAAAAACCCACTCCTTGCTGATTGCTCTTAATAGGGAGTTTATTATGATGTTGGCTGCAAGTCTGTAAGGTAAAGATCAGAAGAATAGCAAATTTAAGTGCCACCAAGCTTGAGAAGAAGGTTAAGACTGGAGAGAGAGTTTAATGAAGAAGCTCTTGCATATGAATGAAGCTTTCACGCTTCAACAACTTCTGAAACATTTATGAATTGAAGATGAATCTCATTTTAAAGATACAAAGGATCATTTTAGAACTGCTCTAAAGTGAGTTTTACTTCAACTTCTGACCTGAATAAGAAAAATGGTAAACTAAACCATAGTCCTTCAATTCCAACAAGACAAATTTTTGAAGGAAACAAAGCAAAAAAGGATAGCAAGTACTCTGCTGAGAGTGTCGACTTTGCAACAATTGTTAAGAAGCAAAAATAGAAGCAAGTGGGGTTTAAGAATAAAGTTCACATGGCGGATAAAGAAAATGAATGGTGACACGACATATATTCTTCTGTGGCTATGTAACACCTTGAATTTTTATAATACAAATATTTATTTTATAAAAATTAAGAACATAACCTTGCCACCTTAAGTGGTTATGAAGTAAGTGCTAATGACTTAAGTCTAGAGTTCAAATCACTAAAATGACATGCTTACTTATTTTTTCGAGAAAATTTAGATTTTTAGAACTAGGGAATATTTAAAACTGAGATATATCAGTGTAAAAAGAAAATAAAGGAAATTAAGTAGATTATGAACAATTAGAAAAGTCAACCTATGATTATGATGTAGAGCATAACTGAAGGAAAGACCAAGATCATGTAGATATAAAGAACGAATAAGATGAAGATCTGTGAAGCATGAGATAGGTTTTGTGTTTTAAAAAGTAAGAAATTGTGGAATTTGTCTAAGCTAGTTTGATTTCAAATCTATATGTATATGATCTTATTCTTGATTTTAATCAATTATTTTTTGGATCTAAATGACTCCACACTATTTCCATGCACATAATATTTTTAGGGATTTGAGTATACTTTCATTTTAACAATTATGCATGCCATGATTATGTCAGATTTGGCTAGAGAATACATCTATTCTTCATAATTAATCCTGAATTTACCATTAACAAGAGAAATTCCAAAACGTAGGAATACAACAATTGGTTGTAGGCGCATGGGCATGGATGTAATCAGCGCCTATTTACAAGGGTGATTAGGAATCCATACATACACATGCATGTATTTTGCCTGATTCTCCAGAAATTATATTGTACGCATAGATCAAGCACACGTTCCACTCGCATGGTCCTTGGGATGTTGAGGACGTTAGATCTCTTTTATATGGGATAATTTCATCATCTAGCACTTAAGTTGTAGTTAAAATGCATATTCTCATATAGATAGTTACCATGCTTACCTCCTTGCATGAATAGTTTTATGAACTTGTTTAAGGATTGATACCATGGGCATCACCATGCATAGATATTATGCGCATGACCTTGCAATGAGTGAAGGGAAGTTTGGGCACAACAGTAGAGTTGTCATCGTGTGATCTTGAGGTCACGGGTTCAAGGTGTAGAAACAGCCTCTTGCAAAATATAAGATAAGGCTGACTACTATTGACACATGTGGTCTGCCCTTTCCCAAACCCTGCATATGAAGGGCTGCCCTTTTTACCTTTGCAACGAGGGGTTCCATGCAATTCATATAAAGCTCGATACCATACTGCTTAATAATAAATGGTTACATGCTTTTCATGATTGGTAATGAAACTCGTGTGGGAAACCTTTCAAATGGGATGGGAATGAATGCATGCACAACACCCACTCTCATCCTTGTATACAGTCCTCAGATAGTTTTGATTAATCTTCGTTTTCAAGTCTGATGGATCCACACGATCAGGCATGACGCTTGAAAAACCATTGTTGCTGTATAAGATTTCAGTGCAGATAGATGCCATGTTGAATCTCTTGCATTTTCTTAAATTCATATGCTTAAAATTTAGATCCATGGTTCAAAGTTTGCCATTGTCAGGGTGTTTCATATGATTTGATTTGTGATTTTTTGCATCTTGTTGCATGCTTGTTGTTCTATAACATTAATGGTTGAGAAAACAATGGTTAGATCTTGTATTTGAAGTATATTTACATGATCTGCCGCATGAATCTTTAGTGTTTTAATTCATGACAAATAATTCCAGAAATGAACGGCTTTGATCATGCATAAAATGGCGATGCTCTTATTATATAAGCCATCTCTAATCGTGATGGTTAAATAGTGAGTTACCCCAAAAAATTCTATCAGTTCCATCTCATCATTTTGCGCATCCAACTGAACCATGTAAAATGGCCTATGTAACGTGTTTACCCAGAATGAACGGTAGCATATTAGAAAAGGTGTAGAAACACTTCTTCATGAACTTTGTATTGCATGTACCACTTGGAAGTATAGTATTAGGCACCCATTGCTGGTGTAATTGGATTGGCTTAGGATTTGCGCTGAACGTGTTCCCATTTGATTTATTACTGTAGCGTTCACATTATCCATGAATAAGAGTAGTCATGTTAGGTAGCACTCATGATCCATTTTAAGCTAATTCCTGCCATTGATCTTTTTCCCTTTGATTTAGATGATTTCCAAGTGCATGGACGATTTATGCACATAGAATTCAAGTGCTATTTTCTCTCAAAAATGGGATGTTTCCATAACCTACTACTTTACATATGTGGGGCATGACATTTAACTATTTTAATCCATTTTTTAGGAAAGTGGAGAATTTATACGTATCTAATATATATGTTTTGATGGATTTTAAATGTTGACATTCAGCTTTTGCCATACATGAGATTTCCTCAATTGTTATTTGAAATGAAAGGTTAAAGCCATTAATAATATATATATATATATATATATATATATATATATATATGGTATAATGCTACCACTCAGTGATATGACAAATTATGATATGTCAGTCTTTGGCTGAAGTCCTAGTGGGCTTGTATATGTGAGATTTGAAGGATATGCTAAATGTTTTCTGGGACACTGAGTTTTTGTAAAAAGCATAAATGTTTTATAATGTTTATATCATACTTATGATTCAATATTTAATTATTTGCATTACTTAATTTATGCTAATATGTTTGCCATGGTTTTCAAATAGTTGGTTTAGGCATGTTCTTATTGAGTCTTTGTACCCACCCTTACAAAACATTTCAGGTGAAGCACGAGAGGACTAAGTAGTCAGCTGACGTAAGTTGAACAAGGAAAAGTTTAGGAAGAAAAGTATGAATAATAGTTAGTTAAACTTGTTACTACTTTAGTTTTTGAACTATGAACATTTGAGTATGAATAATAGGACATGTGACACTGAGATATTTAGGCTAAATTATGACTTGAATTTAAATTCCTTATTATTTGGGCTGTGATTAGGTAACTCTGGAATGGTATTGTTTTATTCTACTATTATATTTGAAGGTTTTAAAGTGACCAAGTTGAAGGGTGGAATTGAAAATTAGTATGTATTATATGTTTCAAATGTTTTATAAAAAAAATCCTATAGAAAATTTCTTTTTCAAAATTTTATTTAAAAATTCTTTTCTGAAAAAGTCGGGTTGCCACAGGCTATGATAGAGCACATGAAAGAGATATTGGTCTTAATAGAAGCAATTGTAGCATAGTATATAATATTTTGTCTTATGGTGTTAATACTAAAGACGATTAGGAACCTTCTCATCTTGTAACGAAGTATATCCATGTGGAGAAGAAGGATGCAATTTTTATGGAACACATGGATACGAGACTTACAGGGATAATTTTTATTCTCAATAGTCACTGGATGTTGATTTTATACATATTGGTTGTGGGCCGAGGAGTATCATTTTTTTTGTCTCTTATAAATCAAAATCCCTACTGGAGCTATGAGTACTATAAAAAAGACAATGATCATGATGATCACAGTAGACATGAAAATTGTGCTCCCTTTCAGGTTTTAGTTTAATTATTAGCGATGTAGGCGTGCTGTGTCTATTATTAAATTTAAGTATCTGCTGGTTTCTCGCGTTGAATCATAGAAGGAATTCAATTACTACGAATTGATATCTTTATTTATGCATGGATGACTCTAGATGCATTCTAACTCTTTTAGTAGGTTTTCCTCTCTATGTGACTTGTGTATTGTAATGTCTAATTTTTATGCATATATTTGTTTATATGTGTTATGTAATATATGAAGGGGAGCCTTGATGCAATGGTAAAAGTTGTCATCATATGACCTTGAGGTCACGGGTTCAAGGCGTGGAATCAGCCTCTTGCAAAAATACAAGGTAAGGCTGCCTACTTTAGGCCATTGTGGCCCGCCCCTTCCCCAGACCCCACATAGGTGGGAGCTTCATGCACCGGGGCTGCCCTTTTTTTGTTATGTAATATATCTCAAATGAATCCTGTGAGTTAGTAGTACACAAAAAAATAGAGCATGTTGACTATCCATAATGGTTATTTGGTAAAATGGTAGCTCATTACCCTTATTATGTGGAATGGCACTGCTATCATTGCTATGAAGTACTTCCAGCAAGTTGCAATGTCATCTCAACACATCTGATTGGAAGTCTTGGCTCTAAACTCAGTTGTAGATACATCTATTAGATTGAAATAAATCTCATGCATGATTTTCAAATAGATGCTACAAAAAAATAGACACAACGGCATGAAGATAAGAGTGATTAAAATAGAACATTTAATATAGTTAATTCTATATAATTTTACAATTTAATCAATTTCTATCAAATTAGTAAAAGTGATGTCAAAATAGCATAAAATGTTTGAGTCATTGCAGAGTTTTGCAAAGAAGCCCATGAGCAACAAAGGAGAAGAAGAAGAAGAATGGGATACATCTATTAGATTGAAATAAATCTCATGCATGATCTTCAAAGTGAAGCTACGAAAAATAGACATAATGGCATAATCCTTGAAGATAAGAGTGAGACTTGTACAGAGAAGTCATAAGCAACGAAGAAGAAGAAGAAGAAGAAGAATGGGAGGAGAAAGAGGACAACAGGTAAAATGGAAGAAAAGCGAGGTCAATTTATGGTTCTCCATTTAAACTTGGAGTTACGATGTTGAATCCACACTAAAAAAAGTATGGAATGAGTCCACCTGCCTATTGGACCACACCCCTTTGATTTTTTGAATGATTCAACCCATTCATCAGATCTATAGCTTCCCAAGATAAGCACCAAAAATCACATCGAATGGAAGCCTCTCTAGTGACCCCTTTATACTGAATATGAACCGTATTAAGAAAAAACACAAGAGTATTCATAATTCAAGGGGAAGAACCGACCAGAGATGTAGCTGTTACATGAAAGTTTTGGTTGCCACCCATCTTGAGGGGCAAAGAATCGAATGAATGGGTTGGATTACTCAAAAGGTCAAAGACTAGGTGGTGCAGACTCCTTCCACACTTTTGGAACATGGACTCCTACTAAGACTGTGATACTCGTGCTTGTTTATTCATTTATTTTGAAAAGAATACTTGTGTTTGTTAAGAAGATCTGCTTTCATTTCCATTCTAATTCTACATTATTATGATTAGCACCTACATTAACTGCTAGCATCTATTAGAAATAAGGTAAATATGAGTCTTACTTTTTTATGATCACCCTTTTTATGCTATATGTTCTTAAAATTTTGATTTCTATAATTTCTCTAACCTAAGAGCTAAAAGAAATAACAGAAGGCAACTAGACAACCGATCTATATGCACGATAAAACAACTAAAAATAAATAATTTACATTAAAAATAGCACACCACACCACACTTATAGGTATAAATTGATAGATGAAAAATCAAATAAAACATATCTAAATAGAAATATAAGGTTAAAATATCAAATATCACTCCATTCTAAAATCATGTGATTTCATAAAGAGAATTTATGAAAATACAGCCGTTACAACCTGTATGGTCCCCTGATATGGCCGATATGTAAAGGTTGTGGCTCTGGTCATTTTGACGACTAATAACGTTATTTTGTTCTATGCTTCTAGCTATCAGTTCTCCTAATTGAAAATCTAATGATTATGATTAAAACACAAAATACACACATCCAAAATTATACAATGGATATGATTTTGTATCCAACCAATCTAAGGGAGGGATTAACTGGGCAGGGTTTCAGATTGGTAAATTCCAGCATAGATTATCACCAATCTATCAAAACAAAAATCTTTAAGCCCTACATCTTGAGAATTTGGAAAATCTTCACCCCAAGATTGGAGATGGGTTTTGCATGAATTGAGAATAAGCAACAGATTGGCAATCAAGTGTATTGCGATGCACCCTGGGCGTCCTCTTCCTCAAAATGAAAATACATGATGCAACTATACACACAATTCTTTAATAATGTCGCTTCAAGTATTATTTTTCATTGTTCTGTAACTCAAGAAAATAATCATGCAACTGCTACGACTTGGGGATGACAAATGGCTAACAAACCCTCATGCTTTCTCGTCTAGCTAATACTGTGTTGGAGCTTGCCTTTTGTATATCAGCACATACAAGGGCCAGAGGTTGGCCACGATTTTTCTCGTAAAGAAGATGGATGGCTCGAAAATTCCAAATACAGGGTATTGAAATCTTAACAAGTGGAGTTGGCAAGGATCGCAAGGAGGATTTGGGTTGTCGCCCATGTAGTATGATGGTCCGCACGGTCTAATGGGTTAGAAAGTTAGATGGCGAATTCATACACTTGGCTCTTGAGATGGGTCTTCTCATCAAATCAAATACTTTCAGATTTCCGTAGAAATATTACTTGCGAACGAAAGGCAAGGAAGCAGGTCTTTTGAAGAGTCCTTGGAACTGCCCATTCTCAGGAATCAGGTACGTCAAGCCCCAGCCATCATCTTCCTGAACTTCCCTTTTTTGTTCCTTGTTTTGCATAGAAATGGTCCTACTTCACTCTTTGTTCACTGTTTCTTTCTCAAAGATTACGTGAATTCGGGTCTATCAACAGTTCGTTGCAGTAAAGGATTAATGAACAATCATCTTCGGATGTTCTTCCTTGCAAAATTTGGAAGTGTAGAGTCATTGTTTTGTTGGTTTAGTTAATAATCGTTTTCTTATGCTAGGTTAATAGAACCGGGCCTTCTCATAAGCCTTGTTCACAACAAGTTTCAAGGGCATTAAGCTAACTAAAATATTTACAAATTAAAAATGCTCCAATATCCGGTATTTAAGTTAAAGATCTTTATAGAGACTGGTAAAATTGGAGTAGATTTTCAAGGCGTGATCTAAAAAAATGTGTTGGTTTCTCCATGTCTTTTTGTTCATTTGATTTGTTTTCTCCTCTCCCTTATTCATGCTTCCTTCTTATTTGTCTTAGTTGAGTTCTCTTGATGATTTTACTCATCCTTTCAATGTTGGGGCTGTTTTTGTACCATACACACGTACACACCGTACATCGTAATAATTATGGTATATAATAATAAAAAAGGGCAGCCCCGGTGCACAAAGCTCTCGCTTATGCAGGGTCCAGGGAAGGGGAGGACCACAAGGGCCTAAAGGACGACAACTTTTACTGTTGTGCAAGGCTCCCCTTAAATTATGGTATATAATCTCTTTTTTTTTTCTTATACTAATGAGACCTGGTACGAATAAAAGCAGCATCGCCCTTCAGTTTCAGGGAGTCTTCAACTTCCTCTTTTTCATACAACTAATCAGAAGTTCGACCAGTGGATTGATGTCCAATGCTGGGAAAAGCACTAGCTGCCGGTGACGAAGGTACTTTGGGCAAAAGGTTTCTTTGCTGGATCCTCTTGAACCATCAAAGAAATAAAATCACACTCCACAAACTAGGAACAATGAAAATTCGCGAGTAAAGCCAACAAACAATTCTAAGTTTAGAATAAAGTTTAGGTGACAGCCAAATATATAATGTAGGTTACTGCACAACAAAGCTGGTTCCCACGCCAGTTTCTTAATTATCATAATATACCTAATCAAGATTATGTAATTTGATTTTCATAAGTCAAGTAATATGCTCCTGTTGGCGAGTTAGTTGCCGTAATTTGACAACAATACGCCCGGACATGTTATAACTCGGGTGCTCGTTTGGCGAGTAAGTTGCTGTAATTAGTTCAAGTCCAATTTGAAATGGTTAGGCGTGCTACAGCCACTGCGTGGAGGTGGTTAGGATTGCTGTCCCTGGTTTGGGGTTTACTCTTTATCACATCTGAGTGAAACACTGAACACCTACATAGAACCTACATAGCTTCAGTAGCCAGAGACAATCTTATAACCAGAGTATTAAACATGTCTTTACTTAAAATGAATGACAGGAGCACAAATTCCTCCTGAAATTTTTTTTTGAATCTACCATAACCAAAATGGGGAGCAAAGTTTGAGAGAAGATACAGCAACGATACCAAGCACTGGTAAAGGTTATGGTGCAACATTGCCGAGCCAGAAAAACAGGGGGAATTGCATTGCAGCCATGAAAAGTAAAAGATAGTGATGCCTGCTCGAGTGCTTTTCGTAACTCCTTACCTCAGTGTAGAACACCCTTTTCATGGTCTTTACTAAGAATATGCCCATGCACAAGCACATCCATAGCATCAGAAAGTAGTATGCGTAACTCCAAAAGATCCTCGCCAGAACAGCTACACACAGGCCTGTGAAAGCATACCCAGCATAGGCCACAATATCCAATAATGGTGCCTCTTCGCTCCCTAATGAATATAGCAAGACTTTAAGCAGCGCAACCTGCACAAACCATCCAAGCAGTCCCTTTGTGAACTGCAGACTTAAAGCTTCTGGGCTAAACCTGCAAAAAACAATAACAGAAAACTGAGGCAAAGGAAATGCTGCAAGAGAGAGAAAACATGAAGCCTCAAATGTCTTACTTTCCAGGAAGACCTAGTGAGAAGCCTGCAAGAACCACATAGGTGCCGAAAGCCATGAATGGAATATACAAATCTGGAGCATTGATATCATTAATTGGAGGTTTATATGACAGTCTGCCTCCAACAGGCTCAGTTATCCTTGTCCAATGTCCCTGGAAGCAAGGAACAGAGACTTGAAAATGACTATCATTTATGAAAGAAAAACAGCAAAACCATAAAAGCATTTGAGATGTTGCATACCCTATGCAAGAAAGGAAACAGGATCACCTTCAACTTGTTCCTCACATACTGGCCATTCACTTGAAAATAATATTGAGGGTCTGAGAAGTACCTGCTTATCTGTTTACAAAGTATTATTGTTACGCACACAAGTGTTAAAAGCTTTTGTAGAAAAGCATTCATAATAAGGAATAGTGCACATCTCTTTGCATGAAGTTCAGATAATATTGTTCATGGTAGGCAGCAGTGTTAGTAAATTCCATACATTGCTGTGCACATACTCAGAGCTCGATCCCAAGATTCTCTCTCCATATGCACCCAACCCTCCACGGATTAACCCAGATCCGGAGCCATAGAATGCATTCCCAAAAGCGTTAGACTGTAGGTTCAATGGCGGTCCCTGCATCCCAGGCTGGGTTCCCAAATTATCGTACATACCTGCAAGGAGAGGGGAAATCAAAGAAAAACTAAACGGATTATGACAGTGAACAACATGAAAGCAAGAATCAAAATAGGGATTTTTCAAGAAAACAAGATTCATTTACTGAAGTAGAAAAGGAGGCAGTGGCCCCAATCTTTAGGAATCAAAGAATCTAGTTTCTTACAAGAAAATTTTAGGTTACAATCAATTTCACCAGAGGTGGAACACACTTGCCACAGACATGAAAAACCTCCTAGTTCCAGCTACACCAAGAAACTAGTACAGGTACGTTTTCCAACTAGGATTTTAAAGGGCAAGTTCAACTAGAGATTAGGGCCCGTTTAGTTGGCAAACAATGGATGAAAATCGATTTCCACAGAAGAAAAGGAATTATCTGTCGAACGTCACGGCTTGAAATTGAATTGCACCAAAGACTCAAAAGATCTTTCATGGCATAACATTTTTGTGTCTTGAGCATAATGCAATTTCAATCAGGAAAACACTTTCCATGGAGAATTCCTTCTCCCACGAAAATTAATTTAGTTCCATTTACTGCTTACAAACAGGAAATAGGTTCTTATTTGGGCCTTACGAATAATATTCGATCACAAGCACCAACTCTTTGTGAAAACAAAGTTGTAGTTTTCTTTTCTCATAAAGTGTTTCTGTGGTAACTGTGATTTAACATTTAGTTCTAAAATCCAGACAGAAAATGATAACAAACTTCACTAAATCAATGCTAACAAAGAATGTTGAATTGTTTAGAAGAGGAAACTCACATCAGTAAAGCAATGGACAATTAAATTGAACAGAACAATAAATCCACAGAACTACAATAGCATGCCTAAAACTTTACAACTGTCAATCTGAATTAAAAAGTTGAAAACTGGCTTATGACTATCAATCTGAATGATTCGCACGAGAAAAAGTGGGGATGTCCTTTACTAGTGTTTCAATATCAGCTAATGTTTTGGCAAGAAATCATACTAAAGAGGTAAAGGAGAGAACAACTAAGATAACAAGCATGTGACTGACTACTGGTCATTCAGTGTCCATCCCTGATGAGGGACTTTTCTAGGATTTCACGTTGGATAGAGAAGAAATAATCAGAACAAACAGCTGCTATTATTTCAGACAACCAATAATTTCTACACAGCAACTGATGCAGTCATCTATGGTTTCAAATTGTAGTTTCATTATCATGCATGAAAATAGCTCATTAAGACAAATAGTCCATACTGTGGTAAAGGATTATCTACATCAAGCAAACACTTGATCAAATTTGACAAGCTAAAATACAAACTCTCTTAAATGACTGCTCAATCAATCTCTAGCCTCAAATGACTGCTCAATGGATCTCGTTGGACAGAAAACATGGCATTCGAAGATCCGCAGTTCTTAAACAAACCAAATGAGAAACAGACAAGACCCTACACTTTCCTATATCTCAAAACCGATGGGCTACAACAGTTTTTGCCCGTAAATTTATCCAGATGTGTCCATAAACAGGTGAAGAAAATTACCCAAAACACCATGTAACTGCAACGGAATGCATGCATGACAAGCAGTCTTGAAGAAGTTATGTTTACATACATAATTTGCCGGTATGAACAGTTAAGCTTAGCATTGAGGAAGTTAAAAGAATCAACAGATTGACAAGCACATCGGGTTATTGACTAATTATCAAGGCTCTATATCTTTTAATTACTTGAACATTTTTTTTTTTTTTGGTGTTCCATTTGATCAAATATGAGGGGAAAGCTCCATAGAACAGCAAGAAAACCAACCATCTCCAACTTTGGTTCTGGGCAAAGCAATAGAGTGATGATCAAACCAAATTCTTGGAGATAAAAAAACCAGACCATGCATTCTTTCAAAAATTACAGAAATAAAATTTCTATAAATCAGACCAACTTCCTAGAACTTCTGAAACCACTCAATCAAGCAAAACCCATCATAAATCGTAAAATCTCAAATCCAGAAGCAGAACCATCAAAGTAGAAGTGTTAGACCTGATTCAACCATGTCTTCGAAGAAAAACCCATATCCCCCCAAAATGGGCGAATTACAACACAGCTCGATGAGATCCAAGCAAACTAGCTACTCAAATCGGGAGGTGCCTGAAAATCTATATCAAATTAGGAGAGATAGAGAGAGAGCGTGTGTGTGGGAGAGAGAGGTAACTCTGTCAAGTCGCCAATGCCGGAACGATAGAAGGGCCGAGGTGAGAGTTGCCGGAGTCGCAGAAAAACCGGTAGCGGGAGGGGAAAGACGGTTCTGTTTCTCAGAGACAGAAATGAAGATTTTAGATGGCGCATGCTCCTATTTTCCCTTGTGACCTAGGGCCACTCTAAACCATAAAATGTTACCGTTATGCACCAAAGTTTGAATCAATCTGACGATCCTAGGGCTGCGACGTAAAGTACTGGCAAGGCCTCCTCTTTCCGAGGATCCAAACCAACCATCTAATAGACCACGCACCAATATCTGAATCAATCTGATAATCCTGGGCCCTTATTTGCTTCTTTTAAGAATATATTTAGAAAAGAGAGAACAAGGACCTTAATTCATCAACAAGAAGTGTACATGCCAAAGGCTTGAAAAATCAAAATCAACTGTTAATGATCATTAGATGAGTGGGTCCTGCTTTACTTTTGTCCGCCGGACAATACATCTATCCTTGTTCCCTGTAATAAGAGCTATAAACATAAGTAGGTTGTAGTAAGTGGGGCCACTATTTCCGATGATCCTATGCTAGATGAGCCATAGACAAAAATTGGAAGCTATCTAAGTGCTCTAGGCCGTTGATCACGACAACTCCAAGTGCGCAATTGCAATCTACGCTTGTCAAGTGCGCACCATCCAAAGAAGGGTGGTTTCATATTACGAAAGGAGACCACTTGAGCTGGGGTTGAGAAATCGTTAAAAAGGGCAGCCCTAGTGTAGTAGGATCTGGGGAAGGAGCAGACGACAAGAATCTATAGTATGCAGCATTTTTGTAAGAGACTGCTTGCACGCCTTGAATCCATGATTTTAAGATCACACCACAATAACTTTACTGTTGCGCCAAGGCTCCCCTTCTAAGTAAAGAAATGGTTAGTAGGGAAAATTTGTTTCCTCTCACGTTGGCACAGTGCCTTGGTAAGAAGGGGGTAAATGCAAGGCGACACCACCTGGACGTCATACATGGAACAATCGGCATTTTTGAGAAAACTTGTCCCTGCCCATCCTGTTCCTATACTACAACCCTCTTCTTCACAGTTTATGTTTCTGATAATCTGATAGCATTAGCATCAGAGTCTGACTTCGACTCAGAATTTGCGACAAGACCTACACTGCCTGTGATAATCAATGTAGATATAACAAACATTAGCCTCTTGCAAAAATGCAAGGTAAAGCTATCTACTTTAGGCCATTGTGGCCTGCCCCTTTCCCAAACTTCGCATAGGCAGGAGCTTTGTGCACCGGGCTGCCCTTTAGGTGTCATGTGTACACCCACCTATAGGCTTAAGAGGAACTGAACCAAAAGGTTGAAAAGAAAACTAGTAATATAAGCTCTGAAAAGAGGTAAGAAAAACTGTTCAGTATATTGAAATCAATATCCAAAGAAATGAGGCAGCAGCCCAACCTCTGCCCCTGGCTGTTATCATCCATGTTTTGAGAGATCATGGGTTTTATTCCTGCAGCTTCTCACACCTAGTTGCTAGACTAGCAAGATGCAGAAAAGGTGAAAGTGAATCAAAGCAACTGATCGTTTCAACTTCTATAATTACTTAATCACGTAGAACTAGTCAACTATTCATGTGAAATCAAATCTAGGATCCAACCATTTGAAACATGGTCAACAAAACCGCAAAAGAAAACAGGAGACAAGCTACAGAGCATCCTCAGTGTAGGGCTCAAAAGCAACCAGCAAATGAGAAAGACATATGGTTGGCAAACGCAGTTGAACGAAGTTTGATTTGGGCTCAAAAAGTGGAGTCAGGACAAGCTCGTAGAGGTATTCTCTAGTCCTTCTCTTTCAACTAGATACTTGGGAACATTTTGATGCTGAATAGAGAGACAGTATAAGGCAACAGGGACGATTATCATGCACTTAAATTACTTGACATCCCTTCTCGAAACCAGTAATTGTTGGATGTGGAGGACAACATCTATAGCCAATGTAGCACAAAAATAATGACTAATGAAACATTGCAACTCCACTGCTGCAACAAAGCAATTTCCCCGAGCTACTTGCTGTTTAAAATTATACATTTTCCCATTTCCTTCCCTTTTGTTCGATTATTTTGAATCCTCTCAACACATTAGAATTCTATTTATAGCAGAAGTAGACAAACTGACAGACATCTACAATTCCATCAATGCCTCACAAGGAAGTAACTACTGGGTCATGTGAAATCTTTTATCTCCACCCAATTTCACAAAATCTCCCCTTCTTCAACAGTCCAAGTTGACTGGACACTCAAAAACAATGGCACCCATGATCCATCAAACACACACCCACCATCCTTTTACCATCACTCTGGTTTCTCTCCAAAGTTCTACATTCTTCAAATCAAGAGCCAGTACTAGTGAAGCAATTAAATCACTATAATTTAACAAAGATTAACTGAAAACTTTAGAACCCATCAAGAAGGCAATATAAGCAGATCAGAAGAGCAAATGTCAAAGCAAGACAAGCTCCCAAAACTTCACAACTAATGAAGCAAACATCAGTTATACAACTTATCACAGGAAGAACGGGGGATCCCAGCAATCCTTAGACGAGGGAATTTAGTCATGTTAGACCTTAAACTTTTACTCTTTTTACCCTCTTTCACTTTTGTGGACTGTCCTTTCAAGACAAAAATAACTTCTAATTTTGCAAGTGGTCTGGATCATAGTTAAGGAGAAAGTTCAGGTAGAAAATAGAACGAGCACTGTGAGTGAGATACTTCAAAGAGATAGTCTTTCTCCTTCTCCGTGAGTAGACCTACACATGTCAACCATGAACCTCTTTGGTTGGCAGGAAATAGACTGAAATGATTTCCATGGAAAAAAAGTTCTCTAGGAAAGCATTTTATGCCCTGGAATTGAATTACGCCAGTAGTATTTTTAAGTCTTTGACATATTTTGGCCTAGGACTATGAGAACGATGATCGAACAGAAGAAAATCAGCCACAGTAATCCGTTAAGTGCTGTGTGGAAGGGCTCTTGTTCCACGTATCAAAGGTACGGTGAAAATAACAGGCTGATTATTCCCAAGAGCTCTTTTCAACCAAGTTGCTTGACTCTTTGATGTTAACTCATCACATCCAAGGGTTTTCAAGGATTAAGGTGTTTGCAGGATATAAAATGATCAATATCCCTGGTTCTTTTAGGATTACTATCTAGATGATAGCAATATACAAGTGGTCTTCTTGATCTTTATGTATGGGCACAGGAAGGGTTATTCTTTCTTTATCAATAAATTTTATATTTTTATAAAAAGGGCAGTCTAGTGCAAAAAGCTCTCATGTATGCAGGGTCCGAAAAAGGGAAGACTACAAGAGTCTATAGTAAGCAGTCTTATCTTGCATTGAGACTGTTTCCAAACTTTAAACCCATGACCTCAAAGTCACACTATGGTAACTTGACTTCAGCGCCAAGGCTCCCCTTCCAATTTTACATTTCCTAAAAATAAGGGTCCGATGTTGGCTAGCTCAAGTGGCTACCTGTAAAGACTCATGAGCCTACTAAGTAGGACCTACCTTTTTTCGTTCATAGTAACTATTTTTGTAGATCCAAGTCATTCATCTTTTGTAAATCTACTCTACTCATACTCTTTGACTCAACTCGATTCCGAAGCGCATAACATTTTTAGATCCTTGGTGTAATGCTTTCCTCGAAAATTTTCTATTCCCATGGAAATCAATTTTTGTCAGTTGTCTACTCACTTTATCTCTTGTTAAAAATTTCTATTGCCATTTCATTTCTAGCAAAGTAATAGTATTAGAGGTATGGAATGCTAGATGGTGCCTCACACATATTACAAGCATTGCCCTGCCCTTAGCAGTGCCTTACATTCGCATTTAAGGGGGTTTTCCTTTTGATGATCCAACCCATTCATCTAATTGCTATATCTCTGAACATCTTGTGATTAAAAAATATATAAACTTGAACACTCTAGCGTTCGTAAAATATACTTTTGATCATTAAAAATGAGCGGGTTAGAAACTTCATATATGGGACACTAATGTTGCCTATAGCTTGCCTGATACAAAATCGAAATTTGATAGCATTACTTGTGTAAATGTAAAGTAAGGCTGCATACTGTTGACCCTTGTGGTCCGCCCCTATGTCTCGGATCTGCCCTTACGTAAATTCTGATCCAAGTTCTTGATAGAGATCACTGTATCAAATATGGTCGTCAACTCAAAACTTAGCTGAGCAAATGCAGTTTTAGACTTTTTGCATGGTACATCTTGGATGAGTTACATTTTAGGAAGTTTAGAAATATATTTTTTTACTGGCAGATATTTTTCATTGATAATATTAAATTAGATTTTTATATTATCCAGAGTTCTCCATTGCATTAGCCCCAAGTCGACCCTGTTTTTGTAAAATCTGCATTGTGTACGTGTGCATTTTAAGGTTTGACACCTTACCAAGAAAGAAGAATTTGACACGGCTACTTAGATTTACAACATTTTTGTTGATTATGAAAATAAAGGGGAGCCTTGGTGCAACGGTAGAGTTGTCTTTGTATGACCTTGAGGTCACGGGTTCAAGGCGTGGAAACAGCCTCTTGCAAAATGCAAAGTAAGATTGCGTACTATTGACCCTTAAGGTATACACCGGAGCTTTGTGCACTGGGGCTGCTCTATGAAACTAAAGGGTGATGAATGAGGAATTCTGTTTGTTGAACTTGGCCAAACCGAGGAATGAACGATATGTTGGTCAAATGATGGATTTTCTGTGCGCATTGATGAGATTCAAGACCTTACTAAGCCAAATTACGTCTTGGGTAATTAAGATATTATAGCTTCATAAGCATTCGAAGATGAAAGCAATAGTGGCCATTACATAGATGGTCAGAAAATAGGAAGGAAACCTGGTTCACATGTGGGGGCCTTATATTTTTGAGAGTTTCAGTCGGAGTCTACATTACCTTTTAACTCTTAACTCTTTTGTTGGAAGATCTAAGTCACTCATTGTGTATTTGGAGTTCAAAAATTGGGTTATTTGCCAGAAATTAATGAGTTTGGATAATACCAACAACTCGATTTTTTTATTTGAATTTTGAAAAAATTGATGGTAATTAGTTTCAGATTAAAGAAACATTGGTTGAAAACATTCACTGGGCATGAAATCTTATATTCAGCTTGTTTAAGTCATTTACAGCACGATGAATGGCATAGAAGAGGAGTCCACACCACTAGTTGATTTTTTTGAGTGATCCTGCACCTTCATCAGATTGGCTGTCCCTCAAATGAGTGCCTTTTACTTGAAATATTAATGAAATTATGTTTTCTCTTAAACCTTCTGGAGAGGTTTCCATTGGATGAGAATTTTGGTAACACCCATCTTGCGGAGCTGCTACTCTGATGATCTGGTTGGATTATAGAAAAACTAAGGGAGGGAGCCAACAGTTGGTATAGACTCCTCCCTCACATTTTGAGTGTGGACTTCTACCAGGACTCATTTTCAATTCTGGTTCCCTGGAGTCTTGATCCATATGCCCTCTGTCTTACTCCTGGCAGTGGTTTTGGGTACTTTGTTCAGACTTTATTAGACAGATTTTGTTCTTATGTCTAAGAAGACTGATTTGCCTTCAAAGCGTTTCCATCCTCATTTGTCAAAGCAGAACAGGGTGGTTGGCGACGGAAGAATATTTTGTAAAAATTCTTTATATGATACCAACTCTTAGCTGCAAAGTTTTAAGTAAAAGCCTGTTCTTGCCCCGGAAATCAGTACAAGAATAGCTTCCTGCTCACAAAACAGGACAATCATGTGAAACATTAAAATATTTCCACTGTGAACCACAATGGATTGTGAAACACGAGGATCGTTCTCCAATCATCCATGGATTTTGTGACTAATGCCGCAGCCGGAAGCAATCTCCTACTATCCACAAATGAGCACTTTCGATGTGCCAAAATAATCTTTCTGGTGGATAAAGAATGCAATCATAGACCAAGAGCTAAACATTTCAAAATACATACTCAAAATCCATGTTTTCCCTTTTTCTTTTCTCTTTTGAGAGAGAGGAAATATTAGAGTTTTATTAATAATGATCAAGGAGATTGCAGGAGGTACAAAAACTTTGGTGATTACAAAATAACAACTCAAGAGCCAACAAGAGGTCCATAGATGTAGTTGGCTGCTAGAGAAGTCCAGTTGAGAATACCAAAATTTCTAATTTACATCTGACAAAATACCACCTTCGTAATCAAAATAGATACAACAGACCTTAATATTTTGGAAGATTCTTGATAATACTGACAGATGTAGGAGGGTGCTAATTTCTCCTTCCTGCATACTCTCAGATCAGCCAACTGCATACATGGGAGCTTAGTGCACTGGGACTGCTTTTTTTATGTTAAATCCTTTTGAAAATGAAGGATCTTTGAAGCGTGTTCACAATTTTATGTTGCCAATGAGTGTAGATTGTGTGGCTTGAGTAGCCACAAGGCCACCATTCTACCCATGCGAGAATGATAGCACTGCACTAAAAGGGGTTTTAAGATAACATAAAATTCTTCTACAATAGTCTAACAGCTGATAATATTTTCTATTTTATCTTCCTGTTCTCTAAACCCAATTCTTCACAGGAGATGGCAACAAGATCAAACAATTCCTTTCGGACCAGAGCATTCTTCAACAAAAACAC
The DNA here is from genome assembly GCA_035236585.1 of Warburgia ugandensis. NCBI lineage: Eukaryota > Viridiplantae > Streptophyta > Magnoliopsida > Canellales > Canellaceae > Warburgia > Warburgia ugandensis. The sequence goes on from CP141137.1 coordinate 65,412,146, forward strand.
TACCACCATTGAGTTTTTGCCCGTTTCCTCGGAAGTTCTTCTACCATTTCACTTTCGACGCGTGACTTCACAGGCCACTTCCAATAGTTGTGTATCATCACGCCTTTTAGGTAATGTAGGCATGCCCAAGAGGATTTGCATGATTCCAACTGCCTTTCATCAAAATCATGTGTTTCAACATTTATTTCCAAACTGAAAAGTTAAAAGTGCAACCATGTACACTATCGGAAATGAAGAACTGAAAGGGAGTAAAGAAATAAATTGAAGAAACAAGCAAGAACTGAAATTGACGCAACATGTGGAGGTACACACAAATGGAGGACCTGCGTCTATCATGTTTATAGTGAGAGGCCTCAAGAAAGGCGAACTTCTCACAGTGGCAGCCATCCCAGGGTGGAACCATTCTTGCATGCTTGCTTCTTATATTAAAAGATTTGAGTGAAAAGTAAGGAATGGGCAGATCTTGTACCTCCATGTTGACAAGATTTCATGTAGAACAAAGCTCACAAACATGACATAAAAATGTTAAGAACCAAATAAAGAAGGATATATGCACCAAATTCGTGATAAGCCACTGGGAATGTAATAAAAAATGATTAATCAATGTATCGACGGCAGGTGCACTCGTAAAATCTAGGATTGATACCCACATAAACCTACTTACGTTTGCTTTTGGGGTTCAGGAGGAATTCAAGGTGAATGATTGTTGAAAAAATGATAGAAGTATGGAGAAAAATCTATTCATTTTTATAGCATAACTTCTCGCACTCAAATTCTACATAACCTTCAATGGACTACAAAAATGTTTACTCCAAGAGAAGTAGAGGGAAAGAGCTCTTCAGATTTGCACCATTTACAAATGAGTGGAAGAAGGTTGCTAATAAGACACAGGAAAAAAAGAAAAAAAAACAGCAAAAGATATCTAAATTTGGTCTGATCTTTTGGAAAAGAGATGGGGCCAATTTGTTATTATATTTTCAATCAACTAAGTCCGAGATACTGTTTTTGGAAAATTTCTAGAATTAGCCTTCATGTTCTAGGTTGTCAAAACATTTTACGCTACAACAGTAGAGTTGTCGTCGTGCGACCTTGAGGTCATAGGTTCAACGCAAGGAAATAGCCTCTTACAAAATGCAAGGTAAGACTACGTACTATTGACCTTTGTGGTCTGTCCCTTCCCCAAACCTAGTATACGCAGGAGCTTCATGCACCAAGACTGCCTTTTCGGTGTTTAATTGGGTATCTAAGAAAAACAGAAACAAACAATGTTTTCAAGTACATTTTTATCAACTTTTTTCTTTCTTTTGTTTGTATTTTTTTTTGCATGGGGGGCGGAGCAGAAGCCTAAGAAGCAAGCAAAACGCACCCTAAGTTCATAAAATACAAATAAATTAACTGATAGAAGTTAATGAAACTCGTACATCGATGCAACAATAACTTATCGTCAGATTATATATTGGCATGAAGGGGAGCCCTGACGCAACGGTAAAAGTTGTTTTCATATGACCTTGAGGGCCCAGGTTCAAGGCATGGAAACAGCCTCTTGCAAAAATACAATATAAGACTATGTATTATAGGCCTTGTGATCCACCCCTTCTTGAAGGTTTTCATTTTCTCTTTCACTATATTCATATTTAACCTTCAATTCATAAAGAGACGACGGATTACGTTAACGGTAAAAGTTGTTTTCATATGACCTTGAGGTCACAGGTTCAAGGCATTGAAACAGCCTCTTGCAAAAATACAATATAAGACTATGTATTATAGACCCTTGTGATCCACCCCTTCTTGAAGATTTTCATTTTCTCCTTCACTATATTCATATTTAGCCTTCAATTCATAAAGAGACGACGGGTTACGTTCTAGAATGATTAATTTCTGGTAAGTTTCCGAAACTTCTCAATGATATGAGGTTTTGGCCGGAAATTACTAGAAGACGGTCCAAAGCATTCACTGAAATCTTTTTAAGACTTGGAGCGATTATTTTTAGCAATCCCAAATGTCTCTCTTCATCGTCTTCACGGCAGTCCAAAGCCAATTCTTCAAGTGTACGTGCGTCTATTAGGTCTTGTTATAAATGAGATTGCAAATGCCTTTTGCAGTTATGTAAACTTCTTTCCAGTTGGTGCCTGAAGATTATTTATGCTCCATAGTCCATACTGCCGCCAAGGTGAAGTTCTACAATTGGGATTAGGAAGGTTCGTGGATCTATGTTTCAGAATCTTCAAAATATGAAGCATGGTATGGTTGTACGAACCAGGGTGATAGTTGGGTGTAGGCTTTACAAACAGTTTATCTAAATCTAAGGGCTACTTGTACACAAAAATCAAAATGAAATGATGAAAGGGTTGCTTACATACAAAAGATTAAGTTTAGGGATCACATGAGAAGCAGAGCCAACTATATATGATAGGAATCACAAATTCCTGCCATTTTCCTGATTTTAAGTAGACAGAAAAAGCAACAAAGCAGTGGGCCTTTCATTCATCAACAATCCGAGACAAATCAAAGACTTACACTTCTGTCTTTCAAATTAAAAACAAAACCCAATTCACTGTATTTATTTTTGTCTCTCTCTAAAGAAACCAATCATATCTATATATAGCACAACCAACCAGATAAATGGTTTGAATCACCTGCACTTTTGCCCAGTCATATACAAAGTGTTTAAATTTTTATTTTTGTTTTTGTTATAAGGGAGAATTATAAGGCAAATCACCTGCAACTTAACATCTTAATTCATAATCTCCTTAAGAAAAAAAGTGCAACCTCTAACCTCGGACCAAGGGTAGGAACAACTGTGCTGGATGACTTTTGGTAACATATTTTCTTCTTTGATCCATTCATATATCCTCGCCAATAAACTAATGTGCCACCTCTAACCTCTGACCAAGTCCAACGAGGAAAAATGCTATGTTATCTGTGACCAACTGAGCTTAGACTAGTTTAAGGGACATTTTCTTCTGTCGCAGATCATGGAACATAATTTTACCAGTACTAGTAATGAATTACGGGTGATGGAGCGGGAGAAAACTGGGTCGGTGATGGCGGTGATACATATGGTAGAGGTGATGGTGGAGATGCATATGACCCCGGTGATGGAAATCCCTGTGAACAACCAAAGACACTGCAATCTATAGGCTGTGAAAGGAAGGCCGCGCACTCTGCCGTCGATCTCTGCTGAGGCCGATAAGGAATGCAATTCTTCCGATCATCTTTATCAGGAAGACTCAGACACTGCTTTGGCTCGACGCAGAAGTAGTTGTAGGAGTACGTGAAATTCTGCAAGTTCGGTAAATTGCAAATGCTCGCCGGGATTGCTCCGGTGAGTTGGTTGTGGGCGACGTTCAGTTGCTCCAAGCACGTCATCCCACCCATCGTAGTCGGCAAAGGCCCCACCAAACGGTTGAAGCTTACATCGAAAACCGTCAATTTGTTCAGCGTGCCAATTTCCGGTGGCAGGCATCCCATCAGACCAGAATTGGTGACAATGATCTCATTCAAAGTGTTTGCCATGTTCCCTATACTTGGTGGAAGGCAGCCGTTGAGGTTGTTATTGGCTAGCACAAGGACTGAGACCGGGGAGTTTCCGATGTTATTGGGAAGAGAGAATTGTAAAGGATTGTCATTGATGAAAATGGCATCGAGATTCAAGTCGAATAGAGCGGTTGGAACGTCGCCCTGGAATTGGTTGAATCGAATGTCGAGATATTTGAGGGAGGGGAGAAAGAGGACTACGGAAGGGAAAGGCCCACTAAATTGGTTGTTACTAATATCAAGCTCTACCAATAGGTGGAGTTTTTTGAAGCTTTCAGGGATGGAATTGCAGAATCGATTGGAATTGATGTGGAAAAGAGCGAGATCTGTAAGGAGTCCAAGTTCTTCGGGCAAAGAACCTGCAATATTGCCATGGTTGAGGTCTATACCTGCTACGGTTATGCTGTGCGGGTCGTCGGGAGCCGGTGCACAGAAGACGCCGGTGTAACTGCAGACATTCGGACCGTACCAGTTGGAGGTGAGGTGTTGTGGGTCGGAAGTGATTTGGAGTTTCCATGCTTGCAGAGCTATGTAGGCTTGGAGGAGCCTGAAGTTGAGGATGGGCGGAAGGACTTGGGGAGATGCTTTAGAGAAGAAGAGGCAAGTGAAGAAGGCTAAGTTGAGAAATGGAATTCTCATGTTTGCAACAAGTGTCATTGATTGGTTTGGTGTGAAGCTTGAAGAAGAGGTATTAAGGATTATATGGGTGTGGGTTGCCCCTTCATTAAGGTTAATACGTACCCACCTCGAGTGTGGATGGGATTTTTTATTTTGACAAAGATGTTCTCTTTCTCCCTCTCTCTGATATGTATATGAGCAAGCTGTTGTAGGGTCTTGGTCCAAAGTTGCTCATCACACCCAACCAACAAAACTAAGAGTTAAAAATAACGTCTTGTTCTTGCATGGAAACATATAAATATGGACTTACTTGATAAAACTAAATGGTTTAGCAATTGAAGATGAAATTATTTCGAAATACACATTAAATGCAAGATTATGGAATTTCTTGTAACAAACTAGTATATAGATATAACTAAAGATACGTATAAGAGAGTGGTAATATATATTAAGATCACTAGTGGCGAGATAGGTGATTTTCTTGTCACTGTATGATTGCACAGAGATTGACATTGAGCTTATACCTTTTCACGTTAGTTATAGATGAGTTAACAAAATATCTGGACAAAAAGATTTCATAGTACATACTATTTGCAAATGATATAGTATTACTTGATGAGATAAGGAAGGGCATAAACACAAAGCTAGAGTTATGAAAAGAAGCATTAGAATCTAAAGGATTTAAATTCAGCCAAACTAAGGAAGAATATATTAAATGCAATTTTAGCAAGGAAAGTAGGAGTGGAATACCAATTAAGATTGATAACTAAGAAGTTCCCATAAAAGACTACTTTCAATACTTATGATTAATTATTCATAAGAGTGAATAGATTGTGAGAGAGGTTACCCAGAGAATCCAAGCAAGTTGGAACAAATGGAGAAATGCATTTGAAGTTTTGTGAGATTAGCGGGTGCCACTCAAACTAAAAGAAAAATTCTATACCGTAGATCAAAGTGTTGAGCAATCAAGGAATATCATGTTAATAGGATGATCGTCGTGGAAATGAGAATTTTGAGATGGATGAATGGCAAGATAAGAAAGGATAGAATTAAGAATGAAAACATTAGAAGAAACTTAATAAGTAACAAGATGAGGGGATTAGACTTAGATGGTTTGGACAACTCTAAAAGAGACCGAAAACGGTACTACTAAAAGGAGTGAGGCAATGCAAGTAGAAAGTTATAAAAGGGCAAAGAGAAAACCCAAAAGAATGTGGATAGAAGTGGTAAAAAAAACTTAAAAACTTTATGACTAAATGAAGTCATGATACTTAATAGAGATAAGTGGAGAAATATGATTCATGTGGCCAACTCTTAATTAGAATTAGGTTTTGATGATGATGAAATAGTGCGGCATATGATTCATCCACGGTTGGGCATGACTTATTTGGATATGGCATAAAAGATGAGACAGAGGGGACGTACATGAACCTTTAACTGCCTGTGTATTGCAGGCTTAGCATGTACCATCTAGTATTTTCTCTATTTATAAGGCTGTAGAAGAATACGAATTAGTTTTTCTACTAACATATTTTTAATGTGTAAGAAAATATGAGCAGGCAGAAATCAAGTGGGAGTAACTCTTTCAATGGTCCGAACTAGCACCTGGTAAACCGAACTGTAGACGAGCCATGCAGTAAGATTTCAACTTCATCTGACAATTTCCACCATCTCAATTTATGGACACGATTTCAACTTCATCTGACAAGCCCACTCCTGATCGGGCTAAGTCTTTGATGACGATGATGATGATTTTAACTTCATCTGACAATTCCAACCATCTCAATTTATGGGCTTTAAAGAAACAATAGGATAGTTTTTGGGCCCACACATTTATCGATTTTACCAACAATAAAGAAGAATTACTAGTGGACTCTGAAACTTTGCATGGTGGGGTCACCCTTGGTTGATGAGATCCCATCAATCTAATTTCTTTAGCCTTCAAAAACCTTACCTTTTACTGGTTGTCCATGGATTCATAAACCTCACTGTTCATGAATCATTAGTCATTCAAAATTAGAGCCATCAAATAAAAGGGTCTCATCAATCGTAAGTAGGCCCTACAATGCAAAAGTGGACAGCAGTACACAAGGCGTGGTGTCCCGCGCTAGGAGGGGCTTAGCTAGAGAGGGTTTCGGATTTAATCCCAAAACTCAGTCCTGAACCCAGATTTCTAAAGTTGTAATCCTTCACAAAGTTGCCCTTCATTTTAGACGAGTCATGTTCAGAAATTATCATTCATTGGATGATCCTAACTACTATTTTCTTAAGTTACATGTCATTTTAATTTTTATTACAATATTGCATGTCTGGATAATCTTTTCATGTATTATTGCATGAGATTTTTTATTTTGATTATAATAATCTTCTCTTTCTTTTTATAAGCGTCGTATGAGTAGTTACAGATTTGTTTTATAAATTGAGGTGGACAGAAAACATCTAAAAAAAACTTGGATGTTTTCCATGTGCTATTTTTTTTATAAGGTAGTGGGCAGGAATTGCGCATTTTATTTTCAACAAAACACGGTTTTAGGTTTGAAGAATCCTATTAAATGGGCATAATTGAATTATTCCCTTAAAATTGTGTTTCTCCCACTAAGGGCTCCAGTAAGCTATGTGAAAAAATTAGTATTCATTGGATATATAGAATTTTAGAAAAAATTTCAAATAAAATTTTTAATAGTCATGATAAATAAAACCAAAACAAAATAGCTAGAATCGTCCAATGACCATGAATTTTGGTATCTGGCCAATCTAAGACAAACCAAACATAATGAATGGATCAGATCATTTAAATATGAGGAGCATCAAAATTAAGTTTCCAAATTACATTGTCTTCCTCGTTCCCAAATTATTTTTCCTCCTATAAATATATTTGTAAAACTCATCAGTAAACATGAAAAACTCATCCAAGTTACTTATTTGATAGCAAATCAAGTAATTCGTGGATTTGAATCACTGCCAATAAAAAAGCTTTGTTTATGATGAGATTATAAAATCCAAGACATCTGCAACACATTATAACAATACAACCAACTAGATTAGTTATATGTCAAAATAAATAAAATATTATGAAAAATCTCAGTCTCTATATTTTTCAAGTCACTCAGAGTTAAGTATGAGTTTTTGAATTTTTAAACTATGCCTGTAATACCAAATCAAAGAGTTAAAGTTGATAAAAAAAATTTGAGTCAACCGCAGGGCTCTGTGGGTCAAGTCTTAATTGAAACGTACAAGTAAATGCGAAACGTTATGTGGCCTGTGCCACCAGACACCAAAATGGCTGACATGCACAGCAGACAGTACATGTGGGGCCTACTGTCAGATGATCAAAACCATTCATCTGCTAGACTCCATGTTATAAAGGCAACCAATTATCTCCTACATCAAACAATCATAAAATCCCCTTCGTTATTAGTCAGGTATGAAGCTAGGACTCAATGTAGGAGGGGCCAGATTGAATTTGGGTTTGAGGCTCCAAGTAGTTCCATCTCCGTCTTTACTACTACTGTAGATGGCTGTAACTTTAGGTAGGCCTAGATTTATGAAGATCCAGATCGGTGGACAGTGTTGCCCTCGACGTAAATACTCCATGTTCAACTCGAGATTTTACGTACAAATTCCAGCATATTGGTTCTAGAAAGTTTGCCCATCGACAAGTCAAATAACCAAATTACAAAGACAAGTTTTGTTCATCCCTTGACAGAGTTGGAACGACCAAGTAAACGAACCGCGTTTTAGTAGTTGAGTTGTTTTATTTGGTTATTCTTGGGCAAGTCCATCCCATCTACGATTTCCCTTTCATCCTCATATGTGCGAAGACTTGTGGGATAAGTGACAAAGGAGTGGGTGGGGTGGAGAATCGTTCTTGTTTCGTCTCAAGGCTGTCCTTAGATGAAGTCACTATGCTTATTTATTTGTATGGATGGTGGTGCAAACAATGTGTATCTTGTTTGCCAAAAAAGGTCTGCGCTGATAACACAGTGCCTCACTTGTTATACTTGGTCAACCGTTTGAGACACACTCTTTCTTTGTTGGAGAGATCTTAAGTATGCTTAGGAATTTTAGTTTTTGGTAGCTTGCTTTTTAACGCTTGCCCATATATATATGTAAATACGAGGAGCAGTAATTTCAGCATAAGCAAGGAGTTATAGGTGTAAGGTGCAGGTGACATTTGATTGGCTAGAGAAATTTTTTTAACTGCTATTTTTTCTATTTTTATTTTTATTTTCACCTTTTTTTAGCCAATCAAACGTCACTTGCATGAAACAACTAAAATTAACAGGCAAAAGCTATTTCATGGGAAGGTATATGAAAAAAGAAGAAAAATGATATACAAACTACAACTCGGCCTCTCGAAGATCTCACTCATACATCTTCACCCCCCCCTTAGATATGCTACGTGCAAAAACTCATGTCCTTTGGTAATATCCTTAATTTTTAGGATAAAATAGGAAATTTTTAAATAAATAAAAAATAAAAATCTATAGATGGAAATTTTTCCTGAAAACATAAGAATTAGAAAGTGCTCGTCGATACGAGTCCAACGCCACCAAGAATACGAAAAACGGAGCTCAAACGAGGGAGTTATGAGCCGTCGAAGTTATAAGGGCAAATTGGTCTTTTGACATAAATGTGTTACACAGGGGTCCAAATTGATAATGGCACCCTGTCTTCCACACGTCTCTACCAGTCCTGCAAAATCGCCGGAGAGACGTGGAAAGAGACGTGTGGGGAAGAGTTTCTCTTCCCCTAGGACTCTAAACCCTATATCTATGCCCCCCTAAGAGCCAAAACGCTCCACTTTGAGCATTTTCTCTGAGTTTTTATGCAAAACTCTAGCCCTGCAAAACTTAGATTTTTGCGGCGAGTAGAACCCCGTGTTGCCACCAGCAACCCTAACCCAAGAGAAAACCCTTTAAATTTGGGAGTGATCTAACGGTGGATTTCTCCAGAAAATGCAAAAACAATACCTATGGATGATTTTAGGAACTTGGAAAAAAATCATTTAAAAACCATGGTTTTTGGCAAAATCAGTGCAAAAGGAGGGCATAAATGGATTCTAGAGAGAATTCTGAAGAAAATGATGCAAAAATCACGCAAAACGGAGCTCTATAGCTCCGCCGGAGGCGACCGGAATTCGGTCGTCTTCTCCAGTGTAGTCAACGGCGTCGGCGCCCTGGCGCTGACGCCAGGACGTAGAGACGCACCAGGGACGACGTCATCGTCGCACGCGTGCGCGGCGCCGCGCGCATGCAGGAAGGCGCCTGCTGGCGGTTGCGGTGGGGCCGGGACGCGGCGCGTCCTAGCGACCGTGACGCACGCGCACGTCCTGTGCAGCATCTGCGCTTCGTGCGCTAGTATACGCCGGTGTAAACCGGCGGAAAAGGGCGCCGCCGGTATAAACCACCTTATGGTGGTCCGACAGGCCCCATTTAAGGGTAGTTTCACAAAAACTTGATTTCTGGGAGCTAGAGAGGTCCAAATCACGATCCGAAAGAGGCGTTGTGACCGTATTGACAACACGGACCTAGTTTTAACTTAAAAACTTAGAAATAACCACTTTTTCTTTAGAAAAATATTACAAAAGTGATGTGACATGTACAGGTACACGTGAATATACCAGTTAAAGGGAGTTATTAGCAAGCTAGTGGTCTCACACTGAGGTAGGTGACGATAACTAATGTTTTGCCTTGATTTTTAAACCATGTTTAAACATAGCATCATGTGTAATCATGTTTTAAATTGCAATTCTTATTTACCGTGTATTTCATGCAACATTGAGTACAAGATGGTTATTCCAAAATAAAATCTTGTACTGAATAAACTTATTTAAAATATTTTTACAAGCATGATATTAATTAGTTATGCTTAATTAGATACTTATTTCTTATTATATATATAGAAAATGCATGGATTTACATGGAAATGAGAATAGAGGCTTATTAGCTGGTCCTTTTATAGGCTAACCCTAGGATGAGGGGTATGTCTTGGGGATTGCAAGCTATAAGTGCTCTTGAGTTTTAGCATATACATATGATTTCCGTGTTTTATATTTGATGACGGGTGCTCTCGCCCGGTGGGCGTCATGCTAGGAGGGATAGGGCCGGCCACCCACCTTCCGAGATTATGACGTGATGAGTTTGTGATATGATAGACACCTGCCCATAGATGACATTCGGTAGGGATTTGGTAACATGGATAGTCCACACTACCGGTCTGAGCCTTTCCATGGGGACAGACGCTAAGTCTCCCGTTATGGTGTTGACGGGGAGCGGCGGTGGTTGATACCCATTGAGGGTTGCCACTGCAACATGATGGCCCATATTCTTATTATGTGTGCATGTATGATGAGCATGGTTATAGATGATATGCCTGGGTGTGACGACACTCAGAGGTTGATTACGTGTACTCTTGATCAGGGATGTTAGTGCGACGTGGTGGGACCCATTACCTTAGGGTGCCTTTATTCTTGTTGTATGCTCCATTTTATTTATTCATGTCATGTTTTAACTCTATAGTTGCATGTTTTAGCATATGGAAGAAATTGGCATTTATGTGAACATGACATTATGATATCACTATTTTCATAAATGTTAGACTTTTCATCAGTGCTGTTCATTATTTCTTTCATTTATTACATTAATTGTCTATGTACCTACACAAGCGATAGCTTGCTGAGGCATTACTTTATTTTGCAATGCCTTAGATCTCGAGTGCAACACCAGGAAAGGAAAAGCAGTTGATAAACCTTGAGAGCTGCTGAAGACTAGTTTTCCCTATCGTTTAGACAGTAATGTGAGTCATTAGAGAGGATTATCATTTGAATTTTATTATGGACTACATACTTTATATTTGGATGTGAATTGGATGTTTGGACATTTATTGGACATTTATATGGGATGTTATGATGGATAGACCCTGGGCCATATTATTATTGTGTTTTAGACATTTATTAGATTTAAAATAAAGGCGCCTATTTATTTGACGTTGATTTATACGCGGATTAATTATTTATGTTTAAATTACATGTACGCCATTTGGAGAAAGGAAAATTAACACCCAGAGTTTTTAAGATAGGTTTAGTAAAATATTAAATAAATCTTTTCTCAGGGGATCCCAAATGCTCTTATTTAAAATATCATTCTTATAAAAAATAAAAATAAAAATGTGTCTTAAAATTCCGGGGTGTTACACCTTTGGTTGCTTCTAGTCTCTTTAGTTGAAAAGCTCAATATGATGAATAAAAATATCTTTCAACCAAGATAACTAGTGGGAAGAATGATGGGATCGTGAAGCACCGCAGCTGGTTGTTGTGGTGCACTCGACTTTTACGCGATGGGACTAATAAATCGTTGATCGGACATGTGCATCGGATTTCTATACCTTTGGATCACTTTTATATCAAACATTAAGGTAATATAATGAATATAACATCTAAAAATTGTGCTTCTTGCTGAATGTGGATTGTTCTTTAAACAATGTTTTCCATCGTTCATTTTTTTGTAATAAAAAGGCATTTATTTTGATTCTTAGTTCATCCAATTCTTGCTCTTGAAGAGTAATAGTAATCCGGAGGCATAAAAATCAAATGAAAGGGTCTTATCAATGATTTGTGAGGCCCTCATGCAAAAGTGGAGTGCACCATAGTAAGCAATTGTGGGGCACACCATCCCAGCTAGAAGTATCGTAAGGATATGAAATTTTGAAGCCAGAAGATGAATAGGTCACATCATCTACATGTAAAGTCTAGAGGGAGAAGTTATGGAATCAATCTCGGAACTCAATTCTGATATCATTTCTCTAGCAGCAAGAGAGCCGCTGATTCAATAGCGGCGTGTTCTCGTCTTCTATTTAGTTTATGTAAATTTCTTCTTTTCTTATCTTAAGAAGGCAAACATGGCACAAGGTTGGCTGACCTTCGCTTGCTATTGACACATACTTTTCCATTTCTAGAACACTAGGGTGCACAACTTTATAGAGTTTCAGAATTTATGAATTCCATAGAATTTATAGGTTCCATGCCTCTATTATAAATTGCAACCTAGAATTAATTAAGGAATTTTGTCATTTATAAAACTCAAAAATTGAGAACTTGGAATTCCATTGCAATATTATATAATTTTATGTTACTATTATAAATGACTTGTAATATTAATATTGTTCAACATGTGAGGAATTTTAAACGTAAATCCCACTATAAAATTAATGCAAGTCCCACATTGGTAGATAAACAAAAAGGCTTGTTTTAACATAAAAATGGTTAGTCATATTGCAAATCCAATATGTCCAACTTACACAACATAAATGGTTTCACCTTTGAACATTTAGTGCAGGACCTGAAGAATGTAAAGAACACTAGATCTAAATGTTCCGCTTGGGCCCATATTAATATTTTTAGATGTGTGGGGCTAGCTTTAAAAAGTTGGGTGGGTCCAACTACAAATAACCATGTTGGTCTCATACTAATAAACAAAGAAAGTGGGGCCACTTTTCAACACACGTGGGCCTGACATGTGTTTCAAAGAACTCTAGAATGATGAGGTTGTGAGAGAGAACTAGTTTGGAATTCTGATTTTAGACTACTTATGAATTCTAAGCATTAGAATTTGTAAATTATGAAGGGGTGAAAATTATCCCACCAAGTACGACATTTATAAGTTCTCAAGGTGTAGCTTCCGAATTGGAAGCCCAAAACTTAAAAATTCTGATTAATTTAGCTCTGAAATGCCCCTACAATATAAGAAATAAGGAGGACAACCATTTTCTCACTGTATATCTCTCAAAATTGTTCTTAGTATTTTAAATATTATATTAATAGATGTCAAGAAGGAAAGTCTTGGCACAACCGTAGAGTTGTTGTCATGTGACCTTGCGATCACCGGTTCAATGTGTGAAAACAACCTCTTACAAAAGTGCAAAGTAAGGCTGCATACTATTGACCCTTGTGATCCTATATCACCACATATGTAGGAGCTTCTTGTAGTAACACACAGCTTTCTAGTTTAGGTGTCACGGAGGTTATTACCATGACATCCATATTGTGCATCTAGGGCCAAGTCAAGCAACACTTTGTTGCTTGTGAAGTTCCTGCCTATGCGGGGTTTGAGGTATGGACAGACCACAAGAGCCTAAAGTACACAGCTTTACCTTACATTTTGCAAGAGGCTGTTTTCACGCCTTAAACTCGTTAACCATATTTATATAATTTCACATTTCAAAAGAAAATTGGCGAATTTTTCTGTTAAATATTATGTTTTTACGTAAAACTCATCTGTTTTTCATGTACTGCAGGAGGCACCTATTGGAGCAAGTGAAAAAACGAGAAGGACACTATTTTCGCACTGCTGTATTTTCCATGCCTGTCTCTTGGCATTTTAAATATTATAAGAAAGGATGACAACACTAAAAATGTTTGTAATTTGACGGGTTGAGTACATTTGTGCCGGATACCACAACTTAGGTTTCATGGAGGTTATCACTGTGACACCCACATTGGTGCCTGGGACTAAAGCAAACCTTTCTAGTTTGTAAATGTAAATCACATTTACATAATTTCAGATTTGGACATAGGTGGCTTTTTGTGTCAAATATAATGCCCTTGCGTAACTTCAACCTTCTTCTGATTATGTAGGAGGCACCATTCGGAACAAGAAGGGGAGCCTTAGCGCAACGGTAGAGTTGTCATCGTGTGACCTTGAGGTCACGGGTTTAAGGCATGGAAACAGCTTCTTGCAAAATGCAAGGTAAAGCTGCATACTATTAACCCTAATGGTCCGCCCTTCCCCAAGTCTGTCCTTTGACACCTTTTGGAACAAGTAGAACAACCATTTCTCAATCATCATCAACAATGCGACCAAGGATTTCTTCAAAAGCTCTAGAGTTTGAGAAAAGGGCATGCTTTTTCTCCCCTTCTCTTCAGTCTTCACCATTGTGATTGAGGGGTTGATCAAAATTGTGCAGAAAGGCACTCATTTAGGTATCATCTAAGGCGTCAACATTGACAACATCATTCCAAATCTCTAACATCCCCACATGAGAAATGTAAAGACCGTCATCTTATCTGAAGCAATCTTAGGCAAAGAGTTAGTCTTGCAAAATCAACGGTGTAAGACATTAAAGTTGGTCACAACAGATTGATAACTATTGCCTTAATTTTAGGGTGCCGGATTCAACCTTCGCAGCTCACCTACCTGGGCATTCTGTTGCGTGTGGGTAAGCTTCCAATTGATTGTTGGAATCATCTTGATGAGAAGTTAACAGCCTGGAAGAAGAACCTCCTCTCCCTAGGTGATAGACTGACTCTCATCAACATCACGTCCAGAAACATTCCGACATTCTTCTTCTCTTTTTTCACATGCCACGTTATAATTATCAACAAGCTGGAAATCATTCAGAGGAAATTCTTATGGAATGATGGAATTGATCAAAGAAACTCAAACTATTTAATGGAGATCGTCTGCCCAAATGATGCTTGTGATTTTGTTTTCAATGGTTGAGTTTGGCAAATTCATCTATTAACGCATGTACAACCATTCAAACACGTTAGTAACAATAATTTGATTTTGCTACCATTAAAATTGGTGAGAGAGAGACTCTCAAAAATAATCATCTGGCTCAACAAGAAACCTAATGGACCACAGAGACATGAAAACACCCTATAGAACCTGCTTCATGGCAAGTTGGTCGAATTTCACAAAATCCCGACATTGACTAATAGCAATTCATATTTGCTTTCAAAAGATGGCCTTCAAATGTTGGGATCTCATCTCACTTGCCATCATTAGAACACAGTTTTCAATTCGTTAATACAGAGCAACGAGATGAACGAGTCAAATCATTTATACGTGGGCACTAGATATGTGGTCAATACACAGCATTTATAGTTCTATATGGCAGTCCATTAGATGGATGTCTATACGTCGGGACGTCTACATGTTGTGCCATTTCAAGGGCATGAATTCTGTGAAGAAGATTAAGCTCTGAGAATTATGTTAGAGTTTCAAAAATGTCCTGAGCTATCCCAAGGTGTTTGGTTCAAAACGGCAAGCTGTAGTTGATTCTCCTTAATCTCTTCAAGCTTGCATACATTTTTTAGTCTAAAAATTTGACAAGGGAAACTTATGGTCTATAATCCTGTCCTTGTCCTTATAAATGGAAATGGAAGACTTTTTCGCCTCCTAGCATTAAGATGCTTGCCAACCATTTTATGTACCGATTATCAAAAAAAGAATTGCAATAGTCAAATGGTGAAAGCTTTGTATACAACTTCAAGAGTGGATGTACCACCACCTATTAGTCTACACAGAAAGGGTAGAAATAAAGATTTAAAGGAGGATTCTTCCCTATCAATTGAAGAACACATGCCCCAAAGGGTTGCTTGACTGTAGGTTTCTAGAACTGGCCGGTTTTTGAGAGTCAGCTAGTTCCAATTGTGGGGTCTAATGTAGAATCACTTATTTAGATCACATGAATCTCAATTTCAGAAATGGCCAATTCTTTGACATTATATATTAATATTATGCCAGCACCTTAAATGGATTAGATCAACCGAACAAATAGAAGAAGGTTGGAAATAAGTTTCAACGGATTAGATCAATAGAAGGTATAGAGGAAAGTTGCAGAAATAGCATTTCTCAAATGGCTGGTTCTTCAAAATGATCTATGAGATAAACAGCCAATATCGTTCAGAAAACGGGGTTCCAATTGAACTGCTCCAGAAAGCTCTGGCTGTGCCCGTCGTTGGTTGATTCCTCTTACTACAAGAAAATCGAAACCCAGATCCCACAACTAATCAGACGAGCTTTCTTCTTTCCCAGAACACCCCAAATAACACAGAAACAACGCAAAGAACCTGCTGAAACCCCAACATTGGATGCAGTGCATCAGAAATTGGTTTTATTAGGGAATTTCTCCTGCGTATCCGATGGATGAATGCAAAGGGAGCCTTAGTATAATGGTAAAATTATCGTTGTGTGATTGAGATCATAAAAATGTATGAAAACGGTCTCTTGCAAAAATATAAGAGCAGGTTATTAGAAAAGTGAACCCCTTCGATAAAAGTACCACAAAGTCCAAAAGGGGGCGGCAATAAAGCTAGAGGAGCACGGGAAAATCATTTTACAGTTTTATTATTCCCTGTCCAGCATCAGGGTAAGCCAACATAAACATAACCACTTCATTATGGAGTATTTTTCATTGCAAGCCAGCTAAGGCATTCTACCTTAGCTGTCTCAGAAGTGGACCTCACCCAATTACAAAACTGAGGTTGACCTAGCAGGTTGCTCTCTGAATACAATATAGACGAGGGACATCTAAAAGGGGCAGGGCAGCCTCGGTGCACAAAGCTTCATGTATGCAGGGTACGGAGAAGGGGCAGACCACAAGGGTCAATAGTATGCAGCCTTATCTTATATTTTGCAAGAGGCTATTTTCACGTCTTGAACCCGTGACCTTAAGGTCACACAATGACAACTCTACTGTTGTGCTAAGGCTCCCCTTCTAGATGAGTGCCACCTCTGTTCTTAAAATTGACTTCCATTGGCACAATAATGCTCGACCATAGAGATGAATGTTCTTCCTAGCATGGACTGGATCTAAAAACTTCCATTTACTATGTCATAAGAGATTAAGGCATAGGAGACTAAGTCATATGAGACTAAGTTGTAGGACACTAAGTCGTAGGAGACTAAGGCATAAGAATTTAAGTCATTTGAAACTAAGGCATAAGAAACTAGGTCTTAGGAGACTAAGGCTTAAGTCATAGGTGACTAAACACAGGCGACTAAGGCAAAAGAGATTTTTTCATAGGAATCTAATTTAGTGGTCTAAGATCTTTTTGGATATTTTACTATGCAAAAATATCTTATAAAGGCTTTGTATATGTAATGTTTGCGGTGTGGATCTTGAATAGAATTAAATGATTATAACTGAAAGTCTTGAACAAATGAATGAGAACATAAATATATGATTTTACTAAGGATGTGTTGGATTTGATGACTTTTACAGGCTGTTTGGCATAGCTTATGGATTCATTTATTTATCAATAACATTTTCTGGGTCATATTGCAGTCGTATATAGATAAAATTATTTAGAGGGGTTTATTTAATTGCGTATCTTCAGCATTTCAGCTCAATGTAGAAAATACTCAAACAAAATTTGGTTACAATGGAGATACATTGAAATGAAAATGATTGCAAGCTCTTAACCTCTATTAGATTCAAATGCAACATAAATATATCCTAAACTGTAAGAAAAATAGGTTTATTAATGATAGGGCACTGCTTGACTTAGAGGGTAGTATAAACATGTTGCCATACTCTATTTATGTGCAATTGGGTTTGGGCAAGATGAAGCCTACCATCACCATTTTTTCAAAAATATATGGAAATTAAGATTTGATGATGAATTATTAAAGTAAATGGTACTCTAAGCATGGTTTTGATGGCAAAAATGTATGCCTAAAAATGTGATTTTAGCAAGCCAAATTATTTTATGACACCTTTTATATTATTAAATCAGAAATAAAATGGCTAATTTAAGTAGAAAATGTTACTGTTACCCTAGTTGCAACCCCTAAATAAAAAAAATGAAAACCATAGTCATTGACTAAGAGTTCTATTTTTTAGTTGTCATGATAACTACTTTCTTTATGAGCTCACCTTTTTCTAGATCAGTCTTGGCCATTTTGATTTTCTATGTTAGATTTTAACTGACTCTACTATCTAGTGTACATTACTAGACGTTACTGAGCTTCGAAAGGTCAAAAGTTGATGCTTGCACATGATATAATCTCTCTCTCTCTCTCTCTCTCTCTCTCTCTCTCTCTCTCTTGCGAGTTCATATTTGATGCTTAAAGCTTTGTTCTAAAAACAGGCTTAAATAGGCCAGAGATCAAATTTTGAATGCTTTTAGCTTATTTTTTTATAATAAAAAAAAGTGACCATCAATTAGTCTGACCCTTCAGGGGCCATGCCATGACATTCTCTACCGCCTGCATCATGCAAGGACCCAGGAACATCGTTCTGGTTAGGTGTGCATTTTTACTTCCATGGTTCACGACATACTTGGTCTAGTTCATGGGATGGAGGATTCCTTCCCCACTTCTTGTCTCTTCCTTCTCCTTGGCTCAACAACCAAGCAAGATATTGTATAACCTTGCCTTGGTCTTGGGGCTAAGGTGGGATCCGCACAAGGGTCTACTGGCTTAGGTAAATATCTAATGTGTTCCACAGGTCATTTTTGGAGGAGAAACTATGTGCTTTTAAAAAATGGTAGGAAAAAACTGGGTTTCAATTCGGCTGGTTTTGATGCAAAAAAGACAAAACGGGATTGGATTTCCACCTGATACCTTTGACAACCACATGGGTTGTCTTTTTGGTTGAAATGGGATGGATTCAAACTCCCGAGATGCAGTCTAGACTATGGGCCCTCCCCTTTTTGACTGGACTGACTCGCAGAAGGGTCAATATGACCTCCTCTGAAGCATGCTTCACAGCTACTAATTCTAATCAAATAATAGACCCTATCCAAATATCATCCAAAGGATTTACAACTTTGTACACTGGCTATTGAATCATCTGGGCCACATCGGCAGAACCCGCACTGGCCTTCTTGCACTTTTTTGCGATGCACCTTATAGTGACCAATGCTAGAGAATGAACCATTAAATTGATTGATATTTAGTCTTTACTCTATATTATACCAAATCTGTCAATCCCAATCTTTTTCATTGCGCTTAGGTGCTTAGTAAGTCCCTCTTCACTATCTTCCCCAAGGCTGACTTCAATGAAGGCTTCAAGTAGGAGTATGTCCTTTAACTGGTTTAAGAGTGTTCCTTAAGGAGTTCTCTTAAGACTTCTAAAGGGACTAACTCCTACTGTTATAAGAGTAACTACTACCTTTAATGAAGGCATGATAAACACTACTATCTCATTAGGGTATGTATGGTGATCCCATCAAACCTTATATGCATGGCAGCTTCGTGCATTGGGCTACCCTTTTTTATTTTATTTTTATAAAGTTTTTATTGTCTTTATCTATTTGAAAAATGTACAAAAAAAATATACGAGAAGAATATTATGACCACAAATAAATACAAGTGCCCCGGTGCCCCTGCTTTGCTGGCTGGAGAGAACTATTATGCTCTAGGACTTCAGCATGCATGCAGTTACCAAGCTCCTTGGGGGCAGGACCAGAAATCGTGTTTTTTGACACATTTAACACAGCTTAAGTGATGGGGGCTGCAGATGCTGGAAGACAAGTTACCCGACAAATTAAACAGATGGATGTTTTTGGAAGTCATCTTTGAGCTAATACAGCTATAACGCTCCAGCCACAAGGTGTCAGATCCGATGAATTCCAGTTTTTGAGCTTGTTATTGTTGTCGGTGATATCTTCCTTGAACTCCAGAAGCCATAACCCTTCCTCATTAGGTGGCATTACAAATATTATCCAGTAGCACAAGATGAAAACCACCTGGAAAGAGCTCCCCCCATCCAAAACATTCCCAGACGCCAAAGAGCAACATTGGGGGTTAATAAACTGCCTAAAAAGGATAAAATGCAAGCCAATTTTCTACATAAAAGAATCCATCTTCTTTCCCGAGATGCGGCAACCATTTTTGCTGCTCCGACCACCGATCGTATAACTTGGCAGCGAAGAATCTGCTTTGAGCGACACAGATCCGATGGTGAACATTCATCGGACCTCTGCAGAAGTGTACCCAAAGTTTCGAGAACTGGCGAGTTCTCTCTTTATCACCCAACGCGATTCGAGTGAAACGAAGAGAAAATGAACAAAAGTCAGGGGACTGGGGGGTTCTAAAACTTGAAGACTTAATGCTTCCGGCTATAGCACTTGAAGAACCGGCGAGCTACCAAAGTCTATACCGACTTAAGTTGGAACGCACTGGTTCTAAGTCCCAGAACCGATGAGACCCCGAAGTCTACACCTTCTGATTGTCCTTGGCATCAAGCAAAATTGGTCTGCATTTTATGAAATACCGCACATATTTCACCTGCTGCTCAGACTGCCATGAAATTCACTTTGATGGATGGCACCAGCCTGACCGTCAAGGCCTACATAAACAGGTTTACTAGATTAACCTGGATAATCCACGTCAATTTACAAAGAATAATCTGACATGATCTAGTAAACTGGATCTTATAAGCTTCCTCAATCCTGGATAATCCATAAAACCAATTCACCAAAGGTCATGCACAGATCATGAGAAGTGGAGGCAACGGCCGTACTCATTCATAAAGTGGCAACTACTATAACAAACTTGACAGGAAACTCGTCTCTTCCTAGTTTCAGGTGGTACTACCTACTTAATAACCAGGGGAATTATTACCCACAGTAAACAAATCACCATTAATTTAACGGGATGAGCATAGAGAAGTCACCAGCAATGAAATCCATAGTTTTACATTGCAAAGTTGATGAGCAACATGAAATGACCAAGAACAATTTGAATCGTTTATTGTGGTATCGTTACAAGATTGATTCATACTATTTTACAGAAACACAATCTGGCTGATACATGAAGGACCTCCGAACTGTATATTATGATACTCTTTACATTTATTGGAACTGACGTCGGCTCATTGTATCATGGACTTGAATGAGTTGGAACGCTTTCAAAATCTTTCTTGAAGACCCACTGTCCAATTTTATGACCAGCCTAGCCTGCAAAAAGACAGCAATAGGATGCCACCAGGAAGCACAGCATTCAACAAGCATTATGCTAATAAAAATTGACAGGAAAAGCTTTCAGCTCGGCATGCATGCAGTAATTCTAAGTTAATTTCCTTTGAAAATGTTGTGCTGTTATTTGGCTCCAATCTCGTAGGTGCTTGAGAAGAAGCTGATGACGACACCCACTATTTGAGTTTTTCAGCCTTTAAGCCCACCATATATGTAGAGCCAAAGGATAGTTAAAACTCAATTTACCACATGATATGACAGTCGACAAGCAAAGATGAACACTATACAAAGATTGCCAAGTTCAAAGCAGTCCCATTTGAAGGTCCTTTCTATTTGTAACTAAATGCTATAGGGGCTACTTTGGATCACCTTTCCTCAATGGAGGAGAAAAGGTGCAATTATTCTCCCAAAACAAATAGCTATTTGAGAAGAGGAATGCTGGTATGGAGAGCAATAACACCCAACACTGCTCTGTAATTACTCCACTTTCGCATGGTGGGTACACATACTATTGATCCTTGCCATTCATCTACCTCAAAAACTAATTAACCTAGCTTGGACATCTACTGGTGTAAAAGTAATACCAAAAGAGGGCCTCTAGCATCCAAAAAATGGTTATCTCCTGTAGGTAGACACCAACGACCAGAAGCTCGGCATAGCAATGGTTCCCTTTGGGGATGATTTTACAACGAGAATCATATGAGGAACCGAACCAAGAAACTAAATATCCCTCTAAGTTAAGCACAAATTTATATTGATCACCAAATGCAGATTAGGGGATCCACATTTCTATCAAAATAATAGACAATGAGAGCCAACATATAACTATTCATCAGACACACAAGCTACAATAGCCTCAGAAGATCCAGTAATGTCATATGAAATGTAGCTAGGCCAAGTAGGTTCTCCCTGTAAACAGGAACTTGGATTTACTACACCTCCAATACATGGATGCATCATCATCGGCATTACCATAACATACCATCAATTATAACACCTTAAAACTCAAAAATTAAATGCAATCAAAAGAAGTTTCCAAATGCAAATCAAAGGAACAAATCAAAGCCTCAGAAGGATCCAATAATCTCATATGAATGTAGTAGCTTCAAGTAGGTTCTCTCTGTAAAAACAGAGACTTGAAGCCAGCTACACCTCAAGTATGTGGATCAATTCATCTTCGGCAACCAAGCACAATTGACAAGTCCTAAACTATCAGGATTAGATGACTAAAGCTACCTAACAACTGACTAAATTGATTCAATTGACACATAATTAACCAATAACACTGTTATCTAGCAACTAGATCAGGACCATCTACATCTAGTATGATCAGAATGAATGGCTCAGATATATGTCAGCTTTCTCTATCAGGAATTTTCTGAAGCAGAACTGGTTTAACTGTAATAAATCATCACTGCCAAATCACAGATTAATCAACCAAGTAAACTCATCATCCGGGGACACTTTTGAGGTAATAAAAAGCAACTTTCTAATCAAAATAAACAATTAATCTCAGATGGCTCATATCAAGAAATTCAACCATTTTTTCACTGTTTATGCTTCACAGAAGACTCTCAGAAGCGCGGGTAAGATCTAATCATCGCCAACATCACAAAAACTGCACAAAAGCAAATGAAATCCTCTTGTCCACCAACCATTTGAGAAAATGTCACAGAGAAGAAGCCTTGCTACAGTTGATACAAATCATGCATGTGGCGGAATATTTTAGAGGCAAAGCCATAGGAAATGAGGAAGCCTCCACGTGAAACCCGCCGATTTAAATAATATATGCCTCCATGACTAAACTCTTTGAGCATCGAAATCGCAAAGAGCTAAAGGTGAGGAGAGGCAAACGAATAACAGAGAAATCATGTCCACACAAAGATATTTGAAATGGGTCACACAGAAATCTAGCCGTTCCATTGACACGGATCAGCTATTTCGAAGAAACGAAACTAAACCGCAACACTGAACGACGGGGATTTAGCACGAGCATTGGGGCTTTCCTCCTCATCACAAGCACTTCGGAGATGCCCGGGGTGCATCATGCAGACGAAAAAACAAAAGCCCTAATTTTCTGAATATAAAACCTCTGGAGACGGCTGCCGAATCAGAAATGGGTAGAGATGATTGGATTAGGGTTTGTTCCAACATTTTGCAGACATAAGTAACCCTGGAAACAGAGTAACAGAACGCTAATCTGATAAACCCTAGACGGTGAAAGGAAAGAAGTGGAACGGAACAATTGAGATGAGGGAGGCGGGAGGTGGCTTATATAGAACTCTAAAACCCTAAAGAAACCCTAATGGATACAATTGTCGTTCCAAGTACTATGGGTGGTAATATGGAGAAATTTGTGGAATCTTTCTTGATCTGGCCCTACATGAGAATACATGATCTGGTCCGTTAATCTAAAAGAGATTACTGTGGTTGATCTATCTTTGCTGGATCCTGATGAGATGTCATTTCAGATGGGATCTAAACTGCAGGTGGCGGTTGATGTTCGACTAGATCGATTATCTTGATTTCATGTGTAAGGTCTCGTCTATTGATAATTGATCGCTACCGTTCAAAGAGGAAACCTTAAACGAAAATTGATCTCAGCGAATCTTTAAAACGTAGGGATTTCCAAGGCATCTTCCTTGAGTTACGCTTGAGTAGTAGGTTTGGTCACCCCTTTCTTCCTTCCTTGAAAATTAGATTTAAGAGAGTGATAAGTTATTTACTTTTTAATTCTTAGCTGGTTAGAAAAAAAGAAACTTTTTTAAGTCTACCATGATATGAAAAAATAGAACAATATGGAAAATGCCAGAAATTTCCTTATCAACAAGGATGACCGTGAATTTAATACTTCTTCAATGGTTTTGATCAACCTTAAATTGCTTCTTAACTATTGAAATTGAGTAATTATATGATGCAACCAGTGTCATCGTAATTGCATCGTAGACATCCTCAAAAGTGAGTGTCTAATCCACTTGTTTAAGTTTTTTGCTTGGTCCAATCTGTTTGTTTGATTTGTCTAATTATAGATACCCTATCTATTTCTGTCTTTGAATTCTTCATTTTTGAACATTTTAAAGTAAAAAAAATAGATGGTCGAAAAACCTCAAAACCGTCCATTTTCTAACTTGAAAACATGTAAAAGTAAGAAACTTAGAGATATGAAATAGACATGAGTTTTATTGGGCCTGGAGCTCTCTGATACGATTCTAAAGTGAGTATTTAATAAACCTTGTGTGATAACTCAATAATCTAAAAGCTCACGAGTACTCTAAAAATAAGGAGGTTTGTAAGCATCTATCAACCATCCATACCTCCTAAGACATACGTGTCTATCTTTTTTATTATCTTATAATTCACAACATTATCTTTTATTCAAGAAGGCCTTTTCCTTTCTTTCAATATTTATGCCGAGCTATTATCCAAGGCAATAAATAGGTTTGTTCCTACTATCCAAGGATTTACGTCGACAGTTTGTAGTGGTCTACCTCGATTACATAATCTATAGTTACTCACTTGCGGAACATGGAGACACTTGAATACAGTGTTCCAAGTATAGTAGGAAAATAAGCAGTATGCGAAAGGGTGTGTTTTTCATTGGAGACCATCAATGATGAGATGAATTAGACGAACTGGTCGGATCAAGCAAAAAGCTTCAGAAATTAGGCTTACCACACTTTAAGGATGCCTATGATGCAACTGTAATAAGACCGCTTGCATCGTATAATTATCATAGTTTGTCTCTTCGTACAAGACACAGTGAGATCTTTGAACCTTCCAAGAGTTGAAGGCAGTCAGAATATTACATTCAGCAAGACTTAACATCATCTTGTAGAATATACACCATGTTGAGAACCAGCATATGGAGCTTGAATCCATTACCTGAAAGCGTTTGTTTGGACAAACTTGCTGAGAGGAGTCAACAATACAATGGCTTCCCATTCAAAAAGAGCTGTAAATCACAAGCAAACAGCAAAATGCTTGCAGGGATAGGATTCTGAGCCATCAATTTTAACCTAATTGTTCTGTTCCATTTTCAAACAGGTGGAAAGGGAAAGACGTATCATCACTCATACCATCATTCATCTCAAGTGGCCATATCTTACCCACTTGGCAGCAACATGGATCCCAATGGCCAATGCCACAAACAGTAATGGCAGCGAAGGGCTTCTACTGCCCACTGGCACTTCTGCACCAGCATGTTCTTTCAAAGACTTGGCGTGCTGGACGATGGCAAGAGCCGCAAAAGGGCTTCTACTTTACTTTATTTTCCAACATAAAAATATAAAATGAATTTATCGTTCTGATAAAAAGAGTATTTTAGTCCATATAAAATCAAAATTCAACACCAGATAATCAATATTTCTGAATTGCCCTATCTGAATTTTTTTATATGCTTAAATTGAATCCAAAATTTAACCTTCGGATGCAATTTAATTATCGGTACTTACAATTTCAGGTTTCTTCACATCAGATTTTTGGAGAAGTCCAAATCCATTGACTGCCCCAAGTAGCGTAACGAGGAAGGGGACATAATTACCCATTCAAAATTCAAAAGTACATACTTATTCTAAGGAGCATACACAGAAAAACTGTGCATACACATTTCATTTTCCCGTCTTCTAAATTCCCGCCTGCAGTCTCATTCCCGCACTTCTGCTCTTCCTGCTCTCGCGCCCCGTCCGATTTCCCTAGCTCTAGCGACCATAAAACGGTAAATTTCCGACTAAGACTTCTCAATCTCTTCCACTTCCAAGTCATTATACAGTGTTTCCTTATCGTTTTCTCCATTTTCAATTCAATTCCGTAGTTTCGCGGTTTCAATTACCCTTTCTGTGTTCTGTCGTCCTTTTTCGGTTTCTTGATGGATTCCGTCACTGTTTTCTTCTCGTCTTTGTTTGTTTTCTTCTATTTGTTGCCCTCTGTTGTTATGCTCTAGGGTTTTTAGCTGTTCTTCTTGGTTTGACTTTGGGATATTCCTCGCTTTTCTTGTGAAATTCGTCCCCTCTGTTATTGGGTGTTTTGAAGATTGAAGGTAGTGAGCTTGTATGCTACTGGGGCTGTTAGGTAGGGGGATAAGAAAGACTGAACTAAATTGTTCATGGGTAGTTCGCAGAACATAGATAGAATGATTTAAGAATGCAAAACACAAAGTTTGGGGCTATTTTATCTACGGTTGAATAAATTTTCCATGCTTAGGAACAGAGGATAGCAAGGGAAAGGATCGTGATCCATGAATAACTTAATGCTTGGATTGTAATTCGGATGCCAAGTAGTCCCATTTTGTTCACATTGTTATTGGCTTTGTTTGAATTTAGATGCTCTATGTAACTTTTGTTGTTCAAATCATTTGTATTTCTTTTATTCATTGGTCTTACAAGAGAAGTTTAGTTGACTGTAAGGGGATGGTTTTTATTAATTGTTTCCTGTTATGCATCTGTTATGTCGTTTTGCTTGTTCAAACATAGTAAATCATGCAACTGTGCTTTCATAAGAAAGGAACCCTGGTGTGTTGTGTAAACTGAATTAGGCCTGGTTGTTGAGGTGTATGTAATCCTATTTATGTGATTGTGCTGGAGTATTCCATGTAATCAATACAGATTAATCTAGCATAATCACATAAACTGGATTGTATCTAAGTCTTACCCATTGGACCCTTAGTCTTAGCATTTTGTCTGAAATGAGTATGGGGAGAAGCAAATCCTGATGCCCCAACTTATTCAGTGATTGGTCATGAGTTCTGTTCATACAGTAGAATGCTTGAATCAATCATGAAAAAGACATGAGGCAACTTCTCAAAATTCTTCTCCTCATTTTTTCATTTGTCATATAATAAGTAGATTTCACAAAAGAAAATGGCCTCATATTTATGTGATGTGTTGGGTTCATTATTGTGTGTTTCACAGTCACTACATTTGTTGCAGTTGATACAAGAGAGGTCAAAGGACAATGGAAGATTCGTCCAGGTAAAACTTCTTTTTGGACAATCTTTTAGGTGTCAAAAGATGACTTACTTTTACTATTATTGTTACTTCTAAGTCATGTGGACTTCCACCTGCGGGAAAAAACAATTTTGACATGTAGAAATTGTTTATAGTTCAATGTTTATGTTGGCTGTCCCGCAAGAGTAGATCTAATCTCTTTACCCTTTCTGAGTACCCCTCCCCTAAAATGCTGTAAATACTAGGCACATTTTAACTGACAAGTGTTTTTGTAACATTTGACTTTTCACTGACTAAAAAAACTTGCAGAGAGGATTCCATCAATACACTTCGGGTTCTTGTTGCAACTGATTGCCACTTGGGTTATATGGAGAAGGATGAAATAAGGCGTTTTGATTCATTTCAGGCATTTGAAGAGATATGCTCAATAGCAGAGCAGAGACAGGTGAAAAAGCTACTTTCTCTTTAAACTACTTTAGATCTAGTGAAAGGAAGCTAAGCTCTATATTAAGAAAGTTAGCAGCCATTATTATTCTTGTGTGATATTTGCAGAGTATACGTCTAATTTAGGTATTGCCTACTTTTACTGCTGAGGAATGTTATACTTTCTATTACCTTTTGGTTGTATGGTTGAACTGGTTGTGTTGGGGTGCTGTTTCTTCTTATCAATATCATATTGAGATTTATAATATTTATATAGTGTAAATAGTGTTCTATCTCTATGTTATGAAATATGCTTTCTGCCACCCTTATATTCGATTGATTTTGATCTCTCTGCAGGTAGATTTCTTGCTTCTTGGTGGAGATCTTTTTCATGAAAATAAGCCTTCAAGGACGACCTTAGTAAAAACCATTGAGATCCTTCGTCGCTACTGTCTTAATGATCGACCAGTGCAGTTCCAAGTTGTCAGTGATCAGACAGTGAACTTTGCAAACGTGTAATCTCCTCTTCTTTTTCCCTTGCTGCTTCTGCGGGTACAACATAGAATCATTTTCAGATCTAGGCATCTAACATATTCTGCTGGGATCATGGTTTATTAACCAGTTTGCACATTTTACATAGTTGATTTAATCTGGGTCAACTACTGAATTCTGTGAGACAGTCAACTAAGAGATGTTGAGATAGGAGTCACCCATATTATAACTCAAGTGCTGAATCTTGATTAGTACGGGAGAGTTGCTGGCTACCAGAACTAACTTCCCAGTGCTCTTTCATTTTCCTCTTTCATCATCTTCTGAATTTTGCAGTTTTTGACATTTTGTGAATATGTTTTTAGCAAGTAATCCATTAAACTAGGACCTAACTGATGACTTTGTCAAACCTAGTCCTTCTGTAGTCTCTTCTTGAAGTAGTTCTCAAAGCACTTCTAAATAACAAAATTCTATTAAAGCATGCTTGTTGTGATCCTGTTTGAACATCTCAATTATGATTTTTATCTGATCAAAATTGTCTTTCTTATTGATGTACATTTAACAATATTTTACCTTTTTCAACTGGACATTTCTTCAGTAACAATCTCAAGTATGGGTTTTATCTTTGTTTTTTATGTACGTTTAACAATATTTTATCTTTCTCAACTGGAAATTTCTGTAGTAGCAAAGCACCTATATGAATTGCATTTCCCATTTGTATGTCTAATATTTGTGTCTTTTTGTTGCACCAGATTTGGTCTTGTGAACTATGAAGATCCTAACTTCAATGTTGGTTTGCCGGTATTCACTATTCATGGCAATCATGATGATCCTGCTGGAGTGGTATAGTGACAAGTTGAAATATTTATATTATATGTTGGTTGATAACACTGCTAATTTGCCTCTTTAATGTCTGTTGTTTGTTTGAAGCACTTATTGCATCTCAATATATGACAGATATAGCACTTGCTAATTCTTATTCACACCTAGGTAAGGTCAGACTTTTGTCATTGAAAACTTTTGAAACCATCTTAAGCAGAAAGGTAAGTCCTACTGAAAAGTTTGTAGAGATACGGTAGGCTTTACTATAGTAGCTTATCATGATGGCAATTCACCTGGTTGTAACCCCGGCGGAAATTTAACCATCTGGTGATCAGCATCTGATACTTGTTAAATCTCATTCACACTGAGATAAGGTCAGATTATTGTGGTAAACCTTTTGAACATCTGATCAAGATGACGTATATGATGAGATTTCCTGGTTGAAGCATCTGTGGTAAACCTTTTGGGATCAACCACATGTGGGCAAAGTGGTTGCATTATGAAGTCTATATTTCTTGGGGCTACATAAACCATAAAGCTGCAATTTAAAATGATTGTATCAGCTCAGTTGGCTGAAACTTATAGGTTGTCATATTAAGTATTGCTTTATACAATCCAAAACTGTTAGCCATGTGGGATATTTGAGTTTTGACTTCCCTCTTTTGACCTTATTGGTTCATCTTCTGTTTGCAGCAAAGTTATTGATCTGAGCTAATCCAATTAGGTATAACTATTTCACATTTTAGTGATCTATTCATTTGTTAATCTTATAGCTTGCTGTTTGGCAACATTTGATAGAAAAGCAGCACACAGCATGCAAAACACTGAAGTCAGTCCTCTGGGTGAATATATGGTTTACTCAACTTTGATATTGCGATCATAAATAATGTTGGGTAATTGATTGTTAAAAGCTATAGTTATTCAGCAGACATGTAATATGAAAGTTAACGTTTCAGTCTGAGACTTAAAGTGATAGCCATAATGGCTTCTAGAATTTCTGCTTGAAGTATGCCTGTAGCTCTCAACACATCTCTAGTTTTCTATTAGCTAAAGGGAAATATTTATGAAGTGGGTAGAAAGCAGGCTCATTTTTTTTTATCAATTGTCAATGGAATAAGTATGGCCTTCCAAGATGAAGAAGATGGTTTATTGGAAGATACCTAGATTTATACATGTTTTGGTTTCTGGGCCGCGGGCTTTATATGGGTGTTATTCCATGTCTCCATCCTGTTTTCTATGAATTTATTATTGGTCAGTTGATGAAGGCATATCTACTTATTGTGGATAAAACTGATCTTTTTTGAGTTTGAAAACTCTATGTGCTTGGATCTATAGATTGGCGAATGTCTGTTTTCTTTAGTGATTATTGTTGGTGCTTGCTCTACAAACTCTTCTGTTGGCCTGCATCCTGTAGATCCTTTTTGTCCTCACAGTTCAATGATGTTAGGTTTAGAATTTCGATTCATTTTTTAAAGTTAAAACCTAGACGTCCGGTCTGGTTTAGGATGAATGAATAAAAATGGACAGAGTAAATTAATATGCTGTTGATGCTCATCAGCTCTAAGGACTTAAAAGTGGTTGTTGATTATCATGGCATTATTGGAATGAACTTGATTGTGTTACTGGTATAACTGGCAGCATATGTATTTTCTAACTGTCAGTGTTTGCTAAATGTCCTTAAGTGGACCAATCATCTCAGGCAACTTTCAGATGCAAGTTTGGTTTAGCGAGCTAATTTCAACTTCACTATGTGACCATTAATCATCAATAACGTTCTCTGTTGTCCTAATTGTGTTCTTTATGCTGGTCACAGGATAATCTTTCCTCAATTGACATCCTATCTGCGTGCAATCTTGTCAACTATTTTGGTAAGATGGTTCTTGGTGGTTCTGGAGTTGGTCAGATCACTCTCTGTCCAATCCTTATCAGGAAGGTGAGTTGTTTCAATTCTATGCATTTGCTTCTTAATTCTTGCAATTCAGAAAATCTTGTTTTCTGACTCCAGGGTTCAACATCAGTTGCTTTGTATGGCCTTGGTAACATCAGAGATGAGCGGCTCAACAGAATGTTTCAGGTCCTTTCTGGTTTGATTTCTGGGTGGATCTCTAAGTAATGTTTGTGAAGGTTCCATATTCTGGTCTTTTCGTATTTACTTGGCTGTAATATTTCCTTCCTCAGACACCACATGCAGTACAATGGATGCGCCCTGAAGCCCGAGATAGCTGTAGTGTGTCAGATTGGTTCAACATTCTGGTACTTCATCAAAACAGGTTATTCATTGTTTTCTAAGATGATGTAGAACACAGAAGGAAAGAGAACTAACTAGACATTAATGTCCTTAACTTCATCCAAGTTTCAGACATTTTTCAAGTTTTTAAATGTTTGTAACAGCAAATTCTCAAGTGGACCTATTCGTCTGCTACTGATTCCTTATCATATGCAGTTTAGTAGTGAGAATCCAAAATTCACTTATTTGGCATCTGCTGATTGTCTTCCTATTTTTGCAGAATAAAGACAAATCCCAAAAATGCAATAAACGAGCATTTCCTGCCACGATTCCTGGATTTTGTTGTTTGGGGCCATGAACACGAGTGCCTTGTTGATCCTCAGGTTTGAAGAAGTTAGGTCTTTGCCCATGGTGACAGCTTTTCTAGGTATCATTTTATTGAATGGTTCCTTCTGATTTTCTTAGGAAGTTCCAGGGATGGGTTTCCATATCACTCAGCCTGGCTCTTCTGTTGCAACATCATTAATTGATGGAGAAGCAAAGCCCAAGCATGTACTTCTTTTAGAAATTAAGGTTGTTTTTATAAGAGAACCTTGCTTATCTCCTTGATATTTTCCTCAAGTAAGCAGACCGTTGCAATATTAATCATACTTCTTTATGTAGGGAAGTCAGTACCGCCCAACAAAAATACCTTTGAAGTCAGTGAGACCTTTTGAATATGCTGAGGTAAGGAAATCATTAACATTTGATTTCATTCAGTGAATGTTTTTAAGAACATCAATGCTTTGTTATGTAGGTTGTATTGAAGGATGAGGCTGACATCGACCCCAATGATCAAAATTCTGTTCTTGAACATCTGGATAAAGTTGTAAGAATTATTTCCTCTTCTTTTGAAGGATAACAAAGCTTAAATGCTTCTGTTTTTTTCTTAGTTTCTTTAGAATGGTAGGAATGCACTATTAGTTGCATCTTAAGTTCAGATTGCATCAGGTTAGAAATCTGATTGACAAAGCTAGCAGAAAGTCTGTTAGTAGGTCGGAGCTCAAGCTTCCACTTGTTCGGATAAAGGTACTTGTTTGTTTCAATTTCTATTTATGGTTTAGTTTTCATCGATGATCTTTGTATTTCTTTTGTCATTTTAATTTGGAAATTCTTGTTTGTCTTTGTTCCTCCTGAGTTTATGGTAATTGATAACATCCTGTGACTGTTTTATCAATAACGCAATTACTATTCAGGCATAAGGAAGGGCAGCCTGGTACACAGAGCTCCCGTGTATGCGGTGTACAAGGGGCGGACCACAAAGGGCCTGTAGTACCTAGCCTTACCTTACATTTTGCAATATGCTGTTTCCAGGCCTCGAACCCATGGCCTCCAGGTCACATGGCGACAACTCAACCATTGTGCCAAGGCTCCCCTTCTAATTACTATTCAGGCATATTGCTGTAAATTTTTGGAGGATCTAGTACTAGCTTCTGTTTGACCTGAGCTGTGCCCTTCTAAGTCTCTGAACTTTGATCTTGGGTTTTAAAAGTTAATATGGGACATATGCTCTCCAGTCAAGAAGAATTTCAAAATAAGAAGTGATTAAGGAAGGAATTTTTGGAGGAAAAGGTCAAGCAAAAATTATGCTGCTACTCCAGATTTCTTGTTTCAATGATAGTTAGATGATATAAATAACCACTGCCTCACTAAAAATAACCAGGATTCAGGTGCAGGCACCAAAATATGAACCTTACTTATACAAAGATAGAGTAAACTCTTAGAATTTTGTTCAACTCCAGAGAATGTTGTTCATACCCAAATTTGGTGCAAAATGCTAAATGTGGTTGATTCTTCATTTCGTTTCTCTTTTTTACTTTTTACTTTTAACATGTTTTCTTAATTTAAAAAATCTGATCAGAGGAAATTACTGTCCATGTCCCATTTCCTTGAGATCAGTGTGCATACCATAGGATTTCTCTACAATTCTACCATCTAAATTGTCTTTCAGACTGTAACTGTGCCATTACACATTAAAAAAGATAGCAGAGTCATTCATACAATTTATAAAGAAAAGTGCCTAGGTATATTGATTAATTTTGGGGAGTATATCAATATAGAGGAATGATAGATGTGGGAGTGCTAACTGCTCCCACAATTTAGGTGCATCCCCTAGAAGACACTTGTCCCGTTAACCTTAGACACTGGTTTTGCACATTTTACGGCATTTATAATTTTAACCACCGTATAAGGTTAGTAGGATGTGTCTTGCAGGGGACGCTCCTAGATATGTGGGAGCGGCTGGCACTCCTACATATATCATTTGCCTATCAATATATCATAGTATAGTTAAAAGAACTTAAATATTTTAGATTGGAACACTGAAAAGATCTTGGAGTATAGAAAGTTGGCAGGTATTTCGGGAATAGTGAAGAGCAGTAGTAAGATCTTAAATACTATTATGCAGAGGCATATATGGGAAAAGGGGAATTCTGGTGGCACAACCATAAATAATGATATATGAAAAATGGTAAATTGTGGTCACTTTTACGGGAGGAATGCTGCTGGTAATCTCTCCTCATAAAACTATCTAGCTCCTTTCTCTTTCCAACTCACAAACGTGCATGCGTCCTTGTATACGGAAAAGTTTTAGAAGTATCTTTTCATCTGATAAATGAAATTTCTGCATATAGAATTTCCTTCTACATATTTGGTTCCATACTACTTTCACTGTTGACAGTGACATGGTTTGCACTCTGTTGGATTTTGTTGTTGTTCTTTGGATGCTGCATGCTTTTTAGTCAGTCAAGTATCCAGTGGGATATAAAGTGATGTTTTTAGTTGATGCTAATAACAATTAGTTGAGCCTATTCATTGATATATTCAATGCTGCTAGGGAAGATATTTCTTAAACTTCCGAGATGAACTTTGAGCTCTTGATGCTTATTCTTTAACCGTAAACAAGTTCTTGCACAAACTTGGAGGTTGTTAAGTCTATTGTCACATGACCTTATTTTTCTATTTGTTTGAATAGGTAGACTACTCTGGATTTATGACAATAAATCCTCAAAGGTTTGGGCAAAAGTATGTGGGGAAGGTACCTTCATTCTGTCTTGATCGGCATTTTTGGATCTGATTTTAGTATTTTTTTTAAGGCCTCTATTCTAAATTTGATGCTTATGCTTAACTTCTGTAGGTTGCAAACCCACAGGATATTCTTATCTTTTCGAAGGCTATAAAAAAGCATCAGCGTGAAGGTAATTTAATTTACGCAATT
Source organism: Warburgia ugandensis (assembly GCA_035236585.1). Lineage (NCBI taxonomy): Eukaryota > Viridiplantae > Streptophyta > Magnoliopsida > Canellales > Canellaceae > Warburgia > Warburgia ugandensis. The sequence goes on from CP141137.1 coordinate 65,446,168, forward strand.
CCTTTGAATAGCACTGACAGTTTACATGTGCACTTGCTAAGCAATCCCATCATAAGTTTCCCTGAATGAAGCATCATGATTAATTTGTTTGGGTTTGCTGGAATGTAGCACATATGTTACTTGTTGTTCTTAGTTTGCCATGATACACTTAAAGGGAGAGCACTAGGACTTTGCATGGCAGAAATTGATATGATGATTCATGTTAAGAAGTTACCGCCATCATTATTGAATTGTGAAAAAAGTACAAGATGCTGCTCTTGTGCTGGGGACCTTGTAGGGTGTTCTGGTCTGATTATTTTGATCTGGGAAAATGATATTCCTACTCCTTAACATATGCCTGCCTCCCTGGTGGTTTTTTGGGCATTTGTGCTTTACTTCTCTGGTTTTTTTTAACCAGTTATGAAGCTCAAAACTGCTAAAATGCCCAAACAACTACAAAGGGGGTATCACTGCCCTTTGATAGGTTCTGCTGTGATATAGATGATAAACAAAACTAGTCACGCTAATGGTTTCAAAGGGCAGTTTCTCCAACTACTTTGTGGAACCCCAAGTATGAAGAAATTGAGCCAGTGACTCTTGTTAGGATAAATGGCTTCCCATTGGGTTAATAGCCTCTCATTGTTCATCTTTACTCTTAAAGATATAACCTGGTGAGACTTATAAAAGAGTGGTTCCTTTTCGCATTTTTGCTGTATGTGTTAGTTGGAAGAATAGTTGAAGTTATAGGCTGTTTTTGTGTAAGCTAACTTTGCAACCATTTTGCATCTGTCTAGCAATCCAAGTTCAAATATTTGCTACATTGAAGGGGATCAGATAATACCTTTTCAATATTTTATCTTATTAATTGTTGGAAATTGTTAGTACTTATGCAGTTGTCTTAATTGGTTTAACTTCTTTTATTTTTTTAGTTGTTTGTTCGATTGCAATCTTAGTCAAAGATATTGTCTCTACACTTCTAATTCAACTAATATCACAAAAACTTGAGAAACATGTAAATAGACCCATGCTTACCACCACCATCATCAAAACCTTATCCCGATTAGGGGCCGGCTACATGAATCTTGTTCCTCCTTTTTCTTCTATTAAGGGTTATGGCCTCATTTAGTCCAAAAGTTTTTAAATATTTTCTTACCACTTCTATCCATGTCCTTTTAGGCCTTTCTCATGCCCTTTTAGTGCCTTCAACTTGAATTGACTCACTCCTAATCAATGTCATTTTTGGTCTCCATTGGACATGTCGAAACCATCTAAGTCTACCTCGCTCATGTTGTAACCTATAGGTGCTACTCCTAAGTTTCCTTTCATGTTTTCATTTCTAATTTTATCCATTTTTATATTGCAACTGTTGATTGTTTAACCGCAAGTGCACGGGCTATTGTAGTATAGCTATGCAAATACGGGTCGATCCCACGAGGACTTGATTTAAAATTATGGAGTTTTAAATAAAATTCAACTAAAAAATAAAATTCAGATTTATTCAAATGTTCCAATGTTCACAAATATTTATTCCAAGGAAGATAGAAAATAAAAATAAAATGCTTCTTGGATAAGCTTGTCCTTGGATTACCTTGTCTGGATTAGTACGTCCTTGAATAGTCTCTGGATTACTTGTCACTGAATAGTCAAAATGAAGATAAGTTAGAACCGAGAATAGCATAGGGACACGGTTGGAATTTACGAAATAGGACAGAATTGTAATTTACGAGATCTTCGTGTCTGATTTGTAATTTCAGAGATCTTCGGGTGCAGATTTGTAATTTCCGAGATCTTCGGGTGCAGATTTGTAATTCTGAGATCTTCGGGTGCAATTTTGAAATTCTTCGGAGTTACGGTTTTCACGAAAAAACCGGGAAAAAAACGATGAAAACACGAGAAGGGGAAGAAGGAAGAAGGAGGGAGGAAAAGAGGAAGGAGAAGAAGAAGGAACGCGGGAGTGGAAACCCAACTTGGGTTTCCTCTCCTAGGAACGTCCGATGCTTAGCGGGAAGCGAAGGAGAGAAATTGGTCGAGAGAAGAAGAGGGAAAGAGAAGAAAGGAGGAAGAAGAAGGATGCGGGAAAAACACATTCAGGTTTTCTTCCCCGGGCCGTCCGAATGGGTGCAGGCGGTGCGTCTTGGTTTGGCGAGAGGAGAAAGCTTGGCCTTGCTTGGGTTTGATGGTGGCCGAGTGAAAAAAATTCGGACAATCTTTGGATGGGCCGGATGGGCGAAGTCGGGTTTAGTGAAGACGATGGGAAACTTGGTGGGCCGGCCAGGTGATCTGGGTTTGGTGGTTTGTGTCGGTGCAATTTGAACGGTGGAGCGGATAAGAGGAAGAGGGATCTTTGGGATCATACTAGCCTAGGCGGACGCCAATGGGATTCTTAGGTGGGCGGTAGGGCTAGCTAGGTCGGCTAGCCGAAGAGAACGAGGGTGAGAGAAGATGGCAGTTTGGCCGGTGTTGGTTTGGGTTGACGCGAGAAACAAGGAGGAAGAGATGGAGATAGGAGACGGGGCGTGAAAGAGCAGTAGAAGGGGGAAAGGTTCTCACCTACGGCTTTTGTGGTGATGGGAAGACGAAAGAAAAGAGTAAGGTGGGCAATGCGGGGAAAGAACAAGAGAAAGAGAGGGAACGCGTGCGTGTGCGAGAGAGAGAGAGAGAGAGAGAGAGAGAGAGAGAGAGAGAGAGAGAGAGAGAGAGAGAGAGAGAGAGAGAGAGAGGTGGAGTGGTGATGGTTTATGGACTTAGGAAGGGGAGGGGAAGGGAGCAAGGAGAGGATAGTGGTGCGTCATGTGGTGATCGGAGAGCGGATGGAGAGAGAAGCGGGGGTTAGTGCGGTGCGGTGAAACGAAGGGACGGGGGAATAAAGGCACGGTCTTGCCTTGTACGGTCCGGGAAGGGGTTGAAGAGAACCCGGGCGTGATGGAGATGCGGCACTGGGTCGGTGAGCTTGATGGAGCGGTGGAGGTAAGGAGAGAGAGAGAGAGAGAGAGAGAGAGAGAGAGATAGAGAGAGAGAGAGAGAGATCGCACTTGACCTTTTACAAGAGGAAAAAAAAACATCACCTTTAGAGAGAGAGAGGGGACTTTAAAAGAGAGAGAGACGTGTGAAAGAAAAGGAGAAAAAGAGAGATAAAGAGATAGAAGAGAGAGAGAAAAGAAAGGAGAGGGATAAGAGAAAAAGAGAGAAGAGAGGAGAAAGAGAAGGAAGAGGAGATAGGTGGGGTCCACTAGCTTTCCTAGTTTTCCTAGAACTCTGCAAGTATTCAAAGTCTTGAGTCTCTTTCCATGATTCAATCTGGATCGTCCATGCCTGAGTTGACTGATCTGTAATGCACAAGACTCAATTAGCGAAATCTAAACCGTCCATTAGCTTTAATAGTCATTTAACCACTAAATTTTACAATTCAACGGTTGGATGACCAATTAAAGCTAAAATGAAATATTTGATTTAAAATCTTAAAATTAATGGTCTAGATGCTCCAATCAAATACTAAATTAGGGGTATTTTGACCAAATTTGAACACTTAACACACCCCCCAACCAGCATTTTGCTAGTCCCTAGCAAAAGATGCGAAGAAATCAAATCAAAAATTTTTTATTTTTTATTTTTTATATTTTTTTTTCAGGTCATCTCCATTTTGTTCTCAGATAATTATCTTCAATAAATCTATTAACTTTAGCAAACTAATAAAGATGACTAAATAATTCAAAAAAACCTTACCCATATGCTAAAAATATTCCACTTAAGCTCAGATCTCAGAGTGAGTGTGTGCGTCTGATTTACACATAGAATAATCTTTATGTATAAGTAGACTTTTAACTTTTGAACTCCATCTGAAATATGTTTTGACCTCAATCCTTACTAATGGCATACGCTCAGAAATAAAATCTCTCGATGGGGTTCAAATCATATCTCTCTTGTAATTATGTGAGCGAGTCAATAAAAACAAATTTAGCTCACATATACTCATGAAGAACGGGAGTTACTAAGGAATTTACTTGTATTGATCCCTTTGGAATAGATGCCATTACCTTTGCATATTTAGAAATACCACTCTTTTAATCCTATCCATTCATTTCCTCATCAAGACTATATTCATCCTAGAATCAATAGGTCTTTAATTGGGACGAAACATAGGCTTAGGACAGGGTACCAAAGAAAGGGTATAAGGGAATTCAAAGTTTCTTCAAAAAAATAAGTAGAGGTCTTCTACTAAAATTGACAATGCTTCTTTTCTTTGCTGAAGTGAATATTCTTTTTCCATTTTTCTTTGTATTCTTCAAACTCTTTTTTTTTTTTTTTTTTTTTTCACTTTTCTTTCTTTTCATATTTTTGACTCACTTTGAAGAATATTTCTTTTCTTAATATCCACTTTTCTACTTTTGTTGCAACTAAAAGATTTTTTTTTTTCCTTCTTCTCTAACTTATTTTTCAAAGAAAAATGGGTAATGGATAATTTATACTGGGTTAATATGGGTAAATGGTAATTTGGGTGACAAAAGAAAATGGCTTATATTCAAGGCTTAACTTGGCTAACTAGAGGGAAAAATACTTACAGGTAGGCTTTATGTCTTTAGGTTAACAACAAGGATGGCCTAAATCATTTTCTAGGTTTCATATAATCTATCAAATTCAATGAACTTTCAATTTTAAAGGTAGTATTCTAATTTTTCAGGTAATTAGCCAAATTTAAGAGTTTGGGATCAATTTTCTTTAAGCACTTATTTGAAGAAAATTTTGAACATTATAACCTCTCAAAAAGGATGAATGGCTCTAAAACTCACTTGTGTTATAGATCTCCTTGAATTTCTTGAGAATTTCTAAGTTATAGCCACTTATCAATCTAGATTATCTATATGCAACTGCGTGTACAATTGTGATATGAGACTTTGCTTTTATGGAATACTTTAGAAAATGGGTAAAATGATGAATTAATCATATTCAATTCTATTAATAAGCTAAAGTTATCCAGATTATACTTTAGACAATCAAATTCTCATCATGGTATAGGAAATGACCTAAATTTTTTTCTTCCTATTTTTTTGTATTTTTTTTTTAACAAAACCAAGGAAAACACCTAAAAACTAAAAGACAACTAGAATTTGCTAGAATTCTACACCCCCCAACCTGACAGAAACATTGTCCTCAATGTTTAAAAAGTAGGACCTAAAATGAATATGGGTGATATAGAAAACAACAAAATACAAAATATGGTACAAAGAGATCAAATTCACTCAATCTGATAAACGGGATCCTCCAGTTGTGGACTCAACTTACGGATTCTCATAATCTAGGAAAGGCTTTAAACGATGACTATTCACTTTAAAAGAATGACCAGTCCTAGTATTCTCAATCTCGGCAGTCCCATATGGAAAAACGTCTTTTACTATGTATGGACTGGTCCATCGAGATCTAAGCTTACACGGAAATAGGTGGAGCTTAGAATTGTAAAGTAGAACCTTTTGGCTTGGAGTAAAGGATTTTCTCATTATGTTCTTATCATGAAAAACTTTCATCTTTTCTTTATATATCCTATTACTCTCATAAGCTTCTTGCCTGATCTCTTCCAACTCATTAAGTTGGAGCTTGCGATGTGAGCCTGCTTTATCCATATTGAAATTGAATGTCTTTATTGCCCAATAGGCTCTATGTTCCAATTCCACGGGCAAATGACAAGCCTTACCGTATACAATACGATAGGGAGACATACCAATCGGGGTGCGATGTGCGATCCTGTAAGCCCGAGCGCATCGGTCGATCTAAGAGACCAATCTTTACGATCTGGATTAACGGTCTTTTGAAGGATTTGTTTGATGGCCCGATTTGATACTTCTACTTGTCCACTTGTTTGTGGGTGATACGGTGTTGCAACTTTATGTGTAATATTATATTTTTTCATTAGTGCTTCAAATGGTTTGTTGCAAAAATGCGTCTAGTTATCACTTATAATGGCTCGAGGAGTCCCAAATCTAGAAAAAATGTTTTCTTTTAAAAATTTAAGAACTATTTTGTGATCATTATGCACACATGGGATAGCCTCAATCCATTTTGAAACATAGTCTACGGCCAATAAGATATAAATGTAGCCAAAAGAAGGTGGAAATGGACCCATGAAATCTATACCCCAACAATCAAAAATTTCTATGATAAGAATAGGATTTAGAGGCATCATATTCCTACGGGTTAATCCTCTAACTTTTGACATTGCTCACATAATTTACAAAACACATGTGTGTCTTTGAACAACGACGCCAATAAAAACCACCGAAAATCTTTGTTGTTTTACGGGTAGAAAAATGTCCACCACATGCTTGAATGACAAAAGGAGATAACACTATGTTGTTCTAAGTCGGGGACACATCTCCTAATGATTTGATCTGGGCGTATTTAAACGGTATGGATCATCCCGAAATAATGCTTAACATTGGAAAAGAATTTTTTCTTTTCTTGTTTATTCAATGTTAGAATTTTCCACTGTGACTAAATAATTTGCAATATCGGCAAACCGGGGAGGATGGGAAACATGAAAAAGTTGCTCATCGGGAAAGTGTCTTTAATTGGCAACTCATTTAAAGGCTCTGTTAGGACTAAGCGAGACAAATGGTCACTACCACATTCTCTACTCCCTTTTTATCTTTTATTTCAATGTCAAACTCTTGGAGTAGGAGAATCCATCTAATTAGTCTAGGCTTAGCATCTTTCTTAGAAACAAGATACTTGTGGGCCGAATGGTCAGTGAATATGACTATTTTAGGTCCAACCAAGTAAGACCTGAATTTATCCAATGCGAAGACAAGCTATAAGAGTTCTTTCTCAGTAGTAGAATAGTTCATTTGGGTGCTATTTAAGGTCCTACGGCATAGTAGATGACGTATGGCTTCTTTTCTTTTCTCTCATCTAGTACGACTCCTACGGCATAGTCAACGGCATCACACATGATTTCAAAGGGTAGACTCCAATCGACTACATGATAGGTGCGGCGGTCAACCTGTCTTTCAACTTTATAAATGCTTCTTGACAATCCTTAGTCCACTCAAAAGGAGTATCATTTGTGAGGAGGTGACATAGTGATCTAGATATTGCACTAAAATCCTTAATGAACCTCAGATAGAATCCCGCATGACCTAGGAAAGATCGAACGTCCCTAATAGATTTTGGAATGGGTAGATTGGAAATTAGATCAACTTTAGCTCTATCTACCTCTATACCTTTAGATGACACAATGTGACCTAAGACAATTCCCTTAGGAACCATGAAATGACATTTTTCCCAATTAAGCACTAGGTTCTTTTCTTTACAACGAGTTAAGACTTTTCTTAGATTTTCAAGACATGTTTCAAATGAATTAGAAACAGAAAAGTCGTCCATGAAAAACCTCTAAAATTCTCTCCACCATATCACCGAAAATGCTTAACATGCAACGTTGAAATGTGGCGGGAGCATTACATAATCCAAATGGCATTCTTTTGTAAGCAAAAGTGCGAAAGGACATGTAAATGTGGTCTTTTCTGATCCTCGGGTGCAATTTCTATTTGGTTATACCACTGAATAACCATCTAAGAAACAATAGTCTTGGTGTCCTGCAACCCTTTCTAACATTTGATCAACGAAGGGCAAAGGAAAATGGTCCTTCCTTATGTGACATTCAACTTTCGATAGTCGATACACATACGCCTACGGTAGTAACCACTGTAGGGATTAATTCATTGTTGGCGTTAGTTATTCTTGTCACTCCGGACTTCTTTGGAACCACACGAGTAGGACTTACCCATTTCTTTATCACTTATGGGATAGATGATTCCCACATCAAGCAACTTTAGGACTTCTGCTCTAACCACATCTTTCATATTAGGATTTAACCTTCTTTGCATTTGACGACATGGTTTAGCTTCATCCTCTAGATAGATCCTATGGGTGCAGATTAAAGGGTTAATGCCCTTTATATCAGCTATGGTCCATCCTATAGCACCTTTGTGTTCTTTTAAAGTGTCTATTAATTTGTCCTCCTGAGATGTTTCTAATTGGGAGGAAATTATTACAGGAAAAGTCTCTTTGTCTCCTAAAAAGGCATATTTTAAATCTGATGGTAGAGATTTCAATTCAAGCTTAGGAGGTTGTATGAATGATGGACGGAAGTGGATTCCCTCAGTGGAAGGTCCTCGAAAGGAGGTTTCCATTTTTCTGTTTCCATGATAGGAACAGAATCGAGGAGGGCATTAACTTCCTCTATTAATGCATCCTCATTACACTCATTAAAATGAGCCAAACGAGGCCTCAAGTGGGTCCGATAAGGAAGATGATTGAAACCGATCTTGCACAACTAAATTGATCATGTTAACACGGTGCAAATCATCGGTAGTTTCACCCGGGTTGCTTACGAGATATTGAAAATGTTAAGTTCTATTGTCATATTGCCAAAGGACAATTTCATCACACCATTTCTACGAGTTGATTAAGGCATTGGACGTAGCCAAAAATGGTCGTCCCGGGATGACCGGTATTTCATTCTTCTCATTCACCACGGTGTGTATCTAGAACCGAGAAAATCGACAGGAAGCAAAATTGTTCTACGGACTAACACATCCTCTATTACCCCTCTCGGTATTTTTACGTAACGATCACTAGCTGGAGCGTAGTAGATGTAGGTTTCAATTCACCCGGACCTAGCGTTCGTATACCTGAGTATGGTAATAAGTTTACACTAGATCCTAAATCAAGAAGAGCTTGATTTATCCGGTAGTTACCCAATAATGCAAGTAAGAGTGGGGCAACCAGGATCCTTGTACTTTGGTGGTGTATGGTGTTGAAGAATAGAACTAACCTGTTCGATCAAAAATGCCTTCTTTTGGACATTTAATTTTCTCTTGATGGTGCATAAGTCTTTTAAGAATTTGGCATATGATGGGATTTGTTTTATAGCGTCTAAGATCGGTATGTTGATCTTGACTTGCTTGAAAATCTCTAAAATCTCATCATTAGATGCGAACTTTGGGGCTTGACGCAACCTTTGAGGGAATGGAGCGAGGACGGACATGGCTCAACGGGTGAAACATGGACCTTTTCTTTAGATTTTTCTTTAGGTTTTTCTACCTTTTCAATCTTTTTAGGCTCAACTTTCTCAATTATTTTAGCACTCCTAAGAATAATGTGACTTTAGTTTGTTCAATGGTAGAGCTAGATGTTTCATCGGATGCATTAATGCTTAACGCATGCACTCCCTTAGGGTTTGCTTGAGGTTGAGCTAGGGAATTTTCCTTTTTCCATATTTTGCATCATTTGACTCATCATGTTTTTAGTTCATTCACGGACTTTTCTAATTGTGAAATTTTCCTTTCCTGATTTTGATTAACTTGATTATCCTCTACATGCCTTTTAGGCGGGGGCAAGTAAAGTCCAGGAGAATGAGGTTGATGAGTTTGGTATGGTGGTGGAGCAAGTAGTCCTTGGTTTGGTTGTTGATGACTGGTATGGGCACGATTGTGAGACATTTGCATTAGGTCCATTTCTCCAATTGAAATTTGGATGGTTTCTCAGTTGGGATTATATGTCTCGAATATGGGGAGAAAGGTCTTTTATAATTATTGAGTGCATTAGCTTTGATCATGAAGTACATCTTGAAATGCAGGGATGGTAGGACATTCCTGAGTAAGATGTGATGTACTTTCACAAATGTTACACACTTGTTCATCATTAGTTAAGGTTTTCGTTCCCATTTCCATGGCTTCTACTTTTCTAGCTAGGGTTGCTACTTTGGCACTGATTTCATTTTTTTCAGTCATGGCATACATGCCTCCCCTAGTAGATGTGGAAGTGGCCTTGGGTCTATCGAATGTTCTACTCTTTGAGTCGGCCAGTGTCCGTGCACTTTCGGTAGCCATTCCAAATACTCCGCCTCATCTGGTTGTTTATTCAAAAAGTTACCATTGCACATCATCTCTACAAACTGGCGCATGTCAGAATTAAGTCCTTCATAAAAGAAGGCGATAATGTGCCATGGTTGATAGCCATGATGTGGGCAAGTAAGCAATAGATCTTTGAACCTTTCCCAGCATTGGTAGAATGATTCTTTATCTTTTTGGGTAAAGTTCATTATCTTACGACAGTGTATTTGTTTTATGTGTAGGGAAAAACTTTTTCAAGAATTCCCTAGTCATTTCATTCCAAGTCCTTATGGAACCTGGTGGCTGTGCATTAAACCACATTTTTGCTTTTTCCTTTAAAGAGAAAGGAAATAGCTTAAGCCTGACAGTGTCTAGACCTATATTTTGGGTTCTTTGGGTACTACATACCTCATCAAATTCTTTAAGGTGCAAATAAGGACTCTCACTATCTAGCCCATGAAATTTGGGAAGTAATTGAATTACTCCCGTTTTTAATTCTAACGCACCAGCATTTTGAGGAAGAATGACACAAGAGGGTGTACTGGTGCGTGTAGGTTGAAGGTAGTCTCTTAAGGTTCGTCCATGAGGATTTTGATAAACATCATTTTCTCCATGGTCACTCTGTTGGTCCCATTCCCTATTTTCATTCCTTCTCCAATTTCTTTGTTGATGATTATTCCTCCTTGGTGGAGGTTGATATTCATCATCAATTAGAGGTGGTGGGTCCTCATTCATGATGAGTGGAGCTTGATCACCTCTAATTCTACCATGGGGTGAGTTACCCCTTGATCGTTGATCAGCCATTGTTGGTCTGTCTTTTTGGTCGTACGAGACTAACCTACCGGTTTCGTCGCGTATCCAAAAGGGCATACAATGAAAGATCTTTTTGATTTTTTGATTTTTTGATTTTTTTTTTAATCCTAAATGATGCAACCTAAGTGCCTAAAATGATGCACAAAACAGGACACAATCAAGCAATCCCCTTAGGCTAGCAAGCATAGATATTTTGATTTTCTTGATTTTCTGTGGGGACAACGCTTTTAATTAGTCTACTCTAACGCTCCTGCTCTCTTTAGGAGTTGACTACTGCTTACCAGTTAGGTTCTAACCAAAGTGGTTAATACAACCCTCGTGTAAGGAGGCGTTTAGACCTCAACAAACGTCGACAGGAGGTAGGGGAAGAGCGAGGCTCTATTAGACAACCCCCAATAACCACAGTGATCAAAAGCAACCGAGTAATGTGTCCTATTAAGAGGGTCCTACGAGCATGTGATATCCCTATGGGTCTCTTCTGATTGATTTTAAATTAATGTGAAAGGAGAGGTTGCGCGCTTGAGATGATTATCCTAGGTGGGCCAAGGAGTGGTGATGAAATCCACCCTTGATCTTGTGGGGTAGGGTGCCCTTACTAATTAAATTTCACACACCATGGCAATTCGATCAACATATAATCCACCTTAAAGCGTTAGACGTGTCCTAAAATGCAATTGAAAGCAATAAACTAATGCAAAACCCTAAGATGCAACAATTATAATATATGCTTTCTATATGCAATTAAGTACCAAACAATGCAAATTATTCTAAATGCAAACCCTAATCTAGAAAATAAATGAGTGAGAAGACTTACAGTGAGGTTTCTGATGAAGATCAAGTGTGGGCCACCGTGTCCCACACTTGCCCTGTATTATTACAACCCTTTAAAAATTGAAATTGAAAATGCAAATTACAAGGGGCCTCACTACAAGATTCACTCAAAAATAAAATTTCTAATCTAGGAAAGCAAGAAAAATCTATCAATTGATGAAGTTCCACTCCAATTTCCTGAAAAAGAAAAATAACAATTAGTACCAAATTCAGGAAATAAAGTGATTATGCACTAAAAATGCCTAAAGATGCACCTAAGAATGCCTAAAATGCAATTCCTAATTTTTTGTATTTTTTGTATTTTTTTTAAATTTTTTTTTAAAATTTTTTGAATTTTTAATTAAATTTTATAAAAAACTCCATTTCAAGTCCCCGGCAACGGCGCCAAAAACTTGTTGATTGTTTAACCGCAAGTGCACGGGCTATTGTAGTATAGCTATGCAAATACGGGTCGATCCCACGAGGACTTGATTTAAAATTATGGAGTTTTAAATAAAATTCAACTAAAAAATAAAATTCAGATTTATTCAAATGTTCCAATGTTCACAAATATTTATTCCAAGGAAGATAGAAAATAAAAATAAAATGCTTCTTGGATAAGCTTGTCCTTGGATTACCTTTGTCTGGATTAGTACGTCCTTGAATAGTACATCTGGATTGCCTTTGTCCCTGAATAGTCAAAATGAAGATAAGTTAGAACCAGAATAGCATAGGGACACAGTTGGAATTTCTGAAATAGGACAGAATTGTAATTTCTGAGATCTTCAGGTACAGATTTGTAATTTGAGATCTTCGGTGCAGATTTGTAATTTCCGAGATCTTCGGTGCAGATTTGTAATTCTGAGATCTTCGGGTGCAATTTTGAAATTCTTCGGGTTCTGGTTTTCACGAAAAAACCAGAAAAAACGATGAAAACACGAGAAGGGGAAGAAGGAAGAAGGAGGGAGGAAAAGAGGAAGGAGAAGAAGAAGGAACGCGGGAGTGGAAACCCAACTTGGGTTTCCTCTCTAGGAGACGTCCGATGCTTGGCGAGGGAAGCGAAGGAGAGAAATTGGTCGAGAGAAGAAGAGGGGAAGAGAAGAAAGGAGGAAGAAGAAGGATGCGGGAAAAACACGGTTTTCTTCCCCGGGACCGTCCGAATGGGTCCAGGCGGTGCGTCTTGGTTTGGCGGAGGAGAAAGCTTGGCCTTGCTTGGGTTTGATGGTGGCCGAGTGAAAAAATTCGGACAATGCCTTTGGATGGGACCTGACCGGGCGAAGTGCGGGTTTAGTGAAGACGATGGGAAACTTGGTGGGCCGGCCAGGTGATCTGGGTTTGGTGGTTTGTGTCACCGCAATTTGAACGGTGGAGCGAGATAAGAGGAAGAGGGATCGGGATCATACTAGCCTAGGCGGACGCCAATGGGATTCTTAGGTGGGCGGTAGGGCTAGCTAGGTCAGCTAGCCGAAGAGAACGAGGGTGAGAGAAGATGGCGGTTTGGCCGGTGTTGGTTTGGGTTGACGCGAGAAACAAGGAGGAAGAGATGGAGATAGGAGACGGGGCGTGAAAGAGCGGTAGAAGGGGGAAAGGTTCTCACCTACGGCTTTTGTGGTGATGGGAAGACGAGAAAGAAAAGAGTAAGGTGGGCAATGCGGGGGAAAGAACAAGAGAAAGAGAGGGAACGCGTGCGTGTGCGAGAGAGAGAGAGAGAGAGAGAGAGAGAGAGAGAGAGAGAGAGAGAGAGAGAGAGAGAGAGAGAGAGAGAGAGAGAGAGAGAGAGAGAGAGAGAGAGGTGGAGTGGTGATGGTTTATGGACTTAGGAAGGGGAGGGGAAGGGAGCAAGGAGAGGATAGTGGTGCGTCATGTGGTGATCGAGAGAGCGAGATGGAGAGAGAAGCGGGGTTAGTGCGGTGCGGTGAAACGAAGGGACGAGGGGAATAAAGGCACCTGGTCTTGCCTTGTACGGTCCAGGGAAGGGGTTGAAGAGAACCCGGGCGTGATGGAGATGCAGCACAGGTCGGTGGAGCAAATGGAGCGGTGGAGGTAACCGAGAGAGAGAGAGAGAGAGAGAGAGAGATAGAGAGAGAGAGAGAGAGATCAGCACCTTGACCTTTTACAAGAGGAAAAAAAAAACATCACCTTTAGAGAGAGAGAGGGGACTTTAAAAAGAGAGAGAGACGTGTGAAAGAAAAGGAGAAAAAGAGAGATAAAGAGATAGAAGAGAGAGAGAAAAGAAAGGAGAGGGATAAGAGAAAAAGAGAGAAGAGAGGAGAAAGAGAAGGAAGAGGAGATAGGTGGGGTCCACTAGCTTTCCTAGTTTTGCTAGAACTCTGCAAGTCTTCAAAGTCTTCAGTCTCTTTCCATGATTCAATCTGGATCGTCCATGCCTGAGTTGACTGATCTGTAATGCACAAGACTCAATTAGCGAAATCTAAACCGTCCATTAGCTTTAATAGTCATTTAACCACTAAATTTTACAATTCAACGGTTGGATGACCAATTAAAGCTAAAATGAAATATTTGATTTAAAATCTTAAAATTAATGGTCTAGATGCTCCAATCAAATACTAAATTAGGGGTATTTTGACCAAATTTGAACACTTAACAGCAACTCATCCATCTCAACATCCTCATTTAGGCTATGCTCATCCTATGTACATGTTGTTCCTTAATTGCCCTACACACTTATCCATAGAGCATGGTTGGCCTTGCAACCATCCTATAGAAATTTTCTTTCACTTTGAGTGGCACTCGTCCATCACACAAAACTCTAGAGGCACATTTCCATTTGTTCCAACCCACTTGGATTCTCTAGGTAGCATTCCTCCCAATCTTTCTGCTCTCATGAATTATCAATCCCAAGTATCTAAAGTGGTCTTTTTGGAAAACTTCTTAGTTATCAATATTTAGTAGTGCTTCACTCCCACTCCTCTCCTTACTAAAATTTCATTCCATATATTATGCCTTAGTTTAGCTAATTTTAAGATCCTTTAGACTCTATAGCATCTCTCCACAACTCTAGCTTTGTGTTTATGCCCTCCCTTGTCTTATCAATCAAAACTATGTCATTTGCAAATAACATGTATCATCAAATCTCCTCGTGTAGATGTTTTGTTAACTCATGCATAACAAACGGGCTCAATGTTAATACTTGATGCAATGCTATGGTGATAGGGAAATCACCAAGTTCTCCTCTCGTGGGCTTGACATTTGTAACCACACCCTCATACATATCCTTAATTATGTCTATATATCCCCATAAAATCCCTTTCTCACCTAACACTTACCATATTAACTAACATAAGCTTTTTCTGAGTTAATAAAGACCATGTGAAGGCCCTTCATCCTCTCCCTGTACTTCTCTATGAATTGTCTAAGTAGGAAAATAGCTTTCATGGTAAACCTCCCAGGCATGAAACCAAACTAATTTTCCTATACACGCATCTCATGTCATAACCTATTCTTATTTCTATTTCCCTAAGTTTCACGTTGTGACTCATAAGTTTGATCTCATGGTAATTAGTGCAACTCTGTATGTTTTCTTTATTCTTATAAATTAGTACGATAGATATCATCCTCCATTCATCTAGCATTTTTGTCGATTCTACAATATTGTTAAACAATTTTGTTAGCCAAACTATTTCAATATCTCTCATTTACTTCCAAACCTCTATTGGTATACTATTGCGTCCCAGGGCCTTTACTGATTTAATCTTTTTCAATGCCTCCTTCACTTTAGGCCTCCTGATCCTACGATCGTATCCATATAGTCTAACATTATTTGGGTTTAAGGTTCTTTCAATCTCTATATTCTCAATACATTTGTCATTTGGTAATTTTTGAAAATAATTTTTCTCCTTTCGATTGATCATGTCATTTTTTATTAGTATCCTTTGGTTATTACTTTTAATGCTTTTTAACATGGTCTAAGTCCTTACTCTTCTGTTCTCTTATTTTTGCAAGTTTGAACACATCTTTCTCACCTTCTCTTGACCCTAATCTATTATAGAGATCATCATATGCCTCAAGTTTAGCATCACTTACTACTCTTTTAGCAACTTTTGTAGCATTCTTATGTTGCTTAAAGTTTTCGATATCTCTAGTTCCCTTCCATGTTTAAAACACACATGTTTCTCTTTAATAACATTTTGCACTTTTTCATCCACCATAAAGTTTCATTTGCCAGTTGCCTTTAGATACTCCTAAAACATATGTTGCCACTTTCTTAATGGACTCGGTCATATCAATTTACATGGTGTTTGCTATTGTTTCATTGTTCCACTTTCCTTCTGCCATCAACTTGTTTGTGAATGATGTTTTCTTCTCTGCTTTTAAGTTCCACCACTTAGTTTTTGGACACATATTAAGTTCATTTCCTTTCTTTCGTCTCTTCATGCAAATATCTATAATCATTAACCTATTTTGTGTGGTTAAACTCACCCTAGGTATCACTTTGCAATCCTTACACATTGATTTCTCAATATTTCTAAGTAAAAAAAAAGTCTATTTGGCTTATATATGATCCACTTTAAAGGTTAGTAAATGTTCATCTCTCTTCTTAAAGTATGTGTTTGCTAGAACTAAATTATATGCCAAATGAAAATTGAAGATAGCTTCGCAATATCATACCCTCCATGTGTTCTATCATATCCTTCCTTTTCTTTTCCTATATGATTATTTAAGTCTGCTCTTATAAATATCACCTCAGGGTTGGGAGTTTCGTGCATTATACGCTCCATATCTTCCCAGAATTATCTCTTGATTCTATCTTTTAACCCTACTTGTGGGGTGCATGCATTTCAACATTTATGATTTTCTCTCGTAAGACAAATTTTGTTAGTAAAATTCTATCATTGGTTCTTCTAACGTTTACAACTTTATCTTTTAATTCTTTATCTACTATTATCCCTACACTATTTATATTGTTGTCCTTTCCTATATACTAGAGCTAACACCCATTAATCTCTCTAGTTTTAGCCCTTTCCCACTTGGTTTCTTGGACATAAGCTATATTGGCTCTCCTACATTTCATTGTATCTACTAACTCCATACTCTTACTTTTCAATGTGCTTATATTCCATGTGGCGATACAAATCTTATTTTCCTGAACTAGTCTCTTTACCCCAGCACATTTAGAATGGTGCAAGAACCACTGCCCATCCAGGATCCGATGCAGCATGTCGCTTACAGAGGAGTGACCTAGCAGCCTTTTTCCATCTTCCACTACATCTAGGATCCGATACAACACGTTGCTTAAGGGAGAATGCCCTAGCAACCCTTGCCCATTTCCCACTGCGTCCGGGCTTTGATGCATCGCGTCACTTATGGGGAACACCCTAGACTAAGGAAATGCCTATGCTTTAAACTCACACTAAGGATTTGCCAAAGAATTTTACACTTGTTGACACCTGACACAGCCCTCTTCTATCCGGCTTATGACTGGCTGCGAGATCATAAAACCACACAAGCAGGATTATGCTCACCAGCATAGTACATATTAAATAGAATATTTAAATTTATGAATTCATAGTCTTTATTTTGTGGAAGTTCATTACACATATAGTGAAGTTGCATGCCCAAACTCCAAAGTGCATTGGGACAAAATATGAAATTTCTAAATCATAATAAGAAACTAGGTCAACTAATTTATGATTGTGTGCGTCTTTGCATATTTTTCTTGATTAAGAAATAATGGGAAAGGTCTCTTGTTTGGTTTATTAAAACTGGATGCTCCATTACTTTGGCTTTTATAGACTTGTGACTTGTCAATATGGTGCTCTCAATTCTGGACTGGGAATTGACACATTATAGAGCTGTTCTGTAATATTTTTGGAGTTGCTGGTTGCTGAAGGAACTTCATCTTGTTCTGTTGAGTGCTTTAATTGATATGAGAAAGGAGTTTTTGCTTCAAATCAGCAGGGACAAACACATCTCAAGGATTTGTAGGAAGAAGTTTGAAGCATTTTAACTTAGCAGTGTTACCTGCATTATTTATCACGTTGATTGTGTCATTTGACATGACCCTTGCATTGTTCACTTTGCACTGTAGGCAAGGTTGAAGATTCAGAACGGCTTCGTCCAGAAGAATTAAATCAGCAAAATATAGAGGCTTTAGTTGCCGAGAATAATTTGGTAATCTGCCTTTGTATTTTCTGTTTTTATTTATTTATTTATTTTTTAATTCAGTTCTATCTTTGTGTCTTATGTCCTTTCTTTAGGACCCTGCTCAAATGATTTAGTTTGAAGTGATACAGTTCCTTTTTCTTCTGCCAATTAAAAGTCTTAATGCTTTTTCTAATGGTAATATAGTCAAAAAGAGTCTGGAGAAACTTGCAGCTGGATAAGAAATGACTGTACTTCTTTTCCTTTGGAAATACTCTTTCAGTTGTATCCTTACAGAAACTTTTGACATCAAATGTGGTTTGAACCTTTGTTACAGATGCTATGAAACGTGCTAGAGACTGTCTATCAAATCTGCTGTCATGCTTGAACCCCTCTATTTTGCAATCATCCACCCTCGGTGCCTTGTAACCTTTCCTGAATTTTGGACCATGAAAGGCTTATTTTCTCTATACTAAGCATTCCCTGATGAATGTTTGTCTGGAGCATTTTATCAGACTTAGAGACATCAGCCATTTACCTGTGATGGATACAACAAAACTCTGGTTGTGGGCTTCTAGCTCAGCTAGGGCTGATTGATTAATCAGCGATTTTACTTTCTTGGATGAACCTTGCTCTTTTGTCTCTAAAAATATGTCTATTAGCTGTTTCTTGCTAATGATTTATGTCTCTTTGGTCACTACCTACTGAACGTTAGATCCCTTGGTATCCATGCGGAAGTTTGTTGTATTTTCAACAATAAAAAGTGTACAAGTGGTAAATAATGGCAAAGCTATCACAATAGTCTATTGGCAGAGGGAGATCCATCTGGCATTATTTTGCCTTATCCAAAATGGATGATTAAGGAATCACCAGGAGTTGTACTTCGTCCCTGTATGATGTGCAATGAATTGATGTAGCTTGAGCAAGAACTAACCCAAACATCTCATGTTTGGTCAAAATGAGGATTAAGGGGTTCAACCATTGTGAGTGGGAGCATCTAGCCAGTTGGAATTGCACAACTATGCCATCAATTTTTCATCAAATGCACGAGTGAAATTAGTATCTAATGGACTCACCAAACTCAGACACAGAAGAACATGGCCGAGAGCGGGTCCAGCTTGGTGAGTCAATGATCGACTAGGGGAATTCCTAGCAGAGAAGTGGACATTATTGTTTGGTCCCAGCAAATAGTTCTGCATCTGTGGTGCATTTTTCTTTGAAGAAACAACCATATCAAATGAAATAGAAACTTATTACATAGAATGTTCCAGTATTTCATATCTTTCAGAAATCCTGAGAGTAAACTAAAACTGATTAGATGAAGCCTTTAATATATGATGAAGTGTGGGTTATGATATTTCTCTAAACAAAACAATGTTGGATTGAACTGTTCTTCCATCCTTTTGCAGAAAATGGAGATCCTTCCAGTTGATGATTTAGATGTTGCATTACATGATTTTGTAAACAAGGATGACAAGTTGGCTTTCTACAATTGCTTGCAGTATAATCTTGAAGAAACACGTGTAAGTTTTTCTTATTTTCGGCCAAAGAGTACTATAATTATTTTTGAATTGTTCTCAATGCCACTTAGAGAGATAATGATAACTTCTTCTCTAGACGCATGTTAAAGTTTCTATTCTCCGGTAGTTTGGAAGTATTCTACATGGCACTTCGAGATATGATGTCAATTTTGGCTGTTCTGATGATTGGATTTTGACCACTCAAACAGGATAAACTTTTTAAGGAATCAGATACAGTGAAGAGTGAAGCTGAAGATTTGATTTTAAAAGTGGAACGATGCATGCAGGCAAGGGATTTTTTATGTTGACTATTATGTGGTCCAAATTCTTAAGGTATCTGTCAAAGAATTGACCGCTTTCTGCTACAGGAACGTGTAAAGGACAGGACAATGCGTCCCAAGGATAGCGTGCAAGTTGCATCCAGTTCACAGAGCTTGCAGGTTTTAATCAGTTCTATAGACATTGTATCAGGGATCTGCATTTCTATGGAAATCATTTCAAAACATTTGGAGTTTTTTGGTAATAATAATATTGTGTGTTCTGAAATTATGTTTGCAATTTTATGCAGGATATCAGAGGTAAAACGACAGTAGGTGAAGGAAGTACACATTCATTTAGTGATGATGAAGATACAACACAAGTGTTCTCTAGCTTGAAATCTGCCAGTCAAGGAAGAAAACAGTCCAGAACTTCTAGGTCCTCGCGTGATTCGTCTCAATCTAGTAAATCTGGGGTTTCTCAGAGAGGCAGGGGAAGGGGGTCAAGTAGCTTAAAGCAGACAACACTTGACACAACTATGAGAATCCGTCGTTCTGAGAGGTTTGCATACGTGTTGTTTGTTTAGCCGAAATTACTTATGGAGAACTGAAGAATACAGACACATATATACGATCTTGCAAAAGTGTGTGTGTGTGCATGCACGTGGACACACTTAATATATATTGTATGTACAGAGCAACTAGTATCCAGTTCCATTTCTAAGGTGGATACTGGAACTTGAGGTTATTGAAGCATGTAGCTGCATCTTCTTAGTGACTCAAACCAGGATAACTATAATCCTCTGGAAAGTAGATATGCTTTTCATACACTGTTTCCTCAATTCTATCCTGTAGTCTACAAAATTCTTATTTTTCTTCTTTGTTTTCAGTCTGCAGTAAACCTCTCACAGTAAGTCATTTTATCGGCCTTCTAATGCTTATAATACTATCTGAGTTTAGCATGCTAGCTTCTTTACAGGGATTTTTATTTGTAATGTGTTTGATGTTAGATATACCTGCCCATGAACAGCCTTGAAACTATGACCTACCATGGGTGAGGCTTCTTCTTGGTTACTGTGCTAGGTCTTAGCTCAAGCTTTTTTACAAGGTTTACCTGGACTTCTTGGCTGTAACCTGAACCCTTCGTTATCCTTCACACTGCTGTCTGCTTTGCAGGCCAACATCAGTTACTACATCAGCTTCCGTTCGAAGCCTTGCAGATGATGAAGATAATATTGGTTCTGCTTCAAGTGACGAATCAGAGAAATATGAGATCAACGAAGTTGTTGATAACTCGGTATGATTTATATTGTAGTGGCAGTATGTCCTATTGTTAACCACTAAAATTACTATAATGTTGATGGAGCTCCATGTTTGGCACTTCCACGTATCTGTGCCTTAACTATCCTAGTTTATTTGCATAAGAGTGCATTATTTGGTATCCACAAGTATGATACATGGTGTGGAGTATCTTCAAGTTGATCCTACCTACTTGCATCCAAAATCGAGAAATTGTTATTGAGTCTCAATTCAAGGATATGTAAGCAGTAGGATTACTTGATAGCTCATGAAGAGAATGTGTCTCTTGTGAGCTATTAACAGGCTTATATACGTCCATCTTCATGCACATGCACATGTGCTTCCAATGCACTAAAAGTAGTTCTCATAGATGAAGATTCCCATTTGTTGCCCTTTTCATTCGTTTTCTTCTCTTAAGTTTCATCTTTTTTCTCCTTGCATGCTATTAGCTTGTTAAATTAATTTTCCTTCTTGTACTTCTTTTGTCCTGTTTGTATTTAAGGAACTCGAAGAACCTCCACAAAGTAAAGGACGCAAGAGAGCTGCAAGGGGAAGAGGCAGAGGCTCTTCAACACCCACAAAACGTGGAAGGAAATCTGGGAACTCATTGATCCAAAACATGTTCACAAACAAAGGTGATGAAGACGACGACGACGACGACAGTAGACCAAAGAAAGCTCAACCTCGAGTAAGTAAAGCTCTTTTTACATCTCTTCTTCTCTCTTTGTTTTCCATGTTGATCAAATGGTGTAGACCTTGAAATCATCTTTCCACAGTGTTGCTTGTGCTCTAGTGTCTCACCACAAATCTGATCACCAAATGAGCACCACCTCAGTCCTACCATTTATTACTAATACTTGGCAATTTTTTCAAGCTCACTTTCATTTCCAATGTTGCTTTTATTTTATCTTTATGTTTTTCAGAGTGTATTTGTTATTCAATACCCAAATATCTTGTCAGAATGCTGTGTTGTCTTGTTCCCTAGTTTTCTTCTATATAACCTGCATCACTGCATGGATTGACTACCAAACATTATTTAGCATGTATTCTTTTTTCTTTCCCAAAATTGCCATCAGGTAGCTAAAGTAGCCATTGGCACATTCAACTTTACTCTCAGAACCAACTAACTGAGCCATGATAGTACATCCAATTGGCTCACTATCATCTTTCTACTGCAAATGGGCCAAAATGGGAAGCAAAGTCACGGCTGGCTAACTTGCAACTCTTTCTGAAATTAATTTCTTTCAATCTTTTTTTTTTTTGAACAACTTTCTTCCTATAATGGTCCAGATGAATTCAAGTTCCTTGGTGCTTCAGAAGCATGGACAATACACTAACTGTAAGCCATACATGACTTAGAGACAGGTGAAATATTAAAATATCGGCAAGGCTTGAGAAGCTAAGTATGGACCCTGACGTGCCCCAGACCCATTTGTCTGTACATTTGCATGGGAAGATATGATTTGTTGTATACAAGTATAAAATATAATATAGGATTAAAAGAAACTTCTGAAAGCTAGAAATCTGCGTTGCAATCACGTTTCTCATGTTTCTTTGGCATGCATCTCTGAAGTGTCAAGAAGCAAATGTTTTCTTCTTGCTATGTACCTTAAAACCAGTCTCACTTGTTTACATGTGCACTCTTGTGCTGACTATATCTTTGTTGGATCTGACTTGTCTTTACTTTTCAGGTTACCCGAAATTATGGTTCTCTTCTGCGGAAATGATTCTCAGTCGACATTGGAATATGTTGCTGTCAGCCACTGCAGTTTTCATGTACATTATATTATATTGTGAGAAATCTTCGAGAGGGGGTTCAAGCATCCAAGAGTAGAATGATACTGAGCAAGCAATCAGAACTGGCTTGTGCAAATTTACAGTATTTACTGCAGTGGTCAGATTGGTGATTGCTGGGAGTATCATTGCTGCACGGCTTTGTCTAGCTTTGATCATCTTTCAACAGCATGAAATAGGCACGTTGTGCCTGCTGTATGCACTTTATTAGAATTTAGCCAATTTCCTTTAAATCGCTGTGATATATTTCTGTTCATATTCCTCCTCTCTTTTCTCCCAACGGTATCTCTCATATACGAAATATATTGCTGTTATTTCCTTTAATTCAGCGCAATATATTTTAGTTCATGTTTCTCGATTCTCTGTTCTTCCTAACTGGTCCACTTATAAGGGAAATAGCTAAAACTTCACTCCCTATGTGTATCATTCTAAAGTTTTGTTAAGCCATTTGTCGACTGATTCGAGACAACTCCAGAAAATCTTTTGCAGTTATATACCTTCAAAGGAAAAAAAGAGTATATAAGCTAGAAACTGGGCCTTTCAAGTCTAGGCCATAGTTACAAAGTTCGGGTTCGGGAATCGGGAAGCAAGGCAAAAAGTTGTAAAATTTAGGAAACATTTGGGAAACTTGGAGAAAAGTCCCGAAACAGGAATTACATGAATATGAATTTAATATTTCGAGACCATATCTGTAGATAATGTTTGAGAATTTGATTAATATATTCTTCAAATTTAACTTTAATTTCATATATTCATGTTTAAATCTGTAAATCTACAACAAAAATAGAAATATGTATGGATTTATGGGTAATTTGTGAAAAAATTGACAAGTTTAAGAGTTGGGACTTTCTCGAGAAAAATCCTATCACTCAGCATTTTTTATAACCATGATCCACATCTTTGGAGCAGGATGGCTCCTCATTGCATTTTGAAGTTGGAAGGTTTTGTAGATGGATGTCAGCCGTTCCTCATCGATACAGAACTTGTTAACTAATACATCAAAACTTAGCGATCAATGCAACTGAACTTTCAAGGCTAAATTCTGATTCAGTTTTGCCAATGAAATTTTCACCTATACAACAAAGTTATAAGATGGAGAGGCTGCAGACCCTGCATTCAACCAACATAAACTGAACAATAAATGAATCTGTTACAATTCCTAAGTGACGGCAGCTCCAGTTATAACAGGAAAGCAACAATTTCAAGGAACAAATCAACGGCAAACACTAACAAATTAACATCTTTATTGGAATTCAGTTCTGTGCTTGTTATGTGGGCAACTATAAATATCAACCACGAACTAGAAAAGTCAAGCGAGAGAGATAATGCCCCACAAGAAACAAGTACGGCTGCAGAGAGGACTGCATGAATGGATGTTAATGCAGTTCCAGAATGTCAACCATGTAGCGATAAACAAATGTTGGTAGTCTAAACTTCATTCCTCCAAGAGCCCTGGTGAAGTGTACTCAGCCATTTAATCTGAGAATGGTTGACACTAAAAAACGGAAAAGCATTTTAAGTGATGTTAACCATGAGAGTTTGCTTATTGTGCTACTACTTTGTGGGATGTTGGATCATTTGAATCATGTTATACAGAGTACGGTCTTACACTCTAGATTGGTGATCTCATTTCCTATTATGAGTCCAACCACGCTTTGAGAAACTCACGCCGAGCTCAATGAGAAATGCAGTCCAAGTAGACACTAGAATGAGCATTCAAATTGCTGGCCTCATGGAAAAGCTTAGAAGGTAATACGTTAAAAGCAAGTGGAGGATCTGTGAAGCAAAGAGTACAGCAACAAGCAAAGTTAAGCAAAACATGCACACTGACAGAAAAAGAAAATGTAAAACATCACTGAAATGCTTACTGAATGGCAGTCTGAAATTCGAATGAACTTTGCCCATCCGAAACTCGCACAAAAAATGCCAAATGTTTTGTGAACTGCTAGTTCAACAGTGCAAACTAGGGAGAAATTTTAGAACTTTGATAAGACAAGTGGGACTTCAGAATTTACTTGGGTCCTCTTTTCCTGCAACAATCCACAGATTGATAGACCCAAGGCCTTCTGGAGCTGCATTTCATGAGGCCTGATGAGCAAGAAGTTGAAGGCTGACTTGTGTTCTGCAAAAGGGTTGCACACAACTGCCGAACAGGTTTAGCAAAGGAAAACTGCATTCGCATGACATGTGGCTCTGGAAGCGCCTTTTCTACGGTAGACTATCGGATCAAGTTGTTCATGATTAATCTCTCTCTCTCCGAAAATGAAATCATCATATGGGTCCAGCCTGAAATGCTACAAACGAAGTCTACTTACTTCATGTGGAATTCTAACTGACATTTCCATTTAAGGACTCCCATCACTTAATCCCAATATTTATTATATCATTCAAGATTGGTCAATCTGACAGACCCAAAGTTAAAGAGTATCATTGTTAGAAATTGAGTACATAACATATAAGATGCGATCCACCGGATGAACGGCTCAGATCATGCTAAACCAAGTAAAGGGGCCCAATCACTCTATCCCATGGAACTCCCGATTAGTTCACCCACATACATCCTCATTTGTTCATAACCTATGGTGGTAATTTCCTCAACCAGGTCCCTAATCTTTGGATTTACATGTGTTCACGTTGATTTAATATACAACAGAAAAATAAATCCACAAATGCAAACTCCAAAATCCAACCTCGTCCGCTGATCTCATCTCAAAAACAGACAAAACCCAAACATCCCCCTTCTCCCACTCTCTCTCTCTCTCTGTCCCCGCTTCTCCTTTAAGTCACTCCAAAAGGCACTGGTGTCCGACACACCGGCAAAAAAATCCTACTTTCCGATGATTGAAAGATCAATTTCGATCAAATTTTCCTCCTCCAGCGGAATCTGACCCACCGTCAAATCCTTTGCTTTTCCTCCCAGCGGAAGATCAATCAAACCGTCCTTTTCATCCTCCCACCGGAAACAAAGATTCTCCGGCAAATCCCAACCCTCTGTTTCCGGAAAATCTCCACCGTCCGATGAGCTACCAGAATTAGAATCCGGTTGATAAAGAGAAAAAGCCGTCAAATTGTCCAACCCCAATAGCCGACGTTCTCTTTCAGGAGAATACCCAGGCGAATCTTCTTCTTCTTCTCCCTCATACTCTTCGTAGATTACTTCCAGTGGACGCCGTCGGTTCCATTCAACGAAAATTTCTGAAAGATGCTGCTCCCGATCAAAACCCAGCTGGAACTTGTGATCAATTTCAGTTTCAGATTCGACCCATTTCGGATCTTCGCATTTCGAACAGATTTCTTGAACTTTCTGCAGGAAAATCTCGCTTTTTTCTTGTTGGGCAGCTCCAAAACGAAGAAGAATGGCTAAGAGGATTAGAGTTGAGATTAGAACGGGTGAAAAAACGAGACCCAGAAAGAGATGAGGGAGGTAGAGAAGGATCAAACTGTAGATAGCAATAAAGATAGAGAAGAGAGGACTGGAAGTGAGAGAAGTTAGAGAGAGAAGTGCTGGGGTGAGAAATCCAACGGTTCGGATTAACACTTTCTTTAAAATTGAACTCATCTCTCCCCATTTGATACAAACTCCTCCTTCCATGATAGAAGAGAAGAAATAAGGTCAAAGAAGACCCATTTGGATGAAATTACAGAGAAGGGAAGGAAATGGAGATTGATTGAGAGATGAGAAAGCTTCAGAAGTTGGTTAACTGGTTTGAGGGATGGAATATAAGAGGGCAAAGGAGGGGTGCTTTTTTAAACTGAAGGACAAGAATGCCCTTAGTTTTAGTAGAGATTTACAAGTCTTCCAAGAAAATCCTCAAACCTTAATATCAAGTTATCATGTCTATTTTTTGTTTATCTATCATCCTTTTTCCAAATATTATGCTGAAAATTGCAAAGTACATAGGTAAATCTTGTTCAAGGATAACAAACACTACCAGGCCCACATGTGCAGACGTTGAATCCGTTAATCTGGATCTCATGCATTCTAATTTTGTTTTGATTGGACATTTCTAGACCCTTTTTCCTAAAAGCTTTGCTAAAATTTTGAAAAAAAATGAGAATTATTGATTTTGGTTTCAGCTGTAGCTTACTGATAAAATATCTCCTTGGCTTGAGACAAGAGCCATCTGAGTTAGCTAGATATCAATTTGGATCACATGTAAACTTTTTCATAAAGGGGCAGTTCTGGTGCACGAAACTTCTAAGTATACAAGGTTCAGAAAAGGGGCGGACCACAAGCGTCAATAATATGCAACCTTACCTTACATTTTATAAGAAGCTATTTTTACGTATTGAACCCATGAGCTCAAAGTCACACCAGAGCTCACTTCACATGAAAAGTTTTCTCTGTGGGCTCAAAAAATATTTATCTTCTTAGATCCCGAAATTCGCTTGGCAGTGGGACTCCTATCTTATATTTAATTGATTTTTTAGCATTTAGATTATACCATTGAGATTTGGAATGATAAATTGTCGTGAACCAAATTGCATGGGTTTGTGGGCTATGATCCCATCCTATCAGAACAAATAATATATATGGCCAAGAATCAACATGCCGACCAACTGGCTAATATATTTTATGATTGGTCGGAATAACTTAAACGTATTTGGACGACCGAATTATCGAAGATTGAACGCTGCGACTAGATTAATCGGTTCACGAGCATTACATATTGATTTAAAATCGAAGATCAGTATCCAATGACTGAAGCTTAGTACTTCTCACTAAAAACAACCACAAATCCGCGAAGAGATGCCTCACTGTGCAAGCTCCCACAAGGGTTTATAATTCGCCTGTTTTTAGGGTTCAGGGTTTGAACCAGTGGTCTCAAAGTCACACGATAATAACTTTACCGTTATGCCAAGGAATATCACTATCTAGTCTATGTATATTTCCTAACATCTTCTGGTTAAGACCTCTTTAACAATATAAGTATGGTCTTCTTCTTTGAGGTTTTCTACTCCTTTTTCCCCGTGAACAACTACATAGGCCACTGAATTTGAGTCATGCTAAAAGGAACAAGCAAGGGGCATGGCTGGTGGCTTGTGATTTTGGGAACTTTGAGACTTTAAGCACAACCTAGAATGGAAATATGCTCCAATTCAACTTTCAGTTTGAGGGTCATTGTTAGGTTGATGTGAAGGGGCCGTTTATGGAGTTCAGGGTTCTTAATAAGTGCGGCAATGGACCAATAAAATTTTTGGTTAGATGATAAGGACACTGGATTAGGTCTTTCACCGACGATAAAAGGTCAATTTTGGATCTAATTAGCCTGTGGGTCTCCTTTGTGGAAACTCTAGCTCTACAACAAGAATTGAGGGGTCAATGAGAATTTGTTCTTTATTAGTACATTATGAATCTATGATTAAACTTTAGGATTAGACGTGGAGAAACCAGCATTTCAATACCGAGGTCCCTGATGAGATTTCATTCGAGGTGAGGCCTAGAAGCAGAGAATTGATCAGGTTCTATGGTAACCAGATTTTCTTACATGTTCCAAGATAGCAATAGGATGCCATAATCTGAGATCTTTCCGATCATCCTGACCCTCACTGACCCAGATAAACGGCTGTATAAACCCAATAGAATCTTATTACTAGTAACATGTCGCAGTTTCTACATTTAACTTGCTTATCTGTAATCATCCTTAACAAAAAGATTAGTAAGTCTTTCCAAAGCATGAGTTTACATTCTCTATATGAATCAGAGAGAGAGAGAGAGAGAGAGAGAGAGAGAGAGAGAGAGAGCCAATATCTTGGCAAGATGGTAGTGGTAGGAATATATCAATCTTTGGGGACATGGACCCTGAAAAGATATCTTGGCAAGCTAGACTTTTATTTGTCTATAGGATATGGAAAGGAAGGAATATGACATTTTCCCTCTAGATACCAAGTATACAGACAATACCATTCAAACTAGCCTAACAATCAATTTATTGGCTTTCTGGGACAAGACCATTAGCTTTTGAACCATCAAAAAAGTTGAACCACATACTTGTTGTCATTGCTCAACAAATATCTCAACTGTGAGATCAATCCCAACAAGAACCAATAGTTTAGCTTTTCATGGTGAGACTCTAAATGGAGGTTGATAGATCAATGCCTAGGATCATCCAATCAAGGTGAAATCAATGGCAATGGATCCAACTCCTAATTGCCTGTTGGACCAAGGTATCAGATTGCGTCAATGTTGCAAACTAGGGCCAGACAGTGGCTGGTCTGAGGAAGAGAGAGAGTGTCGTTCCAACTTGTTTTTAATGTTAGCATAACAAGGTCATACAGTTGTCAAAATATTTCCCAGGTGGATCCAAGTCATGAGAAATTCTTTATGAGGGACAAATTCCACGCCAAGTATAACACATGATCAGACGTGGTTCTTTATCATCATCATCAACAACAACAACAACGATGCTAGTTAAAGCCCAATTAGAGACCCGATTAGCAATCCTGATACAATCCGATTTATTGGATTATGCCTGATTATTTTCCTGTAGATCTATACACTAAGCTCACCTTCAACCAAACTAGCATCTAATGCTAGTATTTTATGCCATGAAGGACAATCTGAAAGTGGTTATTAAAAGGTTGGAGGAGAGCAAAAAGATACACTTCTCCTTGGTGGGTTGCAACCTCCATTAAGTCACCTTTACTATGGTTGATTTGGTGAGGGAGAGCTTTCTTCTTCTCAATTATTGAGTCACACTTTTGGTCCACCACTAAACCCAAACTTGACTAGCTACAACCCCCCAAAATCCCTACAAATATGAGAGAGAGAGAGAGAGAGAGAGAGAGAGAGAGAGAGAGAGAGAGAGAGAGAGAGAGAGAGAGAGAGAGAGAGAGAGAGAGAGAGATTGTGGCGTGATTAGTGGTGCCTGATTTTATTAAGCAATTTTAGAGAGAGTTTGAACTCTGAAGTGACGCTGATACTTAGTTAAGATCCAATCTCGGGCTCGACTGAGGGTCTGATTAGCAACTCTTATGTAATCCGATCATGGCATTAAGCTGGTGGAAGGAATGGAAGTTCGGCCCAATCATGTAAACGTGACTACAGAAGTCTTGTCAATCGGGTCCTAACCATGAGTCTTGGAAGCCTCTTGGATGACGTAGTTTCAAAGCGGCAAATTGTGATTATAATTAAACATGTACCGATGTACACGCTTAGGTGGGCGGATAATTACCCTTGATATCAACTGGATGATACTGTAACTCCGATCCAGCAACATCTTCATATTGGTAGATGAGGATTATAGATTTATTTTATTTTATTTCAACATTTCTAATCTATATTTAACTTTTTATTTTTGGCAGGTGAGGTCTATTTTCTCTGACTTGACTCAGCGGTTAGAGTATTGCTTTCATACAGCGAGAGTCATTGGTTCAAATCCAATAGTAGGTAAAATCGGCCGGCAACCTATCGGCTACTTCAATAGCGAGCAATACCAATTCCAGACCAACTTCTATCAGACTACGTGCAAGAAAAAGCGATCCACAAGAGGGTTCGTTCATCTAAAACTTACCTACTATGGGCTCCAAGCAACTATCTATGTAGACTGAGAACGTATTATATAAGGGTTGACTATGTGTGAAAATTTGTTTACATCCATATAATATTATTAGGCTGAAGGCTAGGAAGACCAAAAAGCCTACTTTGCTCATCAAGTTGTTTCACCCCCTATGACGAATGCTCTAGAAGAGTAAAAGCAGAGCTTTTAAGGCTCGTTGAGCAAGCTGTGAAAGTCACAAGCTATGAGACCGCATTCCATCGCTTTTCCTTAAGAGATGAGAGCTCCTTAGATGTTAGAGCAAGAGGTAGAGCCTTGGGGTAACTTTAGAGTTGTCATCTCATGACCTTGAGGTCATGGTTTCAAGATGTGAAAACAGCCTCTTGCAAAATGCAAGGTAAGGCTGAATACTATTAATCCTTGTAGTCCCCCCTTCTCTTGACCTCGTATACATCGGAGCTTCGTGCACGAAGGCTCCCTGTTCAACTTCCTATTTTTAGCATTTGCAAAGCATGATTAAGATGGCTATACTTGTGAACATAAGGTAGGAGCAATTGTTTAATCTATCATTATCATCTCCATAACGGGGCCTACCAAACACAATATCTAAATCAAGATAACGTCATGCGGGTGGGCCTACAGCAGGCTTCTCATGTAACATTTTATAATAATCGATCTTGAATATCCTTAATAATTATGGAATTATTATACCCTTTCAAATTACTTCAATAACCTTTTCCCACTCTGATTCACTACAAATGTTCTCTCTCAGGGATGGCAATAGGTTGAGTCAACTAGAATTTCGGCCTACCCTAACTTTGACCGGGTCATAATTTTTTAATCCTAACACTATTTAGGTAAAAATAAAATTGCTGTCCTAATCCTGACTTAATTAGGTCACCTAACTATTCCTAACACCTAAAATTGTTAATACTTAAAAAATTAATCGATAACATTTATCAAAAGTACTTATATTTTTTACATTAATAATTTTCAAATTAGAACATTTCTACTAAAGAGAGAGGGAATTAGATTATACTAATTTTTTTTTTCTGTTTTGTAAAAAGTATATATCTTACACCAAAATTATAATTTTTTATCGCCAAATACCCATGCATTTCTAGTTAAAAAAAATATATGCAAAGGCATTTTTAATCATACATACATAGAAAAATATTCGGGGCTCTTAAGTTTTCGTCTTTGACCCTAGCCCGACCCTAATGTAAATTCGAGTCACAATTTTTGCCCTAACCTGTCTCTAACACTAAATTTTCTGACCTTGACCTAACTCTTGCAGCCTGACTTGGGCATTAATTTTCAATAAAAAGTAAGTTTTGATACTAAAGATATCCGGTTGAAGTCAATTAGATAAACATCTCAAATCCATAAAAAAAGATGCACTAGAGTAGGCCTCTACCTCATTTTTTCTTCAATTAATGCAAGTATGGAAGAAATTCTTCTCTTTCGTTATATGAGATCGAAAGCCAAAATGTCCTTTGTTTTTCTTCTATGAGATTTTAAATGCACGTAGGAGAGCCTTGGTGCAACGGTAAAGTTGTCGTCGTGTGATCATGTTACAAATTCAAGGCGTGAAAATAACCTCTTGCAAAAATATAATATAAAACTGCATACTATAAGTTGTATGGTCCAACCCTTTGTCAGACCCTACTGTCCTTCTATATTCCAAATGCTAAGTCAATGAAGTTGCCTATTGGAGGGAACATACACGTAAAAGACGACGAGATGGTGGGGCGGGTGTTGTCGATCACATCAAATCTCGGCCCTAGATTTCTAGAGCTATTTAAAGTGCTCGAAAACCCACTTTAAGAAAGGCCACACAAAGTGATGCTACTTTCATATTTACAGGTGGTGGGGCCAAAGCTGTCAGGAACCCCACACTCTACTTTCTCTCGCATCTTTGGCCGTCCAACTGTCGGCCAGTATAGCGACTCAGTGAGAAGACGAGTGGGTTCTAGTTCACGTTGTGTAATCAATATGCTGGTTGTACCCCCTTTCCAAGTTGACTAGCCATGTTTTTGTTCTCTTGCATGCTCAGAAACGTTTCCAATGAGGGAGAGAGTTGATCACGCAAATGGGATATATATAGTTTTAGTTTATTATATATATATTGATTTAGACAGTGATGGCTAAATCAATGCAAAGTCACGGATTTGAGGTGTGGAAACAGTCTCTTACAAAATATAAGATAAGATTGTGTACTATAAGTTATTTGTAGTTTGCCCCTTGTCCAAACCCCACGTGGAAGGTTCGTGCACTAGACTGCCATTTTTATCTAATCAGTGACTATAAGTTTTGCCCATTGCTACCAGTTATAACGTGATCAATTAGCCAAGGTAATCTCATCTTAGTTGGACTAAATATTTTTTCTATCGCATAAAGTACATCTCAAACATAAATGACAAAAAATAAGGAAACAAAGTTGATACTAATGGAACATTTCTAGTCTTCTCTTGTTGATGAGTATGTGAGGTATCTGCAGGGCCATCAAACCCAACCAGTTGTTCTCATTATGGTATATGGCCCATCCCTTCCCTGCTAAATCTTGCTAAGTTTAAAATAAGTTTGATTTGTAGTTGGCCATTGATTCTCTTGGGATAGTTTTATTTGTCTTGTAGTTCAAACTAAATCATGTCTTCAACATTTTCTTAAGTTTTCAATAGGGCTAGATGCTTCACTTATCGATAATTTCTCAAGTATAGAACAGCAAAAGGGTCTCATAGACCACGTCTAGCAAGAGACTTGTTGTCTAGACATGGAAGCGGCAATTTCAGTGGGAGTGCAAAGTGCTGTTTTCTACTTTCTTCTAACCAATCAAATGTCGCCTACTCCTTGCACCTGTACAAAGAAAAAGAGCAGCTCTGGTAGAAGAAGCTCCCGCCTATGCAGGGTCTGGGAAAGGGGCGGACGACAATGGTCTATAGTATGCAGCTTTACCTTGTATATTTGCAAAAGACTGTTTTCACCCCAAGAACCTGTGACCTCAAGATCACACGACAACAATTTTACCATCGTGCAAGGCTCCCCTTCAGCATAACAAAAGTGCAAAGGCAAAATATCCACCGGCATTTTGTGAATCATAAGCCAACTAAATGTCATTTACTCTTAGAGCAAAAGCCACGAGAATTCCTATTTTAATAGAAAGTAACTCCAGACTGTAAATATTGTCCTCCTCAACATTTAAGGAGAAAGCTCCTTTCACTTCACTCTCCCAATCTCTCACGGGGACCTTTGGTGGGAGAAAAGCAAGCTGATTGATTATAGTTTCTAGCATCCAGCGAATTTTTCATTTGATCATAGTCATTGAATGTGGATTTGGATAATTGTTTGTGCATATTTTCTAAACTTTCATTTCATGTGATGAAAAGTATAAATGGATTTTAGATGCCAGAGTCATCCAATCCGAACATTTCGAGATCTGTAGACATCGAAAGTGAGAGCTACGTCGGATCAAACAAACATGGGAAACTTGGAGCAAACTTTGGGATATCATGGCAACACACCATGTGGATGCTTCTTACTGTAGCATTTCTGCAGAACCAAATTAAGTTCCCCGAGGAGTACATTAGTAAACCGAGTTTTCACATATGGTCCTGAGAAGCTGCACCAAGTAACACGGAATTGTAGGCAGTTTACAAGGACATATGAGCTATGAGCAGACCTCCCACTAGCGTCTTCAGATTTTCAAAAGTCACAAGTTCATGGAGGTTGAAAGCTACTCCAATTTCGTGGTGAAAGGTGGCAAAAAGTTTTGTCCTTTTGGCCTCTTGGGATAAGACGTGCGAAAGAAACCTCTCAAAAGCAGGGATCCACCCAATCTTGGTCCAACACATCTTGGGGTGGCATGTATGTCCATGCTTTGTACCTTGGCTTATCTTTTCTTATAGTTCACCACCCGGCGTTATATGGTGGGAGAAATTATATGATAGCTTGGAGACCATGGCAGGACTAATATCTTTTGTTTTTTTCACTGTAACACACACACACACACACCGTAGTTTTATTTTATTTTTATTAGAGCAAGGAGCTCTGAAAGAAATAACCAAGAACCTATTATTATAATCCGTACATATACCTAAAATCACTCTAACAAAGAAAAAGTAACATCTCCAACTTCCAATCACGTGTAACAAGGACAGGCACCAGTTGTTTGCTACCAATGCATTATCGGTCTTTGTACCCTTTACAATGTCAGCTTGCTTCCCTTCCTACATCCTCTAAAGGAACGCAGTATTACCCACATCATGTAAGCTACTTATGGAAGAGGTGCCTCGGCCACTAGGCTATATTGGCTTGTGTATCATGGCAAGACTATATCTTATATAGAACTCTTAGTAAACCTATTTTTAGAAGATAAAATTGTCCAACCATTGTGATTGCTGGTGTACCTATATAAAAAGCAAGAAAAAGGAGATGAATAGGCTGAATCAACCTAAGACCAATTCAGTCACCTTTTCTTGAGCTATTATACACTTTTTAAGGGTGGCTACTTCTAGGCAAACCTCCTGGCTGTTTCTGCACCCTGCCTCCTTTATTATTGAGCAGTCATTTAGAGGCCTTAGTGTAATGGCCTGCATTATTAAGAAATAAAGAAATTATGTTTTTTTTTTTATGTTAGTTTATTTTATTAATTAATTTGTTACGAATTTGTTTGCCATGTGGAGAAAACAGTTACAACTGGCTAAACATGATGATTTGACAGTTATAGAAAAAGGGAGTAAATACACCATTAAAAATTTGAAGAGTTACAAATATGTAATAAATTGGAAAAACCGTTACAAGGAAAGTACCTATAAAAGAAACAAAGAAAATGGAAAGAAAAGTTTAGGAATGTGAAATAGTTGGAGAGGAAGAAGGGGAGTGCGTGAGACAAAAGAAAAGAAAAAAAGGAAAGAAAAAAAGAAAAGAAAAGGGAAAGAAAAAAAAGGAAAAGAAGATCAAGAGGAAAAGTAGAGATCTGAAATTTGCGTCAAATCGATTAGAAGCAGAGAAGTTTGCGTTGGAGGAAATCACATTTTGAGGTAGGGAATCTAGATCTAGACCGCTATTTTCTTTTGAAAGAAAATATATATATATATATATATATTGAGCTTTATCGATTGTTTTTGGAATGAAGTTGCATTGAAAGTTCATTGGAATGTAAATGCATGTATGCTTGATAAATTTCTAGATGTTAATCACATGGTAAATGTTTAGATTAGATATTTGGCTTTGAATAGTTGTGCAAGATTCATGGGTATATGTTTAGAATTGAAAATTTTTATTTTGATTTTTCAATTTGGTAAATGATGCATAATTATGCTATGCAGTGAATCAAATCAGATGTTGATTTTATTAAATATAGTTAGATAGAGCAGTCATGCTTGTTAATGAATGTACTGGATTATACTAGTCACACCCAGCACCAAGTTAAAAATTTGGTGCATGGTCATTGGATGGTGATTATGTGCAAGTGTTTCAGAAATGAAGGTCATAACTATGATTAGACCATTTAGATTTTGATTGTTTGAATTTAAAATTTAGTTTGCACAAAGAGTTCACGGATTGGATCTGATGTGATGAATGTTAATCTAATGGGGACTTTGAGCTGATAGTATCATATTGTACTGGATTACACCTTACACCAAGTAAAATTTAGATGCATGACTCCTTAGAAATGAAATTTCATAATACAACAAATAAGATAAAATTTCTTATACCTTACATAGGATGATTGTGCCATTCATTTAATCATGCGCTTAACAACCTGTAAGTGTGTGTGGCGCATTGATCATGGCAGCTACACCATATGCCCAACAACCTCGTAAGAACATGACAAAACCAAAACAAACAGTAGCAGATGCACTTAAGGCAAACTGTTGTGTGGCGCACTAAGACTCATAGGCTGCACGACACACTGGACTTGATTGTCATAATTCACACCACTTGATCTGTTATTGTGTGACGCATAAATTTTGATTAGGCGCAAGGCACCCAAAGATCTAGCACTGACCAAGCACAAGCCACTGATAAATCTAATAGAGATCAGATGCAACAAACTCAGCAACCCAGTATTGATCATAAGTTTATAATATCTAATCATTTGATAGTAATCATGCACATTCCTCAAACGATTTATCCAAAGAACTAAACGCATAAAACTAAATAGCCTAGAAATCTTTATAATTTATGTCACTTTATACATTTCATAGACAGAGTACCTACTTAATATTTAGACACATGACGCACTGAACAAAATAGATTGTCATGTGTCAAATATTGCTAAAGTTTTTATTATGCTGGAAATGCTCACATATAGAAGCGTGTGAACTTTGTTTAAGCATGAAGCATGCATTGTTTGGAGGCCATTTATACATATCAAGGAAAAGCTTGTTAACTAATGGTGGGCCCTTGAGTACACTTGAAACTTGTATATTCACTTTGAAAATATGTTGCGGTTGTGCAAAATGGGTTTGTGATGTTAAATATGGGCTTGTGAGTTGTGTTGTGGACCACTAAAAAGCTGCGTTTTATGGTGCAGTGGGCTCCATATATGAATTATGAACCATCTAAATCTCTATTTCACAGAAATTTCTGCCGCATTGAAGAAATTATGAAATTCTAGCTGTGACGACCCGGGTTTTCTCATGCATTTTTAGATGAAAAATCTAAATTCCTAAGGTGGGATCTCGTTTTAAAAAAAATAGTGCAATGCAGCGGAAAAATCTTTTATTTGGAATTCATTTTGAAAACCCCGAGTGTCATTTGTTTTCACAACAACTAAGGTAGTTTTTGAACAACTTTAGAAATCACAAATGCTTTTTCCCCAGGTCTATCCAGTCACAATGCATAGCCCAATTGTGACTAAGTACAAACACACATCCCGAGGGTTGAGAGCTTACTTACATGTGTATTTGTTTCCTTTTGGATTCACTTGCTCATAGCACTAACATAGATGTCCTCTTTAAGCTGTCATGAACCATGATATATACGGACGTATCCTGTCCTTGAGTACTTACTGATGTCTGAAAAATGTTAAGGATTGTGTGAGTATATAATATACTCAGTAGGGCTTATCACTACTAGTTTTATAAATGCATGAGATGTTTCAAAATCATATGCTCATTCAAAACATGCGTATGTTTGAATACTCGAGTTCAATATCAGTATGAAAATCCATAATCAATTGAAATTCAAAATATGCGTACGTTTGAATACTCGGGTTCAACATCAGTATAAGAATCCAAAATCAACTGAAATTCTTATAACTTAAAAGATCACATAATCTAAAGGTGAAAGTATCATATATATATATGATGT
Organism: Warburgia ugandensis; assembly: GCA_035236585.1. Lineage (NCBI taxonomy): Eukaryota > Viridiplantae > Streptophyta > Magnoliopsida > Canellales > Canellaceae > Warburgia > Warburgia ugandensis. The sequence continues at coordinate 65,483,442 of CP141137.1, forward strand.
CATCGTGATATGCAATAGATGCCTCATGGAGTCCAACTCATGGATCTCTTAGTATGGTATGGTCGACCAACCTTATATCATGCCATATGTAATGCACATAAATCCACGAAACCATAGGGTCCCACTATGCCCACGACCTCACCGCCGTGTGGTCCCCGGGTACCTAGGGACACAGGATCATATACCTCCACGGGGCATATGACACTTCGACCCAGTGCCGTGACACCAGTGGTAGCCCCCTGTACCACATGCAGTCGAAGCAGGGACATGTCCTTTTTGGGCGCGGTACCCATCCACCTAATAGTGGTAGAGGCTGGGTGGCCAACCCACACCCCTCGGCATAGCACCCACAAGCTTACTAGCCCAAATCATGAACGATCACATAAGCAAAAAACCTCTGTTCAAAACCAGTCCTCTTTGGGTCCCTCACAATTGCCTGGCCCTCACAACTGCCTACCCAGCGTCTTTTGGGCACTCTAGCGTCTTTTGGTAACCCTTAAGGACATGCAATCTTTGCAAGAGCTTAATGCTAAAAAATCGTGCAATGCATGCAATAGTTTGCAAAACATACATGTGCATAATGTATATGCAATCATTTACTAAACATGTCTATGTGCAAAACGTTTATCATATGCATGCTGAATCAAGTCATGCTAATCACATGAAAATCAAGTCATATATCTAAAACATATGTTCTCAAATATCAATAGTTCTTTTAAAAGAATCTAATAGTGATAGAGCACCTACCTGACTAGGTCGCGTTCACCCTCTTGTCCTCGTACACTCCTGAACATGGTTTGGGGACTTAAGGTTAGTTTAACCTATTTTTGATGGGTTTATAGCATTTGGGTCTCATTACTTAGGCATTAGGGGTCCTTCCCTATGCCTATGGGTGTCCTAAGGTCCTAATTAGGCCTTGGTATTCTCAGTTTTCCAGAGTTCTAGTGGTCACGCGCCACCATCCTATTCTAAGGGTCATGCCCACCTTTTATTAGGCCTTGATCAGAGATTTTATGATTTGGATGTATCCGCGTCGTCGATACGGACACAACGCCTTTTGCGGTGCCTCAATCGGAGCTCTAGATCTCAAGTTATAAGCATTTTAATTTTGTATGTACATAGAGGCTTAAAGACAAAAAAAGAAGGAATGCTAGGGCGTTGCGCGTCTGCGACGTGCGCCCAGCATTCTCAAATAACCAAAAAAACGCACCTCGCTAGTGCGCTGCGCGTTTGTGGCGCGCGCCTCAGCGGGCGCGTTTGTAGACGCGCTTGTCATATCCGCCCGTCCTTCTCTTTAGCGGGCGCCTCCACGGACGCGCCCGTTGGTTTTCTCTTCAGACGCGTTCGACGCGTCTCGTCTGGAGTGGCCGTCTCCGTCGTTGGGGGACCGGGGCGTCCTTGGGATGCCCTGGTTCGTCCCTGAGGAACCCGTGCGGCCCTAGGGACATCCCAGGGTCCTTGGTGGCTCCCTAGAGGCCTATTCTCTATGGTTTTTCATGAAAAAACCTAGGGAAACTAAGCTTAGGACTGTGGGTGAGATGGGTTTGGGGTTTTTTTGTGCGTACCTGCTTCGTGGTGGGTTTTCTCTCCACGTTTTCCCCCCTTGCTCACTGCTTCACGACTGGTTTTCTCCAAGGCTTTTGGGTTGCCATTAGAGGCACCCAAGAGCTCTATTTATGGAGCTTTTACAGAGGGTTCTGGAGGGTTTCTAACCGCCTTTGAATGGAGGTGGGGAACCCTCTGGAATGGCGGTGGTTTCTTCTTGAAACACCGCCGTTCCAAGAAACCTCTAGGAGGTTGAAGACGACGGGGTGCCCGTATCAAAACAGGCACCTGTGTTTTTCAGGTTAAATCGTTTTTGAAAAATTTACAATTTTGCCCCTAAACTTCAAAGGGCCATATCTTGCTCATTTTAACTCCGTTTTAGGTGATTTTGGTCTCATTGGATTCCTTTTTCTGAGAAGCATCTAATGGCACCATTTTTAGGACCAAATTCCTGGGTTTTAGTAAGGAAACTAGTGAAATGACCAAAATGCCCTTATCTTTAAAACTGAACTTTTCATGGGATTTTAATATCTCAAAAATTGGGGCCATTACACTAGCCGCACCATATACTGTGTGAAGGTGAAACAAAAAGGGCATATGGGACAGGTGCAGTGAGTTGGACTAGACTTAGGTGCATACATGTTCTGAGCATTGTATAGAAAACACGTGTATGGATATGAGCAGAGATTTGCAACTAGGCCCACGCACTAAACAGTAAATCAGTACACATATAATTAGCATTAACAGATGCATAGGTATTAAATTGATAGAAAACATATTGTAACACCCAAATGCATGAGTAGTGGGTACCGACTGTTATGGATACCTAGTTGTATTTAGCACATGATGCCTTGGACAATAAAATTCCATGGTAAACCAAACAAAGTCAAGAGCATATCGTATTTCATATGATAGTCACACATTACACTAATCAAAGATTGCCACTTTCTTAATGGACTCAGCCATATTAGTCCACATGGTATTTACTTCTGTTTCATAATTCCAATTTCCTTCTACCATCAACTTATTTTTTAATGAGGTTATTTTCTCTCCTTTTAAGTTCCACCACTTAGTTTTGGGATGTGTATTAAGTTCAGTTCTTTTACTCCATCTTTTGATATGAATATCCATAACCATTAACCTATGTTGTGAGGTTAAACTCTCACCGGGTATCACCTTACAATCCTTACATATAGATCGTTCATTATTCCTAAGTAGAAAAAAGTCTATTTGGCTTTTATGAAGTCCACTTTTAAAGGTTATTAAGTGTTCATCCCTCTTCTTAAAGAGTGTATTTGCAATGGATAGGTTATATGACAAAGCAAAATCGAGGATATTCTCCCCCATCTCGTTTCGTTCACCTATACCATACCCTCCGTGTATTCTATCATATCCTTCCTTATCTTTTCCTACATGGTCATTTAAGTCTGCTCCTATAAATATTCCCTCAGTATTGGGAATTTCTTGCATAACTCCCTCCATATCTTCCCAAAATTGTCTCTTAATTATATCTTGTAGCCCTACTTGTGGTGCATATGCACTTATAATATTTATAATCTGCTCTCCTAGAATCATTTTTATTATTATAATTCTATCACTGATTCTTTTAACGTCCACAACTTTATCGTTTAATTCCTTATCCACTATTATTCCCACCCATTTCTATTATTTTCCTTTCCTACGTACCATAATTTATACCCATCTATTTCTCTAGCTTTAGCCCCTTTCGACTTGATTTCTTGGATACAAGCGATGTTGACTCTCCTACGTTTTATCGTGTCTACTAACTCCAAACTCTTACCTGTCAATGTCCCTATATTCCATGTAGTGATGCGAATCTTATGATTTGGAGATTCCCTATTTACTATCACCTTTCTCGACCTCCATGGTATGAACCCATGTCCACTTTTCACTACACTGGTTCGATGCGGCCGCGTCGCTTCCGAGGGGACGCTCTAGCAGCCCTTGCCCATTTTTCACTACACCCGGGATCCGATGTAGCGCGTCGCTTCTGGGAGAAGGCCTTAGCAAAGGAAACATGGTGGTGGAATGAAACAGTGCAAAAAACTATTAAAGAAAAACGAATGCATTTTAAAGCATGGCAGAAGATTAGAAATAATGAAAACTATGAACAATATAAGAATGCTAAAAACGTTGCTAAGAGAATAGTAAGTGAGGCTAAACTTAAAGCATATGATGAGCTCTATAATAGACTAGGAACAAGAGAAGGTGAGAAAGATGTGTTTAAACTTGCAAAGGTAAGAGAACAGAAGAGTAAGGACTTAGAGCATATTAGGTGCATTAGAAGCGATGATCAAAGGGTATTAGTCAAAGACGCTGAGATCAAACAAAGGTGGGAAATATACTTCCAAAAATTGTTAAATGACAATGGCCCTAAGAATATAGGAATTGAAAATACTATAAATCTAAATAACACTGGATATTATAGATATGAACGTAGGATTAGAATGCTTGAAGTAAAAGAGGCCTTGAGAAAGATGAAATCAGGAAAGGCCATGGGGCCTGATAGTATACCAATAGAGGTTTGGAAACATATGGGAGATATTGGGGTAGTTTGGTTGACCAAGTTGTTTAACAAGATTATAAAATCAAAGAAAATGCCTGATGAGTGGAGGAAAAGCTCTATTGTACCAATCTATAAGAATAAAGGAGACATTCAGAGCCGCACTAATTATCGAGGGATCAAACTTATGAGCCACACCATGAAACTTTTTGAAAGAGTCATTGAGAAGAGGCTACGACATGAAACAAGTGTATCGGAGAATCAATTTGGTTTCATGCACAGGAGGTCTACCATGGAAGCTATTTTCTTACTAAGACAATTAGTAGAGAAATATAGGGAGAGGAGAAAAGACCTACACATGGTCTTTATTGACTTAGAGAAGGCTTATGATAGAGTCCCTATAGAGTTAATATGGAGGGTGTTAGGTGTTAAAGGGGTTTCTCAGGGGTATATAGACATAATTAAAGATATGTATGAGGGAGCAAGAACAAATGTTAAGACCACTAGTGGCGTGACCGGTGATTTTCCTGTCCTTTGTCGGATTGCACCAAGGATCGGCATTGAGTCCATACCTTTTCACATTAGTTATGGATGAGTTAACAAAACATCTGCATGAGGAGATTCCCTGGTGCATGCTATTTGCAAACGATATAGTCCTACTTGATGAGACAAGGGAGGGTGTCAACATAAAGCTAGAGCTATGGAGAGAAGCATTAGAATCGAAAGGATTTAAAATTAGCCGAACTAAGACATAATATATGGAATGTAATTTTAGCAAGGAGAGTAGGAGTGGAGCACCAGTCAAGATTGATAACCAAGAGGTCCCCATGAGAGACCACTTCCGATACTTAGGATCATTGATCCATGAGAGCGGAGAGATTAAGAGGGAGGTTACCTAGAGAATCCAAGCGGGTTGGAACAAATGGAGATGTGCATCGGGGGTTTTATGTGATCGGCGGGTGCCACTCAAACTAAAGGGAAAATTCTATAGGATGGCTATAAGGCCGGTCATGCTCTATGGATCAGAGTGTTGGGCAGTTAAGGAACATCATACTCATAGGCTGAGTGTTGCAGAAATGAGGATGTTGAGATGGATGAGTGGTAAGACAAGAAATGATAGAATTAGAAATGAAAATATTAGAAGAAATTTAGGGATAGCACCAATAGGTAACAAGATGAGGGAGATTAGACTTAGATGGTTTGGACATGTTCAAAGGAGGCCAACAACGGCACCAGTTAGAAGGAGTGAGGCAATACAAGTTGAAGGTTCTAAAAGGGCAAGGGGAAGGCCCAAAAGAACATGGATAGAAGTGGTGAGGAAAGATTTAAAAACTTTGAGACTAAATGAAGCCATGGTATTTAATAGAGTGGAATGGAGAAATAAGATTCATGTGGCCGACCCCTAATTGGGATAAGGTCTTGATGATGATGATGATGAGTCACACATTACACTAATCAAAGATTGCGCTAGGCTTAGGCTTGTGAGCATAAATCAGTGATTGGTGATTAGATGCATGAAGTCGTGTTTTGGGTATACTTTGCACGATTAGCATATTATTAGATGTATAGTATAATACTTAGAAATGTTAAATTGGTATCTTAATGTATGAAATTGGTAGTTGGTGGTTGGATTAGATTCCAGTTTTAAAGTATAATAGCTAATATTATATTCTTGGAAGATTGTGGAATTATTTTTAGTGGAACTTATGTATAGTTTGAAAATGTGTCTTGTTTAAGGTACACAACTAATATAATGCCCTTGGACTTTATTGTCATTCCTAGTTTAGTCAACCATTGAAGTGTTATGTATGATATTAAATTGATTTCCAAGAAAATTTCACATACTTATGTTTTAAGTTGATTTGGGAATAAATATGAATGAAATTGATTAGTATAATGAAACTTCATAAATTGATCTTCAAGAATATGTATATGCTTGAAATCAACAATAGTAAATTCACAAATTATTGAGGTACATATTATTTGATATCTTCGTACTCTTGTGCAATGGAACCTAATAATAATAATAATAATAATAATAATAATAATAATAATAATAATAATAATAATAATAATAATAAGAAGAAGAAGAAGAAGAAGAAGAAGAAAAATCAGGAGACTCTTAAGAGTTGATCCTGGCTCAAGGATGTTATGTCACATCCCATGGTTGCTATACTAGGGAGTCAGTTGGCCATTGACTTCTAAACAGGTACCAGCCTATAATAGGCATGTTTGGCGAGGGTATGTTACATGGGAGGACTACCCTTGTATTGGATTGATCCGACTATCCCATGTAGTCGGTGTAGTTAGTGTGGTACCCACTAACGAATGCAGTTTGAAACCTTGGTTTTTTCTTTGGCGTATAGTCAAACTTATATTTTGTTTGGATATGCCGATGCTTGTGACATGATGCTAAGTTCCATCCAGATATATATTTATTATTAATTGGATTTACTTATGAATTAATCATTCAATAAATATGGATTGAATTTAACTCAGATCTTTATATGCATGGATATTACTTGTATTATCCAATATGATGTCATTATGATTATTACATAACTGGTTAATATGAATTGAGAGCTTACGATGTGACAATGACATGCTTGATAGTACATGCATGCGAAAAAAAAAACTTGCATAGCAAGATTTTCAGAGTTTTTGGCTAGGTTTAGATTTTCTACTAGGTAATTCAAATTACTCACTAAACCACCCTACAGGTGAAGAGCAAAAGGAAAAGCTTGAAATTGACGCGAAGAAGATTGAGTAAACTCGGAGTTGCAAAGTATGAGAAGCTAGAAATAGTGTTTATTTATTTGAAGACTTTAGTCAATTTGTAATAAATTAAATATTTGAACTTTATATTGTGATTTAACTTAGTAGCGTTTGAAATTTGTGACTAGTAGGTCTTGGTAGTGGAAAAAGATGAACTGTTATTTTGAATATATTGTGGAGATTTATTTGACGTACTTGGGTTAGAAGAAGTAATTTTAAATATATTATTATATGTAGAGTTGAAAAGAAAAAAAAAAAAATTTTTAAGGATCAATCCTGACAAGATTCTCAAAAATATTTAGAAAATCTCTTTATAAAACCCAAGACGTCACACTTAGCTTGTGATCCAGGCTGTTTGCCCATGCACCTTTATTATGCTAAAGGGGAGCCTTGGTGCAACGGTAAAAGTTGTCGTCATGTGACCTTAAGGTTACGGGTTTAAGGTGTGAAAATAGCCACTTACAAAAATACAAGATAAGGCTGCTTATTACAGGCCCTTGTGGTCCGTCCCTTCCCCGGACCTTACAAAGGCAGAAACTTCATGCACCAGGGCTGCCCTTTTTTATTCCTAAGGGCTCCACCCACACCTGATGCTCTTGCCTCATCCAAGCACGCTCCATCGCAAGTTTATTTTTACTTGGGGCAAGCAGAGGTCATTTTCTTCCTCTTTCCACCGAGCAATCTCATTCCATTTCTTTAGTATTTTGCTTGTTGTTAAATTGCAAAACTGAAGCCTAAGTAGCCACTTTTATAGAATTTTATTAATAGAGAAATGGAGAGATAGATCCATCATTGAAACAATTTGCGTTTCGTTGTAACTATATTGACCAAATACCTGCCTTGAAAGCCAGATTTCATAAAGTTTTAGGTCTTTTCTTGAGATTCTTCACATGCCATTGAGCCATTACATTGGTAAAAGGATTTGGCACCATCCAGTTCAAATTTATTTTTTTTAGATTAATTTTTAAAATTGTTATCGTATGATCTTGAAGTCACAGGTTCAAGGCATGGAAACAGCCTCTTACAAAAATGCAAGATAAGACTGTGTACTATAAACCATTGTGGTCTGCCCCTTTCCTGAACCCCACATATGTGGGAGCTTCGTTCTTAGGGCTGCCTTTTATTAAGTTTAAATTTTTCGTGGTATGTGATATTGTAGAAGAACATGATATCAATCTCACGAAGCTTGTTTTCACATGTAACACCAAAACAAACCATTCCAGCCTTTCATTGCATATTGTCTTTGTCAAGAGCCATAGTCTATACAAAGAATAGAACTTTTGGAGTTGCCTCTGAGCTCCAAATCATATTAGCAGTTGGCCAAATGTTAACACCAAAAATAAGAAGCATGTATGCAGATTTGACATTTGAACCCCCGGACGAATTTGGAGACCAAATAATCTTATTCTAGTGAGATTGGTTTAAAACCACCACATGTAGTTTTGAGTTGAGGTTGTTCACTTCTTCTTCATAATCTTTTAAGCTTCAACTAGGATGAGTATTCCACTGAGCTTCAGTGTGATTAATTATAAAATGATTTATCACATTTTTTTCTTTAAATTCTTCAAAGTATCAATTGTTATCACAATAAGGTCTGGTCATTAGCATACGCCAACGCCACTTAGTTAACAAAGCACAATTAACTTCCTCGAGCTTATTACCTTTGGCTTGTAATCCTGATCCCATGCAACTAGATGATTTTTATTTTTATTTTCTCTTTGCCCCCACTACACAGAAAGTTACAATGGATTTGCTCCATTCTATACTAGTGCCTGATAGATGGCTCTTGAGCAGAATCAGAGGAGGACTGCAGTGAAATGAAGGTGCGTTTCAATGGTTTAAAGACATTATTTTTGGAGCGTGTTATCATGGGATTGGGTTGATTGTTGCTGTGTAATTGAGGTATTGGCGAGGCTATATGGATGGCTGAGTGAGAAGAATCATATGTGCTTTTTGTATTTTTCGATGGGAGAGTTAGCTTGTGATGAATTAAAGTCATCAGAGATGCATGTAGTCGAATGAGATGGTAAAGATGAAGATAATGAAGGCTCCTGCACCATTTTAGGAGAAGTAATCAAGGAAGAATTAGAAAAAGGAACATGAACTAAGGGTGGGTGACAAGAGTAGTAGGTGGAAGGGGGAATGACGATTTTTGCAGGATTAGACGATGGCAATATGGAATGTGATAATGGTGGGGTCGGGGAGGTTGAAAAATGAGGCATTAAAGCGTCTTGTTTGATTGATGGAAAGTGGGTATTAAGGGATTAGAAAAGAAAGATTGATTCAACGAAATCGACATGGCAAGAGATGAAGATATGGTTGCTAGTAGGATCAAGACATTTGAATGCACTTTGATTGCTACAATAACCAAGAAAAACACATGCTCATAACCGTGATTCAAGTTTAGTAAGGATATATGTTTTGAGCCAAGGATAACACAGGCAACCAAAGATGTGTAGCTTTTCATAATTAGGCGCGATGCCAAATAATTTTTGAAAAGGAGATTTCAAATTCAAAAGGGGAGTAGGCATGCAATTAATCAGATAAGTAGCTGTGAGAAAGGCATGAGACCAATATTTTTGAGGTAGGGAAGCTTGACTAAGGAGAGTCAAGCTAGTTTGAATAACATGTTGATGACGACGCTCCACTATACCATTGTGTTCCGGGGTGTACGGAGGTGTCAAAAAATGAGAAATGCCATTGCTTTCAAAAAATTTGCAAAGTTTAAGAAATTCACCACCATTGTTTGAGTAAAAGGAAATTATGGGACATTGGAAGAATTTTTCTACAACCGTTTTGAATTTTGAAAAAATTAAAAAGACTTTGGACTTTTGTTTCATTGGAAATAACCACATATACTTAGTGTAATGATCAACATAAAGTAGATAATAGTTAAATCCATCATGAGATTGAATAGGTGACGGATCCCAAATGTTAAAATAAATAAGCTCAAGAGGAGAATTGCTAGTTAGAGTGGAAGTTGAAAAAGGTAATTTATGCATTTTATTGCATTTGCATGAATTACAAGAAAATTGGCTAGGAGGAGATGAAGACATTGGTAAATTAAAGGAATGAACAATGTGTCTTAAAACTTTCAAAGAGGGATGACCTAAATGATTATGCCAATCTTGAAATGGAGCCTTTATGGATGCAAGTGTAAGCACAGATGGAGGCATCTTGGAAGTGGGAACTGGTGGTGTTGCCCATTCATAAATTCCATCTTTATTCACTCCTTCCGCCAAAGGTGCCCACATATGAAGATCCTTCACCACAAAAGAAGAGGGTAAGAATTCAATAGAAACATTATTGGATGAGTAAAATTTAGAAACTGAAATAAAATTCTTTTTCATATTGGGTACACAAAGAACGTTAGAAAGTAAAAATGGTTTAGTGGGAGAGGAGATACTTGTAGAGCCAGTGTGAGTAATTAGAAGACCTTTGCCATCACCTATCATAATATCGTCTGCACCATTATAATCAGAATGAAGAGATACGTTATTCAGATCAGATGTCACATGATGTGATGCACTAGAATCCACTAGCCATTTTTGGGAAATTTGTGAAGGTTGAGCAGCAAAATGAGCTCTTGGTGGTGGATTGCGTGGCGTTGGCATAGTAGGTTGTAATCCAAATGATGAGAATGGTTGTTGAAGCTTCAATGGCATGGCAGCTTGCAGGCGACATCTCATGGCAACATGATCAAGAATATTGCAAATTTGAAAGATAACCCTATTGGATTGTTGGCCAGATTTATTGGTGTTACGATAAGTGTTGAAATTCTGACTTTGACAATGTTGTTAATGACTTCCTGATTGACTGCCTAGATTGCCTTTGTTTTTATTGTTGATATACTTATGATTTTGACTAGATTTATTTGCAAAGTTGGCCGTGATTGGAGTGGTTTCAACTTGTATATTATGCTGCAGGTAGACTTCATAATCAGCCAATTTGTCGTGTAGCTCCTCAAAAGAAACAACACTATCATAGGCATGAATAGCTGCATCAATCTCCTTCTACTCATAGCCAAGACTATTGAGGACATGGAATACCACTTCATCATCGTCAAGTGGGGCTCCAGCAATAGCCATTGAATCAACCAATGTTTTTATTTTCTGCATATATGTTGATATGCTGTCTGTTCCTTTGACAGCTTTGCTTAAGGCCTCTCGAATACCCATGATACACCCACGAGTTGGCATGGCATAAATAGTTTCAAGTTTAGACCGCACTTCTCGGGAGCTCTTTGTTCTTGCAACAAAAGAGATAACTGATGGTGAAAGAGAGGCAATAAGAGCACTGCATAAGAGATTATCTTGGCGGAGAACCCAAAAAGAGTATTGGGGATTAGCCGTTTCAATATTGTTTTCCTTGATTGTTTCAGGAGGACATGCAAAAGTACCATCAATATAACCATAAAGATTATATCCAATGAGAAGTGAAAACCATTGTGTGTGCCAGTTAATGTAATTGTTGGAACTAAGTTTAAGAGGAGCTTGGGCGGTGACATTGATAGATATGAGGTTGTTTTCAAGAGAGAAGGTTGGTAATGGTAAAGGTTTGATTACTGCTGGAAACATTTTCTTTTGGGTGATTGGTAGAAGAGTTTTCTTCAGCCATTAAGAAAAAAAACAAATGCAGCGGAGAGAAATAACACAAAAGAAGAGAAAAGGAAAGAGGGAAACACACGTTTATGCTGGAGGGAGACGATTGGGATGATAGAGCTTCTGTCACAGATAATTGTACTGGGAGATCGGCAACTAGTAAAAAAATAAAACAGCAATGAAGAAGACTCACTGTTTTGAGAACTATGGAGATCAGCAGTGATTGAATGGAGCAATAAATGACAGATTGAAGATTCAACGATGGAGAAGAGAACGGCGATTTTGTAATCACAAGATCAAGGATCAAATCTACCACGATAAAGTTTGGCAAAACAATGGAGTTGCCGAAGAAACTCTTATCTATTCTCATTGATACAGTATGAATATATACATGAAATGGATCTTCTCCACGAGGCCAGTCAACTATACAAATATAGATAAGGAAATCAAAGATATATACTAGATATTTTCTTTCCTAATAGTGCCGGATATTGAAAGATTGAAATTTAATAATTTGAGAGGTTTCCCATTGAAGATTTTACTACAGTCAATCTTCCCCCTTGGAGAGAACTACTAGTTTTCAAGTTGCAAGCTTGGTACTTCGATGTCATTGTATCTTTGGTTCCCAAAGTTTTGCATTTGGTATACCTAAGATAAGAGGCAGTCCAAGATAGTAGTAACATGGAAAGGGAGCAACTTTGCACTATAGATCCCAGCGAAAGACGATGTTTTTTCTTCTACCAGCTTCACCCCATACACCTCCGACCTGTTAAAATTGATTCTGTGACTAGAAACAATTGCATAAACTTTAAGGAGAGCCGTGATATTTGTTCCTTGGTTAATATCACCATGATAGAGAAACTTGCTGACTCTAAGCATCTAGTAATCCACTTCCTCTATTTTAACATAAAATTCATCTTGCCAAGAACAATTTCGACCACTCGACCCAATCAGAAGCATTTTCCATTTTTCTGCACTGTCTCTTCAGTGGCAGGGCCTGACATATGAGTTGTTTTCCCCTTGAAGACTTCTCAATTCAGTTGCATGAACATGCTATCCTAAATTTAGAATGATTGCTTCAACAATATTTTATTGAGAATCGCAACAAAAATCTATAGACACTCTTTTGGCCTGACTTGCGGGTATGAATATTTACACGACTTTCTAACTGTTACCGGAGTTCAAATGAAGTTGGGTATAAGGTATTTACATTCTTCTCATTCTCAACCACCTTACTAAGCTTAACCTTCTTTGTATTCTTAATTGTGAAAGTAAGATGTTGGAGGCAACCAATGTAAAGGAGAAAACATCTGATCAAGCCAATTCTGATAATTGCTTAGCTTGCAAATCCTGAGTGATTTAGGTAACTAAACTCGATAAGATATTATTACTATATATATGTAACAATATCTTATTGCCAAATTAAGATTTGTTGTCATTGTAAAGCATGAGGCAGATTTGTTGTTGTGTGATCTTGAGGTCACGCGTTCAAAGCAGTGGAACGGGCTCTTGCAAAATGCAAGATAAGGCTACACACTATTGACCTTTTTTGTCTGCCCCTTTCCAATGATAAACATATGCTTCATATAAGAGCATACATGGACCGCAAATGAGGGTTCCAGCTTTGGATGATCCTACTCATTCATCTAATTGATCCAGATTCGGATACCTAGCATGAAAAGAGCATGCGTTAGGTTAGATGATTCTAGCTTCTAAAATCCATCATTTTTATTTTATTTTTATGAAACAAAGGATCTCATGAAAGCCATTGGCAATCCAAGTATTACCAAATAACAGTACTTTTTGCCAAAGTAGAGGAAATGGTAATTGTTTTTACGGAGAAAGCATTTCCACAGAAATTGCTCCCTTGCTAACCAAATGAGCAGAATGTAAGTTAGGCTTCAAAGAGCATTAGGTACATAAGATTCTGGCACCATCTGATGTGATCTAACAATTAGATAGAGTTTGAAACGATATCTAATGCTATCTAAGATACCATGGCTTAGTCATAGTATCAATGACTAAGGGCCCAGTTGGCGACACTTGTATAATCTGTTAAGAATTACAAAGCAAATTATTCCTACAATCTCAGCCACACATGCTCACTCTAAATTAATCCCCATCCAAAGAGAAGTCTAGCCTGCAAACAGTTGAAAGCAAATCACTCACACTCACACTTTACTCACAAAAAGTCCTAAATATAACCTCCAGCCAAAAGGAAATTAAGCTGCAACTCGAACTTGTTATGAAAAGATGAAAACCAAGAACACACAAATTTACATAGTTCCATCTAAATTGAGGTACTTCCGTGAGCTCACACCAGTTTCAATATTTCCACAGCAAAAAAAAGTCATCATAAGATACAGAAGATTTATCCACCCCAAATAACGCAAATGTCATGCAAATACACACAGACAAAGGACACAATTGTGCCCCCCTATTGTAAAATAGAAAACCATCTCCAACCTGGACCCCTTACGAGCTGACAGCAGCTTGACTCACACTGGGTGCTCTCTGCCCCTACCCCCGATTTGTAGCCTAATATAATTTGCTACAGGCACAGTAGGATCAAGCCAATCAGGCTCCACACTCACAACAAAACCAGTGACCAAGTATGTTTGAGGGGATTGATGTAGAGTTGTCTGCAACCAAGTGCACCAGACATTTGTTAGCTCTATTACTGCAAAATACATGAGCCATTATATGAAAAGTAGTCCAGTGTAATCGCATTAACTGATTATATAAGCCTTGCCAATGTGGTCTTAAGTTTCGAAGCTCCTAACTAAAGTCTTGTTTGAAAGAGTCCCTCCTGATGCTTTAGAATCTGCTATATAGATCCGACGGATATCGATCGGAACGTATTCCAGTAAACATCTGTACATGCTAAAGCTAGCAGATTCCTTTGAACAAGTACTGCCAAAGCAGGGTGGACGAAACTTTAGGAGTCATGCCAGGCAAAGCACAAACACGCATATTAACGGGCAGCCGGCTATCTTTGCAAAGAGTCTTCTGGCTAAAGACTTCCCTTTACCTGTCAATGACTCCCTTTTACCTTCGAAGACTAGCCTTCTAAGTAGGAGACTTCCTGGTTGGGTAATTGCTCTCTTTCTCCCACCACGAACTCTCTCGCTGTGATGCATTTTCTTGTATCAAATTCTGTTTGTTTACTTCCTGTCACACTACTCTTCCTCTTTGATAGCTCGGTTAAGTTGGATGATTTATTTAGAGCAACTTTCTTTGAACCAATGCTCACAGTTTGTGAAGGCACTAATTACACTTCGGTAAGCCAATGTGAAACCGGCCTCAACACCCTTCTTGCTCCTCTGGCTTCCGAAGACCCTCTCAAACTCAACGCCTTCTACAACGCCACTGTTGACAAATACCCCAACAAAATCTATGGCTTCTCTCAGTGTATGTCTAGTTCTTCAGCTGATCTTTGCAAGGAGTGCCTCCAAAATGCCTCCAGTGCCACACAAGAGAAGGGTTCATCTGCGAGCTACAGATGGACACGGGCCTCTAGGGCACTATGGTTTTAGAGACTCGTCGGAACGTGATTGCTCAGCGTGTCTGGAAGCTCAAATTGCCGAGATGCCAGTCAATTTTCCTAATAAAGGAGTAGTAGTTATTTATGGTTTAAATTGCAATGCAACGTATGAAACGTATCTTTTCTTTGAAGCAGCCTCACGGCCACCTCTTCCTTCCCTTAGACTGTGTCTGGGAAAGGAGTATCCGCCATTTTTGCGGAAAGGGAGAAACGTGTTTAGTGGAATTCTATTTTCAAATTAAGAAATATTTCTATGAATAAAACCCAAATAGAACTAAAATGGGAAGCAACAAATTGGGAGATTCTTCTAATTTTCACCTTTAATTTGTGTTCCTGGGCTGCATAAATGAAAATAAAAGAAACCATTGCCAGACGCAGCTTAAGAGAATGAATTTGTTTTTTTTTGGGTAATAAAGAGAGATTGAAATTGCATAAGAACTCTTTAATGGAAATTGAAAAGAGGTGTAGTTCCGGTTACTTAAAAAATAGTGGATTCTCAGCGCAAAATCGAAGAATTAGGTGAATGGGTCAGATCCGTCAAAAGCTTATTGGCCATCAACATTGAAGATATTAGTGGAAGACCTGTTACTAACTTATGATTGACCATCCGTGAGAAGGCAAAGATAGTTGATAGTGTAAACAATCAACTAGGTCTGGATAGATTGAAATGGCGAGTACCGTTTCGTCTATCCCGACCATCCACCTCGTTGAAGTTCAATGCCTTAGAATCTCCAAATTAATAGTTCTTAGATATGATATTGGCCTGTTGCGGGGATAGCTCCGTTGACAGAGCATTAGACTGAAGAACTCTCTTGTGAGATCCATACAGTCTTTTTCCAAGGACAGATCCTCACAGAACAGATTGTTCAGATACAGAATCACATAGTTCACATGATACTAGACAGGGCAGATAATCTAAAGGTCAGCCCCTCCGTATACAAAGCTGGAAGGCTTAACCTCCACTCGTCGCTCTACGCGGGAGAATCAGACAGCTTGCTACACTTTGCACCCTGCTCGCGTTTCTGTAATGTGCATCTAGCTATCCCACGATAACGCATGGCCCCATCAGGCAAAGGCTTTGTGGGCCATGCTTTACAGCATCTGTTATTGTTCTTTACAATTGACGTCTGATAGTCCTGATCTAGATTACTGCACATAATTCTAAGGAACGGCAAGCTCAAATGTACTAGTTGTTATCGATAACGGTTTGGCTGGGCGTTGCACAAAGCTGCAACCAGTTTCCGGCCAATTACCATAAAGCGACCCTGCATCAAGATGCATTCGCCGTAGAATTCAATTCCTGTAACATTTGGAATCCACAATTTGGGACTCCTGTGATAGGTGAAATTTACTGGTATTTCGGGAAAGGAGAAAAACCCGTCGAGTCCACCTCAGGATTCGATTCCATCTTGGCTCACGCTTGTGTGTTCTTGTTTCCTTTGATCACTAGCTTTGATCTTGCAACACCAGGAATTCCATTATCTGCTGATGCAAACAGCTCCACAACATATGATATGTGGTGATTTTCAAAAACCATAATTAAATACATAGACCAGATATAAAGGCTCTAGCTGACGAAGTCACCAATGTTTGATTCGTGATTAAAAAAAGAAATATGCACAGCCGTTTTTTTTTGGTCGACTTTTTGGAGAGTTTTCAGGCAATCCGGAAGAGGGATTCCACAAGAGAACATGTGAGCTTCAATTCCGTATGCTAAGACCTTTCACTCGCATTTGATAATATGCAACTAGTAATATCTGGAACCTGGAGG
Organism: Warburgia ugandensis; assembly: GCA_035236585.1. Taxonomy (NCBI): domain Eukaryota; kingdom Viridiplantae; phylum Streptophyta; class Magnoliopsida; order Canellales; family Canellaceae; genus Warburgia; species Warburgia ugandensis. The sequence continues at coordinate 65,500,202 of CP141137.1, forward strand.
ATATCTATCAGACTGCTGCTGCTCCATTGGCGGGAAGTTTCCATATGGAGGTCTAGGAGGTGGTCTGCCATACGGAGAACCTGTCAAATTAATCGATTCAGGGAGTGAATTTAACGCTACGTTCATCTTTCAGAAATTAAGCCTGTCAAAGCAGGATGAACAGGGGTCAGAAGACTTACGATATGTGGCTGAGAAAGGAGAACGAGGCCCTGGCGGAGGGTGCATTGGAGCAAGTGGATCGGCTGGATGCATTCTCGGGTCGCTAAGGTGCGCACTGTGGCTACTGTATGATAAGGAACTCCTTCGACTGTTAAAGTCGGGTCTACTGATGGAGCTCCTTGGACTTTCAAAGAGAGGTCTGCCAAAGGAGCTCTGCCTTTCAACGTTAGGACTGCTGTATACATCGTTCACACCAGAGCTCCTCTGATAGGGGTCATTGCTGGCCCTAGGAATGGGGCTCCTGCTTTCAAAGTTAGACCTGATGTAAGGGTCATACCCACCACAGGTCCCATAAGGATGAGGTTGATCTCCAGGAAGAGAAGAACTCCTATAATTAGGAGAATTTCCGGTAGCAATAGAAAGATGAGTCTCCCCTGAAGCAGAGCGGTATCCTGCAGTAGAAATTTCAGGTTTGCCATACAACCCAGTTCCAGATACCGGGCTCACCTGCAACATCAACGACATACTGTAATTTAGAAATTGCCAAGGGGCACAGAACTTCTTCAATGTATCTACCATTATTTTTCTTCAATATGTAGTCTACTTGCATATGCATTTACAAAGTGAATCGCATGTATCTTTGGTCCTGTAAGCATACAGTAATCCTAGAAGTATGCATTACAAGTGTCTTCTGAGTTAGGGCGCACAGTTATAATAGGTCTTAGCTTCTGCTTGGATCATATGAGATTGATGATCAAGTAGAACAAGTAATGAGTAGCTTAGATTGTCCATCCTTCTTTGCAGGGCATTGAGCCCTGGGAACTAGGAGTAGCCAGTGACTAGTGAAACTGTGATCAATGATTGAGATCAGAATTTTCTGTGAAGTCAGAGGAAACACAGTAAAAGGTGTCAAACCATTGGATGACTAAGTGTAAACCTTGTTGAACATGTTTTGCCTAAAAAATTGAGGGAAGGACAAGATCATATGACAGAACAATGAAGAACAAGAGGCTAGCAAAAAACAAAGATCATACATAAATAATAGGACTGCTCCCTAATTGGCATCTAGTCATGATGTTTGAGGAGTAATCCCTACTCATTGAGGTTTAAAAAAAAAAAAAACTGGGAACCCATAATCTAAATTAGAGAAACTAAGAAACCAAACAGAATTGTCACTTACTTGCTGGGGTCTGGGAAAATCATATTGCAGAGGTGGGAGATGAGGAGGAAAATTCTGCCAATGTGCACCAGCTGCGGCAACATATTTCATTATCTTTAGAACCCAGAAGATAGGAGATATAATCACAACTCACAAAAGCTGGGAGAAACCTGATAAAGCTCCACGGTTCGGGATCGGAGAGCTAGCAAATGACTGGACTGAACTCTCCCTAGAATAGGGTGAGAAGTCACTTTTTGCATTTGGAAGGAAAGGTCCTAGTGCCCGTTTCATTTCCTCCAAATGTCTTTGTGCCTCTCCTCTCTTCAGTTCTGGAAACATGACCTGAGAAAATGGATTCAGGTTTTGGTAAAACAGTATAACAATGAAACAAATGAACACACACAGGCCAAACGAGTACCTCATCAAAGAACTCATCCGCACCAGGCATGTCCTTGCTTGTTGGCAATACATAGTTTGCTGAAAACACAAACTAACAGCTACATTCAGAAGGCTGGCAAACGTATAAATTATTTTAAACAGAAAAAGAACAAAACAAAGCGTCAAAGTACCTAACATCTCATTTACTGCTTCAGCAGGCACCTCCTTTCCCATTTCTTTAAATCTTTTTTCTCCACGAAACTTTAACCCATCAGGTGTTGGAAACATAACCACTGCAATCTAATATGACATATAACGAAAACCAGCAGATGGTAAGTTTCTACTGCAAGAATTTGATGCATAAGCTTGCCAATGAAAAAAGATGCCAATTACATATCAAGATGATTATCGAGTTTCTGAACATACCTTGCGATAGTTTATAAATGCCTTTAATTTACGCTTCCGAGCACTCTTATAAACATTTGTTTGATCAAGAATGTAATTACGGGATGTCTTAGCAGCCCTTGCTAACAATGTATTAAAAATCCCTGTAGCTCGATCCATCAAGCGGTCAAAACGCTCTCCATAGTTCTGCTTTCGCAACAGTCCTGGTACCTGCACAAAGCACCAATCGCTGTTATAAATAACAAGAGACTATATACAAAATCAACACATATCAACAGTCATTCTGTTCAAACCTTCATTTGATCCAGTGCTAAATTTGTTCCAAGCAAAACATATCGTTTCTCTGGATGTTCCTTCACCCATTTCTCCGCCCAAGTAGTCTTCCCAGAGGCAGGCAAACCAATCATCATCATTACCTCGCATTCCTTTGGACTCAAAAAAGACGGACCCATTATAATATTTCCATCTCCAACAGCTGAACTCCAGGGCTTGTAACCTTCTACTGGAACCAAACCATCTTCAACACTAAACTGCATATGAACTACAACATTCTTCAATAAAACATGAGGAAACAAGGCAGACTCCCACTCCAACTTTCTGCCCGGAGAATCCACCATTCCAAGACCATTCAAGCTCACGTTGAAATCCCTAGCAATTCCCAACCACTTCTCATTTTTTGAGAACCCAATCGAACCAAAAGGCTTGCTGTCAAGATCAACGGCGCACACAATCGTATCACCAACACCAAACTTCTCACCATAATTCGAAAACTTTCCCGAATTCGAAAACTTTCCAGTCCCACCAAAGCCAAAACTATACCAACTTTCTCCAAGGCTTCCAACACTATCATCACCCCTCGAGATACCTACACGGCAAAGATGCTGCTGGTCTAGGGGCGTATCTACCATTTCCACAGGTTGTTCAGAGATCACTTTACAACCAAAGCAATATTTCCCTCTGGTTATACCGACATTTCCTCTAGCACCAGACCAGCAATAAGAAAACCCTTCCTGACACAATGCACTACCCTGTAGAGCATTTTCCTCTACATTGAAATCTGAAATTTTGAAATAAAAAATTATCCTCAATGTTACAAATAACTCAGAATAAGGAAAGTACTCAAGTTCAGGGAAAGAAAAAGAAAAGCTAGATTTCTAGTAACAGTAGGGTTTGCATGGCGTGTTTCAGCTGAAGTTTGAATATAAAAGAAAGGAAAATTTTCAGTCTTAAACACTAGGATTCGAGTAACAGTAACACGGATTTAAAAATGAACCACAGGGAGAGGGGGAATTCAATTCCCGGAAGAAAAATTCAATTTTTTACCTAAATTGCAATCAGCAGGATTGAGCCCCACATGAGATTTTGGACCGGATTTCAGAGAATTTGAGTCTGTACTGGTGAATTTTGCTTTCTTGGGTTCTGGTTTCTCTGTTTCAGGAAGCTTCTGCTTTGTGGAAGCCATGAAAGTGTAACTTGCAGAGAGAGAGAGAGAGAGAGAGAGAGAGAGAGAGAATGAGCAAGTTTTTAAGGTTAGCGGGTATTTATAGGTATCCGTTCCTGGCACAGTCGAGATCCAGTAAAGCGAACGCAACCGCCAAGTGTAGGTTGATCTCATCCGTTGGTATTGATGGATCGTGATAAGATGTGGATGAGTGATCGATGGAAAGAGATTCCATTAGCATGGTGGACAGGTTTATTCTTTATCCAACGAGCCAGCATGTTTGTGAAAGTGGGACCACGAAGGGGGACGATCTAGATCAGAGCGGTTCATTTGTTTGATATTAGATGTCTAATATCTTGAAAAGCATGTTGATTTGAGTTAGATTAAGATGACTAACTGTGAGCTGTCCCATCTCATCTCAAGCACCACTCTCAGTGAGCTGCCATGAGATTGCTTTCATCTTATCTTAAGCACCACTAACAGTGACGTGGTCCATTTCATCTCATCTCATCTCAAATCAGCTCCCTCCATCTCAAGTACCAGTAACACCCTGATCAATGTAAGACATGAATGGACCAAATCTAAATCTGATATTCCATGGAAGTGCCTCAGACTAGAATATGCATCTTCCTGAAAGTACAGAGCATATCATTTTCAAGCAATCTCCACGATTATTCTAGTTGTCTCCCTAGTAAACGACCCCAAAGATTTTGAAAATCACATTACATGCTAGCCATGAAGGGGAGCCTTAGCGCAAAAGTAAAAGTTGTCATCATGTGACCTTAAGGTCACAAGAATCAGCCTCTTGCAAAATGCAAAGTAAAGCTGCCTACTATAGGCCCTTATGGTCTGCCCCTTCCCCAAACTCCGCATAGGCCAGAGCTTTGTGCACTGAGGCTGCCCCCATTACATGCTAGCCATGGATATCTCATTTCGAGCTTCTTACTAGCAAAAGCAATCTCTACTTGCTCACTAAAAAAAGATACGACACAAATTACTGCGATCCTGTTTGTTTCCCCACAACTGCACCAAGTCCAGTGGATCTGCCACAGACTGGAAGATTCATCTAAGACATATCATCTTGATTTCACCATTCGCTCTTTTAAGAAATATATAATCCAGATTATTCTACTTGTTGACCCTTAATAAACCAAGTGCAAATCTAATCTTCCTGCAAGCCACATGACATATTAGCCATGGATCTGCCACAGATTAGAAGATCAATACCATTTGATCCTCCTGAAAAGAAATCTCCACAAGCTCTTTTAAGAAAGATTTAACACCGATCACAGTTATTCTAATTGTTTCCCCACCAATGAATCAAGTCCAATTAGCTATTGATCTGCCACAAATTGGAAGATCAATCTTCCTCTCCTTGTCCGTCAAAAGCAATCTCCACTTGCCTTTAAAGAAAGACATAACACATGACAGTTATTTTGATTGTTTCCAACCAATGAAACAAGTACAAATTAAGTCTGATTCTCCAGCAAGTACATCACATATTAGCCATGAATCTGCATCAGATTGGAAAGATTAATCTTCTTACAAGTAGAGAACATATCATTTTGATTTTCTTATCGGCGAAAGCAATCTCTACTTGCTCTTTTAAGAAAGATATTACAGAGCAGTTATTCTAATTGTTTCTCCTCCAATGAACCAAGTCTAATCTGATCTTCCTGCAGATTACATCACATATTAGCCATAACTGCAAGAGAGTGGAACATCCATCTTCCTGAAAATCCAAGGCATATCATTTTAAACTTCACATCCATAAAAGCAATCTCCTTTTGCTCTTTTAGGGAAGATATTCACAGTTGTTCTAATTGTTTCCCTATTAATGGGCAGTGCAAAGAATAAAAAGAAACCATCAGAAGAAGGATATTCATAACCAAAACAACCGTAAAGGCCTCTTCATTAGCTCATTATCAGTACATACAGAACTGAACTCTACACATTCCATCATTTATGAAACCTATATGGAAGGAAATAACCTTCCAACAGAATCCCTAGATCTACGACTAGATACACTGACGCCAAATTAGGCAATCTTCAATGGATGAATTGAAGAATGGCTATCCCAGAAACTATACATGGTCACTACCTCCCATCCTGACCAAGAAAAATGAATCCCACCATAGAAGAGAAAAAGAAGCTACAACCAAACAACAGAAAAGCATTTACAAATGCTTTACAGAGATGTACTGTACACTCATATCTCTGTGTCACTAAACAGCCCTTTCCTCGGCCATAACTCTTCCAAGGTGAAGAGGGTTACAGATATTTCTCTAACTCTTGCTGCTCATGTAAGTCCTCAGCGGCCTTGCAACAATCAAATCTCTGTGTCACCGAACAGCCCTTTTCTCGGCCATGATTCTTCTGAAGTGAACAGAGCCACTGCTATATCATCTAACTTCTTGCCGCTCATGCGCGTCCTTAGACGCTTAGGAGCATTTGGGGCCTCAAGACTATCAAACTTGCTTGAATCTTCTTCAGTGAATGTTCTCACACCATGGAGCTTCTTCAACGGGGTGCTGAAAGCAAAATGCCATTGTTTTGCAATCAAGGCCTGAAGCACAAAAATGGGTTAGAACTGAAAGACCGAAAACACAAACTAACTGAAGTGGACGTTAACTATAAGCACCAAGAACTTACAGCTTTGCTGATTGTCTTTGATACACAAACAAGCTGTTTCAGGTCGTCATGATCAACGCTGCATAGCACACGGATCTGCAAGCCGAAAAAGAAACAGGAATGTGTAAGTTCCAAGTCCTGCAAATGAGATGCTTAGAATTCAATTGCATATCTATTCATGGATTAGGTTCTCACCAGAATGTCCTCTGGCAACGACTCAAGCTTCGATTTCTCAGAGTCAGATTGCTTCAAACCAACGATTCTATTATGATGCTTTCTCATTAGAGAGTAAGGGGAAGACCGGCGGGGTGGAGAATCCAAACCGTTATGTATCACAACCCTTTTCCTCCCAATGGTCATTGTGCGTCCCCATCGTATCTCACTCAAAGTGGGCTGTCCATATGTAACTTCAGCAGTACAATCCTTCACTACAGCCATTGCTTTGCTGGAGTTTTGCTGGATGATTTCCACAGGAAGTTCAAAAAGAGATTGAACTATTTTTTATGATAATGTAAGACAGATTTCTTCGATTCGCAGCTGGACAAGGAATTCAGAGGATCAGAAGCAGAAAAATAACTGAAGAAAACCTTGATTACAGGACTACAGACATGTTCAGTATGTGAGAGAGAAAAATCATATCTTTGGAACTCCTAAAAGAGCTCATAACAATAAGATTCCGGGAAAAAAACTTCAAAAAACCGAATATTGTAAACTTAGCAAAACTCTATCTAGATGAATATCCACTAAGCCCTAGCTTTACCATTCCTCCTAAAACCCTAGGATTAACAAAAAGACCTATAATTTTCCTTCCAAAGATAAACCTTAGGTCAGTAAAGAAATCCAAAAAAAAAAACAGAACCATTTTCCGTAGAGAATCTTCCACGCCAAACCCCTAGATTTCTCCCATAAATTAGCCTTAAGTTAAGTACATTGCCCCAAAATAAACATCCTCAAACATTAATAAAGAATCCGAAAAGCAAAATACCATCAAAGAGGTGATTCCATAAAAAATACCAAATCTTCCAATCGAAAAACTAGAGTTTCCCAAAGATAAGTCCTACGCAATCAGGAGGCCAAACTAAACAACGAGTCCAACTAAACGGAAAAAAGAGAGAGGCCATTTTTCAGATAAAAACTAGATCTTTCACTTCAAAACTCTACATTTATCCAAAAAAATAAACCTAAACCAAGGACATTTACCCCCAAAAACAAACGTAAAAATCATCCAAAAAAAAATAAAAAAATAAACCAAATACATTGCTCCAAAACAAACCTGCCACTACAAAAAGGAGTCAGAAACACCAAAATACCATAAAAAACTAATTTCAAATCAAAACAAAATCTCCCAAATCCAATATCCTAGATTCCACCAAAAAACTAACCAAAAGGAACTACACTGCTCCTAAACAAACCAAGCCCCTACAGAAAATACATCCAAAATGACCCCAGATAGCAAAATCCCAAATAAAAACCAAAAAAGAAAACCGAATCTCTCAAACTACATACGTTTCCAATCTCCAGAAGCAGTAAAAATCACACATTCAAGCAAACATCCAAAAAAAGCCAAGAACAAAACACACAAGACCAGCAGAAATCATACCTGACAAGCCGAAGAATTCCAGATTTCAATCCCAAATTCCAAAATTCCAAGCTTTCTCAAAGGGTAGAAGCGAAAATCCCTCCGTTATGGTCCCTGAAAAGATAACCACCACAGCAGACACAACCTCAGTAAAAACCGTCGACTCTCCTTTTAAAGACCAGTTAAAATTATCTTAATTCCAAACACCTCGTTTTGATATTGACACCCCTAGTCTCATTTAGATTTAGCATTATCCTCGTAGGGTCCACATAAGAGAACATTAGAAGCTGAGAATGCTTTGAAAAGCCTAGGTGGGGTCTAGGCAATCAAGAGATGATCCACCTTATACGTGTGAGCCCACTTTCGCATGAAGGAGAGTAACAAAATTCAGATGATCGCAACCGTTCGTCCAGTTACTGCTGCTATAAGTATCTGAAGAGCATAAGAACTTGCGGATTGGATGATTCAAGCATCTAAAAAATTTGTGCTTTGTTTACAATATGCCAGAAGATAGGGCAATCAGATTTACGGTCGAATCATCTAGAGGTGGAAGCAGCCAATGGACAGGATAAATACAAGAAGCTTGGGCCCACAGGGTACCCTAAGAAAGTGTTGGCAATATCAAAAATTGGGGTTAAAAAGAGCCGTAATGACCAAGTCTAGTCTTTTCCTGGAAGAGCCGCCATTCTTCCCAACTGCCAGGTGTACACGGTGCCAACTGGCCTAGCAAACTGCCAGGTGTCGACGTAGAGAGCTCCAGGATCCATTGCTGCAACTTGCGCTCTCCACGTGTACACGGTGAGTTTGTAGCTTTTAGCTGAAAATAGCCGTTGAAGGTGTAAAACTTGACGCCATACGATTGGTTGTCAATTTTTGAAAGTTTCCAGAGGGAATGTCGACGTCTGGTCGGTCCTGGGCGGCTGTGTCGGTCGCTTGGCAAGCAGGCCGCGTAAGTGAGCTTAGTTAAAGTTTGGTGGTGCGGGGGTTGTCATTGAACTGGTTTGGCGTTGAGAGTTACAGGAAGATTCGCGGGTGTTTTGTACACGCGCTGGCGTCGCGAAGCAACCCCGCAATAGCGGGCAGGGATGTGATTGTACTTTTGGATTTTTCTGGAATATTATAGCAAATGCACGAGGGGCTGTGAGAACGCGTGTTTGACTGGATAAGCACGACAAAGAATCTCTGATCCACCTTGGAAAACATAAGATTCTAGAAAGGGGACTTCACCTGGTGGTCGGCGGTACTGAAACTAGAGTTTACTCCGGCAATAATCGAAGCCGTTCAGATTTGGGATGGCTCACGCGGTATAGAAAATCCTAAAATACAATTGATTACATGTTTGGTTGTTGAATATAGCTAAGAACATCAAGCAAGACAAGTATTTGAAAAATTCATGAAATTTTTGAAGGAAAAATCTTGATTATAATACAGAATTTAATTTTTAAAATTGGATTCGTAACTCAAAATATAAATTATGTTTGAGAATTTGACAAATTTTAATGACGATTTGCGTTTGACTTGGAAAATATGTGCTTAAAGGAATAGATTTTTATAGATTTCAAAAAAGTGGTAAAAAATTTATATGTAGCTCGAGTATTTTTCGATTTACTTATGAATTGTTTTAAGTTAACTAAACATGCCTTACTTTCATGATGAGTCAAGTTCTTGAGTTTTTAAACTGTTTATGCATATTTGTGTGTGTATGAATGCGTTCTATTCTGGCTATTGAAACAGAACAATCTGGAATTCTTTCAATTTCGAGAAAGAATTCCCTTTATTATTTTGAAATTTTTATTTTAAAAAATAATAAAAGCAATAAAAGGGAGTCAAACTTATATGACCAAAATGGGCTAAAATAGACTTAAATGAGTGTGATAAACCAAAATGGACTGGACTCTTTTTAGGTCAATTCAATTATATTTCCCATTCTGAAATGGAACGTTCTCTAAATTCTGGCTGGAACAAAAAGAAATCGACGATTATGATCCAACATTCGGAAAGAAAAAAGAAAAAAAAAGTGATCGCAGCCGCCGAAATTGTTTGGTGCTCTGAAAATTATTTCAAAGTACAAGGAATACATCCCAAAAGGCCGAACATCCTTTTGGGCCCTACTGTTCTATGTGGGTATGATCAAATTCCGTTTGGTTAATTTGACAGCTTATGACACGCCAGTCGTACTAGAGTACTGCTGATCAAATCCATTCATCTTATTCATCTTATTTTAGATGAATGACTGCTGCTCTAGAAACAGTAAGGATTGAATGAATCTTGGATCTGAAAACACATCTTCTAATCACAACTAATGGATCCACAGTCAACGACTAAGAAGCGCCCTTCTCATTGTAAAAATCCATCTTGATATTTGGGTTTCAAAATACTGAACATAGAGAAATTAGATGAATGGGTCTCATTAACTTGTTTTTTAGAAAAGGAGGCATGATGGGGTAAGGCTGAATACTATAGATTCTTTGTGGTTTTTCCTTCTCCAAACTCGTAGAAACTTTGTGCACCGGACTACCTTTTTTATGTGTACACCAATAGCTCAAAGATGACTATCAATACAATTGCAGAGTCTCTCCAAAAATTATCCTTGAGTTGGAGATTTTACACATAGTTTCAAACTTATGTATCAGAGCCAGACCAAGGAGGAGTTTTGAGAGAATCTTCTTCCTTCACCTTGTTGTCTTTAATGGCCTCTTCTATCTTAACATGAAATATTTTAAGGAAACTTAAACACGAAATTCATACATTCACTATGCGAGTCTAAATTCCTTTGTTCCCTTTCTTTGGATCATTCTGGCTATGCTTATTCTTTCTTTTTTTTCTTATAGAATCTTGCCTCCTTGGCCACCTACATAGCAATCAATCTTGACTTGACAAGCTTCTACGTTTAGAATTTTATTTCAATGAAATCGAGGCAAACCAACTCTTTGCTTTGATAAACTCAAATAGCAGGCTTGATTGAGAATCAGGGTACGATCGGGTTTCTCAATGGAGAATACGCAATGCCACCACGTTGCATACTCTACAGTTCTGCTGAAGTTGCAGAAGAGAAACGCGAGATCGACAACCCAGACTATGCTGCGTGAAAGAAATCAGACCGAGTTGTTCATGGCTGGGTTACGGTAACGCTTTCAGAGGAAATACTGATTTTAGTTGTTGCACCAGACACTGTGCTTGAGGTATGGTCTAACCTACCTAAGAATTTCGCTCAATAATCCCAAGAGCTAGATTTTTGCTTATTGCAACAGTGACAGTTCTTGTGTAAAGGAAATTCTACTGTCAATGAATATGTCAGTTTTCATCAAAATGAACAGCAGTTTAACCCAGGGAAGCTTCTGATAATCATCCCAAGAAAAACTTAAAAAATAGAGAGAAGTGTGTTAGATGCTAGATTTGTGGGAAGCCCAACCACACCACAGGCTGTTATCACCGCTTTGATCAAACCTACCAGCTTCATGATGTGCCAGAAGCTCTTACTGCTGTGACCTTTGCAGATACTCCAGATAGTGCTGGGATTCCTGATACCGGAGCATCTGCACACATGACAATTGATCCTGGTAAGCTTCAAACTCTATCCAAGTATTATGGTAGGAAATGGGGATACAATTGATATCACAGCCGTTGGTACTGCATCTGTTAAAAATTTGTGAGAAGAACTTAAGGTTGGATAAAGTTTTAGCAGTCCCTCCTATCAAGAGAACTTACTTTTTGTAAGTGAACTAACATCTGAACATCCTTATGTTTTTCAATTTTCTTCACATGGATTTGTGGCAAAGAATAGGGAGACTGAGAAGGTGATAGAATTGGGAAATTCGTTTGTAGGCACATACATGTTTCGTAATGAAGATTACTATTAACCTATAGCTTATATCCAAATTATTATGTTCTTATCCTAAGTTTATATAACTAATAATAGTAATGGGCTTGCTGGCATGAATAGAATTTAACCTTGATCTAGATTCATATCAAATTAGATGAATGCCTTGGATCATCAAGTGTGGGTCCCTAAATAATTAATGTCACATGTCACCTGCTATAACAACCTAGGTTTTTTTATAACGCATTTTCATTATTTTTTAAATGCAAACAGCAGAAGATATTTAAAAAAATAATAATTCAATATAATCTTTCTTTTGCACAAGTTTATCAAACCCCGAGTGTCATCTACACCATAACAATACATTTCAGAGATTACGAAAACCAATGAGTTTATCTTTTACATTTTTCAAGATTCTATCTAGTCACAGCTCATAATCCAACTGTATAAATGCATATATACATACATGTCCAAGAAGATAAAATGTAAGTCATATGCTTACATTGTCAGTAGTTGTCAGCAGTCTCATGCTATTATTGTCCTTGTATATAGTTCTATTTAGCTTTAGATATTTATCCTTCAATCACTTTCTTTAAAACCTGAGACATTGTAAACAAAAACAATGTCTCAACACACTATGCTTAGTAGGTGTTTGAGCATTTACTTTGGCAATTTACATAAAGCCAAATACAATTAGATATCTAAATCATTTATAATCCGTTCTAAGGAACAATATACAGTCATACTATCTTAACCTTACAATAATACTCATACTACATACATCTCAATTCATTTTCAAGTAATCTCATATTATAATATTTCATCGTATATCAACTCGCGATATAGACATTTATGTTAATCCATCAAACAATATATCAAATCACTAGGTAGGCAAAATCCACGCCAAGTCAAATCAAAATAATTCATAATCACGTGTATCATGATAGTATAACACAATCTCATCCATGTACAACATTAGGACATCCATGTAAAGGATAATTCATGCTGTCAGTATGCACAAATTAGCCATAAAGCGATAAAACAATTGAATCACTTCTCGATTCAATATCATGCAAATCCATGCCATATAAAATCAAAGCATATCAGCTCTCCACAAGCAAATCCATGCCAAACATATATTTGAACATATTAGCTCACCATAGGCAAATTTATGCCAAATATAAATTTGAGCATATCCCCTCACTATTGGCAAATCTACACCAACAACTAGATATCAAATCAAATCATGCATATAAAAACAATCTCACAATTCATCTCAGCCTAACCCATGACCATACCGTGAGCACCTAGAAGCCTGCCACCTAGAAGCGTGTTAGTGCCACATGTACCCGCCCTCATCGGTAACCCACAAGTACAAATTATGAATTAAATTTTGATTACATGAAAGAAGATAAAAACATAATGAAATACAAATTATGCATCAAATCACATTTAGGTATCAAATCAAAAGGAGAGATCAAATCCACGAGATGCATAAATAAAATGTAGGTGTTAGAGCTTTAATCAATAATCTTAGACACTCTACATCTCTGTCATTATTATTTATGTGTTTCAATAACATCCATATATCATTATAATTCATACATCTTAAATCATATCTACTTACTAAATTAATCATCTAATATCATCATCATCAAAGGAATATGCATATAATCTTACTTAATCCATGAAGGACGATACATTTATAACTTATAATCATATTATCTATCAATTTGTTAAAATCTATCATAACATGTATTTAACTAAATACATGTTATTTGGTCTGACCAATAATCTGATCATAATCCAAATATACAGATAAATTAAAGATGTCAAAACAACCTACCTAGAATTGTGGTTCCAATCTTCTGAAATCGATAAGCATCATACATAAAGGTTGATCAGCCATCAAGATTCACTGATCTCAATCTTTATCACGTAAATTTAAGAAAACATGTATTTAACTTCATTAATTTATTTTCAGCATATAGATCAATTCATCAAATCTTAAATTGTATGGTTAGATGGCGCTTGATGCCTCATCTAATACACAAATCATTCGAATTTACTGGTTTATATATTTAGATCTTACGGATCTGTGTTTCAAATAATAGATTAGGATAAAGAAACCCTCAATCTAATAATCTCACCACCAATCTTATGAATCCATGAGGTAATCTAGTTAGATCTCATAGATCAATAGTCTGATCAAATATTCTGATAGCAGATTGTCACTAATGTGGTTTTGGACGGTTGATTGGACCTTGAATTAGCTAGTCCATAATTGGTCTGTTATTTTTGTCACAATTCATTACTAATATGTAATTATAGTCATAAATTATATGAATTTATGTTCTGATCGTGTTTTTAATGATCAGATACTGAGATTTCAATTTTTCTCTACACATTACCAAATTTTCAAATGAAATTTCAAGAATTAATTTATTCCTAATCGACAATCCGTTTTTATGAATGTAAATATCAGGTGTGCTTTATTCAAATCACAAAATTTCCAAATTTTCACAATTTTAGGGATTCGCCGGAAGATGTTACCATTGCCAGAGAAGATGACCAGATTTTGGTAGTCACCGGCGACCCATTTCTTAATGGATCTCAAATTAAAAAATATGGGTATTGTAGCTTAAGCTCTCACCTATGATCCTTTGCAGTTTAGTGCCGATCCAACTTCATTTGATATTGGAAAACGTCAAAAAAGAGGTGTCGATTGCCAAATTTCTAATAATTGCCGATGTCACCTTCTTTGCTCCGATTCTCTCTCTATCGTGTCTTGAGTTAACAAAATGTAAGGTCTGTTTTTTCTTTTCCTTTATGATTTGTTTAATGTATAATTTATATATATAATTATATTATATTATATATGCCTGTTTACACTTTATATGACATTTGTTTTGTTGTCGTTTTCTTCTTCTTCTCTTTCTTTGTTTCTTGCATGGTGGTGTCACATGGGACAATAATGTTTCCTGACTTATCAGATTTCAAACTTTGCAAGTGATGCCCACTTGTGAAATTACTAAATTACCCTTTTGTGAGAAAAATCATAATTTATTCATCCGAACTCCGATTTCAACAAATTTAGTGTTGTTAGAATCATTTTTCCAAATACAATCCAAATATGGATGTCTTAACACTTAATTTGATGCCTATAAAATATTAACTTATAAAATTTTAAAAATTAGAAATTTCAATATTCTCTTACTGTTCTAATTTGAGATAATCCAAAATTTTACTTAAATTCACATTTAAAAATTAGGGACGTTACATTCTTTCCTCCTTATAAGAATTTCATCCTTGAAATTCTTTCCTTGTTATCTTTCAAATATTTTTAAAAGCATCATTATCTCATCGTGAAGCCTTGGGCCAATGAGGGTGGGCTAAAAGAAGGCTGACAGGCTTCTAGGCTGGGGTGAAGGACTAAGAGTTAGTCTCACATCGCCTGAAGAGAGGAAACTGGGTTGTTTATAAGAGTTCGAAGAACTTTAACGGATACAACGTGTTTTTCTTAGGAAACTAAGGAAGAACAAAGCCGTGAGGGGTGTATGGGTGCCCCAAAGCAAATAATATTGTGACTGTTGGAATCTAGGGGTGTTATAAAATGGTATTAGAGCCAGTTCCCCTCGTGGTGTAGTGGCTAGCCGCATGCGAGGCACTCGTTGGTTCATGCCATGCGGGGATGCGTGTTCCCTAAGGGGGGAAGATGTGAAGCCTTGGGCCAATGAGGGCGAGCCAAAAGAAGGCTGGTAGGCTTTTAGGATGAGGTGAAGGATAAAGAGTTCAAAGCGGACAATATTATAACTGTTGGAACCCCGGGGTATTACACCTGCATTAAATAGCTGAAATTAACACTCATATATATAGACACACACACACACACGTTGGTTAGCTTCCTATGTCAAAATGGTAAAGCAACATGGTGTTAAATTCTTACGGAGGTTGTTTTTCTAATCTTTATACCTCTCATTTATTAAATCCACGGGCAAGAGCTCAAAAATGAACTTTTCACAGTGAGGGTATATGCTAGAGATGTAAGTCAATTTTTAAATTAACAACAAGTTCTCATTAAAATTGTTGTCAAAATTACTCGTGGAAAGTGAATCTTATCCCATTTTACTAAAAGCTGTCAAATATGGATAAAAATATCTAAAAGTTACAAACAGCGATGTTGTTAAGCCTTTTATGCGTATGTTTGACTAACTATTTAAGTCTGTCTTAGGTCCCTAATTGCAACCATAAGATAACTATAATTCTATCATTACTTTCTACTCATGCCAAAAGAGGATGCTTAGGAGAGGAAGAAGAGTAGTGGACTAAGTTATTCTACAATAAGGAAAAAATTTACCACTATTTAAAGCCTTAAAACATAGACAAAAGAGAGGAATGATAAAATCGAGTGTGCATTTAAATTTTATACAAGACAAATCACTGTAAGGGCTTAGATAGGCTAACTACCAAATTTCATGCCCATTACATGATTTATCTCATGTTTCTTTGGCTTTGATTTTCAACAACAAACAATAAGATAGAATATTATTGTAACTTGCAACTTAGAAACATAAAATTGATATATATATATATATATATATATATATATGTATGTATGTATGTATGTATGTATGTATGTATAAAGAGAGAGAAGAATTTCTTCCATACATATATATTGAAGAAGAAGAGGAGCCTTGGCGCAACGGTAAAAGTTGTCGTCATGTGACCTTGAGGTCACGGGTTCAAGGCGTGGAATCAGCCTCTTGCAAAAATGCAAGGTAAGACTGCCTATTTTAGGCCATTGTGGCCCGCCCCTTCCCCAGACCCCGCATAGGCGGGAGCTTTGTGCACTGGGGCTGCCCCTTTTACATATATATTGAAGAAAACCAGGGTGCCAACGAGAGGGAGAGATAATTTCTTCCACATACATATGTATTAAAGAAAACTAGGGTGGGTACAAAAAAGAAAGAGAGAATTTCTTCCGCAAATACATATGTAATAAGCTAATTACATGCAAATTTTTCTTTTAAAGATTATAAAAGGAAGAGAAAAGAAAATAAAATAAATGCAACGAACTTAACAACTTCATAGGCATAAAGTTATATTATTGTAGAAAAAGTGAAACATTACCATCCTTGACAATAATTATATAATAATAGAGAGAGTTGTAGCTTAGAATTGAAAATGTTGGGGCAAAAAAGCAAAAATGACAAGTTTAAAAAAAACCAAAAAGATTCTTAAACGAAAAGAACTCCAAAGAGACTAGTTTTCCAGTCTAATACAGCACACGAAAAAGACGCAAATTAAAAAAAAAAATTAAAAAAAAACCCAGAGCTTTTGTAACTTTGAAATGCATTCAACTTAGCTTGATTAACCCTTGTCATGCAAGTTAGATGGGAAAGTAACATGACCAAGCACTTGGAAAGTGTGCTTGGTACCAACATCTAAATGATCTAGACCATTCATTTAAACACCTCACTTTGAGATGTAATACTGTGATTATGGAAATCTTCTGCTGACAAATGGATCAGTTTGCCTTTTAAAAAAATTTAACCAGTATTTGCAAGCTAAAAATTGAAGTGACATAATTGATAGATGAAGAAACCTCCCATACATAAACAAAACTGCAGTGGTATGTAATTGGCTCTGTAAACCTGATATACTTTTCTGTACACATACAATGGAAACCCAAATCGTTCCTGGTCCTCTCAAGGACTAGGAATGTACAAAACGAACTTCAATGTATCAGAAGCTGAAAAAGAAGGGAAGCTGCAAAAGACCCTTCAAAGTTCTAAGAGAGATTGAAACTTGGGTAGAAGTTCTCGAGAACATTGATAGCTGCTGTCTAATCTTGATCTGCTATGACTGTCTAATCTTGATCTGCTATGCCGAATCCGTCCTGTTCTTGCTACTGATGAAGGTCATTTTCTTTGGTCCCAAGATGTTCGCAAGCTTGAATTTATTATCATATCCATCAAAGCCAACAACAGTGACCTTCTTGAGCTGATACAAGAAGACCAACAGCAGAAACTTAAGGGAAGTTGCAGCGGACCCTTCAAATTTCTAAGAGACTAAGATTGAAACTTGGATAGAAGCTCTCGAGAATGTCAATAGCTTCTGTCTAATCTTGATCTGCTGCTCTGAACTTGTCCTTCTGTTCTTGCAAGTGACTACAGCTATTCTCTCCAGTACACTTGCATTCTCTACCAAGAACTTCACAAACTCGAATTCATTATCATATCCCTCAAAGCCAACAACAGTGACATTCTTGAGACGATATAGCAGACATCTGGGGAAAAATTGCCGTTGTTCTTGATACTCTTCCCAGTCGAACATGCTAGTGGGATCCTTTTTGGACTACATTAATAATCAGAAGTTAAACATTAAACGTCACAAAGATGAAAATGTACGTTATGAATTACAGGACAAAACACAGTAAGAGAGTGTAATCCATTACCCCATCAATTTCAATATAAAGAACTTCAAGAATTGGAGAGCAGGTGAGTAACGAGGTCATCACTCGGACATGGTCTTTGTCAAGCACCATAGTTAACTGCAAATGCTTCAGATTCCGAAATGGAGGCAAATGTTCTAACAAATCCTGTGCTACAGCAAGAATCTAGGCATATGATAAGACAAAAAGATAGAAGTATTAGTAGAAAATTTTAAAAGATCAGAAATGGTTCATTTTGTTCCGTAAATCTCGAATGGAGCCACAATATTCACGTAAGGAAATTTCTTAAACAAAAATGAACTCTTAACTAATTCTACTGGAGAGATAATGAATGTTCAAACATCAAAAGAACAACTGACAAATGTGAAATGCTAAATCTGAATCATCCCCATTTCTTTTTCTTAGCCAGCCTAGATGGCATTTTCACCATACCATCTATAATAAAATGTTTTGAAGAAGTACACATAAGTGATGATGACTAGTTGAAAGACACGGAACCCTTTTAAACTAGAAATGCAGATGTAGCAATTTGAAATGGTTTCCACTGACATCATCATCATTATCATCATCAAGACCTTATCCCAATTAGGGGTCGGCCACATGAATCTTATTCCTCCATTCCACTCTATTAAATACCATGACTTCAAGTAGTCCCAAAGTTTTTAAATCTTTCCTCACCACTTCTATCCACATTCTTTTGGGCCTTCCCCTTGCCCTTTTAGAACCTTCTACTTGTATTGCCTCACTCCTTTTAGCTGGTGCCGTTGTTGGTCTCCTTTGGACATGTCCAAACCATCTAAGTCTAATCTCCCTCATCTTGTTACCTATTGGTGCTACCCCTAAATTTCCTCTAATATTCTCATTTCTAATTCTATTCTTTCTTGTCTTACAACTCATCCATCTCAACATTCTCATTTCAAGGATGCTCATCTTATGAGTATAATGTTCCTTAACTGCCCAACACTCTGAACCATATAGCATGGCCGGCCTTATAGCCATCCTATAGAATTTTTCTTTTAGTTTGAGTGGCATCCGCCGATCACATAAAACTCCAAATGCGCAACTCTATTTGTTCCAACCCGCTTGGATTCTCTGGGTAACCTCCCTCTCAATTTCTCCACTCTCATAGATCAATGATCCTAAGTATCGAAAGTGGTCTTTCACGGGGACTTCTTGGTTATCAATCTTGACTGGTGTTCCACTCCTACTCTCCTTGCTAAAATTACATTTCATATATTCTGTCTTAGTTCGGCTAATTTTAAATCCTTCAGATTCTAATGCTTCTCTCCATAACTCTAGCTTTATGTTTACACCCTCCCTTGTCTCATCAATTAGGACTATATCATCTACAAATAGCATGCACTAGGGAATCTTCTCGTGCAAATATTTTGTTAACTCATCTATAACTAAGAAGTATAGACTCAATGCCAATCCTTAGTGCAATCCTACAGTGACAGGAAAATCACTAGTCACGCCACTAGTGGTCTTAACATTTGTTACTGCTCCCTCATATATATCTTTAATTATGTCTATATACCCCTGAGAAACCCCTTTACCACCCAACACCCTCCATATTAACTGTTTAGGGACTCTATCATAAGCTTTCTATAAGTCAATAAAGACCATATGTAGGTCTTTCCTCCTCTCCCTATATTTCTCTACTAATTGTCTTAGTAAGAAAATAGCTTCCATGGTAGACCTTCTAGGCATGAAACCAAACTGATTTTCCGACACACTTGTTTCATGTTGTAGCCTCTTCTCAATCACTCTTTCAAAAAGTTTCATGGTATGGCTCATAAGTTTGATCCCTCGATAATTAGTGAGCTCTAAACATCTCCTTTATTTTTATAGATTGGTACAATAGAGCTTTTCCTCCGCTCGTTAGGCATCTTCTTTGATTTTATAATATTGTTAAACAACTTGGTCAACCAAACTATCCCAATATCTCCCATATGCTTCCAAACCTGTATTGGTTCACCATCACGCCCCATGGCCTTTCCTGATTTCATCTTTTTCAAGGCCTCTTTTACTTCAGGTATTCTAATCCTACATTCATATCTATAATATCCAATGTTATTTAAATTTATAGTATTTTCAATCCCTATATTCTCAGAGCCATTGTCATTTAACAATTTTTGAAAGTATGTTTCCTACCTTTGTTTGATCTCATCTTCTTTGACTAATACCATTTGATCATCGTTTCTAATACACCTCACATGATCTAAGTCCTTACCCTTCTATTATCTTACTTTTGCAAGTTTAAACACATCTTTCTCCCCTTCTCTTGTTCCTAATCTATTATAGAGCTCATCATATGCTTTAAGTTTAGCCTCACTTACTATTCTCTTAGCAGCATTTTTAGCATTCTTATATTGTTCATAGTTTTCATTATTTCTAATCTTCTGCCATGCTTTAAAACGCATTTATTTTTCTTTAATAACTTTTTGCACTGTTTCACTCCACCACCATGTTTCCTTTGCTAATAGCCTTTTACCTTTACATACTCCTAAGATATCTTTTGCCACTGTCTTAATGGACTCAGCCATATTAGTCCACATGGTATTTACTTCTGTTTCATAGTTCTAATTTCCTTCTACCATCAACTTATTTTTGAATGAGGTTATTTTCTCTCTTTTTAAGTTCCACAACTTAGTTTTTGGATGTATATTAAGTTCAGTTTTTTTACTCCATCTTTTAATATGGATATCCATAACCATTAACCTATGTTGTGAGGTTAAACTCTCACCAAGTATCACCTTACAATCCTTCTATATAAATCGTTCATTATTCCTAAGTAGAAAAAAGTCTATCTAGCTTTTATGAAGTCCACTTTTAAAGGTTATTAAGTGTTCATTCCTCTTCTTAAAGAGTATATTTGCAATGGACAGGTTATATGACAAAGTAAAATCGAGGATATTCTCCCCCATCTCATTTCTTTCACCTATACCATACCCTATTCTATCATATCCTTCCTTATCTTTTTCTACATGGCCCTTTAGGTTTGCTCCTATAAATATTCTCTCAATGTTGGAAATTTCTTGCATGACTCCCTCTATATCTTCTTAAAACTGTCTCTTGATTATATATTGTAACCCTACTTGTGGTGTGTATGCACTTATAACATTAATAATCTACTTTCTTAGAACAAATTTTATTATTATAATTCTATCACTAATTCTTTTAACGTCCACAACTTTATCCTTTAATTCCTTATCCACTATTATTCCTATGCCATTTTTGTTATTTTTCTTTCCTATATACCATAATTTATACTCATCTATTTCTCTAGCTTTAGCCCCTTTCCACTTGATTTCTTGGATACAAGCAATGTTGACTCTCCTATGTTTCATCGCGTCTACTAACTCTAAACTCTACCTGTCAGTGTCCCTATATTCCATGTGGCGATACGAATCTTATGTTTTGGTGATACCCTATTTACTATCGCCTTTATCGACCTCCATGGTATGAACCCATGTCCACTTTTCACTGCACTTGGGTTTTGATGCAGTGGTCACAATCTCCAACAATGCCGGTCCCAAGCTCGGATGAAAAAGGAGGAGGGTCTTGCGTCAGGTGCCAGCCGGCAAGGGGAAAGTTGAAGATGATTCTGTTATTTCTTTCTTACAAATGAATATGCATTTGTATATTAGTTTGTGAAAAAGAAATGAAAATCATCTCTAACTTCTTAAAATACGGGCACCCTTGTGTCAGGTTGCCAACCGGCAAGGGTTTAGCTGAAGATGATTTTTGTTATTCTGTTTGCAAATGAATATGCATTTGTATATTAGTTTGTAAGGAAGAAATGAAAATCATCTTCAGCTTTTTAAAAACTACAGCAACCCAAACATGACATGAATCAAAAACAGACATTCCCATGGTTTCCACTGACATAAAGAGATCAAATCAAACTTAAATTTGGTTTTTCTTTGGGTTACTTTGAACTACAACCAAAAGGTATGTCCTACATAAGGGAGTGGGGGGGGAGGGAGCCCCAGTGCACGAAGCTCCCACCTATGCGGGGTCCGGGGAAGGGGCAGACCACAAGGGCCTACAGTACACAGCCTTACCAAAAGGTTTGTCCTACATATGAAGAGGAAATTAAACTGGACCACCCTTATAAACCACCTCTGCCATCCCTCTTGCCTACTTTCTCTCCAGAGTGGTGAGTCTGAATGTGGAGCAAACATGAATGCTTATGGCTCAATCAGGAATGCTGCACTTGCAGGAGACTCTGAGCGACAAACTTAGAACACAGGACAGAGGCTGGTTACTCTGCTGCCACGGTGAAGAACTCTACATTGCAGCAGTGCAACGAGACCAATCTAGAGACTGAAGATTGTCCACTTAGCAGTTAAGAACACCAATCAAAGGGCACACAGAACAAAGGAATAAATCAGGACCAGGGAACTGAAAGAACAAACACTGGCCTTTTCATTCTTGTTCTTTACTGTTCTTCTTTTCTTTTATTTTTTTTTTCATTCAGCAAGTTCAGTACTTCTTACTAGTGGTTCATACAACATCCATTTTATCGTCTATTGCTATTTTTGGACAGTTTGGAATCATTATGAAGTTAATTTTGATCTCTCCTCTTTTACATTCATAACCGACAATTGATCAATCACCACTTGGACAGACTGAATTAGGTATTATGGCGACAAGGAGCTCATCACATCTGATGTAGGAACTGAATCTACTCCACTAACAGCATTGTTTATCTTGATATTTGACTCTACAGTTTTGCTGTTTATTAGCCCATATAGTGAGTATTTTGATTTGATAATAAGGATTATATTTAACTAGGTCAACTTAATCTTTGTAAAATAATCAACGATCAAGGATTTGAAAATTCTGATTCTGGTTGAAGGATAATGACAATGGTCAATATTCTGAGCAGCAATAATAAGGCATTCATAAGGAACAAAGTATGATCAACTGATTCTATAGTGCAAATTAATCAATTAAGATTAGCCTAGCATGCTTGAATTCATGATAGTCTTCCCAAAATCTGTTGCACATATAGGGGGCTACAACCACCACAACAAGTAGCATTTGCAGCATGCCTCTAATCAAAGGCATCAAGGAATTAACATGAGAGTATAAACATTATTTACCAACCTGCAAGTAGTAAAGCTATGTTCTCATGTTTTGCTGCAATTTTGGCTAATAGCATGCTTCATGGTGTCATGTTCTGTTATTATAAAAAACTACCATGTATTTCTAAAGAACCTTTGCAGAAAATAAGACGCAGAAAGAAACATACCTCCATGCACATATCTTGTAATATAATCTTTGTTGCATTATGGAGTCCTTTGAGAACTTTTACCATAGTGGAACCATAATCTTCAATCATCCCATATGAATGTGGTCTCATAAAGCAAATATGTGCATCAGTGAGAGAGAACAACTTCTCTAGAGAAAAGTCTAGAACCATGTAACCAGTGTAAGTTAATAATATAAGATTTGGTGTAGAAATGTTGACTTTACAATCCCCCAAGCCGCGGCGATCATAGATACACAAGCTCTTAAGTGCCTGATTAGAAATGCTAAGAATCTTGAGATTGCTTAGTCCGCAGTCCATTACTGACAATTCCTCAAGGACTGGACAACTGGAAAAGAGTTGTTGAAACAGTTGGTCCTCTAAAAACTTAACTGATCTAAGATGCAGGGTTTTCAGCTTATGAAAACTCGTGGTAGTAGGAAGTTGGAGAACAGCACTATGCAAATTCAACTTCAAAATTGTCAATGATTCACAAATAAAAAGACAAGAGGGTAATTCTTTGGTTTCTCCACTTGGTATGTTGAGTTCAAGCTCTTGGACGTTGCGCTTTACTGCAAAGGTAATCCATTCATTGACATGAGGTCTGAAGCTTCCATCCCACCAAAATGAAAAACGAAGGTTCATTATGTCTAGCCCATCAGGACGAACCAGTGCCCTATTGACAAAATCAACATAAACTTCTCCTCTTTGTCTCATTCTCAGAAATAAACTGTAGTCAAAGTTAAATTTTGTGATAGACATCCAAATATGTCTCCATCTTTTAGACAAAATGCTGGTTCTAATGGCATCTTTCATTGGAAGAAAGAAAAGGATGTGACTGAGTATAGCGTCTGGTAAGTTGCTGATTATATCTTCACCCCCATCCTTAACACTCCGTCTGTCACAACACTTCATATTTTTAGCACTCGTGTTCTGAAAGATACCTTCCATTACCTCTATGTTTTCTTTATTATACAAAGCATCCACTATTTAACCCAGGTACAAGATCAAACAGAAATCCTTTGCCGGGACTCTTCAGCCCATCCCTTAAATGTGTTAACAAAGTCCCAGGCAACTAAATCACCAGGCTTCACAGATACCCAATAATGAAACCTGCATAATACAACTATAAGCACAGCCATGAGTTCAACTTCCTTACATGTACCTAGGCAAACAATGAATGCTAATACATGAAGAGCATGCAACGGGAAACTAACAGAAGAGTTCTCAACACACAGAAAGAATATTTTAGACTAATTATTCATTCAAAAATTGCAATTACAGCAGAAAATGACAATTTATAACCAAGGAAAAGAAATTTACAAATCAGGGCCTACTTTATTAGTAAGAAGAAACATGCATTCCAAAGCAATGACAAAAGCATGTAAACAAAGCACATTATAAATAGGAAATTAACAAAATTACTCCAAATTTTGAAATATTTACATAACACTGCATCATAATCTGATCGAACAAAAGTAAGACATGTATAAAAATTAACCACTTAAAAGAGAAAATAAGGCATGCATGTAAACAGAAACAAGCAAATTCTACTCGCAGATCAAAATCCACTTAAATTTATCAATCTACAGACATGATTTTAAGTTTCAAGTTCCAAGTAAACTCACCGTTCACAAAAAGGAAGGGGAGACTAGACTAAATAAACAAATGGGCCGTGGCTAAAAATAACACATAGATCGAATCATCAGAAAACCTCTTCTGGGTATTCCTATAAAGATGAAGAGAACGAGATTTTTGGATCAATTTTCATCCATTCATGAATCTAAAACTAGAGAGGAAAAGATCAAAGACGAATGAAAGAGTACAAGCTTACCCTCTGAAAACTGGAACAAGTTTCCTCTGCAAGATCAAAGACGAAAATGCATGTAATCTTCTTCAAACAACCAAAGCAGAGCCTCAAATTTTTACAACAATGAAAACGAAACCCAGGATTATCCAATGGGTCATCAGGATATGGGCTACCTCAGACAGGACCCAGAAGATGAATGGTCTGGGTCACTGAAGCCTGGTCTTAAACAGAGAGAGAGAGAGAGAGAGAGAGAGAGAGAGAGAGAGAGAGAGAGAGAGAGAGAGTTTGGAAATTTGGAGATTCGGAGGACGGAATATGTAATTATGTGCACTTTGTTATACTTTCCCTTTGATTGTGTTCAACTGGAAGAATAGTCGGTGAAATATACAACAAATGTTGGGACTCATGCCAAATGGGTCCCGCTCAATAGCATTCCTCCTTAAGTAATCTGCTTGGCTGACTTTGTGGGCCCTGCTAACAAGCCAACACATGCTGTTTTGATGATTCTAACTTGTTTATAAAGAACCTGACAATAGGCACTTGGACAGCAATCAAGATTCAACAAAATTTATATGGTATTAGGATTCTCTGGTTGGTGTGTGAGGCCTATCAAATAGAACCAATGATCAAGATCATTCAATGCAAGGGATTTTTAGGAGGATGGTTGATCTAAGGCTGGGAATTAGGTTGTGAGTGGTTTGAATGTCTCAAATGATGGTCCAAGTTGGATTTGTTGCTTGCTGAAGATGTCCAATGGTAGATGTGAAACTATTGGATGCAGTCCAATTTATGAGATTTATGAGAATGGCTCAGTAAAATCATGATCAACATCGTGAATGATTTGGATCTTTTGAAATATAAATCTATTTGGATTTATAGCTGTCAATATTGTATATACTAAACCTGATAGAGTATATGCTCATGAGCATCTAAAATAGCAAACTCTACGTCTACAGTCTGGTTTTAGAATATTCAAACCATCCATCTTATTCAGGGTATATAAAATATAAATTAGACGTAAAAAATTTGATAGTTTTAATTTTAATTTAAAAAAATAAGTTAATAACGTCCCAAGGAAATGAAATTTGGTATATAGCCTATCTAAGCCATTCATCATATTATGAATGGCTTAGATCTATAAAGAAAAAAGAAAAAAAAAACCATCACCAGGACTCCTAAGCCTTCCTTATGGACCCAGATGGTTAGAACAAGAGGTGGCCCGCTATCCTTTTCTCTTTCCACCTAATATATGCTCCCTAATCCTGCCCCTGAGCACCGTTTACTCTCTCTCTCTCACAGTGCATAAACATCCCTTCAGAAGCCAAATATGTCAGCACCAACACCTACTTGTGACTCCATAATCAATATCAATAAGTGATGGGTCTTGTCATGTCAGACTAGATGAATAGAAATTACAAGCCAAGCTTAAATTGGGTAAAGTTCCTGATGGACGGGCCACTCACTCCTAGCCTATTATTTCTAAGTAAGCCAGTCGAAATAAGCTATTGTCGGTGATCCATCTAGACTTAGTATGAAAGTAGAAGATATGTTCCAAATTCACCAAGAACGATTATTAAAGAGGGCCAACAAATAAGGAGAATACTAAATGAGGCCCAGTATCAAATCAGTCTATTTTCTAGGTCATATACATAGCATATTTATTATAGTCACCAGCTCTCAACCAAGGTCATCATTATTGTCCATTATCATCTAGGTCCATGTTAGTAAGATAACCTATTGGCTTCTTGCTACAAGGAGTCTCTCACCTGGGTGACTAAGAGTTGAGGTTGTGCATCGGTATATTTCTGTCGTTAAGAAAACAAAATACAAAACAGAAAGATTAGTTAGTTGGATGAAGCTCATAAAACAAGTTAGAGCTCCCTACCAATGCAGCCTGCATGAATGCCCTTCTCTTTACCTCATTTGCATTGTGTGATTAACCTAACCTGGGTTGCCTCTGTCATGGGATTGAAAATGCTTCTACCTCCAGTCAAATGTGTTTTTGGTTATTGCATCAAAGTCTTCTAAGCACAATACCGTTAGAGTCTCTGGCCTAGAAGATTAGGTTTTGAGGCTGTGCATGGGTGTGTGTCTATCATTCCAAAGGAAAAGTCATATTAGTTGTCGAATACATATCCTTTGGATTGGTGCATATGAATCCACGCTGAAACAGGATGAAAGATGGGTTTACCAAGCAAGAGGGTATGTAGAAAATTGAATACTGGTTTGTCATGCAAAGATACGATAAAAAAGAAAAAAGTGGTTGTGGTCAGAGTGGCACATTCATAAATACCAAGAAGATAACAGATAAAAAAGGACAGTTCTGGTGTACGAAGCTCTTGCATATGCAGGGTCCAGAGAAGGGACAGAAATAAGTGTCAATAGTATGAAGCTTTACTTTACATTTTTCAAAAAGCTATTTTCACACTTCAAACCCGTGACCTCAAGGTCACAGGACAACAATTCCACCGTTGTGCCAAGAAAAGAAAACGGTAAATAAAACAGTTTCAACTAAGAAAGTGAAGGACTTCTGCAGCATTTAAGAAAATAACTTCTAGTGGCGGAAAACGGTAAAACTGTTTCATGTTAATATATGTTTTGATCTTTCTTTCTCCACTTAACACCTCCACGCCAGTCAGTAGTAGGTAACAACGAGGAAGTATTGAAGGGTAATGTTTTCGTAGAGGAAACAACACTAAACAGTGCACCTGTGGAGCCCTTCTTTTGGTTATTTAGATGGAGTTTCTAATCATTCGTTTCTACTGATCAAATGTGAACTTCTGTCGATGCTAGAATCATCATAATTTTGGGACAAAAATAAAATAAAATAAATTCTCATTTCAGTGAAATTAGTCGACAATTATCTACTCATCAAAGTTTAAAGCTCGCTCGACAGTAATTGAGTCCTCTTTGACTCCTTACTATATGTTTTATTTTAAAGTTAGACACACGACCATGTACAGTTCTAAACCTTAGTCATCTAGGTAAGGGACTACACCTTATGCCACAGCGTTAGAAGATTTTGATGCCACAAAACAGAGACATTACAATCCTACAATATCAAAAGTCAAAATGCAAATACAACTTGGACTTTTCCAAAATGAGTCTACTTGGCTTAGAGCAGGTGACAACTGGGCTGACCCACACAAAATGCTACAATTTTGATGCCAAGACAGGTATTTATGATGGCGATCAGGCAGGTATACCCCTCTCATCTAGTGGCCAGGACATCTCTCTTCACGGATTCCACTTTCCCTGAGCATAGGACACTAAGATAGGAAGTTGATCCTAAATTATCAATAAGCCTAGAATTTATTCTACGTGGGTGGACGCCCGAGTGGTTAAATAAGGACGGACTGTAAATTCGTTGGCAGTTCAAATCTACTCGTAAACACTCTGCGAGTCCAAGAAACAATACGCAGAAAATCAGCACCGGGTTCTGCATCGACTCAGCCAGTTCCTACACCATGGTTACACCCGTTATCAGCTGCTAAGGAGAGAAGCTTGGAAACGCTACCAAAACTGCTTTTCATGAGTCTATATATTCATTCAAACTCCCACCCATTTCAGATCCAAATCTCGACCCACTCTATTTCTCCGCTTGAATGAAGGCATTTCCTCCATGGCCAATTCCACGAGGAAACTCGGATTCAGCAGCTTCTCTCCTGCGCTGATGATTTCATTTAGGTTCTTCACAAGAAGAAAGATGTCCCTGACTTGATGCAGACATTTGAAGGAGCGAAAACAATTAGATCTTCTTGCGAGGCAGATTTCTCCAAGCTGCATAACCAACTACAAGGTCGATTCTTTGAGCTTCTCTTTTGTCTAGATTCAGAAGGAAAAATCAGGAATTTTTGTTTTCCAACTTCTTTGTGTACTGAATTTCCGTAAGAACAGCTTGTTATTGCATTTGATTTACGGAGAGGTGGAAAACTGAACTTCTTTGGTTAATGTGCGGAAATTTTCTTTGACTCTATTTGCTTGGATAATTGACAAAGTAGATTGATCGACCTGGGGAACTCTGTTCCCCCTCCTCTCTATTCTGTCAGTAAGAGTACATTTACTGCTTTTATATATATGGAAAGGGATGATAAAAATCTACAAACATTTGCATTTAAATAGGATGACTAAAAGATCTTAAACAAACAAACTCACACAACAAATGGAGAAAAATATGTTAAACTTCTTCAACTTCATATTAGATGATAAAAATTTACAAACATTTGCATTTAATGAGGATGATTGAAAGATCTTAAACAACCAAACTCACACAACCAATGGAGAAAAATATGCTAAACTTCTTCAACTTCATATTGGGTTAGATAACGTTGCACATAAGTTCAAACAAGTGTTACTTCTAAAAGAAAAATTAGCGACATTGAACGGAAAAGATAATCTGCTATTTGAACCTAACCGATTGGAAATGGAATATAAAAATCTAAACTACTATGCAAATTTATTTAATTTATTGGAATGGATATGGAACGATGGTATCTGAATTCAATAGTTTATGGTTGTTGCCTTATATCAGGAATTCAATAGTTTCCATTATGTCCTCTTCTTATTTCTTTTGAATCAATATCCTATCTTTCCTGAACGAATCTCTTTTCAAGTTGTTCAGATCAATCTCCGGGTTAAGGTTTAATATACCCTTCTTCATCTCTCTGTTTCTCTTATTACATTCTCTCTCTGATTCTAATTCTATCTTGAAGCATTACTTAGAAATAACTTTTCGAGAAAAGAGAAATGGAAAGAAAAACTAAACCACTTTGTGCCTTCGATGTATGCTTCAGTTACAAATATCTTATCTGATTTAGGCGATCAAACAACAATATCTGGCCCATATCCCTTTTCTATCAGCGATTTGGTATTGCTTATGTATTTTGTTCTTTTGCTTGCTTTACTGCTTTGTTTTATCTGTTTGGGAGCTGGTTGAGGTATCCTCCAATCCCATAGCATCTTGCTTTGAGGATAACTCACCTGTGATCTTGCCTATAGTATACCATTGTATTCTCCTTAAATAAGTACCAGAAATTGTAGACAAGAACAAAAATATCGTTGAGAAGTTCGAATGTAGACCGTGGAGACATCTCCCTACAATGGCCTATGGAGTATGATTGATTTGTGAAAGGAATACTTGTTGTGCAAAGAGAAGGATTTGAAAGTGTTGCATTGCAATATTAAGCACTGATCTTGCAGGGCTGGTCTTCACATATTATGCTATATAACTGTCTACTAATTTAAAGGATAGTGTCTGCTGCTTAACACCCAACGTTGTTGGTTTCCTCCAAGGTTAACTCTTTCCTTCTTTTAACTGTTTTCCAATCTTTCTTTGCTCAGAAGTTGCCTTAACACGCTGAGGATACATTTGGCAAGGGTGCACCTTGAAGGTGTGTATGTCTACAAGCATTGGTTTCTAAATCACAATAATATCTAAGAGAAAAGAAAAGAAACATGAAAACTGGATCTTGCCTTTCCAAATTTCTTATCTGCGAAGAAACATTCTTCTAGCAAATAAACCAAAATCTCCTAGAAGATACTCTAGCATAAACTTTCTTTATGTTTAGAACGGCTCAATTCATCATCACTAGGATGAAATTGGCGGATAGTGGGTTTGTGTCCAGTTAGCTAAGGTCCAGTATGATACCAATGTTGTCCAAAAATCTTGGTTGCAGAATCAGGGGAGTAACAATGAATAATTTTAGTCTTTTCAGAAGCCTTGGAGATTTTTTACCTTTGGCAAGTTTTGCTTAATGATCTAAGATGATTAAATCAGTCCAGTCATCATGGACCTTAGGCGACCAGACGTGGATCCTAGATGAGTAAACATCATTACTTGATTCCGCCACTTAGGCCATGGCTGCCATACTAATTGCAATGATGCCTGACATGTTTGAGTTTGTGAATTTATTCTATCTGAATTCAAAGCTTTAACTTGAACAGTTTTTAAGAATATGCGCATGACTTGAACTTGGATGCTTCTTGTTTTTGTTTTCTTCAGGTTCTAAGGTCCACTATAGAAATAAGCAAAGTTATGTGGCATCATCTTTTTACCTGGGTTGGGAAGAAAACCTTACTGCATCATATTAACTGATGGAGCTCTAAACGAAAAATAAAAATGAAGGTGCTTTTGTGTGACAGACCATAAATGCTTTGGCATGGTGCATTTTCCTGATGAAAGGATCAACTTTCTGATCATTATGTGACATATAGCATCTCCATGTAAGTACTAATCATATTCACATTCCTAAAATGGAAAAGGTCAAGTCATCCTTTCCACCGGTTAAGAAAACCGCCAATTCAGTATCATAAGAGCCTCAAGGTAACTGCTGCAGTTTCTGAGTAAGCTTTAATAGTAGCTTGGACTTATCTGTTCCTTTACTGAAATGCCTTTCCTTGGAAATATTAATAAGCATTCTCTCCATTACCCAGGAGTTCTCGAGCAAAAACTTTCCAGGCTCAATATCATTCTCGTGGTGCTTCAGGAATTCTTCTATGCCAAGACTTGCATTCTTCATTGGTCTTATGTAGTATCCCCCTAGAAAGATGTGTATTATACGTCTTATGGTGTTGTAATGGGCAAGAGAAAGGAAGCTGAGCAAACCCCAGAATCCTCTTTCATCTAAATTGTAAATGTCCTAAAATATCACGTTGCACTCAACTCTTGGATGGGACTATAGGCTCTACGAAGATACAGAAAATAAAGTTGGAAAGATGGATGAATAACATATGAATGTGCTAGATCGTCCTATACCAACTTCACAGTTGTCGTCCATTGAGTCGATACTTAAAATAAGAGTTTCAAGGTCATGACAACCTCATAGCAAGTGAGCAATTCCTGGTTAATTCCATTTAGTCAATCCCATCTTCAATTCCAGACTCGTAACGTTGAGGATTGCAATATCTAATCTCTGTATCTCTCTTAGAGATAGAACCCGAAGAATACAAAAACAACAAGCACGTTGATGCAGCATATTGATTTCTTTAGTTTGTAGTTCAGAGGGCAGAGATGACACTGGCCATTCGTGTTAAATAAAATGGGTTTTTATGAACTACTCAGTATGCATCAGACCTTAATAAAAAGCTAGATGTGAAAACGTGTCCACCAAATATACCTGAATACACCAACTACATAGTTTTAGATGTTTGACATGGTGAAGATTGTCAAGAAGCTTCTTCAACTTGTTGTCATAGAAATCACCCAGAACAGTAATAGCGTTTGTCAGCATTTCCTTGAAATGGATGTTGACTTCAACAAGAGACGACAAGTCCTTCACCAAATAGTCTGCCCTGAGATTAGCCCTGAGATTAGCCCATTTAAGTTCTAAAGACAACAGGTTTGGAGCATAAATCTCAATCTGGGTTATAGATTTATTTACCTAAACACATGCTATTTACCCTCAACCTCTTAAGGTGTACATTCCGAATGCAGATATTAAGAGCACTTTTAATATTGCCATCCACTATAGCTGAGTATTCAAGTTCTGAGCAGCCAGAAGTCAGATTCTTAACCATATAACCAGTTAACTCCAGCTGCACAAGGTTCATCATTTTAAGCATGCGAGGCCACATGGAAGAAGACACTTTGATTTCAGTGTTTCAGTGTCAATGAGGTCAGTGATTCACGTCAAAAAAGACAAGTGGGCAAATCATACTGACACAAGTATCTCCTTTTTGAACCCGATGATCAGTGGAAGACTCCATATAGAGTTCCATAACATTATGCCTTACTGCAAAATCAATCCATGAATGAACCTCAGCATTAGTAGGTACATACTTATAGCCAAAACTGAGATGAAACTTTCGAATCTTGGGATCATCATGAAGGGTAATTCATCCACTGACAAATTTACATATGTATTTTATACTTCTGAGTCGTAGGTATCCAAAATCCATATTCCAGACGGATTTCTATAAGTTTCTCTATCTTCTAGACAACAAGCCTTGATAATATCTTCCATTGGCAAGAAAGACAATATGTGAATAAGAACATAATCCAGTAAGCCACTGAACTGCTCTCTCTTGGCTTCCACGAATTCATCTCTTCCTTCATTTATCTTGCCTTGTACCTTACAAACATCCTCCATGCTTGTTCTCTTTAATGTTGTTCAACTGCACAAGAACACCCCACACCACCTGTCCTGTTTCAAGACGACCAACTTCGAAAGTCATTTGCTAAACATTGTAATGTTTCTCCACCGAAATAGAAACCATAGTTACGAAGTTCACCAAATAATTGAAAATTTCTTTTGAAAGCATTCCAATTTTTTTTGAAAAAAAACTTCACGTCCTAAATAATTTGAAATGTCTTGCCTTTCCAAACTAATAAAGGGCGGCCCTGGTGCATGAAGCTCCCGCGTATGCGGAGTCTGGGAAAGAGGCAGACCACAAGGGTCAATAATAAGTCTTGCAACAGATCCAAGTATTCGTAAGAGCCAATCTTATGCAGATTGAATTCGATTTCTCATATCGGTCATAAGCAATTACCCATCAATCCTTTTTTTATATATTACTAAGAAGGTAGATATATAGTGCTAGAACTATTCCTGGACTATTCCTGATACTGAACTTTGTGGCAATGGTTGGACTTGAATTATCAGCTGCAATGGAGATCTTGGCATCTTATTAGTTCTTTTAAAGAACTGAGTGAAGGGTAGATGCATTTTAGTATGCGAAAAGGTCGGTGAATTCAGTTAATCATTCATTCCCTATATCGAGTGAGATCTGAGATGCTTATAGAAGAACAGATTGCTAACCAAGGGTATCAGTCTTCAATGTTTTGGTGGTTCTGTTGGTTATTCTTTGGGCTTCTTTTAGTTCTGCTGTTTTAGTTTTTCAGGAGTCTGTTTGATTCCTCTCTTTTCTGATGATGGGGTAGAGCAGTTTGATTTGGGTTTCTCCCTTATAAATTCCTCGTCTCAATAACCATTCAAAAACGGAAACACGATAACCAACAACCCTTTTACATTTTTTATGTAGCATGCAAATTGCAACAGGAACACATATCCATCAATTTACCATGTTTGAGGACAACCAGCTACAAGAATCAAAAGAAATGAAATTCAGAAGCAACAGAGTGTTCCATCAATTAATTTGCCATATTTGAAGACAACCAACTATAAGAAGCAAAACCAAGAAGAAAAGACATTCAGAAGATAAACGATTGAAAGACAAAGGAAAATAACGTCTGTAAATGAACTGAATTGTTGGTGCCAAGGTTGTGCCAAGGTTCCCCTTCTTATACGTATATATCCTTATTTACCATAGATTTACCCTTCTATGGTTTACGAACGTACTCCATATTGCCTATAAATACAACTTACACTCCCCCAGTGATTGCTGAGAGGATACGATTCTTAACATTGCCTATATGGTCTGACTCTATCCAGTTCAAAAGAAACTCCCCCATAACCAACAGACTATCCACATTGTCAAGCAGTTCAACGGTCATAGACCATCCATCTGTAGAGTACTGACATACAAATCTGTACCCTGAGAAAATTGAAAAATGAATACATGGAAGAAGAACAAAATCCAGCAGTGAATACAAAGAGGCATGAATTACATTGTGTTAGAGACTGAGCCCTACAAGTCCATGTAACATCATGCATGTAGAAAAGAGAATCCTTTATCATGGCAAACAACAAAGCAAAGCTACTTGGTGTTTGCATTGCATTAATCTTTACACGATTCTGATCATGTACTGGGGATCAAACTAAATGGCACAATACTAATCTAATACCTTTCTTTCGAACAGACGGCAAGAGCTCCGTACAAGTGTATTCTTCCAATTACAATATAATTTTTATGATCAATACACGATGAACTCAAACAGAGCAAAGATAAAGCAATAAGCATTCTCTAATAGCACTATAGTAATCTGATTTCAGATCAGAAGACAACCATGCTAATATCATCCTGAAACAGAAACAGCCATGCTAACTTCATTCACATCATCATGTCTATCAGCTTAGCAGACCACTCATTCAGCATCTGCAAAGGCTCTTGGAAACAGTTGCAGCATCTGGGAATGCTTGACCAATAGCTTAGACCTGTTTCTTCTTTCCGTGCTAAGTTCAGTCCTCCCTGCCCATCTACTGAATAACTGCTCCTTAGAAATGTTAATAATCATTCTCTCCCGAATCCAAGAGTTCTTCAGCATTGGAGTATCTATTATCAAGAAGATTCAGCAATGATATCTACAGATTTAGGATAGAACAATTTCAGCATTCACCGACGCTCTAGGAAAACGGAGCAGCTTCCGGCTAAGCTTATATAGTAGCTTAGACTTCTCAGCCCATTTCCTAAAATATGCATCCTTCGAGATATTAATGGTCATTCTTTCCAGAACCCTTGAGTTGTTAAGCAAAACTTTCACAAGCTCAAGATCATTGTTATGGTACTTCAGGAATCCTTCCACACCGAGACTTGCATTCTTGTGGGGGTAAATCCGGTTCCCTCCTAGAAAGTTGAATATCTTAATGGTCTTGAGGTGTCGTAGCGGGTGAGAGAAAGAAAGCTCTAGAGATCCCCAGTATCCTCTTTCATCAAAATCATAGAAGTCCTGAAATATCAAATTAGGAGAAACTGTTAAATATGATTATCAGAAGTTGTAGATATCAAAGAAACAGATGAAATATGATATTACTGTCATGTACAATCTTGACATATGCACCTCTCCTCCAGATAATGCATAGTTATCTTCCTTCGAGTCCTTGCTTATAATAAGAGTCTCAAGGTTACAAGAACCCCTTAGCAAGTGGGCAATCCCTGGAAGCTCCCATTTACTCAATCCCAACCTCAGTTCCAGACATGTAGCATTGATAGAAAGACTATCTTGCCTTTGTAACTCTCTTACAAGCAGAACCTGCTTACAACAGAAAGAAGAAGCACAGCCATTAAAAATGTTTATTCTCGGAGAGGCTGCAGTCCATTGCATGACATCAAGACTCATTTGACAGATTACTCATACAGCTCTCATTGCCGATGCATCAAAAGGTAATGTCTTAAAGATAATACGAAAGCATAAGTGTTAAAAAAAAAAATTTGAATTGCATAAATGGTTAAATTTTTCACTGACTTGCGTCCAAAAAAATAATTGGAAGTGATAAATTTTTCCGTTTGAACTATATTTGCTAATGATTCTGTATATTTGTTTGGGTACGGACTGCCAAAATTAATCATACAATTAGCAAATCTGGCCAAGAAAAGAAAAGAACATGCTTCAATCCAGGGCAGGACAATTTGTGCGATCAGTAGCATTTAGTGGTCTTACAAAATAGAAGGGAGTTTTTATGGTGTTCTATTGGGAAGGTTATGTTTGGTTCATTTCATCATGCTAGTCCCATGAAACCCACTAAGGAAAAGGAAGAAGATAGAGCTCTTCATCCATATGGAAGTATACAAGATGATGAAACTCAGAGGAGCAAAGTGCAGAGAGAAAACAGCAAACAACAAAAGTAACAACACAGAGTATGTCTTCATCATCCATCAACAATCTAATTCAGTGGCATAAGATTAACTTTTGGAAGTTCCATTGTATTTCACAGATATGCAACTAAGGGAATAATCATATCAAGGCATTGCACTAAGATCATATCAATTTGTATGTCCACCAAATGGGTCTTGCCTGGTATTGCATGCATATGAAAATTGTTTTTCTCAGGCGATCCTAAATCTTAGATCGGGGCCATGCAAGAGGATGACTAAAACCAAAAAAGACTTCCTTTTCTCTTAACCAATCTTTTGCAAGGCACTGATTGGGATATAGAATTGTCAGATTGATGAGATAGATATATGATGATCAATCTAGGGTGATCACATAAAATTGAAACTCCAGATAAATGATCTGATCATTCACATTTCCAAAATGAAGACTGTAAAAGTCTGTGACCAACAAATATTCAGAGTACAATGCTAGTGCGATCATATAATGTTCTCTACAATAAGTTCATTCCTGGAGATGATATTGACATCTGACAGAGACAAACAAGACCATTCATGATAAATCAATAATAGATGCGTCCCATCTCCTGCATCAGTAATGAAGCACGTTCAATGCCATTGTCACCCATAAAAGTGACACTAGCAATCTATTGCTCAGTTCTGATAATCAACTAATACATGTGCTTGAAATCTTATTTGGCCTTTTGCAAGTAAAGCGAAAATGTCCAACAAACCTACCTGGATGCACCAACTGCAGAGTTTAAGATCTTTGGCATGCCGAATATTGTCAAGAAGCTTCTTCAATATACTGTCATAGTGATCACCGCAGATCGCACTGTCATTTGTAAGCATTTCCTCCAAATGAATGTTGACTTCCACAAGAGATGATAAGTCCTTTACCATATAGTTTATCCTCAGTGTAGCCCCTTCTAGTTCTAAGCACAAGAGGTTAGGAGCATAAATCTCAACTTGGGTGCCAGCTTTACCAGCATTGTAATAGTCTATTATCCTTAATCTTCTAAGCCGCTGGTTCACAAGGAAGATGTTAAGAGTACTTTTCCGATTGCAGTCCACTATAGTCAATTCCTCAAGGAGCGGGCAACTGGAAGTTAGATCCTTAACCATGTTGCCACCTAATTCAAGCTGCACCAGTGTCAGAAGTTTAAGTGAGCTTAAACTCATGGAAGAAGGCAAGTTGAGATCACAATGCTTCAGTGTCAGTGCTGTCAGCGATCCACAATGAAACAAACAGCTAGGCAACTTATATGGATTGCAATTAGTAACATCTGCATCCACAAATTCTCCACTGACACAGTCCAAATGGAATTCCTCAACATTATGCTTTACCACATAATTAATCCAAGAATCAACTCGGAGAGCATAATCTTCCTCGTATCCAAAGCTGATACGAAATTGTCTAATCTTTGAATCCTCACGAAGGGCAATTGTTTGGTCGACAAAGCTAACACTGTCTTTTATACTTCTCAGTCGGGGATCTCCAAAATCCATGTTCCAGATGAATTTCCACAAGTATCTCCATCTTCTTGACAAAAGGCTTGTCCTAATTGCATCTTCCATTGTCAAGAAAGACAGGATATGAAGCAGAACAGAATCAGGTAAACTACTAATAGGGTCATCATTATCTTCCTTATTTTCCTTTCTTTGCTTAAAGCTCTTGCCTTGTTTACTGCAAATCTTATCCATAACTTCAAGTTTTGTATGTTCTTCAACTGTAATAAGAACAGTTCCAGCCATTTATCCTGTTAGAAAAGAAAACAACCCCCTTCTAATTCTTTAAGCTCTTCAGCTGCAATAAGAGTATCTCAGTCCATCTCACTGTAGGTGAAGACAACCAACTACAAAGAGCCACTTTAACTGTAGTAGGGAAAACTCTACCCATTCAAGCTGTAAGAAAACCAACTACAAAATATCGTTACAAAGTCAATATATATGAAAAGCAAATAGTAGAAATCTAATATAGCAGGAAAAAGCAAATCAGTAACATGTCATGCATCTGTAGCTGTTGGAAAGTAGAATTTTGGGGTTTCAAAGACGGATTTATGAAGAATTTTAAGGTGATGCAGAGGAAGTAATTTTTTATGTTCGTCAACTACCATAAGGACCTATGAGCATTTCACTTCATCTGCTCCACTTAAATACCAGTAATTCCACAAACCCACTTTTGTAAATACCAATTCAAGCTGTAAAAGAACCAAGTTCACCAAATCATTACAATGATGGCTACAAAAACAACCAAAAACTGTACCGAATGGTACAAAGGGACTCAATGGCCAGCAATACATGTATAGTTGTTGCAGAAACTGTCATTTTGGGGTTCTCTAAGATAGATTGATGGAGAATTTTGAGATGAGGGAGAGGAAAATGTTTGTTACAATCAGTAGATGGCATGAATACTTTGCATGTCTCCAACTGCAGTAGGAGTAAGTCAATCCATCTACTCCATCTGAATAAAATCGATTCCAAGACCCCATTTAAAAACAGCTCTAAGATTCAAGCTTAACACAAGCGACTATACAAAATCATTCCAGAACCAATATGCTATGAAAAACAAACCAAAAGCTGTACAAAACAGTGCAGAAGGGACCCAATGAAATTGATACATGAATACCGGTTGCAGAAACTAGCATTTGGGGGTCTAAAAGGATGGATTTACATAGAATTTACAACCAATTCTAAGACCCCACTAAAATTTAGTAGAAGCAGCTCCGCCCAAACAAGCTGTAACTCAGCCAACGACGGAAAATCATACAAAATTAATATCGGATGAACAACAACCAATACAACCGTATATAGCAAATGATATTTCGTGCATGAATTTCTGTTGCAAAAACTAGCATTCTGTGTCTTATGAGAAGGCGTTTTAGAGGATTTCATAAGAAGAGAAATGCTGGATTTGGAAGAAAACAGAGCTTTCAGAAGTTGTGAAATCACTGTGAAAATTAAAGCAGCCATAGAAAACAGAAAACAAGAACAATACCAGTCACTGGGTTTGATGGTCTTACCTCTGACAGCCTTGGAAAGGGAAATTGATGAAATTTGAGGGAGAAGAGGTGTAGAAAATGGGAAGAGAGTCACACGGAAACTGGCTGGAAAGAGAAAATGCGCAACATGCGTCTGACGCACGCTTTCACTTGGCAAAAGATAGCCGGCGCTTGGGCCTATGGCTTTTTTTAGTGACGAATCTTATATATGTTTTTAAGAAAAATAATTTATCTATTTTTTGAGAAAAATAATTTTTTTTATTTAAAAAAATGATATTATAGTGCACGACACTATAGCAATTTACTGTAATATGCCCCACTTTTATGTAATGGGCCTTACTTCGGATCGATCAGACCCATCCATCTGATTATCCCACCTTAGGCATCATGTATATCAAATATCAAAATAATTGGGTGACTTTAACATTCAAATCCGGTACCTTCTTACTTGTTGGTTATGGATCGTTATCTCAACAATGTTTTCAGACCGTCCATATGCTGTGATGAAAGTTACATTTTTTTTTCATATTCCAAGCTCATTCAATCCAAAAAATCTAATGGACGAATCTGATTAAGCGAAGATAGGGTTTCAACATGCCAAAATAGGATGTTCTTGGCAATTTCGAACTCATAACCTCCACCGTTGAGGCTTACTCTTGTGCCAATGTGCCACACAAGAAACTTTTATATTTTTGAAGGTAAATGGCGCAATCCTTATTATTTCAAGCTATAAAACA
The DNA here is from genome assembly GCA_035236585.1 of Warburgia ugandensis. Lineage (NCBI taxonomy): Eukaryota > Viridiplantae > Streptophyta > Magnoliopsida > Canellales > Canellaceae > Warburgia > Warburgia ugandensis. The sequence continues at coordinate 65,540,479 of CP141137.1, forward strand.
TTTAAAGTATTCCATTCTCACCGTATTATGAGGTAAGAATTCAAGTCTCACTTGTGTGAATGTTTTTAAGTTATAATATGAGAATTGAATTGACAAGTCTAAAGAGACCCAAAACGGCATTAGTTAGACGGAGTGAGATAATGCAAGTAAAAGCTTTTAAAAGGACAAAGAAAAAGCTCAAAAGAACAGTGGGAGAAAAAAATCTAAAAACTTTGGAATTAAATGAAGACATGGTACTTAATGGAAGGGAATGGAGGATTTGTATGACTGACTCCTAATTAGAATAAGGTCTTGATGACGATCAGTATGAATATGAGAATTGAATTCCATCATAGAGAATTCAATTTCAAGTGCCTATAAGTAGCACCCACTAAAAATTCAATTCCTTCCTCAAGAATAAGACTACAAGCTCTTACTATGATACTTTCTTCTATTTAGCATTTCTTTAGATATCACATTATTCTAATACATAACCTTTGAAGAATATATATTCTTCTAGTTGGCTTACGTTTTGGGTGAAAAATAAAAATAGGAATTGAAAATTGCTGTTAACGAATCTGAGGCAAGTGGATAAAAAGGCCAGCCCAGTGATCGAAGCTTCTGCTTATGTAGGGTCTGAGGAAGGGGCAGACCACAAGGGCCTAAAGTACACAGTCTTATCTTCCACTTGCAAGAGGCTGTTTCCACGCCTTCAACCCGTGACCTCAAGGTCACACGAATACAACTTTTACCGTTGTGCCAACGCTCCCCTTCAATCTGAGGCAAGTGGATCAAATGGCAAAAAGAATGGTTTCTCCCCAAACTTCTTCCGTTACTTGGTCTGGAAGAAACTGCAAAGGCCAACAAAGTGGATATTGCAGTCAACTAGAAAAAAAAGTGCAGCCCCATTGTATGAAGCTCCCGCCTATGCGGGGTCCGCACTTCAATGGCCTTGGCAGTTTCTTCCCAACCAAGTAATGGAAGAAGTTTAGGGAGAAACCATTCTTTTGATCCACTTGCCTAAGATTCGATAACAGCAATTTCAATTTTTATTTTTATTTTTCGCTCAAAACATAAGCTAAATGCGCCACAATTGCCACAAAGAGGGCTTACCTTGGGATGATCCGACACACTCATCCGATTGTTCCAGCTATGGATGACTAATAGTAGTACAGATAGCAAGCAGAATGGATAATTCTATCATCTCAAAGCGGATCAATCGCATGAACGTGTCAGATTATCCAAGGGTGTGGACCCCCCCCCCCCCCCCCCCGACAACCTCAACTTAAGTCATGCACAATTTCCCAATTCTACTATTATCGAGAACATTATTTTCTTGATATATATATATATATATATATATATATATATATATATATAGTCCATCCCTGGAACCAAACTACTCGAGGCAACTTAGATCCAAGGCCCAATTGGCGAGGCTGATATAATCCTGTTTATCTGATTACAATGGTAAAGTTGTTGTTGCGTGACTTTAAGGTTATAGGTTTAAGACATGAAAATAGTCTCTTACAAAAATGCAAGGTTAGGTCATGTACTATAGACCCTTGTGGTCCGCCCCTTCCCTAGAGACTGCCCATCCTATATCCGATTATAACTACGATTACTCATGATTGCTCATATGGAATAATTAAGTATGATTGCATAAGCCTGGATTACATAATACTCGACAATGGGAGGTCTAACTACAGATAAATTACTGGCAATAACTGCAGGGTTTTGGGTTTAATCTCATCCCACCGAATATGATATGTGATTATATAAGCCAAGGACATAATCATATCCACCAATTGGTTATAATTGATTGATGTGATGACTGTTTTACCAGTTAGATTAGCCTATAAAATTAACTTAAGCTTCAAATTATTTGGCAAGCGAATTCTTGTGGTCATGCATCAACGAGCAGTAGTATATTACCAAACACACATAAAAGAATAGAAAAACCAGTGATCTTGGGTGCCTACATTCTTCCTGTTGGGGTGGACCCACTATATTTCATGCTTATGTGAGATATCTACCGACAGAACATTGCACCGCCTCAAACTTCTATAATGACGGCTGACGGTGCCGTAAAAAATGACCGTAACAGCAGCTAATTTTGACATACACATACCTGCATTTCTATAAGTATTTGATTAAGATCTGAGAGAGGTAGGACTTACATAAATTGTAATCTAATCAGAATAGTGTTTCCTCTCCCGTGAATGTAGGCCATTTGGCTGAATCATGTAAAAATGTCTCTCTTGTATGATGTTGTGTGTTCTCTCCTAAATCATAGATTCTGGACACCAGATCATGGCAGATTTGACTCCAGTCGAAATTAAGGATCATCGCCAGCAACTAAGAAAGACTCAGCGAAAACATTCTTCTGATATGTAAAAAAGGAAAGTGTTATGTACAACAGAGCAGAGAGATGTTCTTCAATCCATGAAAGTGAGACCGCACTCGCTCAAGATTTGTAATCCAAAGGCTGACATAGAAAGCCCATTTTGGTATGATCACAATTGCAGCAGCAATCAAGAAACTTAGAATACATCAGTGGATCATAGATCTCCACACTGGATTATATCTGGCTTTCGGCAAGCACCATGGAAGCGACAGCCAACCTCTGTTGGTCTGAATCTCCATGTTGGAGCTTTTTTTTTTTTTTTTTTTTCTGGAACCAAATATATGTAGAGGTCGAGTTGTCCACTACAAGGACTGCAACATAGATAAGATTGCAATGGTGGATTTTGAAGAAATGTTGCAGAAGCAAGACTACAATACTCTTCTACAGTTGATGTGTGTTTGGTATAGATAGGCCTGGGAATGTCATGAGCTAAGAGAACTAAGTACAACTGGGACATGGTGAATATGGGCAAGAAGCTCAGTAGACTGAAAAAAAACAGCGGTGGACATTTTTGTGATTCTGACCACTGGTTTTGCAAAGTCTAGCCCACCTAAGATGAGCCAATACCGATCGGTTGTATAATGGGTTCATCTTATTAGAGAAAGATGAAGCACTAAAAATAAAATAGAACTGGATCCAGCATTAGAGTTATCAGAACCACTCATCTTGCCGGCCAATCTTAAACAATTGCTGCCCAAAAGTTGATGCACGTTACAAATTACAACTCATGAAAAACAGCTCTTAAAACCGTTCATAGGTGAGATCCATTCTAGTCAGCTAGATCCATTTCTTTATTGTCAGGGAAGTTACCCCCTCTTCTAATGAATAACCTGCACTTAAAGATAATTTTGTATGTTCGTTTTTGTGCAGACAATCTGAACTAAAAAAATGGCAGCCCTGGTGCATGAAGCTCCCGCCTATGTGGGGTTCGGGAAAGGGGAGGGCCACAATGGCCTAAAGTAGGCAGCCTTACCTTGCATTTTTGGAAGAGACTGATTCCAAGCCTTGAACTTGTGACCTTAAGGTCACATGACGACAACTTTTACCATTGCGCCAAAGCTTCCCTTCTCACATTTTGTGCAGACAATCTGAACTCAATCCTTTTTAATTTATATTGCTACACTTGCAGATAGTGTTTGTATACAACAAAGTTTGGTGTACTGTACATTTTGGCCTTTGATGCTGGATTAACTTCTATCTTGTATTGTGGTTCTTATAATTGACAGATTGATAGAATAATCTAAAGAAGGGGAGCCTTGGCGCAACGGTAAAAGTTGTTGTCGTGTGATCTTGAGGTTACGGGTTCAAGGCGTGGAGACAACCTCTTGCAAAATGCAAGGTAAGGCTGTGTACTTTAGGCCCTTGTAGTCTGCCCCTTCTCCGGACCCTGTATAGGTGGGAGCTTCATGCAACGGGGCTGCCCTTTTCTGTAGCTTAATCTACCCTTGTTCATTGATGGTATTAGATGCTCCTATCATGGAGTTCTATTTTGATATGCCAAGAGGACCATAAAAAGCTGATAGAAAGATTTCTGTTTGTTGTTCCTTAACTTGGAAGTAGAATTGTTCTTTTACTAAGATATCTATGTTTTATTGGGCGATTGATCCGTCTTGTTATAATTGTATAACACCGTAAAAGCACCGTTGCCATCTTACGATCATTTGTATAATTTATATAATTTGTAAAACCTGCCCACCAAATTGATTGGTACCAACTCCATCAGTTGGGAAACACAATTTCTTCGCATGTTACAATCCAAACATGAAGGGGAATCTTGGTGCAATGCTAGAACTGTTGTAGTATGATCTTGAGGTCACGGATTCAAAACGTGAAAATAGTCTCTTGTATGCAAAGTAAGGCTGCATCCTATATGGTCCGGCCCTTCCACAAACCTTACATATGCGGTGGCTTCATATACTAGTGCTGCCCTTTGTTACGAGCCAAACGTTTCCTTGAGTAAGTTGATGGATCCATTGTTGTGCCTCCTCGAACCATTGAAGAGAATGGTGTTGATGTCCTGCCTACTTGGGAGGAAAACGATCAAACACTTCTGTCATGGATCATAGCATCTATGGGTGGTGAGATTGCCTCGTACTTTGCTGGAGCTTGAACAACAAAGTAGCCTCGGTGCAGGAAGCTTCCACATATGTAGGGTCCGGGGAAGGGGTGGACCACAAGGGTCTATAATATACAGCCTTACGTTGCATTTTTTCAAGAGGCTGTTTCCATGCCTTGAACCCATAACCTTAAGGTCACATGACGACAACTTTACCATTGAACATCAAACCAATTGTAGGATAATCTTTGCTGTACCTTCGGTGCAACCAATCCAACCCATCAACTACAACTTAGTATGCAGCTGCACAATATGAGAAAAGCTGATCAAAGTGTTTCCTCTTACAACATACGAACATCTGGCCATCATGTTTCAACACAAGAATTCAACATTAAACAAATTTGGTAATTGTTATTAAACAAATTTGGTAATTGTTTAAAAGGCAGTAATGTGTCATGGTCTTGCTATCTGTGACCAAGGTCCGCAGGCTTTAAGGGAGGTTTGCTCAACTCATGGATGCAACCAAAAGGACTTAGGCCGGTGTTCTTGGACCTGTAGTGCAAGGCCTAATTCTAGAAAGCCTAGTTTTTGGAAAAATGATAAACTTAGATATTTATATAGAAACTTCTAAGAAAAGTTTTAGAATAATCCTCAACCATTAGATGATTGATGCATATACTAATCCTAGACATCCATTGAAGAGGTGGATGGAGGAGAGCAAGTATAAATATGGGTTTAGCTCCTTATTTGTAACTCAGACAAGCTCATTGTATACAAGTTCAAGCAAGAGATAACAGGTTCTCTTTAAGTAAGTCTTATTTCTGAGTTCCTCTCATTGTTTTTGTAGGTGAATGAGTGTAGTCATAGCAGGCACGAGTGAGAGTTGAAGGCTGATTTGTACTTTGCAAAAGAATTGTGCTCAAGTCCCGCACAGATTTAACATAGGTAAAACTGTTATCCCGTGACGTGACAAATGGCTCACAGCCTCTCTTTAATCAACGCCCACTTTATTGCAATTACTCTGGGCGTGAAAAACATCCTACTGCCTCTCCTGATCAGTCTAGTGACGAAGAATACGATGAGTGGTTCCCTGATACAGGGTCCACCCATCATTGTCACACCGGATTTATCCAAGCAGTCTGTTGCCGACGAGTGTCAAGGTAGGGATCATTTAGGAGTAGGTAATGGCACAGGACTCCAAATAAAACATGTTGGATCATCCAGTTCATCTTCCTCGTTCATCAAAAGTGCTACATGTTCCATCTATTCACAAGAATTTGCTCTGTGTTAGAAAGTTTTCTCAATAATCACTGCTTTTTTGAGTTACATCTGAAAGCAACATGGAGAAGGCGCTTCTTCACGGACCACATAGAGATGGCCTTTATTGCCTTAGAGCGTCCAGGGCGAACACCAATACAGCGGGCGTCCCAGCTTATCTTGGTGAGAAAGTATCCTTGCAGTTTGGCATGCGCAACTTGGACACATTAATAGTGGCTTGCTTGGTCAACTTGTTCGGTCTAATAATCTGCCAGTGAATTCTAGCTTCTCAAATAAAGTCGAATCGTCACTTCGCACGGCATGCCAATTAGGGAAAACTTCTAGTCTACCATTGAAACAGACCTCATCCCCTCATCCACTAGTCAATTTTCCCTGGATCTTGTATTCAGTGGCTTATAGGGGCCCGCATCTATGACTAAAAGGGGCTCCCTCCTATGCGGAGCATGGAGAAAGGGCAGACCACATGGGTTATAGTGCATGGCCTAACTTTGCATTTTTGCAAGAGGCCGTTTCTACGCATCAAACCCTTGACCTCAAGGTCACACCACAACAACTTTACTTCAAAGCCCGTGTACGTGACTACTAAGATAATAATATAGGGTTTTTTGCAAAAATTGCCATTACATTTTGGCATTTTTGCAAAAATATTTAATATTTTTAAATTTTATAAAATTGCCATTAAATTTACAAATTTGTCATTCTTTTAGGTTTCCATCCTCCTTCTCTATTAATTTTTACATAATTCCATTATGACTTTTATTTAACAGACATTCTGTCCCCAAAGAAGGCATCGAAAAATAAGGACTGCAACCTGAGGAGCGAGATGGACATCAGACAGGGGCACAGTTGACCTCAGGTTGGAGGGGTGATCTGGGGTGGGAGCCAAAAGAAACAAGGGTAATTATCATTAAGTAAAAATTAACAGGGAAAAACGACAGTAAACTAAGATTGAGTAGAAATCTCTGGTTGAAACTGGGTTCTAAAAGTGCAAACTATCTGATCAATCATATGCCTACACCAATTATAAGTTGGAAAAGTCTTATTTCATGAAAAACCCAATTATTTGTTCATACAACTTCTCTCTCCCCTACTTGTGCGTGAAAGATTGCTGATTTCATAGTATCCAACTCTCAATTCCCAACAAAGAACATTTATACTGTGTGGATTAGCTAGTGAACATGGTGTTTCTGATATGTTTGCAGGAACAACACAAACTAATCCCCCCCAGGTAACATTTTTACTACTAAAACCAGTACTTCAGATATTTCTACTATTCCCGTTCAGGAAATCCAAGTATTTCTACTTTTACCCACTATGTTTGGCTTAGTATTTGTCCGAGTTGATTTAGATCTCTCAGTTGCTATAATCCAAGCATTTATGCTGAACTAGACGTGTTTGCTTTGGTAACAACTCTTGCACATGAGTTTGCATGAGCAGGCAGCGAGGGAGGGAGAAGGTTGCATGAGCAGGCTCTTTCATTAGGCAGTGCTCATCATGCATATACCATTGATTAGCTTAATCACTATGAACAGAGAAAATGAACATTTCATCGTCTAGTTCCTGAACTAATAAGATGAGCTTCTCGTCGTCCAGTCTGTGAATAGTTAAACCGTTCAATGTTAGATGTTCCCTATAAGCAATGGTAGTGTATAGAGACCCATGGGAATCTCCTACAACAATACTTTTGTCTAGGGAGGCAAAATATGACACAACATGATAGTACAATTTGAATTCGATGCAGGTTTGATGGGTTAGGGTCGAGTCTTATCGTGTTCGTGTCATTTATTGGATCGAACTAAAAATAACAGGCAAAAAAACTGTGCAGTGTTTGAGTCAACCCATGTTGACCCGTCGTATTAATTGGTTTGAGTCTCGACTTGTTAACCCATTTGACTTGCGACCTGTTAACCCGTCTGACTCGCAACCTATTAGCCCATCATGTTACACAAGTCGTGTCGTATTGACTCGTTTAATAAGTAACTCGTGTTTAGGTTTTTGACATGATTATTAATCGTATTGTGTTCATGTCGACCCTTATACTTTAATAAGTCCGTCTCAACATGAATTGCCACTCCTACTTTTTCCCTTGGTCCTTTAAAAGGGAATGATTAGGAAGGGTAGGTAGGAGGCCCTCTCTTTGATGAGAAATATTGTGCATTAAGTCTAGAATCTACAGGAACGATATACATTAAAATAATAGCTAATTGACATGGACGAATATATTTTAAGTCATATTCAATGTTTCATCTATTCTTTGAAAATTGTCTCTTTGTTTCTACTTCATTATATAGTCCAGATGCTTCTTATCCTTGACCTAAATTCTCGTCCCAGTAGTTAGCCACATTCTTCACATACTATTGGTGAAGAATTAAACTATCACCTATTGAAATTCCAAGCAAATCAACGTCTCCTTCATTTTTTAACATCTCTCTCTGCTTCCTGAATTTGAACAAAAATTCTGATCCTTCCAGTCTTTTACTTCAAAACTTCTTTCTAGAACTGCATTTATAAGTGGAGCTCATGTCTTAAACCATTCGCTTAATGGCCTGGTCGTAATGGGTGGGTTGTTTTAGGTACATGCAAATCACTCGTGCACTTTTAAATCTAATCACCAGCCAAAGAGGAAAGTAACATCGAACCTGCGACCAAGGATACTTCAAGGGAAATGTCAAGTGCTGACCTTAACAAATAAAAAGGAAAATCACACCAACATAACTCCCCTAACAACTTTTGACTCAAGTTTGAGCCTCCCATGATTAAGAGACCAAAAATAAGCATCTAATGCTACAAACCACGGTTACAAAGTCACGACTCGAGAATAAGTCAGCAAGAGAAAAAGTAATAAAATTAAAAAAGAATAAAGGACAGCCACACAGTGCATGAAGCTCCCACCTATGCAGGGTTTGGAGAGGGGCCAGACCACAAAGGCCTATGGTATGCAAACTTACCTTGTATTTTTGCAAGAGGTTATTTCCATGTCTTGAACTCGTGACCTCAAGGTCACATGAAGACCACCTTTACTATTGCGCCAAAGCTCCCCTTCTAAAAAGAAAAATAAGTAAAAATAAATAAATAAATGTACAATCTATGAGGAGAAAAGGAGACTATTATAAATGAAATTGAACACAGTACACAAACTACTAGACACAGACATGATTGTAAAGTTCAAAGGGGAGAAGACCAAAAACTTAGAAAAATTTAAATGAGTAAAAAATTTAGAAAGTTTTTAAAGTATAAAAGAGAAATGAAAAAGTTAGGACTAACAATTGTAGAGATAAGTTCATGTAAGATCTAAACCATTCATATTATCTAAAATCGCTTAGATTATTCTGCATTAAAATTTATTCCAATTGAATAATTGCGGCCTTATATTTTTTTGTGCTTTTAATTCACAATCATTGAAATAAAAATTAAATTAAATTAAAAATTAGGTTTATCTGATTGGCATGATTTTTATTAGCTTGTTAAAAATGGGGGGTCAAAACAGGACGAATGCCTCACATCTAAAGAAAATAAGTCTCCTATATCCCCGAGTCAATAGCATCTAATAAACTATGTTTTAGTTTTTATTTATCTATCTTTTGGCACTGGCAAAGAATTATAAAACGAATCACCTGGACACTCACGTTTGCACTCCTAAATCTAATATTCAACCAAAGGAGAATGTCTCGATTCCAACCTGCTGCCAAGGGTATATCAGGAGAGGTGTCACCAAATCTGCGACCAAGGATAATTTACGAGAGATGCCAAAATGTAACCAATTGTGCTAGACATTTGTTAGCGTGTTTTAGTTTGTCGAATGTAAACATTTGCTTAGGACCACTTATGACCATTCTTGCTTTCAGCATGAATTTTACACTTATAGATATCCAAATTTTAAAAGGAGAGCTTTCGTGCAATGGTAAAGTTGTTGTCGTATAACCTTGAGGTTATTGATTTAAAACATAAAAATAGCCTCTTACAAAATGCGAGATAAGGGTACGTACTATTAACCCTTGTGGTTTGGCCCTTTCCATAACCCTGCATATGCGAGAGCTTCGTGCACTGGGTCCAGCCTTTTAATATCCAAATTTCAGATGAACGCCTTGGATCGATAGGCCTAGCATTCAAAAGTGGAGGAGTTGCGCCAAGAAGAATGTTGTCGCGTTGTATACCAACATTCCTTGGAAGAAAAGAAAAATGAAAAAATAAACGATTACTTTATCATGCGATGAACAGAATTCATTTCCGTGAGTGACAGCGAGAGCCAGAACCCCCTCAGGACCTCAGGTTTGAAAAACAAAAAATAAAAAGGGAAAAGAAAAAAACCAGAAAATTAGAAAATGCTGGATCAGTCTGCTGCTTCCCAGCTGCTACTTCTCCAGAACCCTAGAGATGGAATCCAAAACCCAGACCCCAGATTCCACCAATTCCAAGAGAAAGAGAAGATTACACTGGATTTCCTAAGATCTGCTTCTGTTCTCATATAGAGTTTTCTCTTTGATCTGAAATTCCTTCAAGTTTTCGCCATTTCCTTTTTTCGTTGTTCGATTTCAGTTGGTTAAGTTAAGCAGCTGCTGGTGTAGATTAGGGCTTGGAATTGGAGGGAAACGTGCTAGAAAGAGGAGTTTTTTTAGGTATTGCTGATTGTTTTGGGGAGAAAATGAGACGGAGAGATGCAGTTTTTCGGCGGCCTGCAAGGAGGAGATTTTCGAAGGGCTTCTGGTGGACATTGGCGGGAATGGCGGTTTTGATTCTGATTGTGTTTTTTAGTCGCGAGAGGCAACCTCGATCTACTAGGCCTTTGATAGATCAGGTGAGATTATGGTGTCAATTTGGTTTGATTTTGTGCTGCATGAGTTGTGCAGTCGAAGAAGCATCAATTCTTCTTCAGTGACGAAAAAAATGGTGTTTTTCGAGTTTGCGTGGGATTTGAGACTTGATTTGCAGTTTACATTTATGCCTTGGATTGAATTTCTACTGTAATTGTAGGTTTACATGAGAAACAGTTGCTTGAACTGGTTGTAGATGTTTGTGAGGGAACAATCTTTCTTAATGTGGTCTTTTTGATGAGTTAAATACTTCTAAGTTTATGGACAAATATGGATTTTTGAATTTGTGTGGAGTTTAGAACTTGATCTTGTGCTTATTTAGGTGTAGGATTGAATTTCTGGTGCAATTTAATTGTAGGTCAGAAACAGTTGCATGAACGGATTGTAGAAGTTAGTGATAGAACGTTCTTTCTTAAATAGGTCTTTTTTTATTTCTGAATTAATTTTAAGCTCTAGGTAAAATGGAAAAACATGTTGTTCTTTGAATTTATGTTGATTTTAGAACTTGATCTGCTTGAACTGATTGTGGACATTCGCTATGGAACATTTATTGTTAAAGAGGTTTTGATGTGTCAAGCACTATTAAGCTCATCTGAAATATGAAAAATGTTAGTTTTTGAATTTATGTGGAATTTAGAACTTCATATATTTTTTTATAAATTTATGTCTAGGATTGAATTTCTATTGCACTTATACTTTTAGATGAGAACTAGTTGCTTGAACTGATTGTTAGATGTTAGTTATGGAAGAGTCATTCTTGTTGAAGTGTTTTCATGTGTAAAGTACATTTCTAAACTCACCCAATCACGAAAGCTAGAACTCGATCTATGTTTAAATTTATGTGTAGGAATGAATTTCTGTTGCAATGGTAGTTTAGGTGAGAGGCAGTTGTTTGAACTGTTCACAAATATTAGCTGCGGGGAAGTCATTTCTGAAATAGCTTTTTGATGTGTAAGGTAGATTTTAAGCTCATCTAGACATGTGACTTGTGGAATTTGATAAATTTGGTATTAGTGTTATTATAATTGTAAAAATTGATATGCTGTTGAGGGTTTAATGAATGAGAACTCAGTTTGTTGATAGTCCACTACTTAGCTTATTGAACAAACTTAGAATGATAGGTGTGAGGCTTATCCTGGTTTAGAAAAAAAAAAATGACAGGGATATGGAGATTTGGAGCTCTGGTATTTGCATATGTGGTGAAAAATGGTGGTATTAGTGTTATTATAATTGTAAAAATTGATATGCTGTTGAGGGTTTAATGAATGAGAACTCAGTTTGTTGATGGTCCACTACTTAGCTTATTGAACAAACTTAGAATGATAGGTGTGAGGCTTATCCTGGTTTAGAAAAAAAAAATGACAGGGATATGGAGATTTGTAGCTCTGGTATTTGCATATGTGGTGAAAAATGGTGAGGTTGCTTTTGTTGGTCATGGGCCAATTTAATAACTAAGAAGATTAGTGAGATCAGTGGAGATTATGTGCCAGAATTTCAAATAACTTGCCAGTCTGCTTAGAGATCTACACCTTCCATGATGGATATGAACAATGGTTATAATTTGGACATGGAAGAGGTGGGCATTTGCACGAGTGTATGTAACTCATTGTCTATAAAGAAGCCATGGAACAGTGCAATGTGCAACCAGAATATTGAGACATGCCATATTTATCAGAGATAAAGCGCTTGTTAACACTCCACAGATGGACAAACTGTTTGCCGTGAAATTCTTCTCATGTTACAGATATCAGTAACTGGTGAAAAGTTCTCTTTTGGAAACCCATAAGATAGTACTCTACGAAGCAATTTGGAGGCTGTCAGTTGCTGAAAAGAATGTTCAGTACAATCTTTAATAAGGATAAGATCGCATAAATTAACATGGGTCTTTGTTATATGTTTGTTTATAACTGGAAGCAGTCATGTTACTTGTCCCATGGAAACCACTCTTGATCCTGTGGGCCTTCCAACATGCAGTTATACTTTTGATGTCTCCTGCAACAGTGGTGGAAAGAATCTACCTAGCAGTTGTAACTCTAGCCTTGTGATCTCATCTCTTCCTGATCTGGCCTGGAATCATTAGAAGTGTCTGGTAAGATCTAGTTAGTGTTGGTGAGCCCCAGGGAGTGCCTAAATGTGGAAACAATGAAGAGGTACACGATGAAAGAAGATACGGCAACATACTGGTTTGGAATTGATGGCCTTACTTCACTTGGCATCTTGGTGACTTCGTAATACATTAAAGCCATAGCAAGACCTTCGTCCCAATCTTCTACTGATCTATTTGGGTTGTATCACCTCTCAATGACTGAACTGTAGCTCTTCATAAATGTATGACATGATGATAGTGGAATAGGAACTCTTATGCTACTCTCATGCCCAATGCATGAAGCTCCTGCATGTGCAGGGTCTGGGGAAGGGGCTGACCACAAAAGGTCTATAGCACGCAGCCTTATATTGTATTTTTTCAAGAGGCTGTTTCCACACATCAAACCCATGACCTCCACGTCACACGGTGACAATCTACCATTGTGCCAAGTCTCCCCTTCATTATCAAATATGGAGAACAAAATATTCCCTAGTAATAGGTAGTTATTCATGGAAAGTAAGATTGAATTTCTAAAAGGCCAAAGCTCAGTGGGACCTCCATTTGAAGTTATTGAGTGAGGTGCCCCTGCAGCATGGTAGTGGCTGAGCACCTTAACATGATCATACTTTCTGGCCAATATTGGGGATTTCACCTTCTTCCTCAGAATGCCTTGACACATGACTAGGTTCACAAAACAAAGGCCAAAAGTTGAGATTTATCAACTGTCCCTCCTTAAAGAGGTTTTTAAGTTGTAATCCTTTAAGAAAAGGAAATTCAGGTCTTTTCCAGACATAAAATGCTGTTAATCAATCTATCTCAAGCTCTATGCTTGTTTTGGTATTTGCTTAAACCCACTTTACAACCATGACCTGTCATGTCTCTTTACAATGGTTCACTTTATGGTTTTACTTAGTCTGGAAATCAATGTAAAATACACTGGGGGGAATTGAATTAAACTAAATAGTTTCTCTTTTACATTGTCTAGCAACTCTTTCAAGAAGACTTCTGCATTGGAAATCTGAATGACTTAAGGGCAAAACGCGACTTCCTTCCTTTGAGATGTTTTTTGTTCTTCCATTGAATCTTCAAAGATTGGACGCCAACCTACTAGGATAGGTGCAAAACCCCTCTTAGGATACTGTCAAACTGAGGGCAAATGTTACAAACTGGAAGGCTCAAAATAATAGTGGAAGAGAATGAATAATCAATCCAAGGTTGTTCTATTTCATATGTGGCACTTCTGCACTTCAGAGGGGGGGGGGTGGGGGTGGGGAATATCTAGGAACTGAGGTAGCAAGAGGAAGTTTGATTTTAAGATGACATGTGGTTGGTAAATACTGATTTGGTCTTTTAGCAAGTATCATGTATAATTCAAGGGGTCCATCTCCAAGCAACTTCTCTGCCCGCCCAGCTACAGGTACATTGGATCATTTCGATTCTGGTGGTAGAATATACTCGGTGGTAGAATATACTCAGAATTGTCAAATATTGATCAATCAAAGAGTGACTTGGCTAGAAAAGGAAAGATCCACGTTTTGAACTGTGCAGATCTATTCATTTTCCTGTTTCAGCCATTTCTCCGTGAGTTCACTTTGAGAATTCTATTCAGATGTGGAGATGTTCAAAGTGACACTTATTTCTTCAGAATCGATCCTCTAAATATATATGCATCTAAATGCTGGTTCATCAAGAATACAAAGGAGAAGCTATCTAATTCTAAGACTGCCTGACCAAGATCTGATAATTAATTTGAGTCCTGGCCTTCTGCCACAGTGGCACGAGAAGGGGCTTTCCTTTGCTACATCATGGGTTCAAAGTTGCCATAATTTAAGGTTATCCTCATAAACCCGCTTGCCTAGCTAAAAAAAAAAATCTGATAATTATGAATGGAAAAGATCTTTCTGTAAAAAACGTACTGACTAAATAATTTGATCTCCAACTCTGGCAATATTGGATAACTGTTTGAAGACCCCAGTAAATGGTGGTAGGTGGACGTAGAAATGATAAAAATGTGGTCTTTTAGGTGTTATTTGGGCTGAAAGCAGAGCATCGCTGCATTTATCTCACTTTCTTTGGTAGGAAGATTTGTAGGCTAAGATGGATCTTGTATGGTGTCTGATTGAGTGGGGAGCTTTTTTTAGCCAGTCATTCATGATTAGCTCACGCTATCAGCAAGATTTACATGGAACCAATTACTTTCCTGGTGCTAGACTCATCTCTCATGCGTTAGATCTGCAATTACAGTCGTGAGTTTTCTGAAAAAATTGTGTCAAAAAGAAGCTGACTGATGTGTGCAGCAACTTTTGCCGCTTCAGAGTTGCTTTATTGTCAAAGTTTCTTTGTCATTTTCAAGAAAGAATAACAGAAGCATCTGACTTGTGGCCTTCATATTGGTACTAATGTTATGCCAGCCGAAATTGCATGTATGGAATCCTTTTACTTCTCAATTGCTATTTCCATTTTTCTGCATTTACCTTCTCTTTTTTTTGTGGTTAAACTTTGCTTCTGTTATTGGTTTCTTTATTAAAGTTATTACTTTTTTTGTAAACAAACTTATTACTTAATATTGAATGAATTCTCATAATCTGTTAGGCGGAACTAATATGACTTTGTTAAATTATCTGCAGAAGTCTTATAGATATGATAGAATGACAGAAGGTTTTAATGTCACTGAGGAAATGTTGAGTCCTCACTCCATCACAAGGCAACTAGGGGATCAGATATCTCTTGCCAAAGCATTTGTCGTAATTGCCAAAGAAAGTAACAACCTCCAGTTTGCATGGGACCTGAGTGCTCAGATCCGCAACTCACAGATCCTCCTTTCAAATGCTGCAATTAGGCAAGAGCCTTTAACGATTGAAGAATCTGAGACATCCATCCGTGACATGGCTTTCCTGATCTACCAAGCCCAACAACTCCATTACGACAGTGCCACCATGATCATGAAGCTGAAAGCGAAGATCCAGTCACTTGAAGAGCAGACAAGTTCTGTGAGTGAAAAAAGCTCAAAATACGGGCAAATAGCTGCCGAAGAAATCCCAAAAAGCCTATATTGTTTGGGCATCAGACTTACCGTTGAATGGTATAGAAGCTTAAATCTCCAAAGCAAACTTAGAGAAAGGAAGTGGATTTCTCAAAAACTCCAAGACAACAATCTCTACCATTTCTGTGTTTTTTCGGATAACATTCTTGCCACTTCAGTTGTGGTCAATTCCACTGCGTCAAATTCCATGAACCCAGATCAAATTGTCTTCCACCTGGTCACTGATGAAGTCAATTATGCTCCTATGAAGGCCTGGTTCTCCATGAACAGTTACCGAGGAGTCACCATTGAAGTTCAGAAGATTGAAGACTTTAACTGGCTGAATGCTTCTTACGTTCCTGTTCTTAAGCAGCTCCAAGATGCAGACACTCAGAGCTATTACTTCTCTGGCAACACTGACGACGGGCGGACGCCTATCAAGTACCGTAACCCGAAATACCTGTCAATGCTAAACCATCTAAGGTTCTACATTCCAGAAGTTTACCCTGCACTAGATAAAGTAGTATTCCTAGATGATGATGTTGTGGTTCAGAAGGATCTGTCGGGCCTCTTCTCCATTGACCTGAATGGAAATGTGAATGGAGCAGTAGAGACTTGCATGGAGACATTCCACAGATACCACAAATATCTGAACTATTCCCACCCGCTGATTCGTGCACATTTTGATCCTGATGCATGCGGCTGGGCTTTCGGGATGAATGTCTTCGATTTGGTCGAATGGAGGAAGAGAAATGTGACCGGCATCTACCATCACTGGCAGGAACTGAACGTCGACCGAACACTCTGGAAACTTGGGACTCTGCCACCTGGATTACTGACCTTTTACGGATTGACGGAAGCACTGGATCCAAGTTGGCATGTGCTGGGCTTAGGTTACACAAATGTTGATCCTCAGACAATAGCTAATGGGGCTGTTATCCATTTTAATGGTAACATGAAGCCATGGTTGAAGATAGGGATGGAGAAGTACAAGAGGCTGTGGGATAAGTACGTTGATTATTCACATCTTTTGTTGCAGCAATGTAATGTTCATTGATCATGGGTTGGTGATTTTGGTGGTTACTTTGTTCTTCTTTGGCGAGGTTGTGGATTATCCGTGCCGGAATTTTTGTAATGCGGAAGTTCTGTACTATTTATGGGAGGAAATTCCTCTCTTGACCACAGAATTTTCATTCTAGATTTTTTGATTTGAAGATGTTCCTGTACTTTATCTCTAAATTCTAATCTCTCACTTGGCTTATACAAAGTTTGGACACTTGGCGGAACATTACTGGAAGATATATAACCATCTCCACAAGATATACATGTCAAGCAATGGAATGATAGTCAAGTACATGACTTCACAAGATTAATACGAAGGAACTTTGTATTTCATTACAACATTTCCAACACTGTACAGAAGAAGGTATGGTACAACATTTCCAACGCTCTGTAGAAGGGATGCCTTCTGGCAATGGTAAAGTTGTCATCACGTGACTTTGAAATCATGGATTCGACTTGTTAAAATGTAAGTAAGACCCTGTAAACGCGGCATATGTTAGAGTTACTTGCATTTAGCTGCCCTTTTTATATGGAAATTTTTTTGAATCATTATGGAACATTTAAAATCTAGAGTGGTGTCAATTTTTTGGGGGATTTTCTCGTTGAAATTGTTAGTCATTTTGAGAATTTTGGAATTAGCGTTGGAAAATCACGCAATTGTTCATACTCAGCATAAAAAGAGCTAAATCATCTGATGATTATGATTAGCAAGCTACAGCGCTACATTAACAGGTTTGGATCATCAAATGGAGGATATTTGCAGCGAAGCTTGTATGCCATTTGTGAGCTCAGGCAGGGCCAAGTTGGATTATACAAGCCTCGTTAATGGGCCGCTAGATCTACAACAAAAAGTTCGATCATACACGAAACAAAAGGGTAGTACAAAGCAGGTGCCAGTCACGAAATAGAGGAAGCTAGGGATGCATCTCATACTGCGCGTTGCTCTCTCCCTCCTCTGCAATTTCAACTTCAGTATCAAAAACCGTGATTTCTTTCTTTTCTTTAATGATACATTGAAAAGTGCTTCCTGAGGTTCTGGTGAGATAGAGTTTTGATTCTCTATCTAGCTTTTCTCTCGTCTTTGTATTTTTTGGTGGCTGTTTTAATGGTATTCTGGGTTTGGTATTAGCAGGCTGGTGTGAAGCTGCTGCATTTACTTTTCAACGGGTAGGAGATGAGGAGTGTGAGTAAATTGAGTTCTGTTGGGTTTAGAGATAAGGATTTGGCAATGGTGGTTACAAAAGCATATGCTCTTGAATCAAGACAAATGGTGAGTGCAAGCATATCTTCTACATAACTAGAACTAGAGAAGACTATTATTTCTGTTCACTCTCGCCCGTGTATCGTTCTATCTATGAAGAAAAATGAAGACACTAGGCCTATTCCTGTTTATAGATATGTGATTAAACCTAGTTTTTGTCTTTCGTTTTTTTTTCGTTTTCTTGGTTGATGGAAAGCGACAGAGGCGCTGCCAAACAGAGGTAGAGTCTTCTTCTGTTCTAGTTATGCTGAAGAGCTGCTAGTATTATGTGATATGAGTGGAGAGAGAATGTGTAAGTGGGTGAAATGCAGCCGGTGGGTGGTGTATAAATGCTTGTGACGCCTTACAGAATGAAAGTCGAGTGCAACTCATCATTACTCTAGATTCGTGAAACCATTTTTACCAAATCCCCATCTCCAATCCCAGCAGAACTCACTCGATTTTTCCACTAGAGTTCAGAAGATCGATCTGTCTCTCTCTCTGATCTAGGGAAAATGCCGATTAAGGATGCAGGGGTGGGTTATGGAAAATAGGAGACTCGACTATAATGTAGGGGCTCATTTCATACTCGGCGTTGCAATTCTCCCTGAAAGTAAGTGACAACATTGAGAATAACAATTGATGGGACTGGAACAGAGTCTATACGTATAGATTAAAGATCTCATTCTCTCTCCTATGCCAACAATCGCAGTGAGAGAAATCCCCAGTTTCAATCCAAAAGAACCCAGGATACAGAGATGAAGATCACTGTACTGATCCCAGACGAATAGTTCATCCGCTTGGACATGACGTTAATCCAAATGAACCTTACGGCCTTCCAGCAGCATATCCAACGCTTTCCAATTTGATGCACAACTTCACATAAGACAAAGTTTTAAGTTTCTTATTAATTTATCTATTCTATCGTGAAGTTTTGCTACTAAGAAGTTCAACTTCATGTTTGCATTTTCAGTCTACTTCCTTTCTCTTTTGTTGATGGGCTCCTGTTCATCTATCATTGCGGTTTTCTCTCAAAGGATTACTGCAGACTTTAGGTTATAATCTTAAGCTGATAGGCTTTTGGTAAACCGGCCTCTAGAAACAAATTATTAGTTTCAATTGTCTGCCAATTTGTTTGGATTCATTTACTGTTGTTGAGCTTGCGATTGATCTTGCTCTGGATCAAGCTATTCTTGGAAGTGATCTTACTCTGTTGAAAAATCTTCTACGAGAATGTTATCAGCTGGGATTGGAGTACCAGCAACAACAAGTGGGGGAACTTGTAAGAAGCTTTAGTCTACTGCTTGTTTTCTCAGAATGGACTTCTAAGGTAGACCAATGGTTCTTTCTGGCTCTGCGATCATAGTTTCCTCTTTTACATTTTTTTATTCGTTGTGATTTTAGAGTGTATTACCGCACATGCAAAAGCTTCAGGATTGTACTTCAGTGCAGCCACCTGGTTCTCATCCATTCCTTCCTGCAAGTTACAGTAAAGGTATGGCAAGTATAAAAACAATCAAAGCATCAGGCTTAGTGGTTTTGCATTGGAAATAATTGTTAAGAAAGGTGTCGCAAAGAACACACATTAACCTGTTGGATAGCAGCTTCATGTTCTCTCTGTGATTGAGCATCAAAATGATCTTCATGCTGAAGTGCTGCAAACAATAACCAAAACATAATTCAAGAGACCTGTAGCCAAGAAGAATCAACACGAGCAGGCAGTTCTGATTCTGATCCTTTTCATGTTGAATCATAGAGAAACTTGAAGCTGCTATCCGATAGGTTAATATGTGTTACCTTTCTTAACAATTATCTCCAATGCAAAATCATTAAGCCTGATGCTTTGTCTGTTTTAACGCTTGCTATACCTTTATTGTGAGTTGCAGAAAGGAATTGATGAGAACTTTGCAGCTGCACTGGAGTAAAATCCTGAAACTTTTGCACAGTGGTAGTGTTTCATCTCCTTTGAAGTAGTGATCTGCAATAATCTGTAGCTGTCTTTAAGTAGTTTTAATTTGGTTATTTTTGTAGGTCATGTTATACGTGGAATGAAAGTCAATGGGCTGCCTCTGAAGGTATTGCAAGGAGTTGTATATCATCTTTCTTTTGGGCATTCATCATAGAGTTCTTCCCTTTTCCTTTTGCATTCTCTAAAATGCAGAGAGAGTTTTATGCTGATGTTCTTATGTATTTTGTGATGCAAAACCTGTTTAGAAGAACATATTCGAGTAAAATATTAGAGCATTCAGGTGAATTTGTTTTTGATTGAGACTAACTGACGAGTAAATATTTTTGTGAATGTTTAGAAAATCCAAACTGTGATGGAGTGTTGGTTTGTTTCACAAATCCTAACTGTGACTTAGACTATGTTGGTTTTTTTCGGAAATCCAAACTATGACTTGGCATAAGTTTGGATCAAGGACTGAGTTGCTAATGCACATTGTTCCGAATATGGTGCCTAAATGGAATAAGGAAAAAAAAAAAAAATGTATTCACAGGAATACAGAATATATATCTACGCACACAAACCCTCATAAAACATATTTATTAGTTTGGTTGAGGAACCATATTTCAGGTGTTTAAGCATGTAGTTTCTGTTCATTTGCTTGGATTATGACTGTTTGTACCTAACCATTGGGAGGATCTCTGACTCATCTAAGTGTATGTTGGACCAAAGCCAGTGAATGCAGCAGGTGCAGGTTGTTGCTGCTTCTGGTTTTATTTCAGCTAACTGATATGTAGAATTTTCTGTCTGCAATATATTCTGGTTATTTTGATTTTATTTGTTCTTTAAGTAGTATGTCTTCATCTGTTCAACCAATTTATGTCTCACAGGAGTTGGTGTTGGTCATCATTTCTTTCATATCTAAAAATGAATCCTATAGCATCTGCAAGTTTGAGGTTTGTGTGTTTTGTAAATGAAGTATTTAATCTTTGTTTTAGTTTCAGCTAATAACTTCACTTCCAACTACAGAGTTCAAGTGAAAGTTGTTGTACTTTGGTCTTCTATGTTTGTGTATTGCTCGACACGCTCATCTACGGGTTTTACTTACCTCCCCAAGATAGCAAGTGATCTGTAACATAATTTCCAGAATGTAGCATTGCATATTTGTGCGAGGCTCTCTAGTTTTGACACTTCTGATATAGATGCAAATTTTATTTCATACCTTGAGGATGATGGTTTCTATATTGTTCATTTTCTTGTTTCAGTGAGTATCCCAGTCACTAGTTGTCATTTTATTTCACCTTTGCATCCTAATGTTTCATAATGCCACTAGCTCTATTGCCAATTTGCGTTGCACATTACAATAAAAATAAATTGTTATACACATTACTTTTATAGTTTCCTGGCTGTACTTCAATGAATTGAATTTCAGATTTAAGAACTTGGTTTATCAGCTGAGGTAATGCATGATGAAGTACAAATGTGCCAAAATTTTATGATCCTAGAGAATCAGAATAAGTTCGGAAAATTGGAATACTGAATTTTGCAAGTGTTGAAACCAAAATAACTTTTGGGACTTCACAAGACTTAGCAAGTCTAATTTTGGGTATTAAATAATACTGCTGATATTTTCTTGTTCCTTATTTATACCTACTTTCCCTTAACAGTCTCAAAATGATGTCTAGGCCGACACTGTCCTCTGTATTCCACCTTTCTCTATCAGACAATAATTACATTATCGACTCGGATGTATCCAAATGAAGCTGTTTGTAACATTAACTTTTAGCTTGAATCAATATAATTTTACATTTCATAGGCATCAGATATCACTTGTTTCCCACTGTTTTAGGAATTCGTGGATATTAGATGGTTAATAATATCAAAAAATGTTTTGCTGAATGTTGCGGGCATACTGTTCTCTGTTATGATTTTTCTTTCCAAGTAGTAGATTGTATCATCTTCGTACTCATGTTTGTTTTCTCTAATTTTTCTCATCTACCTTGAATCACTTGTAGTGTGCTAATTTTTATTTGGGCTTGCCCCAATATATAGAGGTCTTCCTCTCGAATGGTTAAAAGAACATATGACTGAAATGGATCATCTGTCTTAGACCTGTTTAGTCCCTATCCTTTGGATAATCACTCTGCAGTCTGCACTCCGAGATGCACTGTCTCATCCATCTTCTTGACTGATAGCCCTGAGAGCATTTAGATGTTACAGACTAACAAATTTATGTTATCACTTTGGTACATGTTTCCGTGTTGGTTTTGGAAACTAGCACAGTGATCTTATGGTGTGACTGCACTCCTGGTTGGTTACTGGATGTGGCGTAATCAGGCTCAGAAAAATGCTTGCTTGTCATGCATTTGATTAGATCAGCACCTTAATCACATAGGCAAAGCTTCACCCTCACAAACTCCCCTATCTAGTTTATTGTAGCCACTCGTCTGATCTTTACCCTATTGCGTCGGCAAAAAACTCCTTTGACATTTGCTCAAATTAAGTAAAAGGTTTATCACATCATTGACTAAGTCGGGTGAACTCCAACTGCCTTCTGGTTGAAATTTTTGGCTTCACTATTGGAGAACTTATTCAGCTTTTTGGTCATGATAATGGTTTTGATAACAAGCATAATTATGTCAGAATGGTGCTGTCTCTTAGTCATTTGGATATGCTAGTAGTTTATGTTAATTTCTTTTGTTTTGAAAGCAAGAGCGATGATCTTGCTTCTTTTTTCCTTGTCTTTTCTTGTGTACCCCATTTTATTGAATGATAGATTTACCAAGCCACCGATAATGATTTCTGTTACTTTTTTTATTCATTCATTGATTAATATGCTACTTTAGGTTATTGGAACTTTTAGACGGAAGTTACAAGGGCATTGCTCATGGAGTTGGTCAATCAGAGTTTCTAGGCCAAGCTCATGTAGCACCAATTAAGGTGATCATTTTACCATTCATTGATCGAAGCATCTAATACCACAACGTCATGCATGTTTATCCTCTTTCTGATACTGCATTTGTGTAATCTATATGAAATAGGCGTTGGTGATTATCTGGACAGAAAAAATTAACTTAGAAGGGAAGGTCACTGTATTCTCTGATTACCACACAGTTGTTTCATAGTAAGTCATTGTCTTGTGGTTCTTGGGGATGAAGTATGCCCAAACACTTAATATTTAGCATTTACAGGATTAGCTTCCCTTTCATTGTAAGAGTCTGTGTTTGTGTTGGGATCCTGTAATACGAGTTAGTCTATCCCATTATATACGTCAGATAACATTCTCTGGATCTTAAATTGGACTGACGTCAAGCTTATCATGTTTCAAACATTCTACCGTTCATTTCAACATAATGGGCTTCTTTAGCACAGCCTTGCAAGATAGGCATGGAGTTCTGCTGGCATTTTATATCATATTCTACTTAGATTATCTTAACTTCATTGTTCTTATTGTTTCTTATTATTAAAATTTTCAATTTCTGGGAGTGCATAATTGTTATAGTGATTTCTTCCTTTTTTCAGCCTGTTCTCTTTCTTATTGTTAGGGAAGTTGTCTCATTCAGAAAATAGGGGAAAACTAAAGAAAAAACCCATTCCAGTCAGCTAGATCCATTTCTTATTTTTAGGGAAGTTATCTCCTCTTCCAATGAATAACTTCTGCTTTAAATGAGCACATATAATTTTATCTGTTCATTTATGTTCAGACAACCTAGACTGGGTCCGTACTAACTCTTGGGCTTTTTAATGGTCTTGAATGTTTCTATTCAAATTCATATAAAGATGCTATGTATTTATAGTGCTACATTTGCTTGTGATGGTTGCATACAACAAAATTTGGTGCACTGTACATTAAGGCCTTATTATGCAGGAATCAAGATTGTGATTTTTGTATTTTGGTTTTTATAATTGACAGTTTGGTATGCACTGGGTTTAGGGTAATAAATGTTGATCTCAGACAAAAGCTAATGGGTCTGTTATCCGTTTTAATGGTAATATGAAACCATGGTTGAAGATAGGGATGGAGAATTACAAGGGCCTGTGGAATAAGTTATGTTGATTGTTCACATTATCTGTTGCAGTAATATAGAGTGGGAACCTTGGCTTAACGGTAGAGTTGTCAGGAAAACCGCCTCTTTCAAAAATGCAAGGTTAAGCTGCCTACTATAGACCCTTGGCAGTCCATCCCTTTCCTAAGCACCGCATATGCTGGAGCTTGGTGCACTGGGCTGCCCTTTTTTATTCTGTTGCAGCAATGTAAAGTTCATTGATTGTGGGTCAGTGATTTGGGGGGGTGCTTTCTTCTTCTCCAGCAAGTTTGTGGATCATCCGTGCCGGAAATTTTGTAATGAGGAAGTTTCTGTACTATTTATGTGAGAAAATTCCTCTCTTGACCACAGAATTTTTGTTCTAGATTTTTTATTTTAAGTTGTTTCTATACTGTATTTCTACCTTTAAATTCTTGTTTCCCAGTTGGCCTGCACATGAAGTTTGTAAACTGTGGGAATATTGCTGTAAGACTTATACATGTCAAGCAATGGAATGATGCTCAATTACAATTATATGACTTCACAAGATTAACATGAAGTTCAATTTTCCTTGTTATTTGCTTTAAGGGTGTTTGAATGCCTTTACAACATTTCCAAATATTATATGGAGCATTATGTTCAAAATCATCCATAATTTGATGAGAAATTTTTGAATCGTTTAAAATGACGTTTCTTCGTGGGATTTCTCATTAAATTGTTATTTAATTTGAGAATTCTGGAGTTAGCTATTTAGGTCAAGGCCTTTGGATGGTTTATTGGAGAAGCATACAATTGTTCATACTCAGCATTAATAAGGGCTAAATAATCTGATGATTGTACGCTACAGTTCTACATATAACAGGTTTGATAATCAAACAGCGAAGCTTGCACACCATTTGTGAGCTCCAGTCAGGGCTCAAATTGGATTTCATTAAAACAGTACATCTTAGTGATTCGGAGGGAAGGGGAGCTTTGGTGCAACAGTAAAGTTGTCGTCGTATGAGCTTGAGGTCATGGGTTCAAGGTGCGAAAACATCCGCTTGAAAAAATACAAGATAAGATTGCATAGTATAAACCTTTGTGATCTGCCCTTTTCCCAGACCTGACATAGGCAGAAACTTTGTGCACGGAGACTGCCCTTTATCTTAGTGACAGAAATTGTTCGCCTTTACCAACTCCAAGGAACTTCAGTGGGAAATCAAACTGAATAAATACCCATTTTCAATGGGAACAAGATAACAACTTACCATGATGTTAAGTACTTGTAATTTAGGGGAGATTCGAAACAAGCAAAGTGAAGTCGAGACACACTGTAGCAAGAGAACACTAGAGATTTGCTCTGCTAAAGGGCCTGTCTGGGCAGCAAGAAAAAGGGTGGAAATTGAATTCCACTTCCAGCTATAAACTTACGGTCCCATCGAAATCAAATAACTGCCTGCTTTCTACCAAAGTGGTGGAAATGGAAATTGATTTTCTAACAATTGCATTGCCGTTGCAATCACTTAGATGGTGGCAGATGCTGTAAAACTACAATTACTTGGTTGCAACGGCTAATCTATTATAGCCTGGATCCGAGCATGACAAGTAGAGGATGAGCTCCTTGATCCCCATGGTCGAAAGGAAAAGTATCCATTGATCGATATGAGAGTGGCTTACTGGTTGATTAGTAAACTTCAACTTTTGAATGGGATTAGTCTGTCGTCGAAGGCGAGATGCGGAATGGTAGTCCAATGATCTTTCCATTTGTTCGGTCAGGCCATCATCTTGACTGCGTCGTTGATCGGCATCGGCACAAGAATAGCATCTATAATTCCCTGCAAATCCGATCAGGGTTTTCTTCCATCTACCTAAACCAAATTTCAGCCATAAAATCGGTAAGTGAAATGTTAGAAGAGGATAGAAGTTGAAAAAAATGGGACGGCATAGAGGCCAGTGGAGAGAGAGACTCATAGCCACAGAGTTTTAAATAAATCGGCAAGTCAAATATTAGAAGAGAACACAAGCAGAAATAATTAAAAAGACAGAGAATGAGATAGAGAGGAGGAATTATATGATGCAACGGGTCTCCTTAAAAGTAAACGGGGGGCCTATTTTATTTAATTTTTCTGTGATTCGAAAAATTCATCTGATTCGCCTTATCCTAAATGGCCCAGATATGAAAAACTTTATCTTTTGCATATTTTTAAGTTCTTATTTTTTCATATTTTAAAGCAAAAAATAGACGGTGAAACACAAGAAGGCACTAAAAAAGTATACCATTTTTTTTTTTTTTGAAAACATCCAAATGAAAAACTTAGAGATATAGAACAGTGAATTTTTTTCATACATAAGCTATTTAGGAAGAGACATGAATCAAATGAATAGTTTAAATTACAAATTTTTTAAAAAAGTAATAGGCCCCACCACCTGATTTTAAGGACAGCAATGATGTGGCCTTGATGAGATTGGTTGCATCATGTAATTCTAAGGGAGAGAGAAAGATAGATAGAGAGTGTGCAAGACAAATGTTAAAAAAGAAGAAGAAGAAAAGATCAGATCTACAAACATTCAGCAAAAAAATAAAAAAGGCATTTTTCAATTTAAAATTTTAACTAGATTACCTATAATACTTGAAAATTTAAAATTTTATTTTTATAATTTGAGTTTTATTTGGTAAATTTATTTTTTTAAATGCAAAATTTATGTTAATTTAAAATTTGCTTTGAATTTGAAAGGGCAAAAGCGAGGGGTGTATCGAAAAGTGGGAATCTTTTTTGAAAATTTTCCAATTGTTAGGATAATTGTGTGTGTGAGAGAGAGAGCTCTGAGTCTTTTGAGGAAAATAGCAGCATTGGACTAACCATCGGTTCATTATATTTAAGACATTACCTCAGATTCAAGAGTCATCCAATCGGCACCGTCTTTGGACTAGACATCCAAGGGTGGATATAGTAGCTGCCTTCTAATGCACCATTTTGTACTAGAGCCCAAAAATTAATTTGTTAAAAATATTATCAAACGTAAAGTTGGCAACAAAGTCGTTGTAGTATAGTGGTGAGTATTCCCGCCTGTCACGCGGGTGACCCGGGTTCGATCCCCGGCAACGGCGATAACTTTTTGTTTTTTAAAAGGGTCTTTAATGTGCTTCAATTTTTAGACACTTAAAAATCAATCCCATTTTCTTTTATTTTTCAGTTTTAACATTTTGTAAGCGGGAATTCGAATTTACCTATTCCGAGAGAGATGCCATTATCATGTATGAATGCATAAAAAAATCAACCTAATTTTTAATATTTTTAATACGAGAAGAATTACAAAGCAAATACCTCCTATACACTCTTAAATCTAATCGCCGGCCAAAAAACAAAAAAATAGCAACTCAAAACAACCTATTTTTCTAGTGTTCTCTTCACACTGGTACGTTTAGCTGCTCTTTGGTCCTGAGGAGGGCAATAAAACACGATTAATCGAGTGCGGTTGCGGACTGCTGTGTTTGTGTTCCTTCCGAAACGAACTTTCCTTGGAATGAGCAGGCCGGTCCACCAACGAGCCATTGCCATTAGAATATTGATCCTACGTGCGTCCCTGGTCAGGAGTTGGCTATTGTTCATCCATTTTCATGGTAAGAGGGATCAAGGGCTCTAGTGCTTGCTCCCTCTGACGTTGAGCCTGAACCTGCTGTCATACTACCTACCAAATTTGCACCGGCCCCAGCCAGGGTGCACACTATTTACCCTGTTAGTCTACCTCTTCTTCGGATCTCGCATATGCGAGAGTTTCGTGCACCGAAACTATCCTTTTTAAGCCCGATCTTTCTGCGCAACTGATGAGCACCCCATGAAGGTCCCATCCATGGGACCAAACCCACCTACTCCTATAGTTTCTCTTTACGTGTTCTAACTTCCAGACGGTGAAAAGTGGGTGGAGTTGCGATGTCCCTTATATTTTATGCTCGCTGTAGACTTGAAGACTGATGGTGGTATGAAGTGGCAGGCCCTTTTAGTTGGGAGTCAGTTTATAGATCTGGACCCTGTAAAATATACGCCATTGCCGGGGAGCCAGGAACAACTGGTACATCTTACAGGTGAGCATTACCCAATTGCAGAAAAGGAGCTCAGAGAGGAGGAAATGTGACAAAAGAAAGAAACGGTTCACTGAACGGAGACCATTTTTCCGAAGTTAACTTGGACTGGTACTAGACCAGATTCAGGTTTTTGTTATGTAACAGTGGAGGCTGGAGACCATGATGATTGAATGGGGTGGGCCAGCCGCAAGATATCATGCAGTAGGGGGACCCATCACACAAAAGCTCCGTTTTTAAAAATATTTACTAAAAGATGCTTGGTCTGAATATCGAGAATTTTAAATTCACGTTATTCTTCAAATTTGGTTTAATTTCATAAATTCATATTGAATCAGGGAATCTAGATAGAATTTTAAATATGTAAGAGCGAGTAATTCACGAGAAAATGGGAGATAAAAAAGTTGACTTCTGTCAAAAAATAAAATAAAATAATTATGCATAGTTTTTGTTAACTATGATTATAATGTAGAGCAAAGCTAAATGCTCGAAATCTGAAAAAGAGATTGGACGTGAAGCAATCTATGTATTAGTCCACGAATCGGATGGCTAGGATTATCTGAAACATGAGAGCTTCTTCGTTAGGTTTAAAGGGGAAAGAACAAGTGAAACAATCCATATACAAGTTAGTCCACTTATTGGATGGCTGGGTGGGGCTGATAGTCTTTAAAGATGGGACCCATGCATGACTGGATTACATCATTTCCCATTCCTAATGAAAGGAGATTGCTATTTGTCCTACCTTCCTTTTGAAAATGAACCAATCGGAGATACCCACCAAAGAAAATAGATTGGATGTTTCTGATCCGTTGGTCTCAGATGGGCCCACAAGATTCTGTGGCCCACCGCATGTATTTGTTTTTAGATAGCCCACGGCCCTCACGTGTTAAGGAGCAACAAAATGGGAACACAGGAAGAGACGGATCCGCACTTTGCAGCCTTACAGACAGGTAAACAACGACTAAAAGAATTAAAACTTACAAATTAAATAAAGTAAAAATAAAAGAAAGTATTGATAAGAACACCCGGTTTTAAACACCTATTTCACACTTCAAAAAGCACGAAATGAGTGTATTCCTGATTTCACACTCTAACCAGCATCCAATGAGACTGTTCCTAACTGTAAGTTGTTAACAATTAAAAGCAAAGAAAACTTGAAATATATTAATTAATTAATTAAATTACCTACTCTTGATGTTGTTTATACATTTTTTTAAAACACTTTTTAAGGTTTACTTGTTCTATTTGGGTGGGGATTAGTTTGAGGAGATTGTGTGAGTGATTTGGGTTGGAATTCTTCACCTATATCAAAGTAAAATAAAATTAAAAAACCCATCTTTTTAAATCACATGTAGACATCAGAAAACACGAGCAATTAGATAAACGGATTAGATCATTCAAAGGTTGGTCAAAATTGCAGTATCGTGCCCTCAAAATCTTGGTCGGATTAAAAAAACAATTCTTTTCAGCATTAAGTTACGTGATTAACCCTCAATCACGTTCACGAGCGTGTCTCACATTCTAGGGGATCTCAAATATGGCACCATTTTCATGTTGGCAAAACAATCACGTATATAATAGATCAAAACCATTAAAAATTTGGGCATCTTGTTGGCAAATTATATGGCCTTCTTGGGTGAGGTTGAACCACAAAATCTGAGCTTGATAATATTATAAAAGAATAGCAGTAAAAATAAAATAACCTTGAAAGATCTTGGTATGTAGTTAAAAGAGCATGACTTTGGCCTTTGCAGGCGATCTCTCTTAGGCCTTAAAAATAGTTCAGGCTCTATTGGCCCAATGTGCTATTGATTATTGTTAATAGTTGTTAATCATCTATTTAGAAGCAAATGAGGAAGTGTTAAGAGCATGCATGAGACCAGTGTTTGGAGTTTGAACCGAGTGCATGGGGATTCACGTGCAGCTCGTGGCCTCTTTCCATATTTTAGGTGCTCTCGTTGTCCAAATAAGGAAAGGGTGCCGATATCAAAACAAGACTAATAGTTTCGCATAATAACCGGCCACTTTTATTCTCTCTCTCTCCTTCTTGCTAGCTCTTTATCATCCCGCGTTTGCCTGGAACCACGCTTTCACGATTGTGGGACCCATTTTTAGTGATTTATCAACCAAAAACTTACCCGGTCTTATCATCTCAGGATCAAACTACTAGTTTGAAATGGAAAGGAGAAACGATAGCGGATTGATTTACGTTCAATTTCGAGGCCTAGACGATCATCCGAGTGTTACGATTCAAATGGGTCCATTCAATATTTTAAATTGACAAGAGAAATAACATATAGCCGAACGATCTACCAAGCGGTCCGTAGATTTAGCTGTTCATCTAAGGGCTGCAATTCAAATGGGTCCATTCAAGGTCTATGGAGATCTCACTTGCTCATTTTCTTCCGCTCATAAGTTAGTAGCAACTGATCGACAGTTGAGATCATTTAATAACCACAATATTCTGATGATTTCATCATCGTGTCATAAATCCTACTAAATTAAGGGTCCAGATCCGACCAATTTCAATAAATGAATCCTCCGCAGACTTGGCTATTTTCATCGTTTCACTTTACAAGCTTTAATTCTGTGGGCACCAGCCACATCCATGCAACGTGGAGGAGAAAGGTGACGGGCAATACTACTTGAGAAATGACGAAAATGCCCTTATTTTTTTCCACCTAATTTCTGACTGATGCAATTTTCGAATTTCCGCTGCATCACCACGAGAGACACGCGGATCCGATGATTTCCCTTAGCGTTGTAACTAATTTATCAACGTCTACTTTTGATAATCACGCCCCTTTCCTGGTAAACCGCTGTCAACTAGCTGGAGCGCGCAAACAGCACATTGAAATTCGCGCCACTTTATATGTGCATTTTTCTTCATATAAAATATAGTTCATTGGTAAGTGGACATGCCTTATGAGGTGCGTCTGCGAATGTTCCCGGATTTTGCATCAATGGTCCCACCTTTGGCCGATCCAATCCGTTCACCTATTTTCTGCGGTTCTGGAATTCATGTAGATGAAAAATCAAGAGAATCGGATAATCCTAGCATTCTAAAATTGCCTTTTGAAGAGTTACATTTAAATCTGACCCGTTCATCTAAAAACTCAAGACAAATGGATGGTCCTTGCCTCCTAAAAGTTCTGTTTTAGAAGTTGAGTTCAGATTGTTATCCACGCAAAGTATCTGAACTAGAAGTTGAGTTCAGATTTTTGAGTCCTACACATCCAAAATCATGCAAACTAGATCAACAGCTTGATTCATCCAAAGACGGCACCATCCATCTACACCTTGGATGCTTCCATAGACACACCCAACATGAGTAGATTTGGCGTTCCTGCAACAATAGAAATGTGCGAATATCCGTGTAAGAGCGTAATTTTCTTTTTCATTATTTTATTAAAAAATTCAGTATAAAGGCACATGGAAAAAGCAGACAATCCTGCCAAAGAGCAGTGAAAAACCTGCTGCCTTCTCCTCACAGAAGATCCAATAATGGCAAGCCCTTCTCTCCCACTATGGCAACCGATATTTCCCGAAGACCCACAAGTTTCTCAGAAGCTTTTCTTTGGTTTCACTCCACCCACGATAGCCATTGCTGTTCTAGCCATCTTTCTCTGCATTCTAATGGAAGCCACCAGGAAAACTCCTACGGTTGACCGGAAACCGGTCATCGTTAACCATCTCCTGCAGCTCAAGGCCTCCAAGCTCTGGCAATGGCCGATTCCTGTGCAAGTTATTGCTTTTGAAGGGAGTTTTCGGTCACGTATATCGAGTTGGATATTGAGAGTGTAAGGAGTGAGAGGAGAATTTTGGGGTGGTTTTTGAATCCGGTGGGTGGCCGGATTTTCCTTTTGACTGCCGGAAATGTGGCCAGAGAGAAGAAGAGGAAGGAGACAATATAAATGTGTGACTCTTACATTTTTTTTGTGTTTCTTTCTTTCTCTTTTGTGTGTGTGCTTTTCTTTTTTCTTTTTTTTGAGGTAGAGTGATGAAAGGCTATGTTAGTATTTTCATGTGGTTGTTCAGGAATGAGAGAGAGGGAGAATTAGGCTATTTTTTTTCCTTTGTATATATATATTTTTCTTATTTTGGGGGATCAAAGCTTCAGATTATATCGGGTAGAGCTGTTTCACAATCAGTTTGAATTAGTAATTTGGTTTGAATCACGGGTTTCATTGATTGAATCTCTGGCTAAGGCCAATCTGTTATCACCAATAGCTCAACGGTGTAGATCGATGGTTAAACACACATATTTTGATGGAATTAAAATATAAGATGTACGGTTGTAATGTATCGCAACGTGTACAATTGGAAATTTGATAATGATAAGGAAGATAACTGGTCGCATATTCCCAAAAAAAGGAATAAAAGAAAAGAAAAGAAAAATAGTCGATCATGTTTTTATTCCAGTAAATAATTCATTTATATTATTTATTTTATTAAGATGAAAATTTCTTCAAGTTCTAACAACCAATACGGGGAATGTACATTCCATAAAAAGTCTCTCTCTCTCTCTCTCCGAGACAAATACATGGTGGGCCCTATTTATTCAGTAATCCAATCCATTAACCAGATTGGTAGTACCAAAAATTTCGTCAATTTGATGCCTTTACCACCTATCTACTGAAACTTTTCGTGCTGTAAGATAGAATGGGGTAAGAAAAATGCTCAAAACCGTCTATTTGCAACCCATGCCCGGGAAGGAAGGTTTAGAGGTATCTAATGGATGAGATAAGATTATTGGTAGGCCATCTCGAATAGGTCGAATCAGATGAATAGTTTGGATCATTGAAAAAAAGACATAAACGGACCAACACATATTTCACTTTGAACTCTCTTCCTCTCACTCTCTCAGACATGCAAATTGATCCATCATTCCCTCCATACATAGCACCTCACTTTTGCATTAAGAGAACCCACGAATGAATGATCCGAGCCTTTCATCTCATTGCTCTGGTTTGGATGCTTGATAATTAAAAGAAGACTGCCAATTGGATTGATTTTAGCATCTGAAAATTGTATTAATTATCTCAGAAAACGAACGGCTAAGAAATATTGCATAAACATCAGCCTGAATGTGATTAAGCTCTAAATCCAACGATCAAAATTAGGTTTCTAGGATGCTGGAATCATCCAATTGCCGTGTTTTTTCCTCTCTCTGTTTTAAGAAACGGCAATTTTATTGATCAATTACCATGGTTTTTGGTTTGCGAGATGTCCAAAGACTGAGCAATTCTACATCTAAGGTTGTAATAACATCATAAATACAAATTGGTAATTTGGACTTGTCCGACCAGATCTATTTTCAGCTCGCAGCTCATCCGTGGCATTCTCCTGCAGATAAACGGCTGGGATCATCTAATAACCATCCACTTGTAGTGCTTTCATTAACTCATGCATTCCACAACAGCCCATGGAAACAAATAAATGAAGCAAATTCTCAGTCAGTCAAGTCAATAAAATCCCGAACATCATCATGAATATCGAACGATCTAAACCGTTAGATGAAATCTCAACGACTTGGGAACTCGAATTTTGTAAATTTGATTTCTATCGGTTTGATTAAAGTAACATCCGGAAGAAGATGGATGACTTCCGCATTAGCCATGTAGTGGTCCAACCATCAACCAGTTGGGCAGATCAAATTGGCGGGACTCAAAGATCTTACTGACTGGATGATCATAGGATCCTCGCCTTTGCTAAATGGACGGCTCCAGAAGTTCAAAATAGCTGGATAAAAAAATCCGATCAAGTGCGAACTGTATGATCTTAGCCGCTGATGCATGTCTCGAGAGATCGACCATCCGATCATGTTGACATCAGCTTGGTGGGCCCCGGTCAAAGCTTTTCACATTGAGAAGACCGTTCTTGTAAGAAAGCACGGTTCGTGACCAAATCTTAGTTTTGCGTCTCCCTGAACCCGCGTGGTTCTCGTGAGGTGGACAATTTGAGTCACTCACCTAACCAATTAGAGCCCTAGTTTTAAAAAATTACAGACATTGTATAAGCTTAAGAGAACCATGGCACGAAATTCCAAGGGCATTTCGTCATTCCACTCATTTTACACGCAGCCTTTGTAAGTTCCATTGAAATACTGCCATGTAGTTTTTTAAGTAATCCATCAGTTCCGGCCCCACTAGCCCACAAATTGGTACGTCCAAATGACATAAGCTACCCCTGATTTTTTTTTTTCCTTCGGAGAAATTGGTAAAAATTTCCTAACAAATAATATTCTCTTAAAATAAGAAAAATTAATCATAAATAATTCATCAATTTTGAAGCTTGAAAGTGGGTCCATTCTCAAGTTTTTCCAAAGCGTCCAGACCCTTAATTTGTACTGTGGATACTAAAAATCGAACAAAAAGATAGAATCCTAACCTCCACATTCTTGCCTGTTTCTCAGATTTTCCAATCTTGAGGGTACGATTTCAATGGTTATGATCATAATTATTTAAGATATTTTCCGCATGGCCTACCTATGAACAGTCTGGATGAATCAATGCACCAAAAGTAAACTTATTTTAGAGGATATTGCAGTGGATCGACCAAGAGAATTGGAATCATCCCAAATGCAGAATGGAGTGTAGTTATCAAATTGGAGGGGACCAAATTAATGCAAGGCAAATATAGGTATCCCCCCACGCTCGTTCATAATGCGTACTACCTGGCAGTATGAGCCCTTCTCTTCCACTGTGGAAGCCTCTATCACCAGATAAGCCAAACTCATGGTTCAGCTTCTCCCACAAGCACCTCCTTGGTCTTACTCTCCCCACTGTAGCAATTTCAGCTCTAGCCATCTTTCTCTTTGTCATCTTAGAGACCGCCAGGAGAATATCTCGTCGATACCGTAATATGGACGGGAAGCCGGTGATCGAGATCCGGGCGTGGCCATTTCTGTCTCAGTTTCTGGAAAATCTTGCTAGTTTCCCTTCACGTTTGCTCAATGAAGTTTTGGAGTTTCAGAATGAGGTGAGTTTGCTAATGAGTGATAGATGAGATTTACATGTATGTTTTGGCGTGTTTCTTCAATTCCGCAGCGGCGGGAGTTCTGTACTCTGGCCAGCGATACGTGGAAAAGATGCAAACATGGCTGCGAGATGAGGAGGGATGATGTGTAATTGGAGACGGACCAGATGGCTGATAATAAATGGGAGAGACTAAGTTTTAGTATTTGTCTATGTATATCTGTAAAATTATTTGGACATGAACTTGTATAAACTTGCATGCAGACGATGGATATTATTTAACTTTTATGCAAGGATAACATGTATTTTAAGAGGCTGTTTTCAAACCTTAAATCTGGGATCTCAAGGTCACATGACAATGGCTTTTACGCCTTGAACCAGTAACCTCATAAAAATTTTAAATAACAGTCTAAAATGACTAACTTGAAAGCATATTATTTGGATGTTGAAATTATACAATCTTGTGATGTTTATTGTAGAGATATTAGGAGTTAGAGAAATCGAATGAACAGGTCTGATCAACCAAAAATAGAGTCGCCACAGTAAAATGGGGGCACAACACCCTAGTGTGCTGCTTGCAGGTCTCAACATATTCAGAGTTCACATCTTAAGAAAAATTATCGTCTATGGATAGAGTTCACCGATACATATTAATATGATTGAACCATTTATATACGATAATGCATATATATATATATATATATATATATATCTTTATTGTGTTGTGTGTGTATTGTTGACAATTGTTTTTTTATGAAAGTTTTAATAATTAGAAGAAACATAGATCACACCATTCCAACCAAGAAAAGAAGAAGAAGAAAGAAAAAGGAAGAAGATAGCTGATCATCTCTTTATTCTAGTTTTAATAATTAACTTCTTGTCATCATTCAAATAATAATAATAATAATAATAAGTCTTTTTTGTGTCAACCTTTTTTTTTTTCCTTTGCTTCCAGTTCCAAGAATTAACCCATATGAAAACATTATTGTTAGTCAAATAGTGAACCATTATTTTTATGGAAAGACAATAATGAAACAGTATTAAGGGATATATGTACACTCATATAAAGAAAAGCTCCTTTCTTGCCTTCAA
The DNA here is from genome assembly GCA_035236585.1 of Warburgia ugandensis. NCBI lineage: Eukaryota > Viridiplantae > Streptophyta > Magnoliopsida > Canellales > Canellaceae > Warburgia > Warburgia ugandensis. Next base: position 65,576,519 of record CP141137.1, read on the forward strand.
GTGGAAGGTTGACAATGGATTGACTCTATCACAGCTCACTTGCTTCACTGCAAAGTGGATGAAAGGTCTGGATCAATGAAATACTAAAAAGTGGGTCACTATTCACTTACTAGGATGCAGTGATGAAATCACGATGAGACCAGTTGCATCATATGATTCCTTCTCTCTCGTGACCTAACAATTCGTTTGTTGTGCTGTTATTTCTCTTGTTCAAAAGGTTCAAATGAAGCTTCCATGCGATTTCCATCACAAGGGAGGATTACACTCATCAAATCATCCTTAGACAATAGTATTAGAAATGAGATTAAGAGAATTGCATATCCTCTCCTTTGGAATGAGACACGCGAATACTGGAGTTTTATTATTTTTATTTTTTGTTACCAGCAAAGAATTACAAAACAAATCAATTTCGCACTACTACATCTAATCCCTGGCTAAACGGAAAGCGGTGACTCAAACCAGCGATCAAGTAGACTTCAGGGGAGATGCCAAGACCAACTGTGCTAGCCCTTTGCATGCATGAACACTGGAGATTTGGGTATTAGGTGTGTACTCTAAAGAAAGCTGGATGTTTAGGGATTAGAAGAGTTGAAGAATTCAACAAGGCTTTAATGAGCAAGTGGGTGTGGAGGCATGGTGATTACAAACAGTCTTTGAAGGAATGTGAATGACCAAAAGTTTGGATATGACACCAACTCTTGGTTCCCAAGTAATCCTTCTATCAAGTCTCTTTCTTTAGTGTGGAAGCACATTGTGTCTAATGTGCAGGATGTTTAGGCCAAGTCCAAATTCTTAATCAGAAAGGGCGCTACTGTCAGCTTTTGGCATGGCGACTGGTGTGGACCGAGTCCTCTTAGCTTATCATTAGATAAAATCTTCAGTATTGCATCTAATCCAAGGGCCTTTGTAAAGGATTACCTTTGGATTCAACAGAAGGAAATGAGTCAACTGGTATACAAGTGGAGAAAGAGTCCCATTTAGCTATGAAAATGATCAAATTCAGTCCCTGTTTGTGATGCTCTAGGAACCCCCATTAGCCTTTGTTATGTGTCTGGTCTCTTCTAGCTCTCTTAGAGTGTTGTCTTATTGAATTTCAGCTTATAAAAGGTTCCATCCTGTTTTTTCTTTAGAATGGTTTTTTATTTGATCTGAATCGAGATGATACAGAATCACAGAAACAAGCCATGGAAAACCCTCATGGCGAAAAAAAGTCAAGTAATAGCTCTTCTCCCCGATCTAAACAAATGATCAGCAACCCAAAGAAGCAGAGTCACAGAAATGAGCCCCAAACAGCGAAGAATATTAAGTCAACCTCACATTGCACGAGTACATGCCAACACGGCAACACCCTGTCTTGCTAACTCATCTGCAGAACTGTCTGCAGTTCTGTGCACATGCTTCGCCAAGTATTGGAACGGTGCTCGAGCAAACTTACAAGCAAGGTTCCTGTCTGTTGAAGTCTGAGAGGCTTCAAGAACGAGGTTTTTCTATTACAAGCAAGTGCTACCTCTGTAATGCCTCTTCTTCTCTCCCTTTTCTCTGCAACTTCTTAACCTTTCAAATTCTCATGGGTCAATCCTGCCTCCTTTCCCGATTTCTTGTTGCAATGGTCCAACATCCTAGGGTCTAAACTCAAACAAGTTCATCGGGAAGCCATTATTCTTGTAGTCTCCCCTGGTCACTTTGGAAAGAGCCTAATAGACGCTTCAAGAATAGTGCAAAATCCAAGTCTTCTATCTGCTTGTCCATTAAAAGCCCAAGTAGCTTCGTGGGTCAGGGCTAACGACTATTGCTCTGATTACTGCCTTTCTCATGTTGTGGGATAATGGCAAGCGACGAACCTGACACAAACACGACACGACAACCTGACACAAACACGACGTAAACTTAGAGGGTTATGGTTGAGATTTATCGTGTTGTGTTAACCTGAATTCAACACGATAATAAATGGGCTGTGCTCTTGTCAACCCATTGAACTCAAAAATGACACGATTTGACCTGTCCATTTAAACAAGTTGCATCGTGTCATGTGTCAACCCGTAACTGATTTACCTAATTAACTTCAAAAATAAATATATATATATATATGTATATATAAGTAAATATAGGATTTTATTTATATTTACTCTTTCTACTACTAATTACAATAAAAATAAAAATGATAAGCTTATTTATTAAATAAAAAATTAGGTAATTTATGATAACTAATTGTGTCAAATTGGTTAATCAGGTCGTGTCATATTGATTAATCAACACGTCACGTTTAAGTTGAGTATCATATCATGTTATTTGTTTAACAAATGGGCAGTGTTCGTGTCGACGTATTTAACTTAACGTACCTGTCTTGACACGACATGCAAACACGAAGAGAAATACACATCTTCGATGCTAAAATCCTCCAAATTTTCTGATTTTTTTACTGGAAGATATTTAAAGCTTGATAGAAGATAAGATGAACTGGTCAGATCACTCGAAAGTGGTCCCTTCTCTGTTTAAGCGATTTGGTTTAGAATTCCTCTATAATTGGATAAGAAAATCAGCAGTTTGCTATGAGTTTGTTTCTGCCTTTGATCGATGTTTACAGCTCTACGGGTACAAAAGTACTGAAAGATTCCGACTCTTCTTCTTCTATCCTGGTCATGATTATCCATCCCGTGTAAAAAAATGGATTGAATTCGTCACAAAGAAGGGAGTTAAAAAGATGGATCTCGACCCTGTAGATTTCTCCATCACATTTCTCAATCTTCAAGAATTGCAGCTGCTGATGGTGGGCAATGCTTGACGAAGATCTCGCAGCCATCTACTCCTTTCAACACTCTCACTCCTTGTTTGGAGAAACTCTTCATAGAGAAGGTTGGTCTAACTGAAACAACCCCGTGAGTAATATAATTCTCATTGTCATTTACAGTCATTCATCACGTAGTGTGTAATGAAATATGAATCACAGCTACTTGCAGACTCCAGAAATATTCCAATCGAAGACGATGGGCAAATGGCAGTGGCTGCAGAGGAGACTGCTTTTCATAATCTCAAAGTAAATCAGATGAACAGCTTTCGAAGAAGCAAGAAGGAGATATCTTTGGGAAAATTCTTCCCGTAGAAGGCAATTGCACTGGAATCTTTGCTTTTAGTGGCTCCTGAGAAAGTTCTAGAGAAGGATTCACCTGCACCCAAATCGGAATCTCTTCAAGCACCATTTAATCTTGTCCACGAATGACTACTGCAGTTAGCAAGGCATCACCTCCGCAGATATTCTTATTTGAGAATTCAAGAGATGATGTGGATTAACCCCCGAGACATACTAAAGTTCAGTATGCAGTTTAACATTCTGAAGGCAGCACAGTCACTGTTTGGTATTTGCGTTGCGGATTACATCTCTCTCTGCGTGTCTGCGAATTTGTGAGTAGGGGAGAGAGAAAGAGTAATGCATGTATGCGAATGAAGTTTATATGGACGAATGTATTTCCAAGTTAACTGATCTTGAAAGACTCAGATTGAAGTCAATAAGTAAAATAGAACACAGCATTGGATTACCAATTCTTTTCTTTCTCTGGATATAGGTAATCTACTATAAAAAAAATAAAAAATTCCCTCCTTTTCCAAATTCAATTGCAAAGGAAGAAGTGGTTTTGATCACTGTCCACTGTTTATCTACAACAGGGCCCAATCTGTAGATGACCAGATCAATCACTAGCGTTAGTATATAACCGAGTATAGAGGGATGATGTATGACAAACCAAGTCATGTTTATCCAATGTGCAGGCCGTCCTGATCCATTTTTTGTCAAGTAAACTTGCTTATAGAACAAATCACATTGAACAGAAGGTCCTACTTGTCAAATGAAATGATTCACTGAGGTGGCCATCTGGCCAAAGCAGTAGCCTGTAGTATCTGCTTGTTCGATATCAAGATCATAGTTACTTACCATGGATGTGCCTTGCATCAGAAATCTTCATCTTCCTCATCAAATGACACTGACCTTTGAACATGCTGCCTATAAAGTTGGACAAATGGTGCAAAAGTTTTCAGAATAGATTTATGATATAGAAGTCTCTAGGATATGCCCATCCATCGACAAGGCCTATCAGATGAAGAAAATATAAGCAGCACCATGTAGCCGATTCATGCTCCAAATAATGCCCCCTTGGTATTTCAGGACCAGTTAAAAAGAGTGCATATACTTCTGTTTGATCATAGTAAAGAAGAAGATAATATAAGCATACCCTGCTACTCTATTTTGCATCCATTCATATTGGCCTCAAAGCCAAATCTCCAAGAAGTATGTTTATTGAAGGACCCAAAGAAAAGGAAGTATTTCGCTGCTGCTGCTATTTTTCTTCTTTGCAGAGAAGTTTCCCTTCTACAAACAAACACGCACAAATGTCTACACTGCACTGCCTCAGAAACCTCTTTGCAGCAAATTCCTATGGATACCCACACATGGTGAAGACACCATCGTTAAGCATTGCCCTGTATTTCCTAAACAAAAATTGGAAATTGCAAAGTGGAACCAAATCCAAGAGATAACAAAATTTCATAACCAGCAAATTATATGTTTGTTGGTAATTCCAACCTTTCATTTCTATCAAAACTACAACACAAATAAGCCCTTATTTTTTCCCTTCCAACCCATTTAAATGTTATTCTCGCATTCTATACTATATTCTCCTTTGTTGCTCTGTGATCCACAGTCAAAGACAAGGAAGAATGTAGAAGAGAATCCAAACTGCAGGCAACTTATCATAACCTCTAGTGCCTGAAGTGCCTCACATTGGTGAAGAGAAGAGAAACCCCATACTTGTTACAACAGTCAATGGCATCCTTATCTCTAATACTGCCTCCTGGTTCCACAATTACACTAATACCATTCTCACATGCTTCTTCTACTGCATCATTCCAAGCTGCAAACAAAACAACGTGGCAGCTTAGTTAATTCTAGCATGCCAGCAAATGTTAGTATAAATGAATATTTGATGATCAGAGTTCGTATATGGTGTTTTAGCATATAAATTGGGATGCCAATTTACCGGCTCTAAATAAGTATATGGAGCCATGGTTACATGACGCAAACTAGTCATCTTCTACATCACATCTTAGATATGTGATAAGCCATTGTGTGATGTAGTCATTCAAATTGTAAAAAAATTTGTTCCCTTTTCTTCTAAAATATCTGAGGTTTCCATTTTCCACCACGGGATAATATTGGTTAGAATCAGCATGCAGAGATGTCTTTTGAAGTGGCCTATCAAGATTCAGCCAGAATGACAAACGATTTGGATCACAAAAGCCTGATCCCGTTATGTACTCTAGCACACATAATTCCATGGACTGATGATGCAGAACAACTAGAGAACTTTAATATGTTTTCAGATAAAGCACTTTTAGAAAGGAAATATTGTATTATATTAGCAAATTGGAACAATTTTTTGTAAAAGTATTGATGAATTAGAATTAAATCTAAAAAATTAGCCCAAAACAAAACTATTATCTATAACATGGTAATTATTCCCTTAGTTTACATGCAAAATGCTACATGCAATCCGATCAACGAACCAAAGCTCTTGATAGCTAAAGCCATCCTAACGGATACCACCTACCACCTACCAGTTCAACTGCTTTGAAGAATCTATCCTTACCAAATGGGAAAAAGGCATCACTTGCCAAAGCTGCTCCTTTTGCAGCTTCTCCAGCCTTTTTGAAAGCTATCCTCAAGCTCTCCAATCGATTTGGCTGCCCACTCCCCATCCCGAGCATGCAGTTATCCTGACAGACACAACACAAGGCTGATAATGAGTTCCAATGACACTTTAGAGCCAGAAAGAAGAAATCCAAATATTTGATTTAGGGTTTAAATAAAGGGTAGTCAAGGATTGTTAATCGACTTTGTTGAAACAGCTGTTATACTTGAGCATACAAAAACAACAACCTTAGCTATTACAATGGCATTGCTCTTGACATGCTTAATGCAGAGCCATGCAAACTCTGCATCACAAAGCTTGCCTTCTGCAGGAACCTTTTCGGATACTGCACGAAACTCAATGTCCTCTGGAGTTAAATCGTCAGAGTCCTGTGCTAACCAGCCGCCACCTACTTGCCTGAGTGACAGTTTTCCTTTCTTATTCTTGCTTGCCTCAAGTATCCTCAAACTCTTTGACTTGGCACGAAGGACTTCAAGACCTCTCTCAGTGTACTTGGGTGCAACCACTATCTCATAAAACATTCGTGTTTCCCCATCTGTCGGACTTCTGAACTCTCGGATTTCTTTTGCAAGATCCTGCAACATATAAAAGACAAGTCAACATATAGAGAACAAGGAAAAGAAAATCAAGCCCACTTGGTAGATTACATGCAGAATGAAGTAATTGTGAGATCCATTTCCTATATCAATTACCTCGTCAACTTCCATGTTGAAGGCTACTATTCCACCAAATGCACTGACTGGGTCTGCTTTTACAGCTAGCCTATAGGCTTCAAGAATATCGCTTCGTGAAGCTACCCCACATGGATTTGTATGTTTGACAATCACACATGTGGGACTTTGAAACTCTGACACACAGTTCCAGGCTGCATCTGCATCTAAATAGTTATTGTAAGACATCTCCTGCAGTAAGAAATAACATGGGTTTTTAGACAGGTATCACTGATGAACTTAAGAAAGATATAAATCATGAGGAACTTAGAAGTGCAAAAGATACGTCCAACCACCTTTATAAACAAAAATCTTGAAAACCAACCTTCTAATGCCCCTTTGCTCAAAAATTAGTCATAGATGGACTTAATCTTTCAGTAAAAAAAAATGAAGCAAATGCAAACATAAAGAATTCTCAAATAGCTGTATTGACAATTTAAAAGCACAACATATCCTCCTATTAGAAAGGGACTATACATAGACCACTATCTTCAAATTGCCAAAATGCAAGCAGATGGAGGAAAGCACTAAACTACCAGGTTACCACACCAATCAATATCTGAGTCCTACATGTACTTTTCAAATAGGGTACTATCCAAAGCAAACCTTAAAGCAGCAGTGTAATAGCAAATCTGAGCACATTCACTCGCATAGAAACCAGCTCTCTTTATAGCTACTAGCTATATGGGTAGCATGCAGACATCAAAATTACCTTCAGCACCACTTCTAGCACTGAGAATGCCTTTGTTATTTCTCTTTCTAGCTACTACTCAAAGGTTAGTTTTCTACCCACAAGCAGTAGACAGTTCTCTAAAATTATCTCAAAAGCCATGATTATATGGTTCAAATTAGTAATATTCCTCAATAGGAACCAAGAGCTTAACATGAAGTAACAATGACTATTCCTGAACAGCAGCAATTTGTAAAAATTGGCATATCAATATGGTAATAAATCTTATTGACACCAATGAATTGTACAACAATAACATTTAGAGAAGCTTTAGTACTCAAATTCCTCACCTTTCCATGGTGCTGTATAGCAGTTGCAATGCCACCAGCATTCACCTCAGAAAGACTCTTATCAACATAAAATGCAGCTTTCTGATGAGGATTTTCACCATAGCGAAGGGAAGATTTCAGTGACAAATTAACGGAGAAGCTAGGAGGAAATTTTTCTCCTAAAAGTACAGGAATACTGTCAGCTAGATAATCCACAATAACAAGAATACACACACGACTTGGATATCAGACAATAGCATTACCTTCCCTTGATTGCTTCCACAGCCACTCTGAAACTGCCGAATCATAAGAAGCAACATGCTGAAAAGCCTTCCAAGCAAGTTCCCTTCGGAACTGCTGCTCGTCATTTCTATTCCCTTGCAGAAATTCCAAGAGTGCAGGATAGTCTTCAGAATCAACAACCACTAGGACATCTTTGTGATTCTGTTAAACAACATGGTTTACATCAATATAAATGCAATAAATATTAGACAACTGTGTAGAAATTCACAAATGGTAACCTTTGCAGCAGCTCTGATCATGGCAGGGCCACCAATATCAATGTTCTCGATGCCATCCTCAAATGAGATCCTGCTTGTGGAAGAAACTTTCTGATAGAAAGGGTATAAGTTTACCACCACTACATCAAATTTACCTGAAGATATAGGTTGTAAGAGCAATCATATTAGCAGTTTTTACGAGTAGTGAGCCAAATCAAAGCCATCGCAATTATCTATAGAGTTGTAGGAAATGCAGTTACATAATTAATATAAGGAAGTGCGCCCTGCATACTGTGAACAGCATATATAGCTGGTACCAAGCACATTAGAACTCACCAATTCCATGCTTGTTCAGAGCTTCCATATGATGATCCAGATCTCTTCTAGCAAGGATTCCCCCATGTATGTTAGGATGTAGTGTTTTCACACGACCATCAAGCTGCAGAACATCACTCCATACAGCTTAAAGACATATCCCAGAGATAAATGAAACTATGAACAGATTTCTCCTATATGACAGGCTGCTGTCCAAATAAAGAAAAAAGTGGACGACCTTATGTTACTTGTACTTTGACAAGGGAAAACATGAAGAGCCAAATACATTACATTTCTTGTACTTCGACAAGGGGAAGGATGCGGAGCTATATAAAGAGACCATGATGACCACCTTACCATTTCAGGGAAGCAAGTAAGTTCTTCCACCTTTGTTACGGAGATTCCAGCCTGTTCCAAAGCTGATGCTGTTCCGCCAGTTGAAACAATTGTGTACCTGGAAGTAACAACATATGTCGTAGTTAAACTGGGTGAACTATATCAAGCTATGCATTAAGAAAACAAAAGTCCTACAGGGGAGACTGGCTAACTAAAGTATACATTTTTGAAGTTAGTTGTTAAACAGCCATTACAACCCAAACAACAAGAACTACCAACACTAAAGAAAGATAATGGCCAGAAACCTTACCCTAGGCCCCGAAGTCCATTGCCAAGTACATCTAGATCTCGCTTGTCTGATAATGATACCAATGCTTGCTTGTTACCTATCAAGAGAGGCTCAAATAAGTCAACATTATTTTCAAAAAGCAAGCAAGTAAAGGAAGGAGCAGATCACAAAACTAACTTCAATAAAACAGTTAACAGTAAAAATATTGACGTCAAAGAAACCAATGAAACCACTACATGTACAATAACAGCTTATTTCCCAGAATGTCCTAGATTTTACCCAAGGACCATTACATACATTATTATTGTAACATCCCTTAGTGAGAGAACAAACGAATACAAATTTGCAAATTGTTGAGAATGATCTCCACTACAGAGACAGATGGCATACCTCATTGCTTAGAAATTACTCGGTTGTAAACTTGTAATATATAATTGCATGTGTATTTTGGTCTAAGATTCTAAAACAAAGTACAAGTGTATTCACCACCAAACTCATTGGGCATGATTACAATGTAAAATTTCCTGAAACATTATAGACACTTCCTAGTTTTATGCATTCACCACACTCATTAATTTCGACTTCTTTCATAAGCTGTTGATAGATTTTGGCAGCAGTAAACTAGAAAACATGTAAAATCGGTCACGTAGTAAAACAATGTTCCTAATATCAGTTTTCTGAAAAACAGAGAATTGCAGAAGGGGATCATTTGGGTACCTGAAAAATAATAAGGAAGAGGGTTCCTCCTACCAAAAAACCTAATTTTGTTTCCATTTTCACAAGAAAGAACTTCTTCTTCTTTTTTCCATTCTCATACGTATCAACAGATTTTTATTTCCATTACTAGACAGAAAATCAATTTTGATTACAAAATCTAATTTCGGTTCCATCTTCAAAAGAAATAAGTGCAGTCTTATTCCTTTAGCAGAAGAAAGAACTAATTTCGATTCCTCTTCATAAGAAAAAGCTTACTTTTGATTTCCTTTCGCTAGTTTTGAATTTCTTTTCAGAACAAATAAGTAATTTCAATTTCAATTTCAAAATTATGTTCACAAAACAAAGGAAAAAAGAAGAAGAAAACATAAAAAATCTGACAAATCCAAAAACATTGCAAGAGTATTTCACTAAACTAACTCGTACACTCGTGATTCATGAGCTCAGATTCTCTCACAGCCATCCAAAAATCTCAAAGCCATTTGTATAATAGAATCGTACCCCAAAATAAGACAGAAAACCAAACAAAAAAAGAATCAAAGACAGAAAAGGAAGTACCTGAAACACCGGTGGCATGTGTCTTTGGTAGAGACAAGGTTTCTGAATCAGCCATGGACTTGATTAAATTGATATTAGCGGTGGAAGCTGAAGAAAGTCGAAGGAAGAGCAGGGACTGCTGAAAAAGAAGGGAAATGAGAAAACCAGTCAGAGGAAGTAACAAAATGAGGGAAAAAATGGATAGAGATTAACAGAAAGGAAACCCATTTACAGGTCGAAAGTAGCCGCTGCTTCTGAGAGAGGTTTTGTGGAGAAGAGAGAGGCGAGTGGTGCCGGCGCACGTACTGGCAGTGTTCGCGGCGATTCCCACAAGTACCATCGTTTTCCCTCCGTCTGCGCCGCTTGGGCGTAGCAGAGGATAATCCTTGTTGCGTTGAACCCCTTAGTAAGAGGGCTAAAGTTTTGATATTCCCACACCCCCTTCAGAGTATTGTCAAACCCATTAACTGGGGCCACCTCTTTGAAGATCTCAGCCGTTAATGTTTATGGTCTTTGTAAGGCCCGAGATGAAAGGTTTAGCTTGTCCAAAAAGGTGGGCCAAATTGTGCTTTTTTCCTCAAAGAGCAAAGGGAAAGGTGGCAATATTTTAGTGGGACCCACTTGGAGATGAACGGCTGAAAGTATTCAAAAAGGTGGCCCCACTTCAGCTTTTTCCCAAAAAACCAAAGAAAAGGGAGCAATAGTTTAGTGGGACCGACCACTTTGATGATCTCAACGGTTCATCTCTATGGTCTTGGGACCCACTTGGAGATGAACGGCTGAAAGTATTCAAAAAGGTGGGCCCACTTCAGCTTTTTCCCAAAAAAACCAAAGAAAAGGTGGCAATAGTTTAGTGGGACCGACCTCTTTGATGATCTCAACGGTTCATCTCTATGGTCTTTGCAAGGGTTGAGATGAAAGGTCTAGGTTATTCAAAATCCGGGCCTACTTGTGTTTCTTGCCCCAGCAAAGTTCAGAGAAAAGACATGTCAATAGTTTAAGAGGCGTGGGAGTATGATTCACAAAGGGGGGTTTTACATTTGGGACTTTAAAATTTTTTGTTGGTTAATAAATTAATTACGCTAATGATGAAAGAGGAATGACAATTTGGAAGCATCCCCTTAGTGCTCTTTTAGAAGCACTCCACTTTTCTTGCACCAAGGAGGTTCACATTTGGATGATCTGAGCCGTTGATCTTACTGACTGGACTTATGATATCTTGTAAGCAAAAACTAGCGACTCGGGTGTCGGTGACACCTATAGAAAAATGTTCTTTTTTGTTTTCTAGTTTACACACTCTCCTAAATTTAATCCTCAGATAAAGAAGAAAGTGGCTCCTCAAATTTACGACCAAGCATATTTCAAGAGAGATATTGAACGATTTACCACCAACGAGAGAGACATTTTCTGCAATTAAAATTACAAGTTGTGAGTTGATAATGGTAGCCAGAATCAGAATTATCAAACTAAAACATTACGTTTAGAAAAGGCTTGATCATCGAGATGAAATGTCTGTGATTGATCAAAAGCAAGATCCTCACAAATAACCATTTTAACAATTGTCCGACCAATCTTTTTACCCTCGTTAAGGAGCAAAGGTTACTCGTTCGAAAATAATCCAACCGTTCATCGACTAAGATCAAATAGAGATCGGCAATGCTGAAAGGATCAAAACAATCCTAACCTCCAAATTTGAGCATTTTCATTGACCCTCCAAATTTTAATATACTTAGAGCCCACTTAAGACTAATGGCAGCAAGGTGGCACGATGCTGTGGATCTGCTTCTTGGGTCTCCCTTAGGCCCAAAAACAGTTCTGATTGCTCAATCGATCAGAGGTCGTAATGGATCTTCTTGAATCTTAATCGATCGGAGATTTTTATAGATCTGCAATTCTTTCCTCCAGCAAAATGATCCTCCCTGGCCCTTCATTTTGGCAATAAATTGATACTAAATCAGCCTACTGATTAAAGATCTAAATCTACCAATTGGACTGTCTCAAGGGACATTGCAAAGCAACGATTTAGATCACCAAACAACACGATGGTCCTACCAAGCGACCCCATCCGCATCGCCGGAGTAATATTGGGTCTTCTGGCTGGCCCGGCCCGGCCCAACATTCGGATCCGAGGCCGAGGGAAGTAGTCAAGTAGGACTCTGCCTATCGAAATGGAATAGAAGACTGGCTTGGCGGCTCCGTGGGCAGGCACTACCTGCTGGTCAATTCAACAGTAAGCCAGCGTACATTCCACGTCGATCTTTGAGTAATGTTAGCCCAAGTCCTGAAATGGCACTTCCCTGGAAGTGCCCTTTATTTTTACCCATGAAGAGGAAGAGACTCTATTTGAATGATTGGACTCACTCGCCTAGTTGCTCTAATATTAAATATGTTTGAGACAAAAAATCACAATGGCTACATGAATTTCGAAGTCTAAAAGCCATGTTTTTGGGATATAAATTTAAACCGTTGTTTATATAAAAAGTTATTAAATATTCATTACTTGTAATAAAAAAAAAGGCTACACTTTTTTATGATTGTCTCATATATGCGAGGTCCTAAGAAAAGATGAACAAGAGTTAATGGTACGCAATCTTATCTTGCATTTTGCAAGAGATTCCACGACGACAATTCTACTATTACACTAAAACTCTCCTTTAAATTAAAATTATGATATATACTTGCTGTTTGAAATATTAGATATCTAGAGCTAAAGCAACTCTGATCAAGTCCAATCATCCAAACGTAGAACCCTTGCTGCAAAAAAAGAAAAAGAAAAAAAATCCTTTTAAGGCGCTTGTAAAGAAGTGCCCTTAGGGCCTTTGGCCTAGCATTCTTTTTAACCCTTTGGCCTTTGGCATATTCTTTCTTCTTTCCTCTTTCCATGTGGTGTGCAAAGGTGTTAAATTTCCCCATTACTCAGCTTGATTCTCTTAAACCGGGAAATGATATTCCCAACCTTTTATATCCACGGCCCCACCCTCATTTGTTTTTTTTGTGAAAGAAGTAAAAGTGGGATGTACCTTTTTGAATGATCTGAACTATCCATCTAGGGTTTTTGGGGTTGATTTTTGGAGTTGTTTCAACCACCCTCAGCTTCACCGCCGTCGATTTATAACTTAAAATTGCTTGGAAAAGCAATGGTGGGATCATCCAACGTATGTGATTTTGGTATAGGTCTGTGAACGGTTCAGATTATCCCTTTACCACTAATGCCGCACTCTCATTTAGATTTTACAATGAAACGAGACCTACTCTTTTAAATGATCGGAAACAACAGTTTTAAAGGCAATGTCCCAAAAATTTACATCCTTTGATGATCCGGCCGTTACTTTTTCTGAGCTGGTTGGACTATCGTCAAATTTATTATCATCCCGCAGAAGAAAAAAGAAGTAAGATCATCTAAATATGTGGTTTTGCGTCAGGACTTACCATGGCAAGACCATTAAGATGGACGGTTAAGATCATAAAAAGGCCTGGTCCACATAAAAGAATTACCAGAGCCCAAATTGGGCGTGGCAATAGTAACAAAAGAGGTGGAAATATCATTTCTAAACCATTTTTTTTATTCAGCAAAGCTGTAATCGTAATCAAAGTACTTGTTTTGCATTTATTTTGGGCGCCCTCTCTCCCTCTCCAAAAGACCTCGACGAAGATCTTCCTCGAAAGAGAAACGAGGTAGACTGTCTTCCTTCTCCATTTAATGCGGCGATTTTCTGTTTCTGAATGGTTAGATCCATAGTTTGTCTGAAGTGCTTCTGGTAGATCCAATATTTTGCAGAATCGTTGGCTGTAAATCTGATTTTCAATTATATTTTATTGTCAATGTGATTTAATAGCCAAATTAGTTAAAACAGTCACTTGATTAGATGTTTTCTCGTTTTTATTGAGTTGTGCAAGTTTTGTTAGAGATTATGTACTAACGGAGATTTGTGGCTAGTACTCTTACTGATTCTTACTGTAAATCTGCTGCTTGGAACAAATTTATTGTTACTGCATACAGAAACCTACCATGGAACGTGACAGGGAATTTTTTCATTTTGCTGCGGCGGTATTTTAGTTGTTTCTATCTAAAACTTATTGCTTTTTCTGTCAGTGCTGGTATTGCTGTTCATTTTACCGGAACTTGTAAAATCTATAGATGATTTAGGATGATATATAAGTCTAGGAGAAACATTAAAAGCATTTTTAATTATTTTAACTGCATTATTTGAACCTATCCTCGTTGTTTTATATTCTCATTGTTGTTTTTTATGGACAGATTGTGGTAGATAATGCTGTTTGAACAAATATAGCATACAATAGCTGCTCAGGATGTATGCCTGTCACATGTTGAGACACTCCAGAAAGGTTATTCAATTCTGATATCCCGTTTCTCTTTTGTAACCATAGGGAACTGATTCTTTTGTTTCAATCTCACTGAATGCTGTTTATTGGCTAGTTCAACATGGCGTGGCATTCCCCTTCAGAGTTTTGTTTGAACAAAAGTTTTCCTTGAAATATGTTTCTTGGCCTATTAGGATTCATTAGGGATTATGTGTCATAGTATCTGAATCTTTGCATGCATGTGCTCTGTTTGTAGTCTTTAAATCACTGTTTCCAATGATGCAAAGAGAAGTGAAGTTCTGTTGTGAACGAGATCCCTGACCATAGTTTACTCTCACCAGGGAAGTGAGAATTGCATGTTAATTGCAGCTGGTGCAAGGTATGACTTGGATAATGAGATCCATAACCTTTCTTTAGGTGTCACAACTTTTGCTATGTTCCTAAGACTGCTAATTGCATAGCAGATGAGCTATCCAAATCTGCTGTTAATAGGGAACCCATGTACTTAGGGACCCAGCTGCCCAGTTGACTGTCACTGTCTGTTTTAATGCATTTCTGCTCTATCACCTGAACAAGGCTTGCTGTTTCTAAAGAAGCTGTGAATGCTTATATGAGTCACAATAGCTTTAGTTGATGTATAAGTAAAGTCAAGGCTTGATTATTGCTAATTTTAGCCATATGAACCAATCTTGGCATGCTATCAGTGTAAGGAACCCAGACATACTCCAATCAAAGGGAAAAGCAAATTTCTTCTTAATCTTGTCTTTTTTTCCTTATATTAGTTAGGCCTCTCATAAGAGCTAATCATTATTTTTATGCTTGGTGGTGACTAGTTGAAAAAGCAAAGGACTAAGAGATGGAGCAGAGGTAAGGGAGGGGAGAGATCTTAGGTTAGGCATGAAAAGAGGTAGAAGTTGCAGAAAAGAAAAATAATGGGAAAAAAAACAAAGAAATAGTTTGCATGCTGTTATGATTAGGTTCAGAATTTGTATGTGAAGAGAGTGTTTGTGAATGTCAGGGTTAGGGTTAATGTATCTTCATGATTGTGAAATAAGGCATTGCTCTAGACTGGGGTTCTCTAAGAGAGAGAGAGAGAGAGAGAGAGAGAGCTTTTAGAAGAAGCTTATGTGGCTTGGATTTTTTGTGACAAAAAGATTAGTGTCTAAGTGGTATTGGTAAGCAAGGCAGAGGACCAGAAATACATAAAAGAAACATTTTTACATGGAGAGAATAATGTTTTAGAAAGAAGATAGAAATGAAACTTCTAGAAGAGGAAGATGGGTCTGAGGGGTTTGATATGTGTGACAAGAAAGAAAATATGTAAACATGTCAGGAAGTGGTGATAGAAATTCTGAATGGTGTCATTCAATCTTTAGCTGTGTAATTTCCCATAATTGTTGAGAGGCTTATGGAGAATGGACTATTAGTCTTGTGTACTTTGTTGAAATCACCAGACAGCGCAACTTTGCTCCTTGATGGATGATTTCTAGAGGAGCATCAGATTTAAGAGTCAACTCCAGTAATCAAGTCTGATCTAGTTAGGTTCTTGGAGATAATCATTGAGTACATAGAAGCTTTGGATGGTTGGAAATCCTACTTTATCATTTGAAGAAAGATTTATTGGAGTGCAAATATCGTGGTTTTCAATTATGTCTAAAGGAGGATTTCACTGACTTATTCACAAAAAGATCAAATGACTTAGTAACTCCAGATGAAGGATATTGACTCTTTTTTTTTAACAGAAAAGGACCTGCATTTCAATTAGAAAATTTTAAAAACTCAACAAGTTCTCTAATCTGTATATCTCAGAATTTGGTGGTTGTTTATGTTCCATGCACTTGCTTTCGTTAGACTTCCTTGCTCAAACTGTACCTTTTTCTTTCCTTTCAAAAGATTTTCTATCATCCATTCTTTTGCATATCTCCGTACTATTAATTTCATGTAACTATTTATCTTGTATAATTTGAATTCCTTTCACCATTAAAGTTTCTAAGACTTCTCAGTTTCTCATTATGTTTTGCAGCTACGGAATTCTCAGAATGTTTTGTGGCATGACCCTGCAATTTTGGCTCGTTTCTTTTCCAAAGATCCTTGCTTCTCCGATAAAGGAAATTGTGAGTAGTTTTCTTCTTCAAATTTTTGTTTATCAAAGGCTTCTATAATCATGGTAAATTAGTGTGAGCTATGATTTGTTCAACAAAGGTTGTTAAGATGCATTAAGCTATTTGTTTCAGAAAAAGAAAGTTGGGGCAGCTCATTTTTGTTTTACCAATTCAATCTACGTGGCTCTTTGGAACTCCATTTAAGAATTTAGTCTTTATTGGTGCAATGGTAGAGTAGTTGTCATGTGACCTGGAGATCATGGGCTCGAGGCGTGAATACAGCCTCTTCCAAAAATGCAAGGTAAGGCTGTACAACCCTTTGTGGTCTGCCCCTCCCCAGACCCACATTGCAGGAGCTTCATGCACCAGGCTACCCTTTTCTTCGCATGATTATAACATGACTGTACTATCAAATCTCAACCAAATCCATGTGAAGCATGAACGCCAATCGAAGTATGTGGCTTACACCAATGTATGTAATATTAATTCTATATGTCCTTACAAAGTACAAAGTTTTAGCATCTTAAAAATAAATATATTAAATTAGAAAATAATCTTAGATATGAGAGTTCTAGGAGCAGTTCCATTATTGTGATGTTAACATTTGCTTGTATGTCTGAGATAGCTGAGCCATCTTCCCTAAGGGCCCAACACACTAGGAAACAACCAACATGGCCAACCTTTTCCTGAAGGACATGGTAGGATTACTCCTAGAGTGCAATAGCATAACTTAAACAACATATTGTCCAATAATGTGCAAGTGAACAAATTGTTGAGTTTGTCTTCTCTATAGTTTGAAAAGTGACATGGAAACAAGCTGGATGAGGATTGGAAAGAAACCAGTATCTTGCAAGGATCCTATCTCTGCTACAATGGTAAGGAAGGACAATTAGGATTATTTTTAGAATTTATCTATGGTAAGGAAGTTGAATTGTATAAACTGTAGGGGAAAATGGAAACGAGGACGAGTGACCTAATAAAACTTGTCACACATCTTTTGTAAAGACGATAGTAAACTTAGGCTGCAATCATTCACCATTGAAAAAAAAAACAGAAGAAGAAGAGGAAAAAGTTAGGCTGTCATTGTAATCTTAAAGAAGTCTTGATCCCCACATCTCCTTTATGGAGCAGGAAAGGAGTTTCACTTTAATACAACATGGTCGATTATGCTGTTTTAGATTCCTCTATGAGTTTGCCAAGATCAAACTTCTAAATGACCAAGTGATTGTGCTGTTTTAGTGTCATTCCCAGTGTTTAAAATAATTCTCCTTGGTGTTTAATATATTCCTGGTTATATTATAGATCTTTTAAGAACACATCAACACAACAATGTTCATGGATCAAGAGATGGAGGGGTCAGCTTCCCTGTTGGAGGCATCTTCAAGGTGGGGTTGTTGCTTGATTTTCCATTTTTTCTCCTTTTCCCTTTATCCTTCCATTCTACTTTGCCATCTCACTTTCAATTGCCTCTTTCTTTGTTTAGATTAATGTTTCTTTGTGTCTGATCTTGAAGTTCTGTGCATCTAACTATACACCCTATTTCTTCAGATATCTTCACAGGGAGTGCCCAAGGGAAATCCTTCAAGAACTGCAATGGCTGCCATTCCAAGGGCAGGCTTGGCATTTAATAAGACCTTTCCATGGTATCTGGTCTTTTCTATGAGCTTGCATTGATAAACTTTCTGAATAATCATACTGAAATGCCTGATTATTTTGGTATCAGCTTACAAGCATCCCCAAGAAGGGTTTTCTCAAGTGATTCAGGTATATTTTGGTTTTCTTGTATGCTTGCTTGCGTGCAGTTAATCTTTTCTGTTGTCAGGTTATCGTAGTTCTTGGGACTGTGATTCCCTTTGTTGATTTGTTTCTTCCACTTCCATTTTGTTCTCATTAAATTTTACTTGAATTGGTAACTAATGACTTCATGTTGAATTATGGTCCAGGTCTTCCTCCCCACCAAGAGATTGGAATGCCGTCCCTGTCTCCTACAATGACGGAGGTATGTACATTTCGTTAAATGCTGACATCCAGTCATTATTCACTTCCATCTTATGTCTTCTAATTAAACACTTATCTTTTTCTGGAATAAACAGGGCAACATTGCTCGATGGTTGAAGAAAGAAGGAGATAAGGTCTCCCCTGGGGAAGTACTATGTGAAGTTGAAACGGTAAGATTCTTTATGGGAGATTTTTAATCAATTTAACAAACTTCTGGTCTATTTCTTGGCTGATTATTTAGATCTAAAGACATTCTTATTTATTTATTTATTTATTTTATTTAGGATAAGGCAACTGTTGAGATGGAGTGCATGGAAGAAGGTTATCTTGCAAAGATAATACATGGGGATGGTGCAAAAGAAATAAAAGTTGGCGAGGTATTTATTGAATCTGATAAAAAATAAATTGCAAGCCACATTTTTACCTTTCCTGATGTTTCAAGTATTGCTGCAACTGCACCGGAAGGATTCTCTCTAGCTTCATATTGCTAGGATGTACCTTAATATTTCATTACATCATAATTGTTTCTTGATTATCGCATTGTGAAGATTATTGTGAACCTTTAATTTTTTATAGATACTGAGGCTCTTGACATGTCATTTCTTATTTAGGTTATTGCCATAACTGTGGAAGAGGAGGATGACTTGGCAAAATTCAAAGATTACACACCTTCAAAATCAGCTGCTCCTGGTGGAGCTAAAGAGTCATCAGATTCTACCCCTCCCTCTCCTAAAATGGAGGCTCCAGAACCTGCTGGTTCTCCTGATCCTAAAGTTCCAAAAGCAGATGAAACTCCACAATCAAAAGATCGCATTTTCATGAGTCCTATTGCAAGAAAATTGGCAGAAGAGAACAATGTAAGCTGTTTTAGTTCCTCTCTTAGATTTTATAGTAATCCACTAATGCCTGACTGGGAATATCTGAACATGTTGCAGTGATGGTTGCTCTTGATTCTCTACGTGACAGTTCAGACATGTTATTTTCTTCCGTGTCTTTAAATGTGTGTGTGTGTGTGGAAAAAAACTTTTGATTTAGTTCCTTTTCCATTTTGAGACTGTTGGAACTTTAGAATCTCAAGGGGAGCATACATAGACATACATGTACTGCATGTCTACTATTTAATTGCCAATTTGCAATGAATACAGGTGCCTCTTTCAAGCATCAAAGGTACTGGTCCTGACGGGCGAATCGTGAAGGCAGATATTGAAGATTACTTAGGTATTGTTTCTTTTCATATGCTTCTTCCACGTATTGGGATCTGTCACTTTCTTTTCTTTTGAGATTGGTATGTTCTTTTGGTGGGATTGACTTGTAGGAACTTGCATGAGTTGCCTGATTATGTTGTAAAAGTTTGATTAACACCACAGAATAAAATGAACTTTTGATTCCCATTAAGATTTCCATTTCTTAACATCTTGAATAAAAATAAAAGAGAAAAAGACACTTTCTAGTTTTGTTGGGTTTATGGCTAGTATTAGTTGAGATGTGAATGCACCTGCAATGTGTTCTTCCAACAAAAGATTTGGATGCCAATCAAGTTCTGTGCTGATGTTCTTTTTTGAATTTCTTTGTCATCTCTACATGTTTGATTGATAAATAGGTGAGGTTCCTTCTCTATTCTCTCTCTAAATATCCCACTTGTTAGTGTAGTCGCTTGTACACCTCAAAGAATTGTAACTGCTGATGGTATGTAGCCAGTGGCAACTATCAAACCTAAATCAAAGGTGAAACTTGCACTAAAGTGCACAAGAAAATGAAAAGAAAGAAGGGGCAGCTCGGTGCACGAAGCTTCTATGTATGCAGGGTTGGGGAAAGGGGCAGACCACAAAGGGTCTGTAGTGCACAAGAAGACTGGCAGGAAATTCTTGGATGTGTCTGAGCTTCAAAGTAAGGGAAAGAAACCATAGGAACCTTCACTCACCTGTCCTAACACCAAGTCGGAGCACTGGGGTGGGCCTACAGAGTATTTATACTGTTTTATTTGGATGGAGAACTGAGTAAATAAGAATGTCTACAGACCAGAGCCATCCAAAAGAGGGGAAGAAATAGCATCAGTGAATCACAACTTTATAATATCAATTCTTTTTAAAAGAATCTGGAAGAAACAGCTAATGATCCTGCTCTTTCCTGGTTACTAGCTGTCCTTTTGGTACTTGGAGATGTAATTGCAAGGAGAATAAGATTTTCTTATGAGTAGAATCTACATGGAGTTGAAGAGTGGAAGAAATGGAGTTTGTAATATGAGTATGACATCTCAGTCAGTTATAATTAACATGCATGTCCAGCAGAAGGGGAAGAGACACAACAGTTAGTGCTCTTTTACTTTCAATGGAAGACGAGCTGGCATGTGTATAGAGAAGGAAGCTGGAGTTCAGTATGGTGAGCTAGTATTTTCAGCAAACTATCTGTCTGAACAAATAGACAGCCCTTCAAGTTGCATGCATAAGATTGTAGGAACAGCTCAATAATTAGCAGAATCTGAGGGACTTCCACGTGGCTGAAAACAGTGGAACTAAGGAATTCTAGTTTTCATTTTCATGGTTACTGAAGCACGGTTGGATCAATATAAAAGAACTGTCATCAAACTGGCTAATACACTGGATGTACTAGGACTTGTTGAGTTTTCAATCGTAGTCCTTTTCTCTTATATGACATGTTGTTTCTTGTTTTGGTTGAACCAATAAATTTTAGCTTTATTTCTTCCTTTATTGGTGATAGTTTCTTCTTCTCTCTGATTTGTTTTCTTTATTCTAACTAATCAGCATCCAGTGGAAAGGGTGTCTCACCGCCAGTCACCAAGGCTAAGGATGCAACAACACAGACATTAGACTACTCAGACATTCCAATTTCACAAATAAGAAAGGTAATTGAGTGTGAAACATTTCTAATCTATCACCTCGCAGCCAATAGAGTTCCTTCATGCCTATGTGATGACTCTCTGATGGCAGGTCACAGCTTCACGATTGCTGCTTTCAAAACAAACTATTCCTCATTATTATTTAACAGTAGACACCTGTGTTGACAAACTTATGGAGTGAGTATTGATTTTTGTTTTTCCTTTAGTTGATGGATAAACTGTGAAGTTATTCTGTTAAGGATGATGTCGGTTCATCTTGATATTTTGCTATAATTTCTGTGATACAGTTTGCGGAGCCAACTTAACTCCCTACAAGAAGCCTCAGGGGGAAAGAGAATTTCTGTCAATGACCTTGTATTAAAGGTTTGTCATCTTGCCTGATAAGCTTGGTACATTCTACGAGGGATTTCTTTTTTCCTTGTACAGCATTATGCAGGTTGCTGGGACAAGCAGAGATTGGTATTTGTTCTATGTTGTTTTGTAGTTCTTTATCACAGTATTCACATTCTATAGTTATAAGAGATTCAAATTGCAACACATGGAAAATCAATGTACAACTTGCATAAGAGAACACTTGAGTAAATGCTCTCATTTTATTTTCGATCAAGTATTTTGTAACATAACAGTGGCATATCTAATTTAAAACATCTTTTATTCTCCCTTGCGCATCTAGAGTGTAAAAGGATTTTGGCACCAATCATATCTTTGTTGCCTAGAGCTTGAGTATATTGTCCTCATATCTTTTTATTCATAGGTCTCTAAGATCCCATTTCTTTTCTTTCACTAAAGGTTTCTTATGAAAGGACCTACATTGTTTTCTGTCCAGAATGGCCCACTAGAAATTTTACCCCCCAAACTACAAATAGGGTACCACCCAGGTATAAGAATTTATACTGACACCAAAGCATATGATGTAATTTAGAATGGCCGGTAGAAGTTTTACTGACTGGCACCATTCCATGTGTAAATTAATTAATGGATCTGCAAACAGATCAATAAAAGCCCCAAAACTGGGGAGGGCACATTCTTTGTAAGGAGGTGATACACACTTCTCATCCTACCCTAGCAGTTTTGGACTGAATAGGGGCAGATATTCTAAGTAATTGCAAATTATTCAAGGCACATGCCAGACACCTGGATAGAGTTTTTATAGGATAAAAGCCGAAATAACGTAGGATACAAATCTTTTTCCTTTGCTTGTTTAACTTGACACTTGCTTGCGATCATGCCATTGGATTTTATACCATGTGAAAGATGCAGTCAGCTATTGGTTTTTCCTTTTTCTTTTGTAGTTTTTAGATACTTTTTTCTCAGAACATTCAATATAGACTAACTTTTGTGGAGCCATGTTCACAGGCTGTTGCTTTGGCTCTTCGCAAAGTACCTCAGTGTAACAGTTCCTGGATGAATGACTACATCCGACAGTGAGTTTTGATATATATTCTCTTTTTATCTTGCATGCCTAATTATACTCTGCCAAAAAATTTTAAGGCTGCTACTAATGCAGGTATCACAATGTGAATGTCAATGTTGCCGTACAAACAGACAATGGACTGTTTGTCCCTGTCATCAAGGCATGTGATTATTCTAGAGACTTAGATTTGATATGCTCTTTCCTGAGCACTTGAATGTGATATTCATGAAATCCATTGCATTTGCAGGATGCAGACAAGAAGGGACTTTCTACAATTGCTGAAGAGGTCAAACATTTAGCCCAGAAGGCCAAAGAAAACAGTCTAAAGCCAGAAGATTATGAGGTGAGTACTTTTAAGTCTCTGCTACTTTAGGCCATTGTGGCCCGCCCCTTCCCCAGACCCCGCATAGGCGGGAGCTTCGTGCACTGGGGCTGCCCTTTTTACCATTAACAGCTGATGCTTTTGCCTGATGGTATTGCTAAGTAAATTTATTTTGCAGGGAGGTACATTTACTGTATCGAATTTGGGAGGTCCCTTTGGAATCAAGCAGTTTTGTGCCATCATAAATCCTCCCCAAGCTGCAATTTTGGCTGTTGGCTCAGGTAATATTCAGACTGCATAACCTGTACTTACATTTCGGATCATTGGTTGCACTAGTGCATGATCCCATTTTCTGTCATGGGCTCACTTGTGCCATAACTTATATCATTGTTTGTTTGGTCTTGGAGCAGCTGAAAAGAGGGTGATCCCTGGTGCTGGTCCTGATTTACACCAGTTTGGTTCCTTCATGTCAGTCACGTTAAGCTGCGACCACCGTGTGATTGATGGTTAGTACCATGTGTGTGTGCGTGCGCGCTTACATATATCATTCTGATATTGTCAGCTATAAATACCAAAAATATGATATTGTGGTAAAATTTACTCAAATAAGTTGAGATGGATGAGTGGCAAGACAAGCAAGTATAAAATTATAAACGAAAATATTGGAGGAAACTTAGGAGTATCACCAATAGGTAACAAGATGAGAGAGATTAGACTTAGATGCTTGGACATATCCAACGGAGACCGAAAACGGCACCAGTTAGAATGAGTGAGGCAATCAAAGTCAAAGGTTCTAATAAGCATCAGGGGAAGGCCCAAAAGAACTTAGATAAAGTGGTGAGAAAAGATTTTAAAACTTTGGCACCAAATGAAGCCATGACACTTAATAGAGGGAGATGGAAGAACAAGATCCATGTGACCCACGCCTAATCAGGATAAGGTCTTGATGATGATGAAGTTTTTGTTGTTTTGTCTTCGGATTTTCAACTCCGTTCATGTGTAATTTAGCACTCCCGTTAGTTCTGGAATATCAAAATTATGAATTTTTTGATGTTTTATATTTCCTTAGTTTACTCTCAAACTCAATATAAGCTATCTCGAAATTTACCCCTTGGCATTTTGCAGATGGTGAATGCTAATATCTGTGCATATCTTGTTATGTCGTTTGATTTTGATGTTGTGTCCCTCGGTGCTCTGTGATGGGACTTGAGTCCTATTTCAAACAACCAAATCCCAAGGTGGCCCAGAGCTAGCACCCACGAGTTTCTTGAAGAGTTATAGGTCTTCCATCCAGTAAATGGTGTACCATGTGACCAAACTAACGACCTTGTATAATCAAACTAAACTTTTTTCATACGTACACTGTAATTAGTTAGAAAAAAACCTGCTTGAGTAGACATAACCTGATAGAGTTTCTAAGATGATCAGATTTCTGTCTCAGGTAAAATATTTAGCAATTTCCGGTGAACCACTTATCTGATATCTCCAAGCTGCCAAACATGTTTCTTCCTATCTAGATTAGCAAGTCATGCATAAATAACACACCTTAATCAAATAAAGGACAGCCCCAATGCACAAAGCTCCTGCATATGCGGGGTCTGGGAAAGGCGCGGACCACAGGGGTCTTTAGTATGCAGCCTTACCTTGCTTTTTTGCTAGAGGCTGTTTCCACGCCTTGAACTCGTGACCTCAAGGTCATGCGACAGCACACCTAATCAAATCAAATTCATAAATGTTTATATGTTTAAATTTAGGTATGTCCTCTTGGATGTCTTCTGAATTATCTAAAATTCCAGATTTTGTTGACAATGAGCCTTTTATCTTATTTTCTCTTTTGAAAAGCTGGTTCTCTTTGCTTATTATCTTTAGGGCATAGGCATCTTATTTTTGTCTTCCTTTAAGATATTCTGCATTAGACACCACCTTAGCATGTGAAACCTAATTTTAACATCATTTGAAAATATCACAGTCATAATTACTCTCTGAATTCGTAGTTTTGGCGATTAATATAGGGGTCAACTCGAGAAATCAGTTGTAGTATTGCTGCCCTAGCGATAAATACAAAAGTGATTTTAGAACAACGGTTTATTCCATGAGAGAACATAACTGATGGGGTTCAAAATTGCTTGTTTAACATTCGTATCATGAACTAATTCATCTTGGCCTTACTTTTCCTTGTTCAGGTGCCATCGGTGCAGAGTTTCTGAAAGCATTTAAAGGCTACATCGAGAATCCACAGTCCATGCTGCTCTAGATCGATTGTGTACTTGTATAAACATTTTTGTAGTGTTCAGTTCAAATAAGGGGTTTGCACCCATCAAAAATTTCGAAGGCTTTTTGTTTCCACTTTCACATATGTTTGGTGGGAATACTTTACCATCTGCTACTGAGAGGGGAATATTTTTCTTCCGGTATCCTATTCAGGTTTCATGATACTATGACTGATAATATAAAGGGGGTTGTGGCACGAAACCCTTGCTGATACTTAATCATTCATCTGAATAAGTTTGCCTTTGTTGAAAGAGATTTCTGTGAAACTCTCTTACCTGTCGGTATGATGAACGGCTTGGATCTCTAACTATTTGGGTCCCACTGGGTCCGCCTTTGGATGATCCGACTTGTTCATCTGATTTCTCTGTCGTTCAGATATCTCGAAAGTAAAAAAAAGGCACAGTTTTGATCCCAGAAAATACAGTTTAGTCTTTTTGGGTATAAGCAAAGAGTCACAAAGCAAATCCCTTGCACACTCACGCACCCATCTAAATCTAATCCCAGGCCGGCTGAGAAAGTAGCAACTCGTACATGCCACCAAAGGTAATTTAGGAAGACGCAGAGTTGTCTGGGACTTTGTAAGAACAACATTCTAAAATCCAATGACAAAAAACCTGGATTTGGGGATGCCAAAATGATCTGATTATCATGTTTTGTTAGTTTGCTTCCATCAGATAGATCTGTCATTGGATCTCTAATATTCCAAAACAAGATTTAATGGAACAGTTCTCCCATCCAACTGGATGATGTTTTGGCTATTGATTAAGGTTGATCAGGTGATTACGGTTGATCAGGCTATAAGTATAGACAATGGTTCTCAACGACTAAAATTCCCAATGGTTGAAATTTTTAAGAAAAACTATGACTTTTTAATGCCTGGATATTTTCTCCAAATCATTGACGAGTTCTCATGTATTTTCAATTTTGGGTAGATTTACCATTTAAAACACAAATTTATAAATAAAATTCAATTTTGAGGAATAATTTATCATAATCAAGAATGACAACCAAATGCATGATTTAGGACTGGCGTTATTTGGGTAGTTTCCTGTATGTCTGCTTCCTGGGCAGTTGTTGGCAATGCCACTTCTTATTTCATTTAAGTCATTTCTGTATTTGCATCTCTTGTCAAATGATTTTTCTGATATAGCTAGTTGAAGTTAAAGAAGGGGAGCCTTAGTGCAATGGTAAAAGTTGTCGTCATGTGACCTTGAGGTCATGCGTTCAAGGCGTGGAATCAGCCTCTTGCAAAATGCAAGGTAAGGCTGCCTACTATAGGCCCTTGTGATCCACCCCTTCCCCAGACTTTGCATAGGTGGGAGCGTCATGCACCAGGGCTGCACCCCTTTATAGTTAGTTGAAGTTAGGACAGTTCAGTCCTGCAATTTATTTTTTTTCTAGGTGGATATATGCACATTACGCACAAATGTTCGTTAAGTAACCTGGAGGTAAAGCACGCAAAATCTGGTGTGCCCATTCCTTGAGTGACTTATACATAATATCCTTGCATAACTACGCTTTCCTTTACTCAAAGAAGATCGCTTTATCTGGTTTTGATCCTCTCTTTCTATGCAGGATGTCACAGCCCCGTCGGGCCCCCAGCAATGATATTGTCCCGTGCGCACGCGCCCCGTGCGCACGCGCACGGGTTTTGGTCCTTCCCCCGCGTCCAGGGGAAAACGCGTCATTGGTGTGAAGGGAGAGAACCCCCCTTATAACCAGGCCCATCACCCCCCCCTAGCCGATGTGGGACTAACTCTCCTGCGTCCCGCCCTCAGACCATCTTGGGTCCCCTCACAAGGCCAACCCTCAGGCCATCTTGAGTTAGTCCCACATCGGCTAGGGGGGGTGATGGGCCTGGTTATAAGAGGGGTTCTCTCCCTTCACAGCAATGACGCGTTTTTCCCTGGACGCGGGGGAAGGACCAAAACCTGTGCGCGTGCGCATGGGACAATATCATTGCTGGGGGCCCACGGGGCTGTGACAAATGGTATCAGAGCCAAACCCCGACCCCGAGGGTGGATGGCTAGCCGCACCGTCGCTCGTGTGGTGACACATGGGGGCGTGTGTCCCGTAGGCCGGAGATGGCTACCGTGCCAAGATGGCCTGAGGATTGGCCTTGTGAGGCGACCCAAGATGGTCTGAGGGCGGGACGCAGGAGAGTTAGTCCCACATCGGCTAGGGGGGGTTATGGGCCTGGTTATAAGGGGGGTTCTCTCCCTTCACAGCAATGACGCGTCCTAAGAGGCATCTGCTTCCGCTGTGCACTCGTAGGGAACAAAACCCGTGAGGGTGGAACCAAGATGGGTTGAGGGTGCGCAAGATGGGTTGAGGCTGCGGGCCAAGATACTCTGAGCAATAGCCCAAGATACTCTGAGGGGAGACCCAAGACCGTGGACAATATCGGACCTTAAATGGAATGACGCGTCCTGAGAGGCATCTGCTTCCGCTGTGCACTCGTAGGGAACAAAACCCGTGAGGGTGGAACCAAGATGGGTTGAGGGTGCGCAAGATGGGTTGAGGCTGCGGGGCAAGATACTCTAAGTAATAGCCCAAGATACTCTGAGGGGAGACCCAAGACCGTGGACAATATCGGACCTTAAATGGAATGACGCGTCCTGAGAGGCATCTGCTTCCGCTGTGCACTCGTAGGGAACAAAACCCGTGAGGGTGGAACCAAGATGGGTTGAGGCTGCGCAAGATGGGTTGAGGCTGCGGGCCAAGATACTCTGAGCAATAGCCCAAGATACTCTGAGGGGAGACCCAAGACCGTGGACAATATCGGACCTTAAATGGAATGACGCGTTTTCCCCTGGACGCGGGGGAAGGACCAAAATCCGTGCACGTGCGCACGGGACAATATCATTGCTGGGGGCCCGACGGGGCTGTGACACAGGGGGTTGATAGAAAACTGTTGTTCAGTCTCATTAAAAAAAATTCTTTGTTAGGAAGCTTGAACGTGTCTCCTTTCCTGCCGTAAGACACTTGCGTTCTTACCTACACGGGCTTGTTTATTCGTTGGATATTCTTTACGCTCAAGAGTTTATCTGGCTCTAAAATATCCAGAATCAGAAGGTGAGCCTTGGCACAATATTAGAGTTATCGCCATATGACCTAGGTCAGGGGTTCAAGTCATGGAAACAGCTTCTTGCAAAAATGCAAAAGTCATATATTATAGACCATTCCACGCCTTCCCGTCTCCTTACTCTTCAAAGTCTTGTACCCCGTAGTAAAGCAAAGGTGGTAAAAAACGGTAGGTTGAATGCAGCGTCCGTAAAAGATACAATCCACATAGCAGCAGCCCCATTTGCCGCTAAATCATTTTCTGAGCTTGGTTTGTCACCTTTGTTGACAGTTCCAACTGATATTCAGTCGACAGCTATTCCTCCCATTTCAAAACATCATGATGTTGTGGTTCAGTCACATCCTGGTTCAGAAAAATGACTAGCCTATCTTCTTCCCATACTCTCTGAGATTGGCCCAATGAAGAGAGCTTCAGGATAACATGATCTTGACCAGAAAACTGTCGTTGTTGCAACCTTGAGAGAATTGGGCATGCAGATTGCAAGAGTGGTGGAGAAGCTGTTGGGACCTGTGGATAGAAGGCTAATACAACAGCTTGTGGAAGGTGCGAACCTGTCGATGCAGGAAGAAGCTTTGATGAAAAACAAGCCTTTATTGTTGTCGAGACTCCCGGGTGGATTGCTGAGATCAGTGCAGCTGGGAAGCTGCACACACATGGTTGTCGTATCTTGGTCTTGGACGAGGTTGAGCAGCTTCTGTCATTCAACTTTCAAGAGGACACGCACGGGATATTAGAGCATGCTGGAAAGAGGTCTGGTGCAGATCCAACTAGTACCCATGTGGTGCTTGCTAGAAGCGCCGAACGTCAAATCATCATGGTGTCAGCCACTGTTACATTTTCAGTTCTTCTGGAAGTAAGAAGCTGGGGCAGGGACCCACTCCTTGTCCAGGCCACAACTGTTGAAACTTTTCAGTCAGTATCTGGTTCACCACCTCTTGAATCTTCAACTTCTGATTCTGCTTTATTTGCCTTGAGCTGAGTTACTCAAGGAAGTGTAGAGAGCTTGCCGCATCCTTGAAACACTACTTTTGTGTTTGCAAGTTGCAGCACAAGGTTGACACCTTAAGAAGATGTGTCCATGCACTCAATGCAAAGTCCGTGATTGCTTTCATGAGCCACCCTAAGCGGCTGAAGGATACTGTCTTCAAGCTAGAGGCACACGGTATGAAAGCTGCAGAATTGTCTGGGGACCTTGGGAAGCTCGCAAGATGGACAATTCTTAAAAAATTTAGGCAGGGGGAAGTGAGTATTGGTGAGAAACTAGCTCTCAGCATGGGGGCTTGATGTGCCAGAATGTGATCTAGTGGTGAACTTTGATTTGCCAACTGATTCAACTCATTATGCACATCGGGCTGGCTGCACAGGCCAGCTTGGCCGCAAGGTTAGTGTGGCCAACAAATGTGAGGAGCAAGAGGCTTTTGTCGTACAGAAACTTCAGAGGCAGCTCAGTGTGGACACATCTGCCTTTGAATTTACAGATGGTAAGCTTGTTCTCAGTGAAGAAGAAAAGCTAGCAGCAGCATCAGAGTAACCTTAGTTGATTAAAAGGAACAATATGGTATCTGGTTGTCTTTTCCCTTAGAAAAGTATTGACTGGTAAATGACTCCACTACTACACGGGTGTACAATGAAGTCATGCTACAGAGAATTTGAAAGGCTCAAATTGATGAGCTTGCAGTCATGTTTTCTGGTCTTTGGAATTTCATGATGCAACCAAAATGCAAAGATCTCCTGCTGGGATTTTGCTGTTATGAGGAACATTTTACTTTCCAGGAAAACGGATTCATTTTGCTATGATGAACGAAATTAAGAAGCCTGATCTTAGTTCATACCCGACAGCAGAGAAATCATAGAGTTGCCTTGGTTATACTTAATTGGGGCCAATGCCATTTGAGTCTCTAACCTATTGGATCTTAAGACTGATTATGACTTGCAAAGCCAACAATTTTTTGCATGCAAGGATGGAAGATTAGTCCAGCATTCGATCCATTCCGGACAGAAATTTGTGAAATATACAAGGATGCTGCTCTAATTGCAGAGCTAGTTGATAGCCTGCTTCTTGAGACCCTTCAAATGATTGGCTTCCATGAACCCAAGCGTCTGTGATCAAAGAGCCTTCTGATTTCTTCTCTCAACTTACAACTAAAGTGCCTGTTTGTTTTTTGTTTTTGGTTTTTTTGAATGGTAATTGGCAGGCAATAGACAGAAATTTGATTTCCATGGAAATCGTTTTATGCCTTCCACTTGAATAGGCCAAAGACCCCAAATTCTTACATGGTATAAAAATTTTGGGTTTATAGCATAATTTTCCCTTAAAAATCAATTTCCGTTCATTTTCTCTTACTGACGAATATTTTTCATTTTCTTCCGAGAAGCAAAGAATTACAAAACAAATTACTTAAAAAAAAGAGCACATGAAGCTTCCACATATGCAGGGTCTGGGGAAGGGGCAGACCACAAGGGTCAATAGTCCACATCCTAACATTGTATTTTGCAAGAGGCTGTTCTCACGCCTTAAACATCAAAGTCAAGGTCACACAAAACAAATTACTTATACACTCCTAAATTTAATATCTGACCAGAAAAGAAAGTGGCAACTCAAATCTGCGACCAGTGTCCTCTAGGGACAACTGACTAGAAGTTTGTTATTAGGAGTAATTCTCTATTAGGGCTAGTAAAATGTTGTAAAAACTTGAAGTCTAACTAGACTGATATATCTGTTCCATTTCTGCTTATTTCGTCTCAATCAGATGATCATCCAATAACTCTCATTTAGCATCAGGTGGCAAAAGACAAGCCGCTGAATTTTTCCTCTTTTCTGGGTTTTTATCTGGCCGTTTGATCGTTAAGATCAGCATCAATTTACTTTCACTAGAGGACACGAGACCACACTTCGAAGGAGCCTCTTGTCCGTTGGATGATGTTGATTTTAAGCTGCCCATTTACCAGTACAAATAAACAGCGTTAGGATCATCCAATGCAGATCTTTTCTGGTTCACGGCGTATGTAAAAGTCGGTCGTGAAGATGTGTTATTTGGATCAACAAATCCCAGGCCCCACATGTACCATTTAAAGAGGCAAATTGTCCACTTTTCTGAACTAGCAACCACCACAATTTCATTTCATTGGAGAGAGAGAGAGAGAGAGAGAGAGAGAGAGAGAGAGAGAGAGAGAGAGAGAGAGAGAGAGAGAGAACTGTTACATGGTGGGATGCGCACATTCTCACTTTGAAAGGCAAGAGTAGCGTGAGGCCCACTCACTTAATGATCTCAACCGTTGTTCTAGTAGTATGTTCTATGCATCACTGTGACCTAAAATTTCCTAAATCCTTTAACATGTAGAGCTCTCGTTGACCAAAATATGTAAATCACAGGCCCAGGAACACCAACTAGGCTGAATTTCGGAGCCTAACTCTCATTCACAGCAGAATCTGTTTGATAGACCGTTCAGATCATTGAAAGAGTGGGCCTACAAGTAATCCGGCCCATTGATATTTTCCAAGTGAGAATACTGTTGCCATGATAAGATAACATGTGCATACAAGGATATCAAGGGAGATACTTCAAATCCTTATAAGCCTTCTCATTGGCTCAAACAAACCAAACAATCGCCACCTGCAATTTTCCTTCCCACATTCCCACCACTCACTTTCTCTGTCCTTCCCTAAATACACGCGCTTCCCATCGGACCAACACCACCCGGGACTGAGAGACCTCCTCACCGGAAAACTTCTCCGGTGGCAATGGTGTCGACGGTATCCGGCACCATGCTTAGACTCACTTCAAATGCCAATCCTCTTAGAGATTTTGTTCCCATGGGGAACGGAAAATTTACCATGGTAAGATCACCACTAAACCTTCACATCCTAAGTGATTTGATGAACAAAAATATGAAATTTGTGCTTTTTTAATGTTATTTTTGTTTCATTGTTTTAGGGGAATGACCTATGGTATGGACCGGACCGAGTTAAGTACGTGGGCCCCTTCTCTGCTCAGACTCCTTCCTATCTCACCGGAGAATTCCCCGGAGACTACGGATGGGACACTCCCGGTTTATCCGCTGATCCCGAAGCATTTGCCAGGAACAGGGCTCTTGAGTTAGGCTCAAGTTCTTGATCTTCTCGTAGTTAACTAGTTAGATCAGTACTAATCATAATTACGACAAACTCCGAATAATTGAATTTTTTTTTTTAAACCCAATTTTGTTCTCGAATATTTCAGAAGTTATTACATATTTTTACTTTTGTGCAGATTTCACTAAATTAAACATGAATTCGTGAAATTAAACCCAAATTTGAGCAGCAAATGATAAAATTCTCAATTATTATTCAAAGATCTAGTTAAAAATACAAATTACAAGATCAAATTTATGTAATTTACTTTTTTCACTTTTTTCCATATTTCTTCCCATACATTTTCTAAAATTTACAACTTTTTGTCTTGCTGACTTATTTCTGAATCCGAACTTTGTAGCTATGGTACTAACAGATCTGTTAAAAGTTCCAATTTCTCATGATGCCATTCTAATCAGAATTTCTGAGAACAAATTACAGAATAATTACAAGTTTAACAACTAATTGCCATTTGTTTGGACAAGTTTGCAATTATAACTACAGTGGATGGTGATCAGGATGACCACAATGATGGTGAATACAGGTAATCCACGGTCGATGGGCCACGTTGGGGGCACTGGGCTGCATCACCCCAGAGGTCCTTGAGAAGTGGGTGAAGGTAGACTTCAAGGAGCCCGTATGGTTCAAAGCCGGGGCCCAAATATTCAGTGAAGGTTGGCTTGACTAGTTGGGCAATCCGAACCTGGTCCATGCCCAGACCATTCTGGCCGTACTGGGCTTCCAAGTGTCCTGATGGGTCTTCCAGGAGTTGGGGATGGAAACAATCTGTATCCTGGTGGGACGTACTTTGATCCGGTGACCTTCGCTGAGCTCAAGGTGAAGGAGATCAAGAACGGACGGCTGGCCATGTTCTCAATGTTCGGATTCTTCGTCCAGGCCATAGTCACCGGCAAAGGTCCGCTTGAGAACCTCTTGGACCACCTTGACAATCCTGTGACCAACAATGCTTGGGTCTTTGCCACCAAGTTTGTGCCGGGCTCCTAAATTTCTGCTATCTTCTCCTGTTTCTTCACTCCCATGTTTTTGAGAGGCACAAGAAAATGGGATGTGTGCTTGTACATTTTCTTAGTTGTGTGG
Source organism: Warburgia ugandensis (assembly GCA_035236585.1). NCBI lineage: Eukaryota > Viridiplantae > Streptophyta > Magnoliopsida > Canellales > Canellaceae > Warburgia > Warburgia ugandensis. The sequence continues at coordinate 65,610,199 of CP141137.1, forward strand.
TAAAATGATTGAACATAATGTCATACTATTGGTGTTGGCTGTAGTTTCCTTTTGTGTTTTGATCTATAAAGAGATAAGCTACCATTGGACTAAGGTGTGGCACTTTGAACAAACGATCTAGATCATTGATCATCAGAAGGAATGATAATCATCATCGTCATCAAGACCTTATCCCAATTAAGTATCAGCCACATGAATCTTGTTTCTCCATTCCCCTCTATCAAATACTATGGCTTCATTTAGTTTTAAAGTTATTAATTTTTTTCTCACCACTTCTATCCACATTTTTTTGAGCCTTTCCCTTATCCTTTTAGAACCTTCTACTGCATTGCCTCACTCCTTCTAACCAGTGCTGTCTTGGGTTTCCTTTGAACATTGTTCAAATCATGTAAGTCTAATCTGTCTCATTTTGTTACCTATTTGTACTACCCAGAAGTTTTCTTTAATATTTTCATTCTTAATTCTATCATTTCTTATCTTGCCACTCAACATATCAGAAATGATAATAAAAATATTCATAGGAGACGACAATATTGGTATTTTCCAAAAGATTTCAGCCTTGCATCTTGTTTGTGCACCTTTCTTTAGACTCTATGTGCAAGGATCACGGCAATCTGATGATTTTAACCATAAGTTCTTCCTATTTTAAGAATCAATAGCTATAAATTTTCACCCATGATCATCTGATAGGTGCAAGTCCTTTGTTCTAGCCTGTTTAGGATGAGGAGAGGATGCCCCAAAGAATCTATAGTATGCAATCTTACCTTGCATTGCAAGAGGCTGATTCCACGCTTTGAACCCGTGACCTTAAAGTCACATGATGACAATTCTACCATTGCGCCAAGGCTCCCCTTACCAAGCAACAGTATAAGTGTACCTTCTAAAAAATGTAAGGCTCCCCTTACCAAGCAACAGTATAGGTGTACCTTCTAAAAAATGTAAGCCAAGTAAGGTCACAATTTTTCATCCAAAGCAACGTTTAGTAATATCATCCAATGGGTGTGAGTTTTTGTCCTAGTCTGTCTAGAGCAAGGAGAGGATGGCATAAGTATAGTAAAATCTATTTAAATCAATGTTTGATAAATTTCCTATTAGATACAATGAAAGGGAAGAGTGCATGAGAGAGAGAGAGAGAGAGAGAGAGAGTAGGAAAAATGATGACAGTCAAATGCAAGAGAGAAAATTACAAATTCTGAAGGAAATATAGGAAGATCTTCTCTTCCATCTTAAAACTAATTCAAAATCCATTAGTTTGAGATTACATAAAAAACAGAAAGAAGATACATATACATATGTGATACTCATCAAAGCCTGTTTGGACTATAGACAAACAGTCGGTTTCTCCTCCCCTGACAAAAATGGCAATATACAACCCCTTCTTCATCCAACACTCTCCTCCACATACCATAATGCTGCCGAGAAATTCGGCATTGAAAGGTGCACCGGAATCTCAACTCAGAAAAGCAAGTCGGCATCTATTCAGGCTGTTTCCAGCCACACCAGAGAGGCCCAGCTTGGCTATATGAGACCAAGCAATGGAACAGCTTCAAAAAGCCAAGATAAGCATGGGAATATGCTTGAAAAAGAATAAAAGTTACTATATCACTCTCGTGCCCCTCTTTCCCCACCATTTTTTCTTACTCCTTTCTGCGTCTGAATTACCAAGCTTCTGAAGCACTAGCTTAGTTTCCCGTAATCGGACCTTGAATTCTTTCTTCCATGCCGTGAACCTTAGCTTCAGCTTCCTAAGCTCTTCATCAGGGTTCATAGTAGAAGCTGCCTGCCCCGATTTCACTTCAACAAGGAAATTAGCATCATCATCAAAGACCTGTTTCCGCTGCTCAAATTCCTTAACCAGGTGGCCTACTCCATCACGACCAGCATCAGGAGCAGCATTAGAAAGACTAATAGCTGCTTTGGATGGTGTGCTCTCCGGAGTCCGGTTCGCCGTGGATGGAGCATCTTCAGAGTCGTAATTAGATAGGGGTGAAGCATCGGACTTTCTGAGTTGGCTTGCCAAATCTTCAGAGGCTAAACTCTTTTTAGCTGCGGCCAAACTTGCCTGCAAATATGAAGCAACTTGTCGCTTTGTGGAACCAAGTTCGATATACACCAGGCTTAGCATTATGAAAGGACAAAATATAAGAATGTCCAAGAATGACATTTTAAGTTATCGTATATATTGGCACTCAGCAACTGCAGTAATCCTGGATGGACTAAGCAACTTAGCCCACAAGGAATATCGAGAGAGAGTTCCTTCAATGAAGTCAACTGAAAACAAAAAGAGTACGACTACTACGAAAGCAATTGCCTGCTTAAGCAAACAAGCTACTCAATGAGTGCCACGTAGCATTTTATCTTAGAACAGGTTCAACAGAAAACACAAGGTTCAAAGAATAATGCTATGTACCACTCATTGATTTGACTGGCTTGCTTAAGCAAGCCAGTCTCCTAATCATTTCAAGTAACAGAAGGGTACTATCTGAAAATTCATTGCATTTCCAAACCATCTCAGCAACATTATTCAACAGCAATAATATTATCATTTCTGAGCAAACCAGATGTCATGGAAGGATAACTTGATGGAAAAAGAGATGGATAATAATGAAATTTGAATCCAGGAAGAAGATGGCAAAACACTAGCTTCAAATAAAATACATGGACAAAACTAGCCAGCAGATTCACCTGCAAAGAAGTCATCTGTTTCTGCCACATCTCTTCCATGGATTTCATTTTAGTTTCATATTCCAACCACCTCGTCTCATATTGCTGAAGTTGCTGCTGCAATGTTGCATTTTCATCCTCCTTTTGCCGCAGTGCTGTTTCTGCCTTGAGAACCCGCCTTTGAAGCTCTGCCAAAACTGTTGGCTCCACGTGAACATCGTCCTGTTCAAAAACCTGCACATGAAACAATGCTCATGATTTCTCCCATTCCACAATAAGTTGGGCATCACCAAACATGAAATAAAACAAAGAAAACCCTTATTAATTTATATCTAGCGTCTTGTTTCAAGCAAGAGGGGACACTGCAGACAGGCTTCTAAGCATGGGGCTGAGTGTAGAATCTGTCACGGAAGCATGAACCACTTCATGAGTAAGCCAAAATAGACATCATGCAGATACTGGACTGTGAGACTAAGACTCAGGTTACATGAATGGGCATATATATGACGCAACTTGCTACAGAAGTGGCATACATTTTGATCATTTAACCATACCATTAGGACTATTAACTCATTTCATTCTTTTGGAAAGAGAGCACACAACATTTCTAGTGTTTGAGTGGTATCTTTGTTTTCTTTTAGCTTCCTCTTCAATGTGGAAGGATTGACAAGAAAAACATTGAGCTATACTGGACAAGGTCCTGACAGATAGAATTCCACTTGTATCATGATAAAGCTCTGAAAGAAAACTGATGCTACTAAGATACGTTGACTAATAATCATCAATCTCCTGAATGTAGTTCCATCTGCTATCACACCACCTTCTCTACAAATATGGACCTTTTGATCGAATAATTCACTCCTATCTTGTATAATTGGTTACAAATGTAATGTAGCTCTAGATGTTACCTGTAACAAAATTCTTTACTAAAATTTCAAGGGATTCTTAGAGGTTCTAGAAAAGGAGATATGGGCCCAGGGTTACAAATTTCTATGCAGTGGCAAGCAATTTTAGCTATTTCTTTTAGGGATGAATTTATTAAAGAAAAGAATTATCCTGCCAACTTTCTATGATTTAAAGGGATTTTATCAACCATTAAATACCATTATAGCTTATTGTGATGGATGTCCCTCGAAATATCCTAAGCAAGATCAAGCCACCTACACTTAAATCCCATTTTTAGTTAATGCTAGAAGGAAAATAGCCAAAGGCATTAGATAGCTGAATCTATATATGAGCAGACTACATGAAGACTCTAACAGGAGGTTCCTATCATCTGACATAAGCATCATAAATGCGTCCAATCTGCCAGATGAACTAAAAGACTCCATACCAAAATTTAATCTACTCAAACCTAAAAGGGTCTTATGTCACATTTTTGGGTGCAGATAGTCCACATTATTAAGTCTAAGATTGATTACATAATAGGAGAGAGAAACTGAAAATTTACTTCCAAGTGCTGTTACCACAGATCATTTATTCCCTCAGAAGAATTTTATTATATTGCATTTATCAAAGATTTATCTTTTAATTTCCAACTAGTAACTCACATCTGACTAATCAGAGAAATTCACTATCTCCAACCAAATGAAAAAAAGTTTTAAGTGATTTGTTTTCCTGAAAATTGTATAAAACCTGCTTAGTTATCGGGTAACAAAGAAAGCACTGGTAAAGGAGCAGTCAAATGCAATGTGGTTACACAAGAAATAAACTAGAGCAGGAGGCGAACACTAAATGCTGGCTAAAGCACAACCCCTTTATGTTCTTATCCAGAACCACTCCAACTAGAAGTCCATCAGCTTGGGACTTGGTCAATTCCTTTCCTCTTGTTTAGTAAATTTTTCAAATTTGTCTTTAAAAAAGATAAATACAAGTAACTGATTCACATAAAACCCAGTCACTGCTTACAAATAATTAAGAAGAATTCGCTAGAGTTATAACATAGTGATACTGAACATTATTTTCCTTTGAAATTTGGTTAGAACTGCAACAGAGACTAGCAAAATAACATCTACTGGAAGAACGGAAACGGTGAACCAAATAAATGCAATTAGACATAGGTAAGTTCTCACTGTGTTCTGTTCCAAGCCCTCAAATATTGTAAGAACAATCTGGAAGATGTTCACAAGAATATGTGACCATACCAGCAACCATATAGTTTAAAAGCAGTACTTCCCACAAAGATTAAAGAAGCATTTTTCCCCACTTCCCATAGTTTGTATGTGCGTAGACTATTCATATTTTTAGCAATTCAAAATCAGGTTTCCAACAATTTTTACTAAACAAGTTCATGGTGGTGAAGACCGTAAATCAACACTACCACAACAGTAAATCCAAGGAAAGCAATTGACATAAACATACCTTTGGTCCTTGCATCTTTTTGTCTACCCCTCTTTCTGCTTCTTTATACTTGACATTTGATTCTTTGGAATTTTGCACAGTTGAAGAATTTCTCTTCACCAACCAAGTACGAATAACTGATGAAAAAGGAGATAGCTAGATAAGTACACAGGCCACTAACAATTCAATGAACAACTATCATTTACCTGACTGCAAAAATACAATAGCATTCACTTGTGAATTGAATGTTCTCCTGGTAATACGCTGCTTTACATGCTTCTGTATGAGAACAACTGCTCTCCATTGTCTTATCAAAATCACAAACTCCTTTCTTGCAATTTCACCCCTGACAACTGCATGGGTATATGATATCAAATAACTAGCAAAGCTGAAAGCGCTTGACGAACCAAACAAAATGATGATATTACCATAATTCAGGATAGAGTAAAAGAAGTGAAAATAAATAAATAAATAATGACTTCATAAACCAGCTCATGCATGAAATATAATTATTAATAGATAATTTCTGTAAAACCCTTTGTAATTGTAAGCATAGGAATTTGGTAGTGATTTTACAGTAAAGAAATTAGGATAACAAAGTTAATAAATTATAAATGCATTAAATTGGTGTAAATGAGATAGAGTTAAACAAAAGGGTAGATACAGCAATAGGAGTCCTATGATATAGAAAGGAAGCTTCAAGTTTAACTAGTTACATATGCCCTGATATAGAAAGGAAACTTCAAGCTCAACTAGTTACATATGCCTTACATGATTGCATGATATAGAAAGGAAGCTTCAATTTCAGCTAGTTACATGTCTTACATGATTGCACAGTAGTAATCCCTTTCTTGAGATCTTGGAAACCACGGCGAGCTTGGTGACCGCGGAAGCATTTCTGAACCCCAAGAATGCCCTGTAAGGTTCGATTTCTTGTATCTTCCAACACGCCAATCTACAAATTATCAAAATAAAACACATCAGAGGAACCATATTCAAGAATGTGCAGATCCGTAGAGAACCAAACAATTAAACATTCAAGATACAATTTGAACAACGAATTTGGCCTTTGAGTTATAGCATCAGCTAAGTAGCTCAGTTGTAAACAACAGGTACATGCAACTAAAAAAAAGGGCAGCCCCAGTGCATGAAGCTCCCGCCTATGCAGGGACCAGGGAAGGGGCGGACCACAAGGGCCTAAAGTACAGAGCCTTACCTTGCATTTTGTAAGAGGCTATTTCCACGCCTTGAACCCGTGACCTCAAGGTCACACGACGACAACTTTTACTGCTGCACCAAGGCTCCCCTTGGCGCAACTACATTTCAGAATTACTAAATCAATTTCATAAAAACAGTAAAACAGTTTTACTTGTTTAGAATGATAAACACATTTTAAGTAGTTAGGAGGGGGGGGCCATCCTTACAAGTTAAAGTTTGAGTAACAAGTATTTGAAGACAAATGAATTGTATGAAACAAACTAATATAATTCATTTCCAACATTTGCTATGTGATGGGTCAAGATGTTCCATGCAGTTTATCGTTAGTACATAGAAATGACATGTTCTAGAAGAGGAGCCTTGGTGCAACAGTAGACTTGTCGTCATGTGGCCTTGAGGTCACGGGTTCAAGGCGTGGAAATAGCCTCTTGCAAAATGAAAGGTAAGGCTGCGTGCTATTGACCCTTATGGTCCGCCCCTCCCCTGAACCCCGCATATGTAGGAGCTTTGTGCACTGTGGCTGCCCTTAATAGAAATGACATGTTCTAGTGGCAGGGATATTGTCTAGGGGCCACTCATTCTGGTGCTTCTTGCAGCTCCTACTACTACTAAAGAAGCTCCATTAAGACCAGCTCTAACTTCATTGATTTGTACAACTACTGATTTATCCATTTCTAGCAAAGATATATAGTTTTTATAGAAATAACTAGTGCGGCTTCATATTTTTGGACAAAATAAACCATCTTAGATATGCTGTTTAAAGCCTGAGAAAAGGATGATTATGATTCTAGCATTGCAGAAATGGAGATTTTGATGAATATCGTGTCAGCCAATTTAAGGACCCAAATTCAGAAGAGAGATTTGTTGACTTCTAAATCCATCCAACTAGATGGAAATGCATATTAGTGGTTGAAAATTATACAAGTAGGGGAAATTTTACATTGTCGGCTAAAATAGTAGAGAGGATTATATCCTTGTGTTTTATGTTAACTGTACAAGCATCGAAACATTTGATCACACGAATTAGAAGCAGTAAATTGGGGACTGTTGCTTAATAAGGTTCCCAAGATCCAATATTCATGCATATGCAAATGGGCCCACGTCATATAATGAAAGATTTTCTTATTGTCAGAGACATACACTACTTGTTGAGAAAATAACTTTCTCTTAACATTGAGTTGTATACTAGAATATCAGAAACAGAGACACAAGAGAAAAGGATTTCAGTTCAAGTTTTGCCAGAGAAGGAGCTTTTGTGAGACTTCTCTTTTCCTTTCTCTTTTTTATTTTATTCTCCTTTCTTATAGGTATATAAGTGGGGAGGCAAGTGTAAAAGTCACAAGCAAAAAAAGTATCCGCATGCCTATCAAAACCTGGTGTGTGTGTGTGTGTGTGTGTGTGTGTGTGTGTGTGTGTGTGTGTGTGTGTGTGTGTGTGTGTGTGTGTGTGATTCCTGCCATCTTGAAGTATCTGCTTTGCTGCTTACTTGAATCTGCTATGACTTGCTACACATGTTCCATGACTTAATTGCCACAGAATACTATGACTTTATTAAAATCTGATGCAGACAGGACGTTAAGATTTGGTTGGTTTCGGTGTATTCCACTTTTCGAGCCTGTTAAGCAACTTCCATATTTTCATCATTTTTCTTAATAGTTTGAAAAAACTCGAGGACTTACAGTTCCATTCAGGTTCATACTCTTGTTATTCTAAAACCTAACTTGATAACCTGACCTTTCTGACAATGGTACAAAACACATTGATAGTTTTGTGGTCCCTACAATAAACTGCCATAGCAGCATACCACATGGTACTAGGAAAGAGACAAGCATACACCTCCATGTTTTCATCATTTTCTCTTAAATGTTTGAAATAAACTGGGAAACATAAAGTTTCTCAATTTAACACTAGTTATTCTAAAACCTGACTTGATTACCCGACCTTCCTGACAGTGGTAAAAAAAAAAAACATTTGTATTTTAGTGGTCCACATAACATATAAATTGCCATAGCAGCACATATCACAGTACTAGGAAACAGACGTGCATGCCTCCTGTGTATATAAAAGGATTAAGGAAATAGCATCAGTGAGAAGGTTACCTGCCCTGTTCGGAAAAATAACTTTGTATAACCAACTTGATACATTTCAGGGTGGATATTGAATTGCTGAAGAATGGCCACTGAAACACTTAGTGGATCCTTAGGTACAACATTCTCCAAGAGAAGAAAACCATACCTAAGGAAAAAATACAGAAAAAAACATCTTCTCAGGACTTCAATAATAGCTTAGATATCTAAACAGAGGAGAAGCAGAAAAAGACTCCACTCACTACCTTCTTGCAAATTGTTGATGTGTCATTCGGGTTGGATAGCCTGACCTTGATATCCTGACAACCTCCAGGACACCGCAACTTCTAAGCTGCTGCAAGACGAGATCATTATCATATGTTCCAGGAAGCTGCTTATTGTTTGGTTTTATGCAACGAATAAAGTGAGGAGTGGTGTTTTCCAACTGCTGCATCAGTTTGAACAGTTGACCCTACAACCATTTCAAGAGAACAATTCAGTTGCTGAGACCATTGGTAAGCCCATTAGTAAGCATTTGCAGAAAGACAGAAAGATTTAACTAATATATCCATTGACGAAAATTAATTTTCAAAAAGTGCAACCGGATGTGGTCCAAACTTGATGCTTGCACCATAATCTTCCAAAAAGAGTAATTTCTAGTCATTTACATAATTTGATATTTCCTTTTCCTTGTAAGTGAGCAAAAAATTCCCTAACCTGAAGATTGAGTCACAAACCTTGACTAATTGGGTAAGGCCATACCCGATGTATCAATATCTTGTAGTCACTAATAACAAAGAACATAGTAATTGTACTAGGTCCTTCTAACGCAGTGGCACTAGAAGGGCCTCACCTGAGCTCAGATCACAGGTAGAAGGCACACATGGGTTATGGTTTAAGAAGAGAAGAGAAAGCAAGCAAGCCTGAACATAATGCCTTTCTCCCTTACTATTAGTGCAGAAAACACCCCATACGTTTAACAGATTCCACGAGAAAACATTGGCAACACTCATGCAGGTACACATAAAGACTTGAAATTGTTAGTGCGCATAGACTTAAAGTGAAATATCACATGCACAGCAGCAACGAGGCTGCTTACAATATGCAAAGCATGAAACTGGGTTTGAGTAATACCTTTCTTATTCACATACATTCCACAAGAAATCCTATTACTAATGAAAGAAAACAGCAATCGGAGTCTGCGAGTCTTTTAGCATTCAGTCAAGGCAAATGCATCCAGAGTAGAACAAGTGTGCACACATTCTTCATACAGAAAAAATGAAGAACTTTATAAAGAAATGTTGCAAAGGTATCTCTTAATATCATTTACATGTTCAACAAACTGCAGCTGAGAAACCAGAGATAGGAACCCTTACCTTGAATTTTGTCCCAACACTTTGCCTCTGGGAATCAGGAGCACCAAGCTGCCAGAGTGGACAGACTGGCTTCCGGGACAGAATGTTGAAGGCAAATAGCTGGGGTAGTTGGTAAATGCAGGATGAGAGGAGTTCGATCAAATCAGAATGCAATGGATCTCTGTTCTTCTCCAGGAAGCCACTTGTGTCATATATCACCTGATAAGAGTCTGATGTTAGTCATACTAATATGAAAACAAAGTACCAGTAGACAACTCAGGTTCACTAAAAATTACAAAGGCTCAAGTTCTTCCATTAAGTCCATCAAGACTAGGAAAATAAATATATAACTTACTCAAATTAAGTCATCTTAGCTTGTAATCCCTTTTTAAACCTCACTTTTTAAAGTAACAAGTCATTCAATAATTCAATAATATTCTTTTAAATTATTATTCATGAAAATTTATGTAACAATTTAAAGTTATACCTTGACAGATATAGATTAAAACAAGAGAAAAATAGAATGAAAAAGTTCAGTCCTAAGACTTATTTTATTTCTTTTAAATTGTCTACACACACAGAAGAGATAATAGAACAATGAGGTTCAGTATGCCGACTTCCATCTTTTCAATTTGAAATTTGAGTTATTTATACGGGTTTAGTTAAGAAGAAACAGGGAATTTAGACCCACTGAAGAGATTTTAGATTTCAAAATCAATAAATAAGAGTGCTTTTGCTCAATTATATTTTTTTTACTAAATAGATACAGATAACTTGAGAGTGACTGCGTGTAATCATTTACTCATCTTGCAAAGATTATTCTTATTATATCATAAGTTCTTTCTAGAATTTCAAAGATTCTGGATTAATACATTTATATATCTAGACCTCATTGTTTTCACTTCTCAATCAACAAATAATATTTACAGAAAAGTATTAATTTTGTCATGTCCTGTCCCAGAAAATACAACTTAAATCAAAATGCTCGCCTGCCTAGGCATGATTTTATGACAGACCAAGTTGACTGTGAAGCTCAAGATAGCAATGTTCTCAGAAATTCTGCAGTAAAAAACCAACCTCTCCAGCATAATGGCAAATGGTGAAAGCTCGACCTCTTTCCCCTTTGAAACAGGGGTTTGAGTTTAAGTGTTGCTTAAGCTTATTGGCAAGGGTCAAATCAGTAGCTTTCGGGAAAGTCGATTCTTCATCCAACAACGACAACAGCCCAAGTGGCTTCTGCAATAGACACAAGAAAGAGAGGTTTATATATGCAACAGTTTATAATAATGACACTATGTATTATAAGGCCCTTGCCATTAGCACCGTGGTCATACTCTCTCTTGTTTTAGAGGTGGGGTGGGGGGGAAACCTTGTAGCCATGATGCCTAATTAGTATGCATCGATGACTGTGGAAAATTGCATGTGAGTTAAATGCAAACTAAAGCATCCAAGAAGTTTTATAGAAAATGTGCAAAACCCCCTCTTTTAGGTAGAAAGAGTAGACACAGTTTATTAACTAATTAGAAATGATCACCATCTATGTGGCAATCTTTGCAATGCTTATGCCATCCTAAGCTTCCAAGCAAATAGCTCTTTCCAAGATCCAAAGAAATAAAAATGATAGATTTCACTGATATTGTTATTTTCAATCAAATCAGTATGTCCAGGAACTTCATTAACAATAAATGAGACATTTTAAACACAATGGCACATTTAAAAGGAAATGCAATAACATTTTCATTTATCTAAGTAGTTGTCTGACAACAAAATTCATGTGAAGTTAAAAGGAAGAATACCTCAACAACCCCACAAAGGGAGAAAGGAAGCATACCTTCTCAAATAGATTCAGACAATCTTGATTGTCTTCAAAATCAACCTTAGCCCAGTCGATTCCATCTTCAGAGTACTCCTGCAAAAGGTATTTATGGTGTTAAGAAACTGCTTCTACATTGTACCACCAGGCTATTATATTAAGAAAATGCAGAAAAATGTTATGCATGCTATGAGAGGAAAGGAAGATTGTCAATGGGGTGACATAGACACTCAAATTTTAATGCAACTCGCACATCAAGTTTCACATAAATATTTCAGGAGCTCAGATGTTATATATTGATAACTATATCCATTAAGCAGGAAATAACCTGGAAAAGAATATAGTTACCACTAGCCAAAACATTAAGGCCAGTACAAAAGCATACAAAAAGCATGAGTAGCAACCACAGAAAAGATCTATCACAACTCTAATTTTGTTTGGAGATATGATTCTCCAATTCAGTGTCTCATGTTTGGGCACAGAAAGACCAACAAATTTGGCGAAATGCCATTAACAATGTTTGCTCAAGGTATTCAGCTTTCTTTTCTTAGGCTTTTCAGTCTGTCCTTGTGGTTGCTGACACTCTTGCTACAGAGGGTATTCTGGGCGGAGCTTCAAGTTTGATGTCCTCTAATTTCCTCCTATTGCCCTCTGTCCAGCAATTTGTCTATTTGCCTTTGGTTTGTCTTGATTGGGGATCAAGCACCAGCTCAGTCTTTTGAGCTCTAGTTTGAATCTTGAGATGGTTATATAACTTGTTCAGATTTCTTCTTTGTTCTTCTTTTGGGAAATTGTGAAATTTTATTGTGGGGAGGAATATTGACAAACATAGACCTAGTTGGTCAGATTTGGCCACAAGTTACGAAGTTTCCAGTAGAATAAAAATGTCTTTCCAGACAAAGAAACTTGGAGGTGTTTGCATCATCCAGTAGAACAATTACAATTATATAGCTTCCAGTAGAACCAGTATTCTTACAGACAGAGGAGGTGTTTGTATCATGCAATGTCAGCCGAAGTTAGGATCACAACGTAGAACTAGTATATCTCTTCCCAGACCAAAAAATAGTAAGTAGAATTGTGCAGGGAACCAGTTCTCAGATAAAGGGCAGCCCCGGTGCACAAAGCTCCCGCCTATGCGGGGTCCAGGGAAGGGGCGGGCCATAATAGCCTAAAGTAGGCAGTCTTACCTTGCATTTTTGCAAGAGGCTGATTCCATGCCTTGAACCCGTGACCTCAAGGTCACATGACGACAACTTTTACCGTTGCGCCAAGGCTCCCCTTCGAACCAGTTCTCAGATGATATCACTAAATTTTATCTCAACTCGTGAACAAAAGACTCTCGCTAAGAGAGAGAGAGTGTTCACCAATCCAAATATTCTATTCAATAGTGGTGGATTTAAGTACCTTCCAATGAGAAAATATAGGATAAATCCTGCCTAGCCTACTCTCAAGCTTCACAATTACAGCTGAAAGTTCTTGACCAATTCAAAGCCTCCAACACTACCTAGTTTGGTGCAAGTGCTCATGACCAAAATGCTTCCACTCTCTAGTACCTAAATCCTCTAAGCAAGAAGGTAATTGTTCAAGATGGCTCTGCCTTTCAAAGGCAGTTGCCTGACAATTTAGGATATCAACAAACCCTTTTCCCATGCTAGTAAAAGCTATAAATTTTTCTATTAATTATCTGACCTGGAAATGAGGAACTGAGAATACTCTACACGGATAATAGACACAGGGACCTCAAGGAGGGGGATAAATTTCTTGCAAGACTCTGAGAACTTGCAAGCTCCTTTCCAATCGTTGGTTCATAATGTAGCAGAAGTTTAAGTTGTTGGAATTTTGTGTTCTATCTTAGAATTGTTTCTGGTTTTATCCAAGAGTACCATAAACAGGAACCTGTCCAGTGCAAGATAATCACATCATGGAACTTCTGACATTATCAATACTGAATTCTGCTTTATCAAAATTTCACAAAGGAAGCTGCTTATTCCTTTTAGCAAATCCATACTGTTGAGGATGACAAGCAAATGTCAACATAGTGCCTTTTTGTCAATTATATCATAGTGAAACCAGAGGCTTTCAAAAAAGCTGCTTCAAACTCACATTTAAAAAAGTCAGCATCATGTATGCGCAGCAATCTTGATCCTACAATAAATCCGTGATGCTCACCTCCTGTTCGAGTTTGAACAAATGCCGATTGAAGTGCTGTTGCAGCCTCTCATTTGCATAGTTTATACAGAACTGTTCAAAGCTATTTTTCTGGAAAAGTTCAGATGAATGGTCAGACACAGGATTGCCATTAAGAATCAAATAAACAAGACACATTGCCTATGATCACATACAGGAAAAGACTCAAATCCATAGATGTCTAAAATACTTATTGATCTCCCAGTGCGCCGTTTGCCTACTTCAAGTGATTTGTTAATTTCTTCAACAAGCCACTGAAACAAGCTGGCATAGATGTATTTCGCCAGTGCATCTCTTGTGTCAATGGCCTGGGGCATATGAAACAACAAATAAGAGGCCACATATATCAGAAGAGAAAGAGAAAGAGCAAGAGTTGCTAAACAAGTCAGTTTTGAACCTTTGGCAGAGTTAGCTTTTGTACAATATCATCATTGCCCGCTCGAATTTTGTGAGTGGATAAAGCTAAAATCAAGTCCCCGACACTGCAGCCCATCAACTTTGCAGCAATAGTTACAGCTACAAGAAAATTCAAATAAAAAATCACTGCATTGCAGCAAAAGTAAGCAGCTCATAGTATTCAACGCATAATTGTCAACTAGTAAATAGCAAGAACGAATATTATGAACAACTAACTAGAAAATTTTAAAAATATCATTGACCATCTGACAGCACCCTTTCTTAGTGATTGATAAAAAGAAATCAAACTAAAATGAAAGGGAAATTACATATGCAAGAGATCTTATTAAAAACCCTACTTGAAGCTCAATTTTCTCTTTGATAAAATATAGGCATCATGTTGGATTCCCTAACAATGAGAACGGAGTCCTGGAGAGCCAGAGGAACAGCTTTAAGAAGGATATACTTTGAAGAACTTCCTTAGGAAAGATTTAAAAACTTTAGGACTAAATGAAGCCATGGTATTTAATAGAGTAGAATGATGGAATAAGATTCATGTGGCCGACCCCTAATTGGGATAAGGTTTTGATGATGATGATGATACTTTGAAGAACTTCCTTCCGCAAAGACTGTGATTGATATTCTACAATGTATGTCTACTAACTTCATTCAAGAATTATGCTTTCCACAGAGAGTGGAAACAAGAAATTGCAGGTTTTGATGGTGGGGAGGATGAAAAGAGAGAATACAAGTGAATTTGGGTGAACAGGAAAGCAGAATTTCAAGTATATAAAGTCAAAGGACCAGTCCACCATTGACCTGCCACTAATTTTGTTCTTCAGCCTCCAACACTCTTTGCTCTACATCAAACCAATGATCTAACATAGTATCAAAAAGATTGGTTTGATTCAAAATTAACAATTACAGCATAGAATTTAACATCTAATCCCCCACTGCGAATACTGCATTGCCATCAGTTCCATGGAAAAGATTCCAGGAAGATAACCCTCCTATCATGGAATTGTATCAGAAAGACTAGAGATAATGAAAATAAATACTGCAACATTGTCACTAAGATCAATCAGGTATATAGATCTTCTAAGCATCTCTGAAGAAGAAACAAAGCTTTAGCATTTGACCAAATACATAGATACGCAGGCTTCTACCTTCATCTGCCACAACTTCCACGTGATTTTCATTGTCAATAACTGAAAAGGAAATATTTCCCAGCCATAAAACTGCAGCAAGCATTGCAAATGCATTTTCTCTGTTCTCATTGCTCATCTGAACAATATCCAGAGCTTCCTGGTAAGATGGAAGAAACAGGAAAGCTTATGTTCTGGTGCAGCAACTTGTAAGATCACAGAAAAAGTGGAAATATCAAATATTAAATCATGTGATCTATGAACAGGTCTAGCATCATCCTATTTTTCAGTTACCATCAGAACATGAAACCTTTGATCATCATCAACTGCATCGATAGTCAAGCAATTGCTCTGCATCAGGTAATTATACTCACTGGCTGCTTTTAGGTTCAACCGCTCTGTGAAGCAGATAACATATTTAAGGGGATGCAGAGTGAATAAAGTAATAAACATCTACACAAATTCATGATAACTGTACATAATAATATGAAAGGCAAAAACAAATAGCAAAGATAACATTCAGGAAGAAGAAAAAACAGAAACAAAAATATAAAGTAATTCGCATACTATCTGAAAAGTACTTCTAGTGATAGTGAATGGTTAAGCTCACAAGGAGTTCTCAGGTTCAAAGTAGGAGCTAACCTTCTAATCCTCTTTTTCTTGAGTATACAATGAATAATAACAATTAAACCAAGAACAAACACCACAAGAATATTAAAACAGTCAAAATTACATATTTAATTGTGCACTGACATATAAAGAAAATTCAAGGTTTGCATATCTCATTTGTTGGCACCACCATTTAATCCTTTTTTTTTTCTTTTCTTTTTAGGTGAGGGAACTTGAACCTACAACCTTTTGGCTAGGACACAACACATCTAACCAAGTAAGCAAGGAACACTTGGCAATAGCTAGGTTTTATTTCTATATGAGCTCCTGAAGAAATCACTGGTAGCCAATGTTTACAAGAATTCATCCTAGCTACATTGAAAGACAAATACAGGTTGATGAATAACATTGAAAGATACAAAAAGAGCAAAATTTTGCATTCAACCTAGTAAAGAGATGATGAGGTCTCGACAGTAACATCAGGGATCTCTGAATAGAAGCAGAGAGAAGGGGCAGAAAATCAGAATGGGATTAAAGTAACTACAAAGAGAGGCTCTCCTACACTATTTCAGTCTAGCCATTGCCCATAAGTTGATCATTTCTTTATCAATACCAGCCGTTATTCAAAAGGAAAACTAAACTGGATGTGGAGATTGACAAATTGTGAAATTTAGGACTTACATAACTCATTAGGGAAAAGTAGCAGTTACCCAAAGGAGGATCAATAGCCTGATTTTGTGCATGAGACAGTCCCTTGGCCTCTAGATTTTAATGAAATGTCACTTCTCCTGACACTGAAGGGAATGGAACCCAATATTGGAATCTTCAGTTAAAGGTGAGCATGTAAGCAACTGCAGAAGAACTCTGATAATAAGTTTAAAAACAGTGATGGTCAAGCTGCATCTTTAATTCTAGAAGAATCATTGGACGCATAACCCATCCCATGCTTGTCCTTTTCGCCGGTACCCATGAAGGATAAAAATAGCAAAATACTCCCACCACGTTGCTTCAGTTGAAATGCTACAACAATGTCACCATCATACATCTGTACACTAGTATGGTTGATTCCCTTATAGAAATAAGGCCCAAAAGCCACTCAATCTTCAATATAAGTTAACCTGACTTATTTAGAGTCAACTATCATCAAGTAGTAGGTCAGAGGTACAGGTTCCAAACAGAAAGAAGAGATAAACTTCCCCTTTCAACTCTTGAGGTTTTTAGGATTTTTCAAAAGCCAGCAGATTAAAGAACTGTTAGAGTTTACACTTAGCAGATCTACCCTGTCAACAGATCACCAGAGACTACACCTTTGAGCACTTCTTTCTGACAAAAGGAATAGAGCCATTAATTCTAGAACAATCATAAATAGCACTATTGACTATTTGTCAAAGTGAACCATGGATGGTGCAAACAGGTGCTATCCCTCAAGTTTCTACTCCTTGTAACAGATGGCACAGGCTGTAGATTTAGAATTTCTCTTCCTCTCCAATCGGCCAAGAATGAAACCAAAAGAAAAAAGGTCACTTATGTGGATTCCATAAGAAATGATGTAACAGATTGCAAACACTTCAAATGTTGAGGTGTTTCATCATATCAAAGGCAATCATTCTGCTGTACATGCAGAATTACTATCAAATGAATACTTTCCTTAAGGAAGTAAATGTCAAAGATGCATCAAACAACAAAAAGCAAAGGTTAGTGGGTCCTCAAAATCTCTGCTTCTCAGTAACAATTGCCAAGTAGAATAATTGAGATGTATTTCATTTTCTTCATGCATATGATTGACTTAAGCAGACCTAAGTACAATTATAAGTGCACAACTGCTTAAGGACTTCAAACTCTACAAAACAAAGTGAGAAGGCATAATTATAAAAACAATTAAAAGCTTGGAATTGTCTAACTTCTTCTCTTGACAGACAACAGTCTATAACAAACTACACCAGCAGATGAAATAATAATAGGTATTATATAACCTTTAAGAGAAGGAGAAGCTCCAGCACAGAGTTGATAAAAAATATGATACGATCTTTCTCCCTTTGCACGTTGAACCACTCGCGACTGGTCACAAAAGCAGGATTTTCAAAATTGACACAATGAAACGAAAATATCAAAGAATAATAATCTCACATGTCAAGTTACCTTTTCAAGCAAAACTGTCCATAAAATCATGGGTATATTGAAGTTGTTGAACACATGAACAAAATGGAAGTGAGTAATCGACAATTTGCAAAGTGTACACCAGGATGTGCAATAGCAAACAAAATGTGGAAAACAGGCTTACAGGTTTGAATATTAGCACCGCAAATTTTTCCTGTCGTACTAAAATGTATTTCTATCAATTTTCCCTGCAGAATTATCACGAATGGATAAGTGATTGCAAGATTTTCAGAAATCTTAACCATGAAATGTGGCACAAATAGTACATAGAATGTGTATGTCACAACAAAGCCAAATGATGATGGAGACCAACTTTGTGTTGAAGATAAGCGAACGTCACAAATTTCAACTCAAGAGTTAGTAAGAGTAACTGCTGGCATAAGAGGGAGAAAAAACTCACAAAACGGCTAGAATTATCATTTCTCGAAGTTTTTGCATTCCCAAACGCTTCCAGAATTGAATTTGTCTGCAGAACTTCATATTCTATCCCGCTGCCGCCCCCTAGTGCAGCCAAGTACTGCATTGCAATTTTTGCTGTTTCTGTTTTCCCCGCCCCACTTTCACCACTGATGTGTATAAGTTACAAATTGAAATGTCCCAGAATGTAAATTAATTGCGATTCAGTAAGTGAGGACAAGATAAAGATGGAAAATAAATCAAGATGTCGTGAAAATAACCACAAAGTACACATTATTATTCACTAACGAAAAAGCAAATAATGGAAATCCACATTTTCTTTTGCAAGTATAAGCCAGATGATGAACAACCGTATCAAACATCACCCCGTTGAAGAAGTTATACTGTATAAGGAGAAAAACACAGTTTCGACTCAAAGTTCCAGCATCAAAATTCCAGCAGAAGTGTATGCATATATAAACCTGCCAGTATCTTAGTTCCTGCTATCAGTAAAGACAATAGGATATAGCAGATGCTTTCTAGGATTCAGCTTTAGCTACATTATTGTGAAAAGCTAGATCAAGAGGTTTTTGTATAATAAACTTTCTAGATGCTTCAAAACAGGATTGCTTCCCATTTCCAATCAACTCGAATTTGAGCCATCAGATTGTTTAGTGGCTGATACCTTTCCTATATGTTTGATTTAAGGTTGACCGGGAGGATGAACATAGCACAATAGAATTCTTTTATAGAAACTAAATAGTAGGAATCTAATTACACTGTTTAGGCATAAACAAGTGAAAAAAATTACAACAATAATATCAAACACATTTACAAAATTCACACTTCGAGATGAAACAGAATGTTTGATAAAAATTGAGAAACGGTTTGGGAAAAGTAGTGGAAAAACTGGCAGGGAACTGTGATTGGGGTGTGAATTCATTTTGTTCTGAATCTAAACCTGTAGTAAAATCCATAAATAATATATGGAAATTTTATTAACTATGCACAGAATCGAGCATAGTTGATAATTGGCATTTAATCCAGCAGATCCTTATTTGATTCAAAATTTGAGAATTTTGTAATACTGGGGACTTTTCAAAGTTTAAATCAGAAAATCAAACGAGAATTTTCAGAAAGAAAAAAAAAAACTCAATTAATCATACTTTTGCATCACTTATACCAAACTATTCAAAAGGTCCTAAACTCCAAAGACAGGTTAAAGAAATGGGATAGGAACTCAGTCAGGATTGACAAAAACAAAGAAATTGAAATTTCATGCAAGGGTAAGATAACAGAAACTTCAATTTTACCTTATGATGATAGATTGATTCACTTCATCTGCAAAACCACCAAAAAAGAAAAGTATTAATGCTTCAAGAAAATAAGTTCACTATGATACAAAATAGAACTTCATAGTCAAGAAGTATCACTATTTTCACCTCTCATCATTTCACTGAAGGCAGTGTCTGCTATGGCATAGACATGTGGACTGTCCTTCTGTTTGTGTCTGTAAGCAGCTACAAAATCATTTCCATAAAAGGGAACCTCTTTAAAGGGATTGAAAGCAACCAAAACAGGCCCTGCTTTGGTCTGCAAAAAGAGTGTCAGAAACTTGTCAATAAGACATCTGACTGGAAATAATATCGCATCTGTAGGAATCAAGGGAATGAATATGTACCATGATTACTTACATAAATCATATCAAGACAGTATCTGTATTGAAGATTGTAGAGAACTGACGGTTCATTCAAGTAACTAAGCTGTATAAGATCATCCACACCCTCCAGGATATCTGGATTTGCAGGTAAAAGGTCTTCCTTTGACACCATCACACTCTGATTGTAATAATGAAACATGAGTATATGTTAAATCTGTGATTCTGTACAGCTCAAGTCTGCAAACCAGGTAATTTGCTATTCTAAAGATAGGCAGAAGACGTTTTATCAACTCACATTGCCATCTGAAAGCAAAATGAAAGCATCCTCCCCTGCAATTGATTGTATCTTTCCCAATTCCCATTTGTTATCTGGAACCCAGCACCAAACACGGAGTTTCTGAAACAAAATACTTCACGTCTTTGTTAAGTAGCAAAAGGACAGTCAAGCGCACTAAACTACTCAAGGCAACCAAACGAAAAGGCCCTAAGGCCCTGCTGCCATGCAACTTTTCTTTTTCATGAACAAAATGGCACTCGTTCCAAAAGTAACACCATAAGGAGAAAAGAAAAGGTAATATACAGCCATTCAGTTTCAGTATCAGATTCATGATAGAGAACCATGAACACGATGCACTACTAGTTGTCAAAGAAGTAAAAAAATGCCCTTGCGGCATCAACATTGAACATGAGTTTATTGACCAATTCAAGATTGGCCATGCTATGCTACAATGGCAGAAGAAGGGGGAAGGTTGATGGGATTTTATAGAAATGATGGTTAAAGAAGAAACTAAAAGAAGGATGTCTGACTCATCTTGGACCTTGCAACAAACATGAACACGAAGGTAAAGAATCATCGTTCCTAGGCCTTTCACCAAGAAACCTAGATGACCTCAAAAGGCAGAGATTACTACAATTAGCCGAAAGCAACAAACAAAATCAACTCATAGCTGGATCCCTAGAGAAGGGATCAGAACAAGAGGCAAGAGCAAGTAGGAAGAAATCAATGAGTCAAATGCTCTAGAGTAGGAGAAGTATCCTATGCATAAACTTTTGGAATTTTTGTGTGTATTTCAGGATATTACAGAGAAGCAAAGTTGCATATCTGTTTTGGGCCTCCATTCAAAACAGATCTGAAAGGTCCCACGTGGACCGTATGTACACTCATACATCGTAACTCTGAGACCTGTCAATTTTAATGTGATCCAACAGCATCGGACCCATTCATTTAGCAAATATTAAGATATGTTCATGATTTGGAGGTTATTTAAACCTATGATAAAGACAGAAAGCTCATTAGTGGTGTAAAGCCTTTACTGATTATTGCATAAACAGAGAAAACAAGGTGGTCTTTGAAATACAGACCTAGCAAAATCTCCACTCTCTCAAAATTCATGGATGATGTCATCAAATTTTAGTTTTTATCAAATTTATTTGGATTCTTAGAAAATTCCTGTTATTTAACATGCATTAAACCCTACCACAACATCATCTGGTAAGAGCAAAGACCAACCTCTCATTGTTTACAATGTCCTTCCTTTTTGAACCTCACTCTAATCACCAGCAATTGGTATACACTCTCACTTATCAATTTCGAAAGCAAGCAACTGTCATGTTGCCTTAAAATAGTGCTAGTTGAAATCTTGATATAGCATGTGCACAGAAGCTGAAAAGCAACTCCAAAATGGCAGAATAAGAAAGAGCAGGAGAAAGAGGGACTGTTTTACTAATTGGCCTAAAATTTATAGGATAACCAACTTGTTGTACTATTAGATGTTTTTGGGATTTGAAAGTCTATGAACTCTGTTTTTTTCAAAAGAGTTTGAATTTGGAGCTTCCGTTCTCATTCCTTCTTTCCTTTGTCCTCTTTACTTATATAAATACGATCTCATGATTTAATAAACTAGATAAATTTTGTGCCTTTTTTATTGCTGTCACCTTCATCATGCTACCTGACAAGACATGAAAGTGTAAAAGACAATCTGGAGCTCATACCATAAAGCAAATAGTTACCGGATAGGAATCTATGTTGTTTCAAGAAATCCCTACAAGGCTGTCACAGCTACACCAGCCTAGTGGACAGTTTGGACTTACAGAATTGTCAATGTAATGAAAATAGGTAGACACAGGTGCCATGACTATTAAGGCTATATGCACTTGATCATGCTAATCTATTTAAGTTCCAAGAACCAAAAATTCATGAGTCCCTATTTCTAAAAATGAAAGATACTTCTGTTTACAGAAGTAAAATATGGATCTGACTAAAGCTTAGTGTAATATATATTTCACAACTGGCAAAGCTTTATGCAAGTAATGTGATACAGGTGCAAATCCATTAAATCACGAGACTACCTAATCATTCTCTGTTGTCGAAAAGACAAAAAGTGAAGGAAAATTTCACACAGTATAACATACCTTCTTTAGTACATAGCTGATGTGGTCACGCCACTCGCATTCCTCAGTCATAGTCGGGGATGACGATGGAACAGCTGCAGAATCTGATTCCTCAGTTTCTTCTGTCCTTTCTTCAAAACTGTCCTTCTTCACTAATCTAATATAGGGCGATTCAGCAGGCTTTTCCACCCTCATCTTCTTTTTACTTTCAAAAATGCCTCCTTTGAAACTTGATTCTTTATTATCTTCCACAGGAGGCCGTTTCTCTTTCTTCTCCTCCCTCTCACCAGAATCATTAGGAAGATACTCAGGTACCTGATCACCAATCTTGAAATTAATAGGCAATGATCGTCTAGATGATGGCAACCGGGCTTTAGAAATTGGGCGGGTGGGCAATGCTGGTGGTATATCCTTTGGCTGCTCATCCCTTCGCTTGATTGACTCAAGCATCTCCTCTAACGAGCTACGATTAAGTGAAGGGGGTGACATTGCTGATAACATTATTATTGAACCCTAATTCAGATCAAACACCTCAATCCTGATTCTACTACACGCATTTCTTTACCAAACATCATAACTTCCCTCACAAAACTAAAAATTTTCCAAAATCCACATAAAATGCACAACGCCAATCTGAACCAACACTATGATTCCTCATAACCTCGAAAAAACACAATCTCCCATAACATTCCCTACTCCTTGTCATTCCCTCAAAATCTTCAGAAGACAAATAAAATTTACCAGCTTCATGCCCCCAAACAACATCAAATGCAAACCCAAAGAACAAACCTTCCACCTGAAAACCAAAATTTCCTTCGTGTCTTCACTTCCCCTACAAAATTGCGAAAAACAATAGCAATTCACCTCAAATTCAGCCACCAAAAACCGACAAAACGTTACTCCACTGCTACCCCCCGATCCACCTGAAAATCCAAATAATCCTCCTCGCCTTCTCTCTTTGGGAACAAAATGCAGAAAACAAAACAAATCCACACCGAATTCAAACGCCGAATTCTCGTAACCGGAGCTGAAAACCCTAGAAAATGTCACTCCAATGCTCTTTCCCGATCCAAACCACCTCCAAAAACCGAACTTTCACAAACCCAATTCATAAATCAAAATGGGGTGTCCTAGAAAACCGAAAAAATTAGACAATCAATGAAAACATTGCCATGAATGCCAAGGAATGTCACGAAATCAGACCTCACGAGGTGGATTAATGGCGTACCCAGAGCTGGTTTCACCTGACAAAAATAGGCCGGGGCAGATGTGAAAATGTCGTTTTCTCCTTCCTCTTCCTAACTGAAGAAAGCAGAGATTTTTCCGCCATTAAAGAAGGGAAATTTGGAATAAAAGATTTCCCTTGGGGGAAGATTGCTTTATCTGAAATTCAAATTGCAGACATGGCCCAGTTGCATCTCCAGCGTAGATCTGTCAAAAGGAAGGAAAACGACAAGAGAAGGGAAGAAAATTGGGCTGGAAGCAGAGGAAAGTGGGCACTGCGGACTGCAGCTTTGTTTTAATATGGGGATAGAGATATTGCCAAACTGTCCTCCTATTTGGAGAAAATTACGATTTAACAACTCATATTTGAATGTCTTGGAGGTTTGATTCACCAAACCATCCCTTCATGTGTATTTTTGGATGTTTAGTTCAGACGTCGATATCTCGTATTTGAATATTTTGATTAGATTAAGGAAAACTACAGGTGTTTAAGCTTATAAATCTAAATCAGATAAATATGTGGTCTATGCCCGGAGATTGGTGATCGGAGCCATTCATATGATGGGGTCCTGCATCAATCAATCCTAACCTCTGAATGGTCAGATTTATCGATATTGTATGTGAAAAAGCTAAGATGAACGATTTGGATGTATAAGTGATTGTTCTAACAATTATAATTGCTTATATGTGATTCTAGGCCCTTATGTTCCACGTGTAAAAATTAGAGTTTAATTAGCTCTTGATTAGTACACAATGCTTCCCTTCTAATCATGTTAATCTTGCAACTTTTGGGCTATAAAACGGCTTGTTTAAGTCATGCAACTTAAGCATTTTTTTTTTGGAAAAAAAAATTCTTACATGAGAACAATATGGGATTTGGTATTTTCTAGTAATTTTAATGTATTAGGGCTATTTTTGGCAACTCCTTTTTTTAATTCTCATTTAAGAGCTAGAATGAGTAATTACATTTTGAAATATATTTTTTCAAAGTAAAAAATCACTTTTTTTTCTTTTTTTCCTTTTTTGGTTGGTAGTATCAGCCAACCCATATTTGAAATATCTAACTATTACTAACAATTCTTCTGCCAAATATATATATATATATATATATAAAGAAGTACAAAAAAAATGAAAATACCAACAATTCCAAGATTCAAATATTCACCAAACTTGAGCGACAAATGAAAATCCTCCAATTCCAGTATATATTAAGTTAGCATTTTGGAATTGAAAAGCAAAGGAAAATTGAGATAGAACTAGATGAAATGCACATAAATTGAAATTTTTCATATTCCCTGAAGATCAAATGAGGGGGGAAACTGATCAATGGGATCGACATCAGCGAGTCTGCATCAAATAGGTACGTAAACAATATTGACCGATTAGATCTTTAGATCATCGGTCGAACGAGCGATCATCTTGGAGTACTATTTTCATCCGTGTCTACGGTCTTGATGTGCTATGAAGTAACAATTCAGATTAAATTTGTATAATACTAAGCCTAGGGGATGAAAGAATTCCAAGTCCTCCTATTTTTGCAAAGGGTAGGTTTGTAAACTAGTTGAAATAGAGTGGCATTTCTGCGATAGCCCTTAGGGGTCATTTGTCCGTAGATTCAAAAAGTGCATAGATGGATTCTAGCCACGTGTTTGAAAATCAAATGCAGGAAACGCTGGAAAGGAATTGTCGCTTCTTTTTGTCTACCGTGGACCGTTGGATTAAAAATGTCTACCTGGCTCTATCCGAATCTCAACGTACGATCTTGACCAAAAGGGTTTTTTAATTCGTCGATAACGGACACTAAATTGGGGTAATAAGTAACCAAAAGGCTAATAAGTATCCTTATGTGACCTTTTCTCCTTGTTTTGTCCACTCATGACAACCCTAGGTGAACCACATTATAAGGTGAGTCTGTGGAACACACTGGCTTTGGCATGAAGGGGACTCACCACGGGATGATTTGAACCGTTTATCTGATTTCCCAAGCTCTGTATGTCTAGTAGTTTAAAAAGTATGCAGATCTGATGATTCCGGCATCCGAAATTTTATGGTTTATATCACAGAAGACGAACCGTTCAAAAGCTTTATATAAACGGTAATCTAAATTCAACTTTCAAAAAAGCAGTCGGCCGCAAACAACTCCACATCTCCTTGGAATGCAAATATACTCGAACGCATTGGGGATTAGATTTACGTGTGTGTGTGTACGTGAGTGACTTGCTTTCTAATTCTTCATTTATACCAAAAATAAATCCCCATAATATAATCTTCTTTTAAGGTGTTAAAAGCATTCCATATATATATAGGGATGTGTTAATTTCAGCTATTTTATGCTGGTGCAAGGAGCAGGTGACTTTTAATTGGCTGAAAAAAAATAAAAAACAAAAGTAGTTAGGGGAAATGGTAGTTTAAGAAGCAGTAATTTCAGTATTGAGATATATATATATATATATATATTGGAAGCGGTAATTTTAGCAAAGAGTAGCAGGTGTAAAATACAAATGACATTTGATTGGCCAGAAAAAAGTTCTTAACTATCGTTTCCTATAACATTTTATATTTTTTACTTTTTTGCAACCAATCAAATATTACTTGCTCCTTGCACTTGATGAAACAGCTGAAATGAACACACCCTTATATATATATATATATATATATAATAGCAATAATAATTAAATGAATGGGGGGAGGCTTATTTGAATACAAGTGATGATAAACCAAAGACTCTTTTTATCATCCTCAACTGGAGGCTCCAAGGGTCATCACCAAAAAGCCACATATCAAAGGTTTATAATCATCTAATAAGTGGATCACTTTCACATATATATGAGATGGATGAACGGCGGAGATCATTAAAATGATGGGTCCCACTAGTGTTTTAGCCCCTCTCTTAAATGCTCATTTATGTGGCCACCTCTATCAAAACAAGCGCACTTTTTCTATTTTAGAAGAATGGTAGCACCCTTTCAACCATTAAATGTGGCAACCAATGCGTGAGAGGAACAACCTTGAGACATGGGCATGGTCTCCTTGCAACCCATATCTTCTTGCCACCCTTAAGAGGAAAAAAAGAAGGTACATGAAAGGTACAGGTGACAACCATCTGCTTAAATATCCCAAACATTTCCTCAATTATTCCCCGACATGTATATGTTGATGCATCAAACTATATCCTTCCTCTACATTCTCCTACAATAAATCTTCTTGTTGATATGTTAGGACTTTGGACATTAAATATACGACACAAGGGACCTCAAATAAATTGTCTCAAAGTGGTCTCAACTGCACTTTCATAGTCTTAGTTTTGACTGAAAAATAGGACATTAAATACGTGACACAAGCGACCTCAAATAGCGATAGGTATAAAAGACTTTATATATACATTTATTTATTTATTTACTGAGTATACGAGGCTTTTTATAGAAAAGGAGCCTTGGTGCAACCGAAGAGTTGTTGTCGTGTGACCTTTATAGGTTTGAAGAGTGAAAACAGCCTCTTGTAAAAAATGCAAAGTAAAATTGCATACCATAGACCCTAATAATCTATCCTTTCCATGAACCTCGATACGCAAGAACTTCGTGCACCCGACTGCCCTTATATAAGACTTTTCATTTATATAGAATCTTTTCCAAAAGAGGAGAATTATATCGAGGAGAAATTCTATCTGGATGCTTGAATGTCCAAGTAACTCTTGGACCTGACCAAGCTAGACCCAACCTTTGGATTATCTAACCCAATGGTCTCCTCAACCATCCTCTGTTTAAGCTACTCACAAAAAATATGCCCATTGGATGCTCTAGCTACTAGATTTTTCGGTTGAAAATTCCAACGGTCAAGATTTAAAGCTCAAAAGATTATAGCTACAATCATCCAACGCCCATGAATTTTAATGTATAGACAATTTAAGTGAGGCTAAAGAAGATGAACAGGTTAGATCATTCAAAAGTAACGTGCAACTTGCCAAGGTTCTAGAGATAAGCTAGAAACTCATTCCAGATAGAATTTGTGTATATCAAACTAGGGCCTCCACTATTAGGGGGATGATTAATTTTCTCTCTTCTTCACTTCTTCTATTTTCCAAACTGAAGACCCTTTAATGATAACGGTAACGTGCATGGCGCCCGTTATTTGAGGAAGATGTCTACTGGAAGTCAAGCAATAGACCAAATTTGGGATGTCACCTACGCAATCAAAGGCTATTTTGGTTTTTTTAATTGCAGTCTCTTTGTTATCATTTGCCTTGTGCTGATTGCTGTCTATGGGGCGACATTTGTCACCGCTAGCTCCAACAAATACTAAAAAATGTTGGCTATGATATAATCTTTTAACGCCATGGACGGCTGTAATTCTAGGTGGGCTCATATTTATGTTAAAAAATATTGTCCTTAACTTTGACAGGCTAGCTTGGAAAATTTTTATCCATTAAATGATCTCAGACACTGTTACCTTTTAGTTATAAGATGAATATTTATTTTTTGGTTATTCATTTTACAATCCAAGAAAATAGTGACTAGGATCATCTCCTGGACGAGAATTTTAAGACATTAAAATTATCAGCGCAGGACAATATTGTGAATGGTTCATATCTTCGTATATCATCTAGTGTTATACCTGTCTATATGCTATAGTAGCTAATTAATAAAACATTTAAGTTTTGAAATTTGAATACTTATTGAGTTTCCCACAAGAATTTGTGGTTTGGGCTGTCTTTTGAAATCTTCCCGTGTCAAGGACAAACAGGAATATAGCATACATTTGCGTTACTTTTTTTTTTTTAGCACCAGTAAAGAAATACAAAGCTAATCACTCGCACGCACTTTCAGAGATATCTAGTTGTTTGCGACCAATAGTGTTAAATATTTATTAGCTTATTATCCCATTTGTTTTGTTCCTCAACGTAAACCACATGTTCAAATGGGACTTATTTTTTAAAAATAAGCAAATTCAACATGATATACTTCTTTGAATATAAGGCAAGTGAATTCGGAAATACTAATTGTATAGGTAGAAAAGTACAAGATGGTTTTATTAGATGTAGCATTTTCTTTTTGTATGTATGTGTGTTACGACAAGGAGAGAATTATAAAGCAAATCACTCAACACTTCTAAATCAAAACCTGACAAAAGGAGAACTGGCGAATAAAACCTACGATGCAGCGTGCGTATTCTAAGCCTGAGACCATAGTACTAGACATTTGTTGGCTTTTAGAAGTCGTCTTTCGTATCTAAAAAACTAATTTAATGATTGATTGATCAAAAATAAGAAGAGAGAGATAGAGTTTGAGAGAGATTTTACAAGTCACATTCTTTTAGAAAACATATGCAACAGTATCCTATAAAAATATGAAAAATAAAAGGAATTAGAGGAAGAGTCTTGGTAGGCATCAATGCTTGAGAGCATGAGAAGAAGTCCATGCCTTTTTTTCTAAC
This sequence comes from Warburgia ugandensis, assembly GCA_035236585.1. NCBI lineage: Eukaryota > Viridiplantae > Streptophyta > Magnoliopsida > Canellales > Canellaceae > Warburgia > Warburgia ugandensis. The sequence continues at coordinate 65,639,250 of CP141137.1, forward strand.
CATAATTTTTGGGTCTTTGTGAAAATATAAAGAAATTGATGGTCATTTTTTTGACCTATAGAAACATGGACAAAGAATCAAAGGGGGATGAAATATGGTTTATATACTACCTATGTGATTCCCAACACGATGAATGGATTAGTTTTACCAAAAAGTTTCATCATGCTTGAGATAAAGGGCGTGGACTCCATTACATGCTTTTTACCCATGTACCCCTACTGAGACTCTTAAAGGAAGTTAGAAAAGAATTTCATGACTTTTAGGGGTCCACTTATTCAACTAATAGTATAAAATATATTAATATGAGAAGACTATGAACTAAATATAGAAGTTAATTTTAAAAGGTTAGAGAGAGAGAGAGAGAGTGAGAGTGTGGTTTAAAAAGAGAGGTATATAAGATAAATCCTTCCGGGCCATTCATCCAAATAAAGAAATTGGTAAAAAAAATAAAAATAATTAATTTTTTTTACATAGTTTGTGTGAATGTGTTGGATTATTCCTATAAATCTTTACAGAATAATCATATAAATTGGGTTATATAAGACTTGCTAGCCATTCCCACAAAAACTTTGAGCTTGCAAATTAGATAACTCTAAATTGAAAACTATTAAGATTAATTAGAGGCTATCTACAATTCATCTATGTAATCCATTGAAAGGTGACAACTTTTGTAATCCATATCTTATTGGATTAATGTGTCCTTTTCAAAGAACTAGGACCCGTTTGGTCATCTCATCATATTCAAAAGCAAAGAGTTCGTATCTAATTTTCCCAAAGGAAAAGCATTTTCTTGGTGTAAAGATTAAAGGATTTTTTGCAAAAGTGCCGTTATATTTTGACACTTTTGTTTATAAAAAAAAATAAAAAAATCCAACATTTTTGAATTTTGCAATTCTGTTAGTTTTTCATCCTCCTTCCTAGTTAGTTTTTTTTTTTTTTTTAATTTCAATATTATCCTTCTAACAAACAGATGACAATGAACAAGAGGACTTTGTGGGTGATTTTCTACTTTGTTAATCAACGAAAATCTCTGAAATTGGTTATACTAGATAGAAAATATCAAAAAGAAGAAGATCCAAGTATTAGATTTTCAACTTTTATTTAAAAAGACATCGAACAAAGAGTTGAAAGTCTGCTACTCGTCTTATTCATGTGAACAACAACAGTATTTTGCTTATGATTTAAACTTGAAATATTTTTTATTGATCAAAAGTATTGATTATGTTCTAAATTTGTGTTAGGAAGAGTTTTATATCAGTTTTTAAAGAGAAATCAAAGTTTAAATTATTGAATTTCATTGAAGAATCTTAACAAGTACTGTTGCATACGTTGGTGAACATAGTATGTTTGTGATTAAATATCTCATTATTGGCTAATTTTTGTTGAAATATAACTATACCATTAGAGTCCTTGTTATCAAATTATGTAAGATATCGAGTTTCACAAAAACTTTTCAACAAGAAGTCATTTCAACTTGGTGGCCAAAATCAATAACTTAATCATGGGTTACTGTTCTAAAGTATGGAACTTTGAGTTCAAAATAGAGAAGGGTAATATTGAAATTTTGAAAGAAAAAAAAAAACTAACAGGGAAGGAACATGGAAAACTAACAGAATGATAATTTTGCAAAGCTTATGAAAACTTATTGGTAAATTTGCATAACTCAAAAAATATTGGTCCTTTTTGTAAAAATGGCAAAATGTAAATAAAAAAAAAACTATTCAGCCAAATTCTCAAAACAAAAGCCATTTTTTCTAGAAAGTCCATAACTATACTACCAGTGATACGTTCCATATTATTCATACCACGTCAGATCATCTCAATTTCAAGCACCACTAACTCCCTGCATAATATGTGCTCCCATCATTAAGATTAGCAGTTTCACCAGCCTCTATCTTCCATTTTTCCCAGAAAGTCTATCTTTCATTGGAAGAGAACCCGTTGCAAGTGCATGTGTATGTCATTGTAGAGCGTTTGGAGAGCTTGTGCTGCTTCATGTCAAAGGACCTGAATGCTGCCATATTGGTTTCGGTTTGCTCACCCCATAATGGAATATTTGGTGTCATCAGTTGTATTCCAGACCACGTTAGTCCTCCGCGGGGTTTGTTTTGTAGTGCCAGCCACAAAAATGATTCATATGGAACCATGAAGATCAAGAAGGCTCCACATGGCCCCTTAAGTGGGTCACTGATCAGTGTAATGGGCCAAAATTGGGCCTACGGCCACAAAACTAAAGCCCATGAGCGTGTTTCACTCTGGCAAGCCCACTCCACAAGATAGTTAGCCAGATCACGTATATCTCCATCAAGATTTATGTGATTTATTGACCAGTTCATCAGTTTTAGTTTCTGTAAGTGCTTACACACAACTGCATCCCAAGAGTTACCCAGCCTTGACTGATTTTCGCTTCCATGAATGCATAGGTACAGTGGATTGCCAAAGTTGACCAGGTTTGATGAACTCTGCTTTCCACAACTATTTATGCAGTTGTTCGAGGTTATTTTATTTCTTCTCTTGGACAACTTCTTCGATGGTATAGTTTTCTATATTTTCATGGAGAAATTTCTATTTATTCCTTTCTTTCTTTGTTTATGTTGTTCTTCAGGCTGCAAACATGCATTGGATGTTGCTACCGTCTTGCAAGGGGAGAGAAGGTTTTTTGTGTGTCTTGATGCTAACATGGGATATCATATTTGTTTTGAACATTTAAGACTTACAATTATAATCCGGGAGGAACTGCAATTTTCTTATCATTTTCCATTTAGCATTTGATCGTAGAGCTAGTAATCCATGTTTGGCTTGGAGTATACCTGGCCCCTAAACGTAATAATAATATGATTATATGCATTTTCCAACTTTTGTTAATTTATATCTAAGCATGTTTTAAATTTCTTGTTCTTATCTTCTGTAAAACCATATAACTGGTCAATGTAGCTGAGACATACACAATTCTGACATAGCCTGGATGAGACATGGAGTTTCCAGCACTTGCATCTATCTTCCCAAAAAATTATTTTTCCAGTTCTCATCTATGCAACCAAATGTTGCCTGCTGATCTTGCAAATGGAAAATTTGGCTATTTTGCAGAATACCAGGTTCCTCCCACAAGCTCACTTCCTCTGTTGCCTCTGACATTTACAAGCAGCAGTTTAATGTTTTATGGAAGCTTCTTTCGTGGTCAGTACTGCAGTTGGATTCTGATCTAGGTAAACACTTGGACATTCTATTTCGTTCAGTTTTCTTGGATCATAAATGGTCAAAAAAGATAACCTGTTTGAAGTAGTAAGTTTCTGTGAGTAATCAATGTGCAGTGAGCATTTGAAAAGAATTACAGGCCTGGAAAATGAATGTTAAATGGCTGTCAAAGGTTGATATTTTGATGTTATGTTGTCATGGATTTTCCTGTTTTGTGCCCTGTTTTTCTTCCGCTTATCTCTGTTGACTCAGAGACAGGTTTCTTTCTATGTACATAAACTTAAATGAACGGGCACATTTATGTACATTTGCACACTAAAATGGTAAAAATAAAATAAAATAAAATTCGTCTAAGAAAACTGGTTTTTTTTATAAGTCGAGCAATTATCTTTCTGGACCTTGTGATGTTATCAGATTGTGTCGAATGCATTGTTTCTAGATAGTAATGAATTCTATGTAGCAGATACAGCTAGGATTTAGTTTGCTGGATACTGAAAACGTAACTCCGCTGTACTCTAAAAGAAGCATGACCGAAGGTGGTTTCTTCTCTACCAAATCTGCCAAATGTTATACATCATTTTAAAATTATAAATCAAGACAATCTATTTTTACTGATCTTTTCGAAGATCCAAAACAGTGACTAAGATGGTTAATTTTATATGGTTTACTTATTTCTCGTATTCTAAACGTGAACGGCTTAAATCTATAAGAAAAAGTTTTACATGCATAGAAAAAGGGAACAGCAGCTTAGTGCCCGCTTGTGCCCCACTGAACCTTTTTTTGAAAGATCCAGACTGTTCATCATGTTCGGAATATAAAAATTGGGTGACCCACGAGACTTGGATGCCTTTGGACGATCCTGACCAATTTAGTCTTTGAAGAAATTAACGAAAATGTATTCAAACCAAAAGCCCCACAGAAAGTCGCATGGCATAAAAAAAGGTGGGGGGCGGGGGTGTTGGTTAGGAAGAAAAAACACCATAGTTACTAGACATCCAATGTCAGATCAATCAGATGAACAGCATAGCATAGCATCCTAGGATAGCCTTGCTCTCTGTTCACAATTAGATTTCAGACAATTGGCAAACACAAAGATAGAAAATAAAACACACCGCATTCTCCTGAATCAACCACACATCCTAGTGGAATGAAGGGCGCTGAACTCGAATCCAGCGACCTAGCGTCAAAAAATATATCTGCAAGGTAAATTTTTGGTGGGCTCATATCATAATTGAATTGAAGTTGAAGAAAACTCAGAAGGTTCTGCCATTCAAAAAAACATACAAAAGCAAGGAGGTTCTGCTATGGAAACCTGTACAAGAACCTTACAGCCAACATAAAAACCATCCTTTACACATATTAAGAGACAAAAGGTGTTGTTGATATCAACAGAACTCAGAAGCCAAACAAAACACAACCATGACCTGAAAACACAAGGGCTTAAACAAAAAACTAAAGCCCTAAAGATTCACCAGAAAAGCGGTAAGGGCTTAACAAAAACCAGAACCCTAAAATGGAGTTAGATTACCTATCCTCTTTTTACAACACCCCTTTTAATCAGGATGTTCCTCCATTTGTCTTTTAAGTCGTGTGGCTGACGAGTTTCATCAAATATGCCCCTACCAAATTCCAGGATTTGTTTCCATGGAATAACCCCAGCTTCACTTTTTGGATATTTGTGTACTCCTTGCTGCATCACAAAAATTATCAATTTTAGATCTCAAATTCCCATGAGAAAGTATTGCCAAATTTCCAGAAACACATATCCACAACCTAAAGTAAGCTTTCCACATCTAATTCTCTATCTTGAAACCTTGAAACTAAAAGACAAATATTATGGAAAAATGAAGATTTGAACAGGTGATAAATAAACCAATAAGATTTGAACCACTGGAGAAAACGACACAGGTTAATGTGTTAGGTATTATACAGCAGCATCCAAAATAGTTAAGGTGGAGAATTTGTTTGTTATGAAATCAATAAATGTTCATGCCATCAACTTTAAGTCTTGAACAATAACACCCTAATCGGGGGACTTTTTAGAGACCTTACCTGAAGATCTACATATAATGATATAAATAATACAGATAATCACAAAAAAATGTTTGGACTAGAGAGTGCGATTTAGTGAAGGATAAGCCTTGGGTTGTGTGCTGCGTCAACTATTGAAGACAGAGTAATGCTGTTCCAAAACTTGTTGGCTTCATCTCAGAGTCTCAGACAAGCATTATACACCATCAGTCATGTCATAAATAATTCTCAAAACGTGCGGACAACTCAGGCCATAGTTGGGATTGAGTTACCAGACCACATAACCATGGCGGCTTCCAAAAACCTTCTCAGAACTAGAATTTAAGTTGAAAAACTACTAGCACGCTCTATGACCTGGACGCTGCCAAAAACGTTCTGAAAACTAAGAATTTAAGTTGAAAAAGTACTTGCACGAACACTGAACATGGTCCAAAATAAATGGAAATTAGAACTTTCATAAACCATACTGTGACATTTTTGAGAACCAGTAGTCACTATGCAAACTAATTGTGAATCTGCAGATACAGTCTAAATAGAACAAATGTTAAATGGAATATGAATGACTAAAGTAATCCAACCATCCCGTCACAAATCATAAAACATGGGTAAATAACCTAAATCTATTAATCTGTCAATGGCCATATTTTAAGAAGCTGGAGATAATTTTCATTTCTTCCTCACAAACTAATATACAAATGCATATTCATTTGTAAGAAAGAAATAATAAAATCATCTTCAACTTCCCCCTTGCCGGCTGGCACCTGACGCAAGACCCTCCTCCTTTTTTATCCGGGCTTGGGACCGGCATTGGCGGAGTTGTGCAATAAACAGATGCTTGATGACAATTGATCAACAATAAGATGAATAAACTATATCTTTTCAAAACATGATTAAAATACATGCATGCACCTGCACTCTTACACTGACACATGTACATATGTCAATACAATGGAAGAAGTTAAAATGTCCATGATGCGGCAAGCAGCACTTCAATACAAAATTGCAAATACACAATTAAAAATAGAAACTGATATAATTGCCTGCTTCACACTCCACCCCATACGTATTCTTAATTATATCTATATAACCCTATGAAACCCCTCTCTAGCCCATCACCCACCATATTAACTCTCTAAGAACCTTATCATAAGCTTTCTATAAGTCAATAAAGACCATGTACAGGTCCTTCCGCTTCTCCCTATATCTCTCTATTCATTGTCTAAGTAGAAAACTAGATTTCATGGTAGATTTCCCATGCATAAAACCAAATTCGTTTTCCAATAAACTCATATCATGTCTTAGCCTCTTCTCAAACACTCTTTCCCAAAGTTTCATAGTATGCCTCAAAAGTTTGATCTCACAATAATTACTACAACTTTGTATGTCTCCTTTATTCTTATAAATTGGTATGATAGAGCTTTTACTTCATCCATCTAGCATTTTCTTTGATTCTACAATCTTATTAAACAACTTTGTTGGCCATACTTCTACAATATCTTCCATATACTTTCAAACCTCTATTGGTATACCATCGCGCCTAAAGGCCTTTCCTAATTTCATCTTTTTCAAGGCCTCCTTTACTTCAAGTATCCTAGTCCTATGAAAGTATTTATATAGTCCAACAATATTTGGTTTATAATTCTTTCAATTTCTATATTCTCAAGACATTTGTAATTTAGTAATTTTTTAAAATAACTTTCCCACCTTTGATTAATTTCGTCATCTTTGACCAGTACCCTTTGGTCATAACTTTTACTACATTTAAAGTGATCTAACTCCTTACTCTTCTATTCTTTTATTTGAATACATTTAACTTGGAAGTACAAGTGCCAAATTAACCTCAGTGGTGGCAGTAAGTACCAGAAGTGATTGAGGTAGTAAAATGATGGCCAATAGAGGAAAAGGAAAGGAAAGTGCAGCAATTTTGGGAAAGACTTCAGATTTCAGTCCCTTAACCTAAAAAGGCAAGGACACTTGAATTGCATGTGGAGATGCTAATATCAACTATCAAGAAGAAAAAATTGTACAAATATAAATTTTACACATCATCAAAGATATAAGAACTCCGCCTGTGTGGTTTTAGTTCTATATGGTTTTATCGCAACTGATACCAAGCCTGGATAAAGGAGGAGGGTTCTACGTCAGGTGCCAACTAGCATGGAAAATCCATAAACCCCATGCATGAATAGATTTATGACACTGCCTCATGCTAGGTCACTCATAAGCAACACGCTACATCAAATCTCAAATGCAATGGAAAATGGGCACAGGCTGCTAAAGCATTCCCTCGAAAATGACATAGTGCATCAAAACCCAAGTGCAGTGAAAAGTATGTATAGGTTCCCGCGTTGTCCGAGAAGTGCGTGGGTAAATAGGCTAGGTGAAGAGAACAAGATTCGTATCGCCACATAGAATGTAGGTACATTAACATGTAAGAATCTAGAGTTAGTGGATACGATGAAATGCAAGAGAGTTAACGTCCCTTGTATCCAAGAAACCAAGTAGAAAGGGGCTAAAACTAGAGAAATTGAAGGGTATAAGCTCTGATACATAGGAAAAGACAATAATAGAAATGCGGTAGGGATAGTGGTGAATAAAAAACTAAAGGATAAAGTTGCACACATTAAAAGAACCAATAATAGAATTATAGTAATAGAACTTGTTATGAGAGAGAAGATCATAAATGTCATTAGTGAATACACACCACAAGTAGGGTTACAAGAAATAATCAAGAGATAGTTCTAAGAAATTATAGAGGGAGTCATGCAAGCCTAACACATATGGGATATTTATAAGAGCAGATTTTTATGGTCATGTAGGAAAAGAAACAGAAAGATACGATAGGGTACATGAGGGGTATGGTATTGGAGAATGAAATGAGATGGGAGAAGTTATACTGGACTTTACCTTAGCATATAACCTGACTATAGCAAGCATGTACTTTAAGAAGAGGGATGGACACTTACTAACCTTTAAAAGTGGACCATATAAAAGCCAAATAGACTTTTACCTACTTATGAATGCCGAAAGATCAATGTGTAAGGATTGTAAGGTGATACCCGGTGAGAGTCTAACCTCGCAGCATAGATTAATGATTATGGATATCAACGTTAAAATATGGGAAATGAACTTAATAGGCATTCGAAAACTAAGTAGTGGAACTTGAAAGGAGAGAAAATAGTATCATTTACAAACAAGTTGATAGTAGAAGGAAACCGGAATAATGAAACAGAAGTAAACACCATGTGGACTAATATGACCATGTCTATAAAGAAAGTGACAAAAGATGTCCTAAGAGTATCTAAAGGTAAAAGGCAATCAACAAAGAAAACTTGATCATGGAGTGAAAAAGTGCAAAAAGTTATTAAAGATAAAAGTTTGTGTTTTAAAGCATGTCAAAGGACTAAATATAACGAAAACTATGAGGAATATACGAATGCTAAAAAGGTTGCTAAAAAGGTAGTAAGTGAGACTAAACTAAAGGCATATAATGATCTCTATAATAGATTACGGTCAAGAGAAAGTGAGAAAGATGTGTTTAAACTTGCAAAAGAGAAGGGCTTTAAGGACTAAAACCACATTAAGTGCATTAGAAGTGATGTACTAGTCAAAGATGACGAGATCAAATAAAAATGAGAAAGTTACTTTCAAAAATTGCTAACTGACAATTATCCTAAGAATATAGGGATTGAAAGTACCGTAAACCCAAATAATGTTAGACATTATAGATATGATGGTAAGATTAGAATATCTAAAGTGAAAGAGGCAAAAAAGATGAAATCAGAAAAAGCTTTGAGGCCAAATGGTATGCTAGTAGAGGTTTGGATGTATATGGGAGATACTGGGATAGCTTGATAGACAAACTTGTTTAACAAGATTGTAAAATTGAAGAAAATACGGGATGAATGAAGGAAGAGCTCTAATTTACTAATTTAGAAGAATAAATGAGACATACAAAGTTGCATTAATTATCAGGGGATCAAACTTATGAACCAAACCATGAAACTTTTTAAAAGAGAGATGGAGAAGAGGCTACGGCATGAGACAAATGTATCAGAGAACCAGTTAGGTTTCATGCCTGAGAGGTCTACCATTGAAGCTATTTTTCTGCTTAGACAATTAATAGAGAAATATAGGTAGATGAGAAAGGACTTGTTAGCATTAATGCATCTAATGAATCATCAAGCTCTATCATGGAAGAGACTAAAGCTGTCACCATTCTTAGGAGTGGTAAAATAATTAAGAAAGACAAGCCCCAAAAGACTGAAAAGGTAGAAAAACTTGCTAAAAGTAAAGGAAAATCTAAAGAAGAGGATCCCACTCCACCTATTGAGCCATATCCATTCCCTACTCCATTCCCTCAAAGGTTACGTCAAGTCACAAGGAGTACCACTTATGATGAGATTATGGAGATATTCAAGCAAGTCAAGATCAACATACCAATCTTAAACGTAATAAAACAAATCCCATCATATGCCAAATTTTTAAAGGATTTATGTACAATCAAAAGGAAATTGAATATGCAAAAGAAAGCATTTGTAACTGAACAAGTTCAATTCTTCGGCAGCATACACCCCAGAAATACAAGGATCCAGGTTGCCCCACCCTCACTTGCATCATTGGCAACCATAAGATTAATCAGGCCTTATTAGATCTTGGATCCAGTGTTAATTTGTGACCATATACAGTCTATGTTTAGTTAGGACTAAGAGACCTCAAGCCAACATCCACTACACTCCAACTAGTTGACAGATCAATGGTAATACCTAGGGACATAATAGAAGATGTGTTAGTCCAAATAGAGCAATTCTTTTTCTCAATTGATTTATTAGTTTTGGACATACAACTAGTGCTGAATGAGCAGCAAGAAATTCCCGTCATCCCTTGACGTCCATTTTTTGTTGCGTCTAATGCCCTAACAAACTGCAAAAACGGTGTCATGAAGCTTTCATTTGGCAACTTGACACTAAAATTGAACATCTTCAATATATGTAAGCTACCTAGAGAACCCACAGATGACTTCCTCTGTGTTTAATATGATAAATTCAATCGTGCAAGATCATTTTTTATCATTTTCCTTGTCAGACCCACTTAAGGCTTGTTTAGCCTATTTTAATGACTTTAATGAGGATGCATTAATAGAGGAAGTTAATGCCCTCCTTGATTTTGCACCCCCTATGGACACTGAAAAATGGAAACCTCATTTCAAGGAACTTCCATCGAGTGAATTCACTCTCCTCCCATCACCAGTGGACCGCCTTACAGAACCTAAAATTCCAATTGAGCCTTGTCACATAGAATACGTACTTGATTGGGACCTACAGCCTTTATTTGAACAATTATTGTATAAGAATTCAGGTCCATTTGAAATCTTGCATGTACCAATAACACAAAAAGAGAAAAAGTCCAGTGATGTACTTGTCATACATCAACCAACTCTAAAGTACACACTAGAAGATAATCAAGGTTTAAGCACAACCATGTTCCCTCCTCTATTAATACAAGAACAATCATTTAAGGAAGGGCAAAGTCAGCTCATATCTCAATTTCAAGACAATGTAAGAGAAATGGAGAAAAATACATGGAATAAGATGGTTATTATTATCCTTAAATTTGGTCAAGAAAAGGACCATCAACTTCCATACAGTTCAATAGAATACAAATTCATGGTAGTTCACTTCATTACAGAAATTCCGCCCCCTAAATTTTCAAGATGGAGTAATATTGATTACCGTAAAATTTTCAAGATGGGAGATCATCAGAGTGGTCCCACTCAATTTAAATTCGTGGTAGTCTACTGTGTTGTAATGCTACCATCACAAAAAATTTCAAGTTGGATGAAATATATAGACAATTGCAAGATTTTGAAGTGGCACAAGAAATCGTGCCATTTCATTGTTAGGATTAGAAAAACTCAATACCAATTAGGTCTAGATTAGAATATATTAGGATATGTCTGGCTAAAGACGTTAAACTTAGCATTCACTGAAAGGCAACCTAGAGTTTTTCCCTTTTTGTTGTTTTCCACATCAACCATATTCATTTTAGATCCTACTTTTTAAACATTGAGGACAATGTTTCTTTCAGGTTGGGGTGTAGAATTCTAGCAAATTATAGTCTTTTTTTAGGTTTTTAGGTGATTTCCTAGATTTTCAAAAAAAAAAGGGAGAGAATTTTTGAAAAGTTTTAGGTCAATTCCAACACTATGATGAGAATGGGATTTTTTGAATATAAGCTAGATAGCTTTAGCTTCTTAATGGAATTGAATACGGTAAATTCATCATTTTACTTATTTTCTAAAGTATTCCATGAAAGCAAAGTCTCAGGTCACATCTGTACACACAGTTGCATATACATAGTCTAGATTAATAAGTAGTTATAACTTAGAAATTCTTAACAAATTCAGTAGAGACATATAACCTAAGTGAGTTTTAGATCCATTCATTCTTTTTGAGAGGTTATAAATATTTCTAATCTTCTTCAGTGCGCTTAAAGAAAATTGATCCCATTAATTCTTAAATTTGACTAATTGCCTAAATTATTAAAATATTATCCCAAAAATATTTTTTCCACTAGTTAGCCAATTTGAGCCTTTCATATAAAGCCTTCTCTTTTGAAGGGGAGCCTTAGTGCAACGGTAAAAGTTGTTGTCATGTGACCTTGAGGTCATGGGTTCAAGGCGTGGAATCAGCCTCTTGCAAAATGCAAGGTAAGGCTGCCTACTATAGGCCCTTGTGGTCCGCCCCTTACCCAGACCCCGCATAGGCAAGGGCTTCGTGCACCAGGGCTGCCCTTTATATAAAGCCTTCTCTTTTGTCACCCAATTTACCCTTACCTATATTAACGCAGTATAAATTATCCATTACCCATTTTCTTCAAAAGATAAGTTAGAAATGAATGAAGAAATACCTTTAGTTGCAACAAAAGTAGAAATGTAAATATCAAGAAAAGAAAAATTCTTCAAAAAGATTCAAAAGTGTGAAATAAAAGAAAAAGTATTGGAAAAAAAAGTTTAAATAATGCAAAGAAAAGTGGAAAAAGAAATATTCATTTCAGTACAAACAAAGTAAAGAAGAATTGTCAACTTTAGTAGAAGACCTCTAATTACTTTTGAAGAAATTTTGAATACCCTTATACCCTTTCTTTGGTACCCTATCCTAAGCCTACATTTCATCCCAATTAAAGACCTATTGATTCTAGGATGAATACAGTCTTAATGAGGAAATGAATGGATAGGATGTAAAGAGTAATAATTATAAATATTCGAAGATAATGACATCCATTCTAAAGGGATCAAAATCAAATTCCTTAACAACTCCCGTTCTTCATGAATATATGTTAGATAAATTTGCTTTTATTGACTCCACTTATATATTTAAAAGAGATATATGATTTGAACCCTCTATATGAGAGATTTAATTTCTGAGTATATGTCATTAGTGAGAATTGAGGTCAAAACATATTTCAGATAGAGTTCAAAAGTTAGAAGTCTAGTTAAAGATAAAAATTATACTACATGTAGACTATATACGTACACACGCACTCTAAGATCTGAGCTCAAATGGAATGTTTTTAGCATATGGATAGGGTTTTGAAATCTTCATTCCTGTTTATTAATTTGCTAAAGCTGATAGATTTATTGAAGATAATTCTCTGAGAAAAAAGTGGAATTGACCTGAAAAATAAAATTTTGGAAGTCTGTGATTTGAATTTTCGCATGTTTTGCTAGGTACTAGCAAAATGCTGATTGGGGGTGTGTTAAGTATTCAATTTTGGTCCAAATACCCCTAATTTAGTATTCAATTAGATCATCTAAGCAATCAATTTTGAGATTTTACATTAAATTTTACAATTTAGCTCTAATCGACCATCCAACTATTGAATTGCAAAATTTAACAGTCATATGATCATCAAAGCTAATCACAAGAATAATGAACGGTTTAGATAATTCTAATTTGGTCCTATGCATTGCAAATCAATCAGATCAAATTGGATGATCCAGATTAAGACAAATGGTTAAATCAAGATTAGGAGGCTTCCTGGAAAAAGAAGAAATTGAAGATCATCAGGAAACCCAGATGGATTAGGAAGAAAAGGAGTTTGAATCAAACTCAAACTCCTCTAGAAGATCTATAAAAATGGAAGAATTTTGAAGAATTAGGAGTTTTGGCAAGGTTGGGAGGCTAGTGGATTCCTTCATCATCTCTCTCTCTCACGTCTCTTACTCTCTCCCAAGTCTCCCTCTTCTCCTTTCTTTCCCCTCTCTTCTTCCTTGCTCCTCCCTCTCTCTTTCACCTTCTCCACCATAGGAGCAAAACCCCCCCTTCTTTCTCTCTATTTTCCCTGCACTACACTAAGCCAACTTCTTCTCCTCACTTCCCCCTCTCTTCTTCCACTCTTGGAATCCCATCTCTCTCGTTCTCTCTTTTCTCCACAATAGACAGCCGACGTCACTCCCTCTGCCACTTTCCTCTCTCTCTCTCTCTCTCTCTCTCTCTCTCTCTCTCACCCCTCCCCTCCTCTCTTTCGGACTCTCACTCTCTCTGCTTCACCGCACAAGTAGCCACACACGGCACCGGCACTGCCACGACGGCAACCCCCTCTCTGTTTACTGTCATCTCTTTCCCTCTCTCATGAGTTCTCTCCCTCACCTTCCCAAACAGCCCTCCTTTCTCTCTCTATTTTGACCTCCACTTCTCCAGCTAGCTGCAGGAAGCACTCATTCGCACTCTTCCTCTTCTCTTTCTTCCCTATCTCTGTTTCATCTCCCACCTACGCACACTACCCAAATCAACCGATCAACATCCCCTCTCCTAACTCCTCCACTTCCCTCGTTCCCTCTCAGCTCTCCCTCTATTCATCTCTCATCCAACATCCACCAGCAATCCAGCACCGCACCGCAGTGCTCAGCCCACATCGGCGTCATCTCATCTCTCACCAGCCTTGCTCGATTGTCTCTCAATTCCCAACTCCTCTACCTCACCGCTCTCTCTCTACCTGTCTGCCCGGTTCCAGTGTAAACACCCATCTCATCTCTCTCTTCACCGGCGATCGACGCTAGACTGCCCCAGTTTTCCTCTTCCCCCTCTCCATCACTACCCAGATCGCATTGTTTTGCCCCTTCTCTGCTCGACCAAAGCAGCCAAGCCACCGCCTCTATCGGAACTTCCCTTCACCTATCCGACCAGTACCCATCACGAGCTTCTCTTCCACTGCCCAAATCCCGATTTCCCTCCATCCGCTCTAGCCTTTCCCCTTCACCGTTCTCCCCTCTCTTCCATTACTGCCAGCAACTACTTCTTGTTCTTCTCTCCGGTTTTCTCTTTTCCCTCATCTCTCACTCTCTTCAGCGTCATCTTTGACCCATCTTCAGTATTTCCCCCCTCACTGATTTCTCCTCTTCTCCTCTTTCCTCCATCTCCAGTGTTTTCCCTCTTCACCGTCCTCCTCTCTTCCATTACTGCCAGCAACTACTTCTTGTTCTTCTCTCCGGTTTTCTCTTTTCCATCATCTCTCACTCTCTTCAGCGTCATCTTTGACCCATCTTCAGTATTTCCCCCCTCACTGATTTCTCCTCTTCTTCCCTCTTCTCCTCTTTCCTCCATCTCCAGTGTTTTCCCTCTTCACCGTCCTCCTCCGTCCATCAGGATCTCTGGTGTTTTTTTTGTTTAAAAACAGAATTCTAGAAAATTTTCAGATTTACCCATAGAAGAATAATTCAAATTCTATTTCAATCCTTTTTTAGCTTATTCCAGTTTTATCCTATCCCTATTCTGCCTATCCAAGTTCTGTGCTATTCGCATTCAATCCAAGAACAAAGTTATTCAGACTTGTTTTATTCAAGCTTAACCAAACCAATGGTCCAGCTTGAATAAATAGGAATTCTTCAATTTCTCATCTTTTTCAACTCAGAATTTCAATTAATTTTTAGGGATTATTCTTAGGACACTTCCTAGCTTATTCAACGCTCCTGATCTTTAATCTCAAAGCCAAAAATCAGATCTAAGCCGTCCAAACCCAAAATCACTCTTATGCCCAGATCTACTAAAATTTTGGAAATCTACTCAATCCAGCCAATAGATCTTCTATTAGATGCACTACAAAGAGATTGATGAAGACCAATCGAAGTTTCTGAAATCAGATTTGAAGAATTTAATAAAATTCAACTAGGGAAGTAGATTTTTCATGTTATTTGCTTTATTTTCTTTCTTTTTGAACTAGAAATTCTGTAATCTTTAGTAATTGAATAGATCTGAACTCTGATTACATTTTCAGTAAAAAAATTTATTTAATTTTAATTTTTGACAATTAAATTTTATTTAAACTCCTACTTTTTAAGTCGCGTCCCCATAGGATCGACCCGTACTTGCATTAGCTATACTATAATAGCCTGTGCACTTGCAGTAAAACACATCAACAGGAGATTCCATGGTGCATATTATTTGCTGATGATATATAATTTTGATTGATAAGACCAAGGGAGAGAGTAGACACAAAGCTAGAGTTATGGAGAGATGCATTAAATTCTATACTACAATATTCCGTGCACTTGCAGTAAAACACATCAATAGGAGATTCCATGGTGCATATTATTTTCTGATGATATATAATTTTGATTGATAAGACAAGGAAGGGAGTAAACACAAAGCTAGAGTTATCGAGAGATACATTAGATTCTAAAGGATTTAAAATTAGTCAAACTAAGACAAAATACATGGAATGCAATTTTAACAAGGAGAGGAGCAGGAGTGGAGCACCAGTAAAGATTGATAGCCAAAAAGTCTCCCTAAAAGAACAATTTCAATACTTGGGATCGATAATTCAGAGAGTGGAAAGATTGAGAGGGAGGTTACCCACAGAATCCAAGCGGCTTGAAACAAATAAAGATGCGCCTCTGGAGTTTTGTGTCATAGGAAGGTGTCACTCAAACTGAAAGGAAAATTCTAAAGGATGGCTATAAGGCCAAAAGTATTAGGCAATTAAAGAACAACATATACATAGGATGAATGTTGTTGAAATACGGCTGTTGAGATGGATGAGTACTAAAATAAGAAAGGATAGAATGAGGAATGAAAACATTAGAGGAAACTTAGGAGTAGCACCAATAGGTAACAAGATGGGGGAGATTAGACTTAGAAGGTTTGGAAATGTCCAATGTAGACTAAAAAGGGCATCAGTTAGGAGTGAGGCAATCCAAGTCAAAGATTCTAAAAGGGCAAGGGATCAGCCTAAAAAAGCGTGGATAGAAGTGGTGAGCAAAGATTTAAAAACTTTGGGACTAAATGAAGCCATGACACTTAATAGAGTGGAATGGAGGAACAAGATTCATGTAACAGACCCCTAATCAGAATAAGGTCTTGATGATGATGATGATCATCATCATCAAAAACACAAGAATCTAGACCATCTTTTACTTTCTTATTAAAAAAGTGTGGTAGTCAAGAAGCTCACAACTACTAATCCTTGAAAGGAGAAGTATGAGTAGGCAAATCCCCTACATAATAGGCTAATGGCTCAATAGGAAGGCACAGTTGGGAAAGCTGGCAAAGAAATAAGGTGGTAAGTTCCCATCCACTACTGGTTTCTACAAATCCTTGCCTTTCCCCAACGAGGATCCCTTCAAAAACATTAAGGTAGGTTCTCCTTCTAAGTTGCTCATGAAATCTCTTGCATCTTCTTCTTCAGTCACTAAGAAGGCACACAACAACTTAATCTAAAATCTTTACATCTTGACCATGCAAGTGGTTTCACAAGGATCATCAACTCATTGCCCATGAAAAACAACGCAATAAAATAGCTTATCAATTATGAGTAGATATGTCAGATTAACTTGTAACCAAAGGAAACAGCACACTAGTTCATAACAAAATGAAAGATACCTCAAGGGTTTCTTCCTCCTCAGTAGTCCATTGAAGTCGTCTTCGCGTCAAGGTTATAGGTATTCTGGTGCAAATCAAAATCAAATAGCAGAGTACAGCATTTAGAAATTGTCAATGAACTGAAAATCTATGTGTAACTGCTGTTTAAATAGTTGAAGCTACAGTGAAAGAGAAGTCACAGAATTTGATGCTTGAAAACTAGAATACCAATGCAAATGACAGAGTTGTTAGTACTAGTGGATACTTTCCGTTGGAAACAATCATTACAAATGAATAGCACGCTGCATACCAGGTTGAAGTTCACTATGAACAACTCAGAGGAGGCAAGTTTTATCTTATTCATCATTATTAGTCGACCAGGTACAAATCATCCTAGATGCATTTATGCGCAAGAGAGGAGGACTAGACTCATTTCACATTAAAAACAGAAGCATCATTATATTCTTTCAGGTCAAGAAGTAACATCAATGAGTTCATGATGCACCCAATTAAAGTAGAGACTGGAAACTTCCATTCAGGAAAACAATTGGTAAATTCAGATGAGGCACATAAAAATATACATATGAGGCAAGCAGTTAATGATGCCGTTCATGTGCAACATATGCTGCTTCTCGGGGATGCTGATGAAATGGGAAATTTGGTCCTAATTTAAAGAAAAATAAATACAGAGCATATGATAAATTGTTCTTTCTACATATCAATATTACAAAAACTTACTGAGGCTTTTTCCGTTGGTGTTTTCCATGCTTGTCAGAACGCAGCTTCCTTCTGTTCTGATTTATGAGAGTTCCTTCTTCACTACTACTTGGTTGCAAAGAAAGGTCCTGTTGATTAGAAGGCTGTTTGATTCCTGGGCTTTGTTGTTGTCGGACAGGAGAGGCCTCTGCTTCCCTGCAGGTGGGATTGCCAATACTATAATCAGTAGCATATTCCCTCTCATCCTGTAGTTCCACTTCATTTATGCATGGGCGGTTGTTAACCATCTCCACATGGCCACTTTTATCTTTCATAATGGAAAAATCACATGCCTCACTTGTTAGAGTTTCCTCTCCTTCTTGACAGTGCATGTTATGTTTACATACAGTAGCAGGTTCAACTTGCTGCTCATGTCCAATGACTTTCTCTCCTTCTTGACCAGCATCTGCTGTTTCTGAATAATCAACTTTCCCATTGACTGGCAAAATGTCATGGCTCTCATGAACTAGAGATGCATCAATTTCTCTACAAGCTAAATTATCACCACAGTCAGCAGCAGCTAAAGTTTGCTGCTGGTGTACAACAGCTACAACAGATAGATGGTTTTCAACTCTTTCATTATTACATGTTTTGTTATGAGTAGGAGAAACATTAACCTCACTTGTTAAAAATGTCCTTTCTTCTCCATGGGTTGAAGTTCCATCATTACAGATGAAAGTAACTGCTGCCCCAGAATGCTGTTCAACTCTCTTAGAACTACAAGTTTTCTTTCCAACAGGAGAAACACGACACCCTTCACTTGTCAAAGATGTCATTTGTTTTCCAAGTGTTGAAGTTCCACCATTACACTCAAAAGTAACTACCGCCATAGAACGCTCTTCAACTCTCTCACTACAAGACATTTTCCTTTGATTAGGAGAAACATCACATTCTACACTTGTTGAAGAAGTCCTTTCTGCTCTGCGGGTTAAATCTCTATCATTGCACTCAATATTTTCAACCAAGCTATGCTGCTGATCAGCATGAATGTCAACAGGACATTTTGCCATTCCCGTGTCATCTGGTTCTCGAGGAACCTTAAGTGCTAGTTTTTCTTGGTTATCATGAACGTCTCTACACGAGAAAGTAAGTAGAGCTTTCCTTGCCCAGGAAACCTTCTTCTTGGCTTCATCATATGCGGCATATGCTCTTCTATATAAGCAGTAAGGGCAGTAAAATTCTCCATTTTCAAAGAAATGTTTAGACAGGTCCAAGCAGTTTGTATGCACTGCCACGGGACAGTCATCACAACTACAGATCAATAATTCACCCACTTTACCACACTTAATGCAAGATTGTGCCTCCGTCCAGCCTGTTTCCAGGGAGCCACTCTTTGATATACTTTGAGAAGTCAGAAGTCTATGTGCCTGGGCAGATACAACCTCCGCATTTTGGTTCAAGTTATGCTCTGGTTCGCGGTCTCCATCACCAGTGCTTGACGTCTCTGGTATGACAACATTCTCACCACCATCTTTAGCATCATTTGCACCAATGTTTTGCCTGCAAGGCACATGTTCAACACCCCCATTTGAAGATTCTTGTTGAGGCATTTTAGCTCTGCTACCAGTAGCAGGAGACTGATATTCAGATGGCTTAACACTATTATCAACCCTTTCCATGCCTCTACACAACGAGTCTGTCTTTTCATGGTTAGAAGTATTCTGTTCTGAAGCTCCTCCAGAATTTAATGCTCTGGCAGCAGGATCTTGTTGCAAGGTCTGATTCCTATCTTCATGGATGTCCAGAAGCAGATTCTTCTTTAATGGCACAAAGTTTCCATCGCCTGCACTGACCTTTTGCTTTTTTGCAATTTGAAAATCATCATTACTGTTTGCACGAAATCTATTGTGGTCCAAATAGTGGATGTCACCTTCTTTTTCCAATAAACTCCTTTGCCTTAAGGACTTTGCAGGTGTATGACGACCTTCAAGGATTAAATTCTTCAACTGATCATCAAAAACCACAATAGAGTTAGATAAGAAATAAGAAATAGGAACATCACTCTGGCCAAAAGTGCAGAAGTCATCAAACCCCCATACCTTGTCCAAGGCAAGTTTTGACAAAGTGGCTTTCTTCTGTAGAACAAACTCAGCAAGACCAGATTTTAATTCCTGGTCAGTTGAAGTGGTCACCTGCAGAGTACGATTTTAGTCATCCAAGGGCATGTATTAAGTCTAATCAGGCAAATTTCTCCTAAACTGGCAGATTATCAGCTGATGGCTCGTGAAATGAATTTAGTGCAAGTTTCCTAAATCTCAGCAGGAAAAAGAACTTGTCATAAATCTTTCACATCAGTCTTGGAATGAAAACAGTCACAATTTCCGCTGCAATGTATCTCAGACTCACATCAAACACGGTCCAGTCATCATCACAAAAAGTTACCTAAACTTCAAATGAACTCCAATTGTATAAATCACTGTCCAAGAAAGAAAACTTCTTTAGGTTTCACAGAACTTTACATGAATCTTAAAATCACTTGACATCTCAGAAGATCCCTAAATATCATTAAAAAGAACTTGTTTCAGGGTCACAGAGCTTTACATGAATTTGCAAGAAATGAAATTGCAAAATGCACTATATTCCATACTTTCAAGTATGAACTTGATGGAAACAATGTTCATAAGATGGGAAATGCTAAACATACGCTCCATGTAAGAGCGTCTAAGTGACCACCGTTGGTGAAGCCCACATTTGCATGACCTCACTCGTTCATATGATTGCTACTGCAGTGCATGTCTAGGAGCTTAAAGAGCATGTGGACTGGATCCAATAGGGGACTAAAATTTACACCGTTGGTTATGAAAATTACTAAACCGTCTGTTTCCATCAACGACTTTTTTAGACCCTAGAATCATCCAATCCACATGCTTTTTGGCCTCTTAGATATCCAAACCTGGAACAATCAGATGAAAGCGCCAATTCATGCAAAGGCGGCCTCCAGCAAAAGGGATCACTTAGACACTCTCACATGGAATTACCCTTTAGCATTCCTCTTCTCAAATACATGTTACTCGTAAACTGTAAAATTATCATGAAAAGTCCCCCTAAACTGCGCGATAATCGTCTCAAGACTCACGAAATGAGTCAACTGCAAGTTCCCTAGTTCACAAAGCTTCAGTCAAGGAACCCTAGATGGAAATCCTGGTTCCAAAAATAAAGTCGCAAAAACACTAAAATTTCACGCAATTGCAACAAAAATGAAAACCAAAACCCTAATTTAGAGTCATCTTACCCTTCTGAGCACATTTTCAGCATTTTCAGAAACGTCAATTGGCGTCGAATTTCTGCTACTACATGCCATCTTCTCCGAAATTTCTTCCAAGTACCTCAACGAAACTCTTTCCCTGGCAAGTTTAAACGAATAACTGCCTCCATCTGAAGCATCTACAATACCTGCAGAAACAAAATCAGAGATCCAATGAAGAAACTCATAAAAATTGAAAAAAAAATAGCAAAAAGGAAAATAAAAAAGGAGGGATGATGATTTAGGTTCTACCTCGCAGAAGATCTGTATCGACCTCTCCGAAGCTGGCTAAGGTTTCAATCGCCAAATCCCAGGAAGAAGCCTTGGGAACCATGGGAGAAGGAAATCTGAGTTCGAGTAAGCCTCTGCTTGCCTGTTTTATTTCAAGTACAGGTCTCGTCCTGCGAAGGAGGCTTTTAAGATGGGGGTGCACGTTTACCTTTTATATAATCTGAACCGTTGATTTGATGGATGACCATATTATTGTCGTTTGGAGTTGGTTTGGGTTGTAGAATTGACGGTGGTGGAATTGTTGGGGACTCAAAACAGGTGAGATAAAGAAACGAAGACAAGACCCTCTAAAGGATGGGTACTCATAAAAATCGGAGCATCCTAGCTTACAAATATGTCAAATCTACTGCAAGTGTATCAGCTTACTAATAGCAATCTATGCAAAATCACAGCATTCAAGCTCACCAACAAGTAATTATATGCTAATCAAAATCAGAGCACATTAACTCACCAACAGGCAATCATATGCTAATCAAAACGAATCCACACCATGAGCATACTATAAGCACCTAGAAGCCTACCACCTAAAAGCTCGCCACCTAAAAGCTTGCAAGTGCCCATCATACTCGCAATAAACTGCCTCTCTGTCGAGGTATCATAGTCAAAGAAATTCACCTACTTCAAACATAACCCATAGTGACAGGTATTCGCAAACAAATGATGAGTCAATAAGATACTTAAAACAATGCAGACGCATCTTAGGTGTTCCTCCATGTTCAAGGTTATATAAGAACGCTGTCCACTAACACAATCCTGACTCATCTAAGTAACATTTGAAACTCAATCCATCAAATCTATGAAAACTGTTAATGCATTGGTCCCACCAATTGGAATCACCTAGAACTCGTAACAATCATAACGAGTCCTAAAAATTGTCTTAAAGACGGATTCCTCACAATCTTCGACTAGTGATAATCAAACCTCAAATCAATATCCAAAAATACCATGCAACATCCAGAGTTGATCAAGTGGATCATCAATACATGATAGAGAATATCAGTTCTCCTTTGTGGTGCTATCAAACAAACGATAATCTGTGCATAGAAATAAGGATCTGTCTCTCTTCTCGTGAAGATGATTAATGCACTTTATGAATACCCACTAGGTTTGTTAAAGCCCTTATTAAAAGCTCATATAGTTGGAGCTTTGCTAGCTCAGCTGTGGCCATCCCATATAGCATTTTGGGTAAATAATCTTATACATGATGCCAAATCAACATCAAAATCAATCTCTTGTAGCAAAAATCATAAAAACTCCTCAGAAAAGATTGCAAACTCTCACACATCATCTTTGTGCTCAGTCTGTAGGCGCTCATAGTCCTCCAGTGTCACACAAACAAGAAAGACTCAGCACCTTCTTAGAAAGTACTGCATTGCCTTTAAGTTAGAATAACACAACCTCAGTGAAATTAAGTTTTTATTCCTTTACTGTCCGATCGAATAGTTGAGATTATTCGATAAATTTTCATCTAGATCTTTCAATTTTTGTCACATACAAGTTAATTCAATGTTCCATAACTTACCTATGGCATCTAATCATCGATCAGACATCAAAAAGTCATTGTTTAAATAGGGACAGATTAGATGACTGAGATTGTTAGATTGGTTTTCAGCCTAGATTAACAATCTCAATTATATTCGAGCTATATAAGGCATTTATTTACCTATTCTTAGGTTTGGATTAAGAAATGGATAGTTGGATTATCCATAAAACTTAAATCTAACATAAACTGTACTGATTTAGCTTAAAATCTCAAAACAAGAGTTGGGTGTCATAAATCTTATCTCTTGAATATATTTCCATGCTTTTTCCACCCTTAGATGAGCATGATTGACTTCATATTTCAGTGAAACCCTACGATCGCATCGTGCGCCATTCACCTCTTTGATCCACTGTTAAGATCACCTGAGATTCCCCAATAATTCTAAGGGTTTTGGTTGTTTCCTTGCGCTAAGTGAAATGATTGGCTTGGATTTGTTGATTCAAGCTGTCGTCTTCTTCGACGATGACTACAACTCCTCTAGTGGAAACCCATTGTACACCCCTAATTTTCCTACTTGCCATTGTGACAGACTTCTTTAGCAAGCAAGGTTTCTCTCCCCTTCTCTCTTTCCTCCCTCTTCTCCTTTGCCTTCTCCTTCTTCCCCTCTTCTTTCTTCTTCTCTCATTGGTTCATTCTCTCTCTCTTTGGTTTGAGAACAGATCAATCGCTCGGTTTAAGTGGGGAGGGGGTGCCAATATCAAATACAACCCCCTCTGTTTTAGACATTTCTTCCTCTCTCTCTCTCTCTCTCTCTCTCTCTTTTTATAATCTTAATTTTATAAAAATGCCCTTATTTAAAGTGTCATAACTTCTTTATTTGAACTTCATTTTCAATGTTCTTTATGTCATTGGAATCATATCGATGTATACTTTTCATTTTTGATAGTTTTGAGTCCAAATTTTTAGCTTTCAAGGGGTCACTTTCATAGAACTCAATTTTACTAAATTTAATTCCTAAATTTCATCTCAATTAAAATATAATATATTGTATAAAAAAGAACACAAAATTGAGGATTGTTACAAAGAATCATCATAATTAAAAAAAAATTTGACTAGAAAAATAATAGCTAGAAGCATCAAATAATATAAATTTTTACAAGTCAAAATTAAAAAAGGCAAATAAGATGAATATATTAAATCATCCAAAGTTCAGGCTTAGGAGAGAGGTTGCAGAATCAGATCCCATCTCGGTGCCAATAGCATTTACCTTTGGCAAATAAATGGGCGTTTTACGGTACTCCAGGCCAACGCAACCATACATCTCCTTTTGTTTGCAGGCACTCATGGCATGTGCCACAACAACTCTTTTTCTCCCTTTTAAATACATCTACTTGCTTCTTCTATCGAATGACTTGACAACTTTGCCTTCACTCCAAGCAATCGTCCTGCATTTCTTTCACGGTTTCCGGAAGGAAGAAGGAAATATTATTTATGTCAACCTCCGAAATACCTTTTGCTTTTTATAAGTTCACTTTACTTGAAGTTAGTTCATATATCGAGTTACATAACATTGTGTAGTTTTGCATTAAAAAACAATACATGGTGGCCAACAGTTATATATTTAGGGATTCAAACTGTTCATCTGAGCCAGCCTGCCATAGATGGACATTAGCAAACTTCTCCTCTGTTCAATACCTGTAATAACTTGCTCTTTTGGACCTTTTAAGGTTGTAAAAGGGATGGTGTAACATGAAATAATATGAAAACCATCCGAACCAAAAAGGGCCCAAGAAACGTCTCATGGGTGGTATCAAATAGACGAGTTGCTTGGTCCCTTAGCTATTTATGATAGAAAGTCAGCTAAACTGGTAGAAAACTAAAAACACACGTGAAAGTGGGCCTAACAGGCACTTTTTCAATGCACGTAAAACTAACTATACATGCAACGTTTTGCATGAGAGGGGGAGAGCAATGTGTGGTTTCCAAACTTGTCCGATGACTCCATATGTCACCAGCTCAGTCTTGCCTATTTATTCTTCTATCTGACCATACAATTTTCAACCTATTTAATGATCTCCTTAAAACTGAAAAGCAGAGTTCTAATATAAAAGGTTGTCCTGGCTGGCAGTCAACTCTTATAAAGTGCAAAAGGAGTCGACACAACCTGTTGGATTTCATTCCTTGATTTTTTGAATAGTATAACCTAATTATCGGATTCACAACCCCTAATATGAGTCTGAGACTTGAGGTTATAAGTTTGAGACTTGCCGTTGCGTGACCTTGAGGTTATAAATTTGAGACTTAAAAATAATTTCATGCAAAATATAAAATAAGGTTGGGTAATATAAATCCTTCGTAATCTAGCTTTTTTTTTTTAGACCCTACATGCATGAATAGTTGTGCACTAGACTGCCCTTTACAAATACAAAATAAAAAATTATGGACAATATTGTGTTTCTTCTTAATATCATCGTCCATAATTTAGTTTAAGAGTCCCACTAGAGAGATTTCAATTAAATAGGATTTTTGGTGGCCGCCCACTTAAAGAGCTGAGAATCTAACCAAGGATTGCATCGTTCAAAAAATGGGGCCCAACAGATGGTTTGGACTGCTTCAATCCTTTTTGAGAGTGGGCTGCCACCGGTTTTTAAGATAAATTGGATGACCACTGGTCCCGGTGCACAGCTCCTGCCTATGCGGGGTCCGGAAAAGACCTACGATAGACAGCCTTATCTTGGATGATCACTAGTCTCAGCAGTTATTGCATTTTCGAGTACAGCCACAACATAATTTCTATCAAAAGTAGATTAAGTTCACTTTCCTCCACGCCATAAAAAGAGAATCGGAGTTGACTGCTGCTACTAAAAAACCCCATCAAATGAAGACAGATCTCATGAAAGGTTCCAAAAGTAGAGAACAGTTGGTGTTTTCTTCGTCACGTAAGCACCCCACAATGAAGCCATTCAATTATTTAAAAATAATAATGAAGAAGAGCAAAGGTGTGAACGGTGTAAGTAAAGCAAAAGTTAGGAGGAAAACTAACTGGAAAGTGAAAGGTTTTCTGTGGACTCCAAAATCCTCCAAGGAGGACTTTGCCAGCATGCATTAGCGATACCAACCCAATCTTAGTTCTCATTATCAATTTATTGAAACCCTAAAAAAATCGGAGACTAGACAAATAATTGAACAAGGTTTAAGATTACATCTAAGTGAGATTATATCCATGCCATTAAATGGACGACTGAAGAACTAGTCTCAGGTAAAACCATAGATAGAGAAATTTGTTCCAATAAATGGAAATCTTTCTTTTTTTTGAGTAAGTCCCACCTTTTTGATGCTCCTACTTTTTGTCAAACAATAATTAATTTTTTTATTATTTATGTTTTTCAAGTTCAAAGCGAATTTCATCTTCTTCTTTTTTTCAAAGTATAGCCCAAACACCCCATGTATAACCTCGAACCCTAAATTCCTCCCTGTACTGCACTGAAAGCTTTGGTAAATGCATCAAATTTCAAAAAATTGACATGAATTTACTAGATAAAACTTAAATTTCATAAAAAATCTCGTATATTATTTGTAAATCTGGTTAAAAATTCAAACTAAAAAGCTTTAACTCATCTCTGAAAAATTCTTTTTGTCCATTTTTTCCAAATATTTATCAAAGTTTTCAAATATTTACCCTGTCTATTTATTCCCGGATACGAGCTACATTACTATGACTAAAACTTCAAGCACAGCCACCATCTAATCCATCTCAAAGGTAGATTACATTCACTTTCCTCGATACCATCGAAGGAGATTGGAATTGAACGTAAAGACAGATCTAAGGTAAGGGTCCAAACAGTAGGAAACAGTTTTGGTGTTTTCTTTATTCACATAAGCCCCCAACATAAGTCTCTCCCTACAACTTGCGAATTAAGAATTCTCACAATGACAAGGTCTACTTGACATGGATTAGGCGTGAATAAAGCCTTTTACAAAACTCTTTCACAAAATTATCAACTAATATTATCAATTATCGCCCTTGACGCTTGAATGCATAATCTTTTAACAATGTTGCCCTTATACTACACCATAACTGTTTTCAAGACTGAGTTCTGGGATTGACTTTGTAACCTCTTCTTATAGGCCTCACCTCTGGATGATCTGATCCGTTTAGCTTTTTCACCCTCCCTAATTTAGGTCAGTTGCAAAATTTATTGTCCATTTGATACTTCTAGCTACTAGGTTTTTCCAATGAAAAAGTGTTTTAATCATAATCATTAAACTTTTCAGCCGAGAAAAGTAGAAGGTTGAAGCAATCAATCAGACATGAGTAAGTTTTTCCACAGCTGTGGATGGCAAGCTTTCCACCTAATTTATGTTGTGCCGGGCCAAATCTTTCTTCTTCTTCTTCTTTTTTCCATTGACAGTGTCCAAGTCTGGGGTTTCCATCGTTCCCGTGTTTCTGATTTTTGCAAATATCCAAGAATTGTGTTTAGTGGTGTACTCCTTCCAGATTTTGTCTAGAAACATTTCTAAAAATATTTTCAAAAATTAAGAAAAAAGAGAGTAGCCTGATGCATGCATTTGTAGGATTTTGTAAAAGGACAGGCTATAAGGTTTATATTTTGCTGCCTTACTTGCATTTTGTAAGAGATTGTCGTTTCTATGATTTGAATCCGTAACTTTAAAGTCACACAAAGATAATTTAACCTTGTACTAAGACTCTTCCTCGACTAAATGTTCAGGAACTCTTGCTAAGCCCTACGTTTTGATGATCTGACACGTCTATCTTCTTCAGCTTGGCCTAAATTGGCCATATTTGTGAGATGATTCTAAATCACGAGGATCTAATGGGAATCGCATCATCTTAAAGTGGGGCCTGGTAGAGTAGTCAAGTAGAAGTCATGCAAGTCGCGTTATCCAAGTTCCCACGAGCAACAATAACACAGACGTTAAAGATGCGTCAACTGGAGCTTGCCGACCTACTTACTAGTCCAAACGTGGAAAAGCGTCTAAACGAGGCAAATCTGAAAAGAGCCAGCCAGCCCAAAGCAATCCAATACCAGCCTCGCGTGCGTGTTTTTAATGCGTGGACTGCGCTGTTACGTGCCTGCATGACACTCCGGCGGGCCATGCAGATCTTTTGGTGCGAGAAATTCAGTAACTTCTAGAGAGAGGAACAAAATCCATTCTCATTATTTCCGGGGACGACAGCGTCTAATTAGAGAAAAAGTTAGAGTGAGAAAGAGAGAAAAGGTTAGCCAGAAACAAGGGAAGGTTTAATTCCTGCCGAACAACTTGCAAGTAAGGTGCTCCACCTCACTTTGGTTGATCAGATCCGTTCATCCGACTTAAAAATACTGTTGAAAGAACAATCCAAAATAAAAAATGTTTTTTATGCAAAAATCATACAGTCTTAGTAATATTTATTATATGAGATATTGGAAACTAGACAAATCAAATAAAGGTAGGGTCATCGTGAAAAAGTAGTACTAAGCATCTAGAGAGAGATACAAATCCACACTCTAGCTTCTACGTCCTTAAGTAGAGAGAGAGAGAAGCTAGAGAGAGAAAATGAAATGAGAAAAGAGAGAGAGAAAGATGAGTTAGAAATTCGTTACAAAAGATGGGAAGAAATCTGCCTCTCACTCTGACATTTATCGACAGCCTCGAAACGTGGAATGGAGAGAGAAGGTGGAGTGGGAAACAAGAGAGAGTGAGAACAGAGGGAGAAATTCGATAGAAAAGATGGCAAGAAATCTCGCTCACTCTCTTATTTACTAACAAGACGGCTGGAGAGAGAAAGTAGAAAGAGAAAAACTGGGACCAAAAAGAAAGACCGACGACGCCAAAACAAGGGAAGACCCGCAAAAACCCATCGTCGTGTGTTAAAAGCCCCCCCCCCCCCTGTCTCTCTATACGTTTCTTTCCTTTCTTTCTTCTCCAAAGCCCTTCCCCATGGTTAAAAGTCACGTCTCCTTAGCCTTTTCATTTCCCGTTTCTCTCTCTATAAATCATTTCTAGGGTTTCTGTTTTCTTCTCCGCGGAAGAAAATGTCTTCCTCTTCCGCTTCTTCCAAGATCTGCTTCAATCCTGACTGTAAAGCGACCAAATCAGAGCGTTGGAGGAAGGGATGGAGATTACGGACGGCGGAGTTTGCCGAGCTCTGCGATCGCTGCGGGTATGTTGATCTATCTCTGCTCTCTCTCGCTCCATTTGTTCGTTTTCTCTTCGTGATCCTGGTCTTTTTTGGATATGCTCCGTTAGTTGTTGTAATTTGAAGTGGTTTCGACGTTTGACCGTTTGAGGTTTGTTATCTGTTAAATTTTGGTGGTTGGAGGATCGAGTTGCTTCAATTGGAGTGGTTTTGCTGAGTTTAGTGGATTTTAGTAGCTGATTAGTTTTTTCTTTTGACGTGAACGAGTGATTTTGTGAAGCTTTCTGGTCTACAAGTAATTTGGAGTGTTTTGGACGTCTGGGGATCGTTATTCGTGAAATTTTGGAGGTTGGAGGATGGAGTTGAGTTGGTTTCGACTGCTTTTACTGATTTCAGTGTATTATAGTAGCCGATTAGGTACTTTTGACGTAAAAATGTGATATTCATGGTGTTTTCTTGTTCAGAATTTAAGATGTTGTAATTTGAAGTGTTCTCAAAGTCTATAGATCTTTTTTGGTGAAATTTTGGAGGTTGGACGATGGAGTTGTGTTGATTGAACTGCTTTGTTGAATGTACTTCGTTTAATTAGCTGACTAGGCATAATTTGACTTAATTGAATGTTCTTTAAGGTGGGAGGAGGGGTGGGGTTTGATTTTGAAATGTATTTCTATCTGTTGGAATTCAGCTAGTTTTCTTTTGGGTATTTTGTTTGTTGCAGGATTGAGGAATTGTTGCTCTGTTTTGTAACATTTCTTGTGTTTTCACTCTTATGTCGTTGATCGGGTTCCTTTTTTGGATGGAGAGCTTATTCGGTGTCGTAACAGTAATCTTTGCTATTTGGTGCTTTTTTGTTGTTTTATTGTACATTTCAAGTTTTGTTGAATTGCCTGTTGTTAATTTGTGTGTTTTATGTGATTCATGGTAGTTCATGAGGTTTCTTTAAGTGTTTAATGATTTCTATAGACTTTGGTTTAGTTTGTATACCAGGTTTTAAGTGCTCCTATTTAGTAGTTTTAATTATTGATGCTTTCTATGAGTCAGAGAGTTGATTGCTTTATTTAGAGTGGCCCAGGCTTTCTGAACTTTGGGAAATTGGGTTTCCATGAGTTAGTGCATTTTGCAATGTAGCTTGTGTATGCATGTCTTGTTGTGTTGGATTCAGGCAAAATAGTGGTTAAGTAAGATTTCAGTGTCACAGACAGAATCCTTGTTGTTTCTCTACTATTTGGTGGATTCTGGACTTGATGCAACTTTTGAGTTTTTAGTTCTTTTACACATTATGCAAATGCTGAAGGCTTGAATGACCATTGTAGATTTAACAAATTTGCTGTATTTCTAGTCCTTAACATCAGCTGATTTGGCTTTGTTTCATTCAGAGAAGAAGTGAATCTTCTTGATTTTCAATCTAGTGAATGTCACCGTATGCTTTTAAGTATTTGGTGGTACTTGTGGATTTGTATTAGCTGATTTGTTGATATTTTTTCATGTGGCTTCTAAGGGTTCAACAAGTCAATTGTGTTACCAAACTTTCTAGGGATCAATTGTTTAGATGTTATAATTTCTTGTAACTTTCTGCATTTGTGTCTTCTGTTTTAGTATAGCAATAGATTTCCCCTGGATTTTTTATTCACTATCTCACTAGATCTTCTTTCATTTGTTTTGCCTGTATATTGACTAATTCTTTTCTCCCAGGGGTCAATTGTGATTGATTGGTGTGCTTGGGACCATATCCTGGGAGTAACAGTGAGATGGGTGATAATCCTTATACATAATCCTAATATGCAACATTCTTCTCAAACTTTTTTCTTGAGTCATTAACAGAAAGCTTTTCGAGGAAAGACAATTAAAAGAAGCATCCAGCAACTGGATAAGCCTCAAAGATCAGCAATAGTGTATGCACTAGAACTAGACACTGTGTTACTTGTAGCCCCTCTCTAGTCCAGTTACTCATTTTCCAAGGGCTGATGGGTGTAATGATATAACTAAATCCTTGCTTTAGATCTTTGGCGACTCACTAAGGAAAACTGGATCTTTGCTGTGAGAAACTGATCACACCAAGCAAATCACCTTCTTTTGGAGGTTTGAACAGAAAAAGAATGCCAAATGTTGACCCAGTTTTCACTGACCAAAATAATGTTGTCTTTGTAGAGGCATGACATCCAAAAGGGCCAAAAGGAAAGCTTTTATGGGTACAGAGATCATTGACAAGCCCTAGCCTCTGAATAGACCAGTTTGTCAATTATAGATCAATCAAAATTAAGCTCATAACAATTGGTCAGGGGATCTGATCACCAACTGCACGGTCACCTTTAGAATCCGAGGCAAGATACAAATTGGATAGGAAACCCCTGTCAAGGAACCTGTTGACCAGTCCACCTAATAATGGCTCCGAAAACAGCATGTTGGTCCTGCCAACAAGATCCCTGTCTTCTCCATAAAAATCAGTTTGTTTTATGTCTTCTGCCTCTCTAACATTCTAGACACCCATTCATAATCACATATATAGATTGACACATGCGGCAGTATATGCCAAATAGACAAAGAAGCACTATGCCTATGTAACAGGAGCATTCTCCTGAGCATCTGTTTATTTTGCTTCCTCTGTCTCATAAACATTTGAGTCATACATTCATAATCTCATCTATAGATCTCGATATGTGGCAGTAATAGTCCGCATAACAGAAGAAGTGCTGCACCTGTCTAGTGAATCTGCAGTGAATGACTAGCTGGTCAATATTTCCACAGCATTGCAGCAAAAAGGAAGATATTGCCAAAATAACTGCCTCTTCATGGTGTGCTCAATTTGAGGATTCTGTCAAGGATATTGCGTCCTGCAAAAGACCAGAATCCTTCGAGGAGTAGAAATTTCAAAATACTAGCTCACTATCGCAGCAAGAATGAAGTGAATGACATGGCAGGAAAAAAGCCATCTGGGCTCCATTTTATTTTTTTGTATCTAAAACATCTAGGTCTATTGATATTTTGTGAATTCTCTTGCTCATTCTAGTTTTGAGGTTGACTTACATGGATTTTCTTAGAAGTGTTTGTTGAATTGTTGTTGTCAAGATATTACATGGATTTTTGGGAAGTGTTTGTTGAATGGCTGTTGTCAAGATTGCTGCATATGATTTGTATTAAAAGGAATGCTTTGCATTCTCATATTGTTGTTGTTTATTCTGCCTCAGCTTGTTGTATCTTGTTTCGGCATTATGACATTACGTAGAATTCTTGTTTAGTCAATGTTCTTGTTCTGTTCCATGCACCAGTTAATTTTTTTTTTGCAAGGTTAAATGTGTTACATTTGCTAATTTCTGTCTGCATTTCTTGCTGATATGCCTGTAGTTCTGCATATGATGAGGTGAGGTTCTGTGAGAATTTTCATGCAGATGCAGCTGGTTGGAGGAATTGTGAATCATGTGGCAAGGTGAGGAAATCTAACATCAAGTTTGCTTTTCTGGTTTCTCAGACTACTTGTCTGGATGCACTCCCTCTGGAGGAACCAAGTTGAAGTGAATTGTATTGATTTAACTTGAAAAATTATTTTATGCTTGGAGAACCCTGATACAAAATATCGTTCTACAGCGAGTGCACTGTGGATGTATTGCGTCCATTCATGCCTTTGTCCTTTTGGATGCTGGAGGAGTTGAGTGCATGGTGTGTGCGAGGAAAAATTTTATTCTGGTAAGGCTCATTTATTGGGATAAGGTCTTGATGATGATGATGAAGGCTCATTTATGATATGCGCTGGACTGATTCTTGACTCCAGTGTGCTTATGTTATTCAATTTTTATCGAACCATTTCCCTTGAATGCTTGTAGCTGTACAATGATGTTACCATCAACAAGATGATTTCCACCAGCACAATGGTGCTTATGCCCTCCATTTGTTCTGTGGTTTTTCCTACTGAACTTGGACCGTTGTCTACAATTTTCTAGTGTCCATTCTCAGGCCCCGATTAATTCTTAGTACTGTTTGATGGGAATGCTTCTGGTGGCTTCTCCGTATCCATGTTGGAGCCTGCCAGTGTAATCTGAAACAAGGAATGGTGGGTCAATGAATCAATTGGCCACTGTGTGATGGCCTGAGAGAAAATCCATCTTACTGGGGCCAACCTTTGTATAAGTTCTCATCCATGTATACTCTTCTGAGGCAGAGTAGAGATCACATGTCAGATTTATTGATAAATTTAGAGCAGGTTACTGGTCATGTTTGTGTTGATATTTTTTCCAACTTTTGTCTGGATGCATTTGAAAACCAGAGATACTAATTACATAATGTGACACTGTTTTCTTAACACTGGTATTGTTTGGTACCCTTGCATGGATATCCATTAGTAAAAGAAACCTCAGTGCACGCTACTACTTCCCTTTTCATTGTTTCTCTTATAATCTTGAGTTTTGCTATATTTGTACACTTCTTTTCTCGACAAAACTTTGGGTGCAACTGTACTTCTAGTCATCTGAACTACAGAAAAGGTCGTTTAGCAAGCTAAACTCCTTCTCGTACCTAGAAGCTAGTGGAATGGCTCTCAACATGCTTTGAATTTGCACGCACACATCCACATGTACGCTGACATTCCCTAGTTTCTTGCACCATCTTATTGACCTTTTTCTTCCCAAAGGTGTGAAATGTGTTTATTGCATTTGACAATCATGATGTTTTATATCATTATCCAAAGAGTTTTTAAGAAGTCATGATCCAGTAACTTGATAACATAACTGTTTTATGAGTACTGATCATACAATTTCTTTAAAAGTTCAATATCTCTTTCATTTTAGATCATTACTTAAAGAATTTCTCAGAAGTTTTGATCCAGTAACTTGAAAACACTACTGTTTCATGAGTACTTTTCTGTTCTAATCATAAAATTTTCTTTTAATGTTCATTAGCTCTCTTATCCTAATAGGGGATCTTATTGTAGATGTGTTTTTGGGCTTTTGACTGGTGGTTTTCCAAAGATTCTGGTTTTTAGTTCTGCTTCTGGTTTCATACTTTGTTGTCTTGGATTGTTTGGTGTACTTTTCTCCTTTTTTAATGTTCAACATACACACCAATGAGCAGCCTTGAACCTGTGGCCTACCACGGGAGAGGTTCCTTAGTAGCGCCAGTATGCTAACAGGCCTTAGCTGGTTTGCTGTACAATATAGTTATTTCATTGCAAATAATGTTTTGGCTTTGAACTATTTGTTTTTCCATGCTGCCTTCCTTTTCTGATATGATTTTGCTTCATCTGTGGCTTCTTGACTCTTTGATAAGTTATGTTACTATCTTTCTGCTGGCGTACTATTGTTTGTCAGGCATCAAACCAGAAATGGCCATCTTCTTTATTCCTTTCAGTACCTCCACCTGAGAGGCTGAAAGATGTATCTGCTAAAAGTTGGAGTCAGATTACTGCATCAAGTCCAGTCCCTGGACAGTGGCGTCCCGCAACCAATTTATGGAATAATTCTGCTGGTCAGTCTGAACTGTATATGAAGATGCCTTATGAGATTGACAAACCACTTAGCTTTGAGAGCCTGATCTCTGGTGAGCGCGCATCAGGCGCTTCCCAGGAGAGGAAGAGAAATGAAGATTCGGCAACAAATGGAGGCCTGAAGCTTCCTGCACTTGAGAGGCTAGCTAATGGGAATATTGGTGGTGATGCCTTAACTTCTTTGACTACATTTCATAGGGAAGATGGGAACATAGATACCATGCAAGATTTGGGCAATCGTTACAGTGAAAATGATTCTGCTGATATGAGAAAATCTGTGCTTGTTGAGCAAGCCTTGAACAACTCTCTCCCTGCTACTAACTTTGACACTCATTCAAGTTCTTATTCACATGTGTCACTTAAACCATCCACTTCAAAGGATGATTCATCAGCTCTACATTTTTCCTCTGCTGTTTCTTTTTCATCACCTAATGAGAAAAATGACCCAACTAGGATTTCTGGAGCTCTCTCTATGCAACAGATGACTCCACCTCCATTAGCAAAGCAATTCTATGGGAACTCTAATAATGGAGTAGACTCTCCAGGAGAATTTCAAACTCAAGCTCGGAATGGAAGATCAAGAGTGGAGGCTCGGGGGCGAAATCAGTTACTCCCTCGGTACTGGCCAAGAATCACTGACCAAGAGCTACAACAGATATCAGGAGAGTATCCTTATGATTTTATTTGTTAATATTTTGGCATTGTGAAATCTGAAGCAAGTGGTTTGTCAGAGCACTTGTGTTTCTGATCGAGATTCTCCTTTTGATTGCTTTCTATATGACTTGATTGGTACTGGTTTCAATCTGTATTTCTATTCCTGGTCCATTACAATGTAAACCTTGATCTTATGTAAGCTCGAATTCTGTCATCACCCCTCTATTTGAAAAGATGCTCAGTGCTAGTGATGCTGGACGGATAGGTCGTCTGGTACTGCCAAAAAAATGTGCAGAGGTGAGTCTTATTCTTGGCTTCATATTGATGGCTCCCAGTTGATTTTGCAGGATCAAAGTTGGCTTTATTTATTGTAGGATTCTTTAGGAAATAATATTACTTCTGGTAAAGTTGGTATTTTATTATTATGAAGGGTACCACAGTGAAGCTAAATCAAAGAATCCTTTATGTGTTCAAGCAAGCTTCTGAGACTCATTAGGAATTTAAATGTCGAGTGCCATGCTTTTCTTCTCTTTTTTTTATTAATATGTCGTAGCTCCTATTCATATTCATTGAGATGCTTCATGGATTGTTATATCAACTGCTGAAGTCACCACTTTTTATTAATGAGTCCTTTGATGCCCTTGACTCTTGTGCCACAGCTGTATGTTGACATCAATATCTAATTTCTGAGCCCTCTTAATCTCATAATCATCTCATATCCTGTTATTTTTTGCCATTTCTTAGAAATAGTATGTCACTATACAGAGACATTAATTTTGAACCCTGATGCTCAGTCAAGTACTATTTTGTGATTTAATAATGGGAAATCCTTCTATAAAATTTTAGTTACTCTATTTGGGTTAAAGGGCATTGCCTACACTGGGTTCTTGTCTGCATGCTACACCCTTAGAATTTGTGAAACTTTCAAGCCATGAAGCATATAGAATGAACTATCAAGCGGGAACTAAATACAGAAAACAGTACATTGCTTGATGTTCACAGTATCTTGAACTATATAGAAATTATCTTTGTACCTAAACTTATGCTCCACTCTTTAGATAGGGTTGGGATTACATGAGGTCTCTAAACAAGAACCTGATATGGTTGGTTCCGTTTGTTACCCCATACTTGAGTCTTACATGAGATATCTTAATAATTCTCTTCCCTCATTTATATTTTTGGCCATAATTGTACCTACTTAAATATCCTTGTTTAAACCTTTAAATGCAAGAACAATAGAGAAAGCCATTGATGATATTTCACTTCAGAATTCAGATGAAATATTAATTGTATTAACATGCATGTCCATGTACAGGCATACTTCCCTACAATTTCGCAGCCTGAAGGGCTACCCCTGAAAGTCCAGGATGCAAAAGGCAAGGAGTGGGTGTTTCAGTTCCGTTTCTGGCCTAATAATAACAGCAGGATGTATGTTTTAGAGGGTGTAACACCTTGCATTCAGTCAATGCAATTGCAAGCTGGTGATACAGGTAAATTCCAATTTCCATGGGACCTGTTTTCTGGGTAATTATTTGTTTTTTCCTTCTCTCAGTGGGAGATAAGAGTATTTTCTTGAAGCTGGTATTTGGCTTCTTATTTACCATCTTCAGATAATTTGCTGGGAGCACCTAAATGACATTGTCATGGTTTGGAATGCATATTGTCTCTTCAATTTAAGCATATTAACTTGTTCTTAGTATTGCTGACTTCTTGTACCTATGTGTGAGTCATGAATCATTTAGCTGTGATGTCCTTACTATTGCTGAGACTAGACTCTTCCTCCTCCTGGAGTCATTTAGATGGAAGGATCTTGTCTGTAGATGACTGCTAATAACACGAATAGTTGTCTTTTAGCATTAAAAAACTGGACCCTTACCTGGACCAATTGTTGTCTTTCTTTATTCACCTTTCTGTAGTGTTTTCTACAGTTTATTATGCCATTGGCTGCTTTTAAGGAATTCATTATGGATTTCCTCTAATTATGACTTGGAGTTGGTTGTTTTTCCTCAGTAACATTCAGTCGGATTGATCCAGAGGGCAAGTTGGTCATGGGATTCAGAAAGGCTTCAAGTGTTGTATCTGAACAGGTATGGCATAGTTCTCCCTTTTTTCTGCTAGAGCTTTTCCATTTTGGAGCTTAGTTACAATGGCACTTGAATCTAATGTGTGTTTTATAGCACTATCTATTTATATAATTTCCACCGCAATTCAATTTGCCTAACGATCCTTATGCATTTGATTACAGAATAACAGTCCAATACCTGGAAGTCTGGAACCTTACATTGAAAATAACTTCAAAATAATTTTTGACAAATGCCTTGAGGCATGAGTTCTATCAGGGAATGAGAATTTTCAGAAAAATTTGGTGGTAATGGTTCTGTTTTTCTGGAAGATGTGTTTTTCTAGGATACTTTTTTGACCCAAAGTATAAGCTTCCATTTACAGCGTGCATCAAAATACTATGGTAGAGTGGTCCAAGTTGTGGGAGGCTAGCAGTATTTCCTGCAATAACAAAGCAGTTTAGCTTTTTATATTAGTTGCTGGAAAATAATTTTTATGGTATTCAAGGGGACAGAAACGATGCTGCTTAAGCAATGAATGTAGCAGAGTTATTGCTAATAGTCATGTGAAGACAAGGATATGTAATTATTGAGAAAAGATTCAGAAACATCTACTAATTATACTTTCAAAAAGAAAAAGATGTACTGAATTATAGCTTTACACATAGCTTTCTTTTGTGGTTACTGTTCTCTCTACTGGCAGAATGATCATATACAGTGCTTGCTAATACTGATGTCAATGGAAGGTGTTCTTACTAGACTGCTCCTTCCTCAGCTTCAACTCAGTCTTGAGCTTTTGCAGAAAATCTAAATGATGTACTAGTGGGAGGAGATGACTTCCATGTTGTATTCTAAACCATCTTTTTAATGTGCCACTAGACTTAATATTTGCCAACGTTATGGGGAATCTGTGTTCTGTCTCATACCTATTGTCTTGCCTTTATTTGTTTGGTTTAGTTATTGGAATGCAATGCTTACGCATTTTATGCATTTTGTCAAATAAGAGAATATTGAATATGTAGCATGATGGAAATTTACTATAGTAGCTTGCATTAAGTTTTTGATTTTGCATTTGGCAGGAAACCCATGCCCCTAGAACTGGAAATGGTTTCTCTCCAAGTGGAGATGTTAACAACCGAAGCAATAAGTCTGCTGAAGTCGCTTCTCTCCCTCCTCGTCCTTACAAAGGTGGTGCAGAATCAACCAGTAATTCGTCTATGAACCAGATTAATTCATCAGATGCAAAACATACTTGGTCTAAGTTTGATAAAGCTGGAAGTATGTCAAAAGAAGGTGCTAGTACAAAGTCATCCACACTTCCTTCAAAAAGAAAAAGCAGCACCCTTGGTTCAAAGAACAAACGTCTACGGATTGATAATGAGGAATCTATCCAGCTCAAGCTGACATGGGAGGAAGCTCAAGGGCTGCTGCGACCACCTCCAAACCATATTCCTACTGTTGTAGTAATTGAAGGGCATGCGATTGAGGAATATGAGGTATAATAATGTCATAAATTAGTTTGTTGTTAGAAATCTTTTTTGTTGTAGCCTTATCTTTTCTCATCACAGTCTTTGCTTAAGTAGATTAGAATTTAAGTGCATATATACTCATTGCTTTTCTTTAGACTGGAGTAGATATTGAAACCAAAAGCAAAATGAACATTGCTGCAAGTGGTTTAGTGATATTCATGGCTGTTTGAAATAATTTAAAAGCCAATGCATTGTGATCTTGTGCAATGCTCATTCTGATGGATTTTGCATAGTAAAAGATTAAAAAAGATTAGGAAGCAAATGAGTAATCACACTTATGAATACTGTTGTTATTGTTGATATTGTCCCACTTTTAGCTGCTAAATTAAAATTTTTGAGCAAAACCATGGTTTTGAAGTACACAATAATTTTTAGCCTTGATTTTCAAAGGTGTTGTGTTGAGGTGGAGATCATATCAAAACTCGTATTCCTGAATTTTGTAGTCATCTCTCTCTTTCTTTTTATGGTAGATAAGGGTGGCTTGAACCCACTAACTCTTGGTTGTGAGACTAAGCACTTAAGCAACAGGGCTAAGTGCTTAAGTCCATAGTCATTTATCTACTGTAGTGCTAGGCTGTTGTATAGCCATATAATGAGTTTCAAATTACCCATGTGGCAATAAACTCTGACTTCACTGATGTGATTGATACTGCAGCGTAGCACGTTGTACCAGTCTTATGTTCCACTAACATGGCTATGTTTTCCAGGAGGGGCCAGTAATAGGAAAACCCACTGTTTTCGTGAGTGACCATTCCGGGTAACCTCTATATTTGAACTCTCAAATTTTCTCTGTAATAACACTTGGGTGTTGAATTTTAAGCCTACTTTTGGAATCTCAAGTTGTAATGTCCTGTAAATATTGAGATTGGAAATACATCTCATGCAACTTATGTTCTGTCATTGCCAGTGAAATGAGTCAATGGGTTCAGTGTGAGGACTGTTCTAAGTGGCGTAAACTTCCTGCAGATGCTCTTCTGCCCCTAAGATGGACCTGTTCAGATAATTCATGGGACCCCAAAAGGTGAAATGCCATCCTTTTTGTAGCACTTGTGCTTGGCTGAGAGTATCATTTATTTTTCGTTTCACCAATTAGAAACCATTTTTATCTTGGAACTGTATCATGACATTGACTGGGCTGTACTCTTCTTTCTTTAGAAATAATGTAGTCACTCAGATTTTTGTATATCACTTCTACAATATCTGAAGAACTGCTTCCAGGCTTATGTGCACACTTCCAAAATAGGTAGATATATATTTGCACCATAAGAAAGCTTCCAGGTTCTTTTTTGTCTCTCCAAAATAGATTTAGATATTGTTTGCACAACAAGAAAGCTTTTAACATGATCTAAAATTCAGCAACTTTATCAAAAGTTCATGGGAAGCCCTTGCTCACTCAGGAAAAAGGAAGAATTTGGAGGACACCTGGCTTTCTGGAATTCTTGGAGAAACCCTGATTTTTACCTTTGTTTTCCTTGTAATACATTTATTCGGAAAATGTCGTTGCTTTCAGTAAAATTGTGAAACATGACAAGTTTCTTAAACGTGGATGATTTGGACACTATCATTTAAGCCATAGCAGCAAGATATAGGCACACAATGGTTATCTATCTCACTTTCTGTTATGTGAATTGGAGTTCATGCCAGTGAAATAAATATTACCATTTGACGCCATTGCTGAAAAATGCACGCTGAAAACGGTTGTTGACCATCACTTTCTGTTATGTGATTTGGATTCACATCAGTGAAAACTGGAGGGATATTGGCTTCTCATATCGTTCTTCGCTACAGAGGCTTCTGTATCTCCTGACACTACACATTTCTGCCTTAGCTTTGTTGGCAGTAGTGTGGTTTAATTTTGGTTTTGTGGTGCATTTTTTTGGCTTTTCTTGAGACATTTGAAACTGAGGAACTTCCTATTAGAATGCATCACACTTACTGTTTATAGAATTTGCCTGACTTATTATATTGCTCTGTTTCCTTTTTATCTGAATTGTTGTAAATTTACTGCTGGGCCAATAGCATTCTGCATGAGATCTCAGTTGTCAATGTTGCACTGATATACTTCCTTTTTGTTGCGTTTTCAGATCTTTGTGTTCATCAGCACAGGAGATAACCACAGAACAGCTTGAAAGTCAACTGTTCCGTAATTCTGGTATGTACTGATTAGGCTTGAAATCACTAAAAACATCTTTCTTTCTGCTCTGGTTTCTTCTTTCTGAGGCATGCAGGACATAGAAAGGTCTTGGTCTTAGCATGGATGCATTTGATTCCTCATCGTTGCTATTCCAAATTATATATATTTTCCCCCCAAGAGGGGGGAATGTCATCCGTTTGAGGCTTTTAAAAAGGATGTGGTTAATAGTAATGAGCCCCTTAGAAAGACAAGGCTACTTCTCTTATATGTGGTATTGATGTCAGATAGCTAATTAATAACTGGAAAAGTTAAGAAGGGCTGATCTGGTGGATTTATCAAGTCAGAAATGATAGTTCTATGCTTGTGAACCTCATGTACGTCTTAAGTTGTAGGGCCAAAGTCATTGACTGGCAAGCTTCTACTGCTACTTTTCATGAGAAGAAATAGACCTCCTTTGTGTTGGAAAGAACCGAATATCTCTGAGGGACTTTTATGTATACATGTGCATATACAAGCATGCACGTATATTACCTTGGTTTTCTTCTATGTAATATTGTCAAGTATGAAAAATGTTCCAATTTATGTCATCTTCAAAAGCAACACGGACATTGGCACTGATCTTTTACCTTTTTTTCCTGGAATAGTAACTGAGATTTTATTTGAAGTAGAACTTTGAAAAAAGAAGCCTGAGATGGTGTTTCCCATATCTTTACTCTTCCATTTTCACAACATTTCTTCATGTAGTTGGAGAGAAAAGCCTGGTACTTTGGGAGCTTGCATAGTAGAGAGTTACACCACACATCCCTAGAACACGTAATGACATAATGGATACATTTATAACGAGAGGTGACTTTTTGGGTTATTTTACATTATTGTAGGAGATTTTACTTATGTGTAGTTGTGAACTTGGTGATAACTTTGTTATTGTAGTATGTGGCTGCAATTTTTACATATGCTTTGGTTTCTTGTCCTCAGGCATGCTTATATCTTATTCAAGCTTTGTCAATAAAGACGTTTTAGAACATGTCCACTGATCAGAAAATTTATACTGAAGTGAAGATAGACATTTGAGTGATAGTCTCTTTTTTATTTTTATTTTTTGTTTTCTATGATCAGTTATTTGTTAATTGAGGTGATGTTGCTAACCTGATATGAAAATGCTGGGGCAGTTTCTTCAAAGAAATTGAAGGCTAAAGAGGAAAAAATCACTGTTGACCCATCGGATGGTCTTGATACACTCGCCAACCTTGCCATTCTTGGTGCGGGTGAGCCCCTTCCTTCTTCACCCCAAACTACGACAAAGCATCCCCGCCATCGCCCTGGTTGTTCCTGCATTGTGTGTATACAGCCACCAAGTGGCAAAGGCCCCAAGCACAAGCCAGCATGTACTTGCAATGTCTGCCTTACTGTCAAGCGTCGCTTTCGCACTCTTATGCTGAGGCGTGAAAAGAAACAGTCCGAAAAGGAAGCTGAGTCCACACGGAAGAAGAAGCACCTTCAATCACCGGAAAATCCAGATCAAGAAGATGACGACCTCGCAAGTAATCATAGCAATGATAGTTTGAACCAGAAAATGGTGCCCAATGAGGGTTTAGATGATGAGTCAAGCCGAAAAAAATCATCATCTCCTTTCAAAGGTTGCATTGATCTAAACATCCAGCCAGAAAGGGAGGAGGAACCATCACCAAGAACAGATTCGTGTAGTATGAATATGATGATGAAGATCCAAGATGCCTCAGATCAGTATCTGAATCAGCAGAGGTATAACAATCCTGCTGGCTCTGCCTTGTCAGCAATCAATCATGTAGACCCAGTTGGCAGCATCACAGGGGCAAAAGCAAATGGTAGTTCCCATGACAGTGGCCATTCGGATGCTGACATGGAGCGTCCTGTCACAATACCCATGCCTGCATCAGCCTCTTCATCAGGAACTGGCTAGCCCCCAGCATTGTCCACTGTAAATTTCATATGAGCATAATTATTTTGCGGGGTTGAGGATTGGTATGGACGTCAAATGTACAGTCCGATGAGGATAGTGACGCTCCTTTGCAGATTTTTGGCAAGCAGCCCTCTCCCCTTGTAAAAGCAAAGAGGTCAGAGGCGGAAAATGGTTGAGGGGTAAGTTCGTTGTGCTGTTTTGTTCTTCTTGATTCTTATATAGTATGCAGAGAGTAGGCAGGGATTGAAGATATATATATATATATATTTTGTTGCTACTGCCTACTTGATGCAAAGAGTAGTGGAGGATGTATTTGCATTTGAAGGCTAGGGTACTTTTTAGTGTCTTTGGCCTGTGATACTGGTGGGTTGATTATAGACCGAGTCTGCTCTGCAATTCCAGAAGCAATTGAACTTGGGCTAAGAGAAGGGTCTGAAAAGAAGGTAGGTATCTCCATCAAATCACAACCTTAGCTCGTCTGATCAGTTAAAAAGTTTTATTACATCAAAGTTTCAGACGTTTATTACAGTTATGATGGGATGACTTGATGTATAGTGCATGCAGCGATTGCTTGGCCGTATGTGCTCCTCTTCTTCTTCTGCATGTTGACTCGTTACCTACTAGTGATATCTGCAGTGTGATTAGGTTCTGATGAGGATTGTACATCCGACTCTCTCTGTGTTTCCACTGGTTCATTTCTGCGTAATAGATGGATGAATTGCTCTTCTAGGCCAGTCCTTGAATTGGTGGAGGCGTGACACCGCGCCCCCCCCCCCCCCTCTCTCTCTCTCTCTCTCTCTCTCTCTCTCTCTCTCTCTCTCTCTCTCTCTGCTTTTGATAGATGGTAAGAAACTATAGAAACAAGAGTAATGAACGGGGAAATCAATTGAACGTGTCAGATCATAACTCGGTGCCTCGGCCTTGATCCTTGACTTTAATCCTGCTCCCTCGTCCCTGCGGATGATGCAGTATATGGTTGGCTATAGCCAATACTGCTTCTTTCCCCACCTTAGTCAATGGTCCCAATTCCTTTGTATTTAGTTGACACACAAAATTCCTAAGCTTCTTGTAGAGTGTCTTGCTTTTGTCGGCTTCTGCCGCTTCTCTTTCCCTCATCCTAACCCTAGAATTGGCTCTAAGAATCCTTTTCCGGCACATTTTCTTGTTATTTCTTGGGTTTTTTTGGTTGTTTGTGATTCTCTCTATTTTGAAGAGAGAGAGAGCTTGAGGTCACAGGTTCAAGGCGTGAATTAGCCTCTTGCAAATGCAAAGTAAGACTGCCTACTATAGGCCTTTGTGGTCCGCCCCTTTCTGGACCCTACATAGGCCGGAGCTTCATGCAGTGGGGCTGCCCCACCTTTTTATTATCTCTCTATTTTGAAAGAGCGCTTGTGGGTTTTATGTTTAGTGTTTTGACTTGGAGAGCACAATGCCTCTGTTTTCGCAAGACCCACCTGAATTGGGCCCACTCCTTGGATGATCTAACCCGATCATCTTGTTTAGCCTTAATTATTTAGGCTGTTTACAAAAAATATGTTCATTGAACGCTTATAGTTACTAGTTTTTGGGTGAATAATCCAACGGTCTTGATTTAAATATGCAAATGTA
The DNA here is from genome assembly GCA_035236585.1 of Warburgia ugandensis. NCBI lineage: Eukaryota > Viridiplantae > Streptophyta > Magnoliopsida > Canellales > Canellaceae > Warburgia > Warburgia ugandensis. The sequence continues at coordinate 65,683,647 of CP141137.1, forward strand.
TAAAAATCATTCAATGATGGTGAATTTCGTGAATTTTGATTTTTATCTAGGGGGGTCATGGAGTCGTCTAAAAAGTAAGCCGGATAGCATTTCTGTTTCAAATTCAAACTTGCCAACAATACCAAGCCAACTGTATTCATTATCTATTTTCTCTCAAACATCTTTTCCTGATCCGATTTGAAAAAACTTGATAATCCTGTGGCTCTGATGGATAACCTGGTGTATCTGATGGAAAATTTTGAAAAGATAGACAATCTATGGATAGCTCTTTTTAGGAAGAAGATTTGATCATACAACGTGATACAGAAACCTTCTCTTTTCTTTATGTGTGTGTGTGTGTGTGTGTATATATATATATTTTAACAGAGAATATAGAAAGAAAAATAGCAGCGAAAAACTTATAAAACGACGCTCATCCAGGGCAAGAATAAAAAGATATTACAGAAAGGACCCCGAAGGGATTTTATTATTAAGAATTGAGAAGATTACAGAGAGGGGAAGATAGCAAACAAGGCGCAAAGGAAGTAACCAAATAAGCTATGCCCTCAAATTGAAACAGACTCGACTTAAATAGACTTTTGGATTCTGGACTTAACACAGTTTGAAATCCAGACTAATAATTCAAAAGACAAGAAAAGACAGGAAAAGAAAGACATGACAAAAGCAAAAGAAGAAATGACATAAACAAACAGAAAAGGAGATTCCACAATAATTTGAGGAACTCTACAAAAGAGATTCTCTTGGTGGGTCCGTTATGTCAGACTGATTGATTGGTGGGGCCATCATGTCAGATGTATTCTTGTGGTCACTATTGTAGATCTTCGTCCTCTTCGTCTTGGAGGGCCTTCAATTTACCTTTCATTTTCTTGTCATAGGCTTCAACAATATTCTTGAACTGGACATCAGGAGGAGTAATTTCTTTAGGAGGATTGGTGCACATATTTTTAGCTTGATTCTTGGCTTCTAAAAATTGCGAGAGAATAGACATAGAGGCATCCAAATAATCTTCAAAATTATCCTCTTCATTAGGGTCTTGACAATCTTAGAAAACATTGTCTTCAGACATTGTCTTGGTGGAAGATGATTCTGTTGAGGGAGAGATATTGAAGGACTGCATAACTTGGTCCTTCATGAAGTCTATACATTTGACCAATATTTGATTTTCGCTGTCGGCTGGGTATTTCTTTTGAAGCATTTTTTTTTATTTCGTCGATAGAGGCAGAAGATTGTTGACTGGGTTTATTATCCCAAGCAGCTTTATTTTGCTGAATAATACTTTCAATGTCTTTGGCCTTGCTGTTAGAGTTAAATTTTGTCCACCATTTGACAAAATAAATTCTTTTGAGAGTCTGAATATTAAGCTCATCAGTACTGATGGTCATTGACCATTTCCATATCCAAGGGATGTCAAATTTGATAAAGAAAATTGCCTCGCATTGATCTGTTATTAACTAGTTAGAAGGAATGAAATTAATTTTGGGAGCGAATTCAACCCAAGAATTATAGAGCTCCTTAAGCTTGGCTGGTAAAATTTCCAGAGATGGTCCAAACCATTTCCACCAGTGGTAAAACCATGGAGAAATGGTTCCCTTTAGTATGTCGGGATTAATTTGGATGAATCATGAGTGTTTTCTCATATTATTTTCAAGATAACGAACATAACTCATAGAGTCAATATAATTCCACCAATTATAGGGATAACGAGTTCCTTTGGCTTCAATCTACTTGTATTGTCCAGGATTGATATCCCATTCCTGGGGACACAGGACCTTATGAAGAAGGATTTTACTGAAATTAATGACAGATTTGTCATGATTATAGAAATGGTTAATTTCTACAACCTTGATTTCCTGGAGAAAATTTTCCATAAGTAATTGACTACGCCCTACATGCGGCGGATACTTATGATTTTGCCAATGCTTATAAGCAACATCCCAAGGGTCGTGAGGATCAAGTCCTCGCAAAGTGGGATTATCAAGATGAAGTATTACATCTTGGTATTCTCAGAGCAAATATTGCTCGGCACTCATAGTAAGTATTTCTTTTGCAGATTTCTGCGGAGTAAATTGCTGGCGAGGAATTTCCTCATCAAATGGAGTTTTACAAGATGGAGGGATATTATCCAAAGTGATTAATTTAGGCTTGGATTCTGAATTTGGAAGAGTTGGCCATTGACCTTGCTTATTTTTTCGGTCTTGGATATTACCGCAATCACATCCTCGACCCCTTCGAGTATTACCCGGGGTAATCCAATCACCTGGATCAGTCATGAGCCTTGCAGAAATTCACGGGTTAAAAAATTAGGAAGAGAGTTATAATCTCCTTTGATATATTTGATGTCAAAATCGAAAACAGATAATTGAGCTTGCTATCCGGCAAAAGTTTGTTTTGAAACAATATTTTGAATATCTTTTTCAATGATTTGCTTGGCAGCATTACAGTTGATTCTAAGAAGAAAATTTTTATTTAATAAATCATTTTGAAATTTTGAAATACCTTTAACTATGGAAAGCATTTCCTTTTTTATTGTAGAATATTTTTTCTGGGTATCATTCCATTTTCCAGAAGTAAATCTAACTAGTTTTTCTTTGTGAGAAGAAGGATTTACTTGTTTCAAGATACCTCCATAGCCAACATCAGAGGTGTCTGTTTCAACAATTTTAAACCATTCAAAATTGGCGAGATTTAAGCAGGGAAGACTCTTAACCCGTGATTTGATTTTTTGAACCATCTTAGTATATTCTTCAGACCAAGGTTTTGCATTTTTACAAAGCCTATTAAACAAGATATCAGTATCTTCAGCAAGGTTTTTATAATAATCAGAAATATAATTCAAGAATCCCAAAAATTATTGTAATTGTTTCTTATCAGTAATTTCATCGAAAAATTTAGAAGCAAATTCAATACTTTACTGTATTGGGACAATTCTTCTTTGGAAAATATTATGTACAAGGAATCTTACTTCAGGTTGGAAGAGCTTCATTTTTGAGGCAGATAGAACAAGGACATTTTTCTGAACAAGCCATCTGAAAACTTTAAGATGTTTGAAGTGCTATTCTAAAGAGTTTGAAAATATCAAAACATCATCAATATAAGAAATAATAAACTGGCTATAGTGATTAAAAATATCATTCATAATCTTCTGAAATTCAGAAGGAGCATTTTTCAATCCAAAAGGCATAACATTCCATTCGTATTGTCCGAAAGGAACGGTGAAAGCAGTTTTATACCTATCAGATTCATGAATTTGAATATGCCAGAATCCTAATTTCAGATCAAATTTGAAAAATATAACTGATCCTTGAAGTCTTTTAAGAAGATCTCGTTTATTAGGGATAGGATATCTTATCCATTTCAGAACTTTATTCAGAGGTTTGTAATTAATTACCAATCTAGGTTTACCTCTTTCTTTTTCTGCTGCATTATTAACACAGAAAGCAGTACAACTCCATGGAGAGGATGAAGTACGAATTAACCTTTTTTCAACAAGATCAGAAATTTCAGCTTTACACAACTCTATATATTCAGAGTTCATTTGTGCTGGTCTGGCTTTGGTAGGTATGTTACTTTCTAAAAACTCTTCAATATAAGGAAGAGAAACACAATGAATTTTTCAACTCCAAAAAGTAGTTGGAAGGTCATTGTAAAGATTTTCTAAAAAAGTATGGAGAAGATTGCTAACCTTTTGTTGAAACATTTTGTCCTGAATATTATGCTGAACTGTTTGATGAGCAATTTCTTCTTTGATAAAATTAATTTGTTGTTCTTTCAGCAAGATTTTTCGGGCTTCATTAAGCACACGAGTTTTAGGGTTAGTAACAAATTTGAAGCAAAATTGCCTATTCTCTTTAGAAAAATAAATGCTAGATGAATCAATTTTGTCAATCGGCATGATGCTATGAAGGAAAGGAGTTCCCAAAATCATATGATGATGTAAATCCTTAACAAGGAGAAAGGGAGTAGGAATACAAATATCATTGTTACAGACAACATCATTATTAAGTTTGAAATTTGTTTTTAGTTTGTTATTACTAGCCGAAGTGAGGCTTTGAGAAGTTTTCTCAAAATATTTGGTAGGAACAAGTCCTTCTTGGATACAACTAATATCCGCACCACTATCAACAAGTGCAATTAAATCAGATAGGTACCATTCACCAGCGACAGAAATAGTGACATTAATGTACTATTTTTGGGAAGTAACTTGTCTAATTAGGTCAAGGTATTGTGGATCTGGATCAAAGGCATCAACAATATTTGAAGTTTGTCCTATTATAGAGGTTGAATTTTCTAATTGAGTTATTCTTGTAGTTATGGATTGATTTTTGTTTTTTAACAAAATAATTTCTGATTTAAGATTATTAATTTCGTGTTTCAGTTCTTGTGTTGAAACATTGGTGTTAAATGCTGGTTTTTTTTACCAAGTCTTTTTGTGACTTCTGACATTTTGTAAACATTGTTTGTGTCAAGGGTTTTGTCTAAAGGGTCTTTATCTTCTTTATTATAAATAGCTATTAATTTTTCAAGAAGTAAGGATTGAAGTTCTTTATCCTCAATCTTTGTAATTATATCAAGTAATTCTGATTGAGATTGAGAAAGAACATTAAGAGATAGATTATTCATGTCAACAATAGATTTCCAGTATTCGGCATCTTTAGTGAGTGTATTACACTGATTACAACAAGGTTCTTCTTCAGAACTGGGGCTAGAAGAAATGAATTTGATAGATTCTGTTTCAGATGAATTTAAAATGATTTTAGACAATTTTTGTTTTTTCTCGTCATCAATTTGAAGTTCTGAAAGTTTCTTTTGAGTCTAGCATCTATTTGTTGTATGTCGAAGTTTGCCACATTTAAAGCATCTTATTTTTTATCTATCCTTCTTGTAGGAAATTTTTCCTGTTTTGGGATTTTTAACTTCTTTAAACTTGTCATTATGTTTTTTAGAAAATCGTTTTTTCCTTTTTGGAGTATATTGCTTCTTGTCTTTCAAAGGTATTTTAGCTTTTGGCATGTCAATACCAAATTGTTGACAAAATTCTCCTAACTGATTTTTCTCTGTAAGTCTTTCTCTTTTGAGTTGATTTCGTAATTTAATTTCATTACACAGAGAAATTCCTTCATTAGTACAAGAATGTATAAGTTGTCCATAGGACAATTCTTCATAGGGGATGTCCCCACCATGATTGGTTTTAAGAGAGTTCTTAACTCTAGTCGCAAAAAGATATGGAAGTCCCTCAATGAACTTCTGTTTCCAGTAGGCCTATCCTTCATCACTAAGATGTAAGACCTTGGCAAGGAACACATCCTTATACCAGCGAAAATGAGTAAGGGAAGGACACCTAAAATTCTGTAGACGTGCCCTGGAATTTTCAAACTGAGATTCAATACTCCCAATAAAATGTTGTATTATTGTGCAAACAAGAGTGTAGACTGCATCTTCAAGTCCCTTACTAGTATTAGGTTCAGGTTTAACCGTATTGAAGCTTTCTTCTTTTTGTGTAGTGGTTAGGACGTTGTCCCACCAACCTTTGAGAATACCTGTGAAACCAGCAGTAATCATTTGAGCAATTTGTTTATCAGTATTACCTCGGGATTTACAGACAGTAGAGTACATGAGGAAACGATGAACAGTTTGATAGATTTGATTATCTGTCATACCATCTATGTTCCATTCATAGATAGAATTTGCGCGATATTCATTCTGCAGATATATGTCATTTTCTTCAATTGAGACATCTGCAGGAGTTGGTCGTTTATAATAGAACCTACTGAGGTTTCTAGGTTCTCTTTCAAGTTTATTAATTTGAGAAAACTGGTTCTGAATTTGTAAAATTTCGGGTGGTTCAAGTTCTTCAAAATTATTAGAAGCTAAGTCTTCAGATTCTAGTTCAATGTCAGATTCTTTTATTGAAAGAGTTTCAATATTCAATTTTCCTTTTAAGAGTTCTAAAATTTGCTCACTATTACTTCCTATTTTAAATCCAACAATATTTGGAGGAGGTTTAATAGAAGGTTCAATTTTTTGCGAATCTGTCATTCCTTGTTTTTTAGCTTTGATATTATTTATGTAGGTGACAATTTGTTGCACTCCAGTTTGCATTGTATCAATTTTGTCACCTAAAGTTTGCATATACAGATTAGTGTAATTATTTTGTTTTGCAAGAGTGTTAATGTCATTCAGCACAGATTTTGTGTCAAGATAACTAATAGTATACAGTTCACCACCACCTTTAGTGTGAATTTTAAGAGGATATGTAGGAGGGTATTCTCTTGTTAGTGTTTCGCCTTTAGTAGTTTCCCAATTTTTTATCACATTAATTTGTGTTTGAACATAGGTTTTTATGAACCATGGGGCAAACCATTCTATTGTTTGTCGAGTGTTAAGATTGGTATAGAATTGTTCTTTAAAAGTTTGAATTTTGGTTTTATTAAACATCTTAAAATACCATTCTCGAAAATTCTGATTTTTGGGAAGTTGGAATTCTTCACTGATTGCTGTCCTAAGTGTACTTCAGGGGGAAAAATCCATAAAGTTACAAATGGAAGGCCATCTCAGATGGAGTAGGCGTAGTAGCTGAAGGAGTAGTTTTGTAAATTGGATGGACGATATTATGATCCGAAAATTTTAATTCTTCAACGGAAGAAGAATCAGGATTAAGGTTTGTCTTGGGTTTATTATCGATAGAAAAGCGAGAGGAACTTGATGAGAAGGAAGTGATTCTTGGAAGACGGAAGGATCTCCTATTATCAAAGCGGATTTCAACATCGCCGTCATTAGTTTGTATAATCTGATCAAGCCATTGATTAGTAAGGCGTCTAGGGGGAACAGCTTCGGATAATTGCTAAGATTGAGGGAAATCAATTTCTTCCCATTTGAGAGTTCGATTAAATGCTATATCAAAAGAGAGCAGATTGGTTTCAATTAAAACCGTTTTATCTTTTGGAGATTTATGCTTGGCTTTAGTATCCAAAGTGGGCAAGACTTTAAATTGAAGTCAGTAGGTGAGAGCTATAGTCTCAGATCTTGGTTTGAAATTGTAACCGTGAGTCTTAATGTAAAGACTTAGGGTATCAAAAATATTTGGGTCTGATAAAGACAGAGTAAAGTCAGGGAAAACATTGATGTAAACTAGTCCATGACATAAACTGGTTTAAATTACTCCCATTAGGGAAGGAGCCCAATCAAGATATCTTGCATCACGAAGGACTGCAAGAATGGAGGCATTAAGGCAATTAAGGGTTAGAGGTTTGAATCTGATTTGGATTAAACCTACATGAAGAAACTTATATTTACCAGAGTTGATATAAGGTTTTAAATCATTTTCAGAAAACAGATTTATTATCTTTTCTGTATTATCAAGACTGATGGTTTGTTCCATATTTTTTATTATTATTTTGTTTGAAGAGAAATCAAATTTTCCAATATTATAAACTTCTTTTGGTTTTACCAAAGGGAGAGTCCAATTATATAAAGATTCAAAGTCTGTAGGATATTCCACCAGACTAGAATTCTTAACATGAAAATCAAAATTATTGGCCATATGAGCTAAGCTGAGAAATGAGTCAGTAGTATAGAGTTATAAACATAGGACAAAGTATATATCTGATAAAAACTTAGACATGATTCATGCTAATCAACAGAAGTTATACTAGAATAAAATCATCCGCGAATAACAGCAAGATCCTACCACATGCTATAACTGCTAAACAAGCCTGCCTGTCAACCACAGCCACAAAGACCCCTAACGCAACACTCATAGCAAACGGGAAAAAACGCCCAGGCGACATAGCAGAAATTTAACAGAATAACACATAGCATAATACAAACAACCGCAACAATTAAATCGTAGCATAATTCCCTTGATAAAGCATGAAATCGGCTAAATTACACCAGAAAACACATACTACTATCCCATGCCTATAATAATCTATACCAGAAAACTTAGACACACATACAAGAATACACACACAAGCCGCCTTCTCAGGCGTCATCTCATGAGGTTTGAGGTGGCACTCTCCCTTATTGGTAGGCAAGCGAGGCTCTTCTTGGATGATCCCCAAGTCGAATGCACACCCCATCAGCTCAATTCAAACCCATGATCTTGCACAGAAGAGTTCCTCCCTGCACCATTGAACTGAAGGCCATTGCTCCATTGTTCATCATCATTATGCCAAACAATTCCAATTAACGGGCGGATCGGCAAGGCTTATTGTAACACCCCGGATTTTTAAGACAATTATATATATATATATATATAATAATGGCATTTTAAATAAGAGCATTTGGGATCCCATGAGAAAAGATTTATTTAACATTTTACTAAACCTATCTTAAAAACTCCGGGTGTTAATTTTCCTTTCACAAAATGGCGTACATGTAATTTAAACATAAATAAATAATCCGCGTATAAATCAACGTCAAATAAATAGGCGCCTTTATTTTAAATCAAATAAACGTTCAAAAGACAATAATAATATGGCCCAGGGTCTATCCATCATAACATCCCACATAAATGTCCAACATATGTCCAAAGATCTAAATCACATCCCAATATAAAATATGCAGTCCATAATAAAAATCCAAATGATAATCTGTTTAATGACTCACATCAGCACATGCTAATACTATAGAAAAATGGTCTTTAGCAGACTCTCACGGCTTCTCAAGCCTTGCCTTTCTGTTATCCTCTCGAGATCTAAGGCATTGCAAAACAAAGCAATGCCTCAGCATCCTATCGCTTGTGTAGGTACATAGACAATTAATGTAATAAATGCAAGAAATAATGAACAATACTGATGAAAAATCTAACATTTATGAAGATAGTGATATCATAATGCCATGTTCAATAAATGCCAATTTATTCCATATGCTAAAACATGAAATTCACGGAGTTAAAACATGACATGAATCAATAAAATGGAGCATACATCCAGAATAAGGGCACCCTAAGGTAATGGGTCCCATCACATCGCACTAACATCCCTGATCAGGAGTACACGTAGTCAACCTCTGAGTGTCGTCACACCCAGGCATATCATCAATAACCATGCTCATCATACATGCACACATAATAAGAATATGGGTCATCATGCTGCAGTGGCAACCCTCCATGGGTATCAACCACCACCGCTCCCCGTCGACACCATAACGGGAGACTTAGCGTCTGTCTCCCATGGAAAGGCTCGGAGCCAGTGGTGTGGACTATCCATGTTACCAAACCCCTGCGAATGCCATCTATGGGCGGGTGTACATCATATCACAAACTCATCACATCATAATCTCGGAAGGTGGGTGGCCTGGCCTATCCCTCCTAAGCATGACGCTCCAAGCCGAGAGCACCCGTCATCAAATATAAAACACGGAAATCATATGTATATACTAAAACTCAAGAGCACTTATAGCTTGCAATCCCCAAGACATGCCCCTCATCCTGGGGTTAGCCTATCAAATGACCAGCTAATAAGCCTTTATTCTCATTTCCATGTAAATCCATGCATTTTCTATATATATAATAAGAAATAAGTCTCTAAGTAAGCATAACAAATTAACATCATACTTGTAAAAGCATTTGAAATAAGTTTATTCAGTAAAAGATTTCAATTTGGAATAACCATCACATGTACGCAATGTAGCATGAAATCCACTAGAATAATAATTGCATTTTAAAACACAATCACACATGATGCTATGTTTAAACATGGTTTAAAAATCAAGGCAAAACATTAGTTGTCGTCACCTACCTCAGTGTGAGATCACTAGCTTGCTAATAACTCCCTTTAATTGGTATATTCAAGTGCACATACATGTCACATCACTATTTTAAAATTTTTCTAAATATAAAGTTGTCATTTCTAAGTTTTAAGTTAAAACTAGGTCCGCGTCGTCAATACGGTCACAACGCCTCTTCGGATCGTGATTTTGGACCTCTCAGCTCCCAAAAATCAAGTTTTAGTAGAAAACTACACTAAAATGGGGCTGCCGACCACCATAAGGTGGTTTAAACCGGCGGCACCCTTTTCCGCCGGTTTACACCGGCGACACGGGCGCACGAAGACGCACGCGACGCGGGCGTCGTGCGGGACGTGCGTCGTGCGTCTTCGGCGTGCGTCACGGTGGCCGGGACGCGCGCGCGTCCGGTCCCACCGCGACGGCCAACGGAGGCCGTCCCCGCACGCGCGCGCCACGCACGCGTGCGACGACGACGTCATACGACGTCGTCCCTCGGGCGTCACCAAGTGCATCCCTGGCGTCGGCGCGGTGGCGCGGCAGCCGGAGAAGACGAACGGTTAGGTCGCCTCGACGAGCATCTGAGCTCCGTTTTGTGTGATTTTTGCGCCATTTTCTTCACTCTCTAGAATCCATTTATGCCCTCCTTTTGCACTAATTTTTCCAAAAACCATGGTTTTTAAACGATTTTTCCCAAGTTCCTAAAAACATCCCTAGGTACTGATTTTTGGATTTTCTGGAGAAATTCACCGTTGGATCACTCCCAAATTTAAAGGGTATTCTCTTGGGTCTCTTGTGCACTAGTTGTACGGTGAGATTTTCAAACGGATAAGGTTTGATCCGTGAAATCACGCTCCAACAGTAGCGTGCACAAAGCCCCCAAAAATCTGATTTTTTTCCTAATTTTTAAATACTTTCCTAATTAATTTTCTAATTAATAAATACAGAAAAAACATGGATTTGAGGCTTACCTTGTGCCTGGTCGGGTTTGCTCGTGTTGCCGGGGCTCCACTCGCCGAAAACTTCAGATTTTTGCAGGTCTAGGGTTTTGCGTAGCATTCATGGAAAACGCTCAAAGTGGAGCGTTTTGGCTCCTAGAGGAGCATAGATATAGGGTTTTAGAGTCTTGGGGAAGAGTTCCCCACACGCCTCTTTCCACGTCTCTCTGGCGATTTTTCCGGCACTAGTAGAGACGTGTGGAAGACGGGGGTGCCAGTATCAATTTGGACCCCTGTCTAATACGTCTCTACCAAATGACCAAATTGCCCTTCCAACTTTGACGGCTCATAACTCCCTCGTTTGAGCTCCATTTTTCGCGTTCTTGGTGGCGTTGGATTCGTATCGACGAGCACTTTCTAATTATTATGTTTTCAGGAAAGAATTTCATCCATAAATTTTTATTTTAATTTATTTAATAATTTCCTATTTTTATCTTAAAAATTAAGGATATTACACTTATATAATCAG